>OY856409.1:401660860-402860860 GCA_963693085.1 Alisma plantago-aquatica
TAGTGCATTTGTTGAGGATCACAATCATGATCTTGTTGATACCGCTCACTTAGTGCTATTTGAAGTGTAATTCATCACTTGACTAGAGTAAAAAAGACATGATTTCTTCTATGATTCAAGCCAATATACCTGTGTCTAACTAGCTTGCATTAATAGCATATGCGTCTGGTGGTTATGACAAGTTAACATTTACAAGTAGACAAGCTCATGGACACCTCAGTAGGAAGAGAAAAGAGTCTGCTGATCGTGATGTGGATATGGTTTTGGATCATTTTTCAAACTTCAAAGTCTTGGATTCTAAATTCTTTTATGAGTATCAAAAAGATTCTGATGGTTGTTTGACGCACTTGTTTTGGTCTGATCCGATCTCTATTGATGACTCTGCATTGTTTGGTGATGCGATCGTATTTGATGCCACTTATCATACCAATAAGTATTCCATGATTTTTGGCATGTTTTGTGGTGTGGATCACCATCGCAAGACACTATTATTTGCCTCAGCCTTGTTGGAGGATGAGAAGTACAATTCTTTTATATGGGTTTTCAAACAATATTTATTGTGTTTTGGCAAAGAGCATGTCTCCATCATAACAGATCAAGACCCAACAATGACTGCTACTATTATTACTGTTTTTCCAACTTGTAAGCATCATTTCTGCAGCTGGCACATTCTATAGAAACTCCCATCTAAACTTGGTGGAGTTCCTAACAAGGATCAAATCATTAGTGTGTTGAATGATTGTGTCTGGAATATAGATGATATAGACAATTTTGAAGAGAAATGGAGTTTTGTAGTTGAAGAGAATGGCTTACTGTCCATTAGTTGGTTTTGTGATGTGTATGTTGTGCGATGTTAGTGGGTGCCATGTTTTATGTAGGATTCCTTCTTTGCTGGCATGAGGACAATGCAAAGAAGTGAGAGTCTTAATGCATTCATTAGAAGCCAGGTCTACAACAATAAAACTCTCTTTGAACTTGTTTGTAGCTTGGAGATTGCTTATTCTCATGTGTGGGAGATAGAAAACTTCAAGGATTTCGATGACGAGTACATCAATATACCTTTGGCTTCATTGTGGCCTTTGGAGGAACAAATGAGAGGTATATACACAAAGTCTATTTTCAAGATCTTTGAATCCGAAGTTCATCAAAGTATGGTGTATAATGTGAAAGAAACTTTTGATGAAGGTGTGTTTGAGGTCTATCGTGTTGGTGGTTCTATTTGTCCTCATGTTTTGAAAAAAGATTCATCTATGGATATGTTATCTTGTAATTGTTTCATGTTAGAATTCAGAGGAATTCCATGTAGGCACATTCTTGCTTATCTAAAGACTCGTGATTCTTGTACTCTTCTTGAGCCATATATATTAATGAGGTAGAGCAAAGGATATAGAGATCGCCCTTTGGTTTTTGGCAAATCATCTGTGCATTCGTCCACAAGGATGACACTTCAACTTGTTTCTACTTGTAATTCAGTTGTCAACATGGCTTGTAGGAACAATGCCATATACCTTTGTCATGAAAAGCTTATTGCTTTGCAAAAGGAGCTGTTAGAATTGGATATTACTGATGTTGGTGTAACTGGTTCTAATATAGCTTCTTCTTCTGCTGTCAATGTCCATATTCCTAGTATTTTCAAAACGAGAGGCAGACTTAGAGCGACTGATGTGCGGTATAAATCTAGAGTTGAAATTTCCCAGTCTAAATCAAGGCAGTGTAAGAATTGCTTACAATACAACATCAATCATGATAGCAGAAATTGTCCTTTAAAGAAATAGGTGTGTAGGTTACCTATTTTGCAAATAAATATTGTAAATCTATAACATTGTCATTCTATTTTGGAAGTTTACTATATAAGTAGGAACTGAGTAGGGTTTCTATTTGTATATGTACAGGAACTTAGTAGGGATTCTGTTTGTATATGTGTAGGAACTGAGTAGGGTTTCAATTTGTATATGTGTAGGAACTGAGTAGGATTTCTGTTTGTATATGTGCAGGAACTGAGTAGGGTTTCTATTTTGGAAGTTGACAAGGTCTTCATACTGAAGAAGTTGCTTCTATGGTGGATTTGAAATTCTTCTGCTACTTTTGGACTTGATGTTGCTACTACATTTGTACTCTCCTTCTGGATTTGTAATGGAACTACTAGATTTATAATGGTGCTTCCGTATTTGTACTGGTGCTTTTGGATTTGCAATGGAACTACTGGATTTGTAATGGTCCTTTCTGGATTTGTACTGGTGCTTATGGATTTGAAATATAATGTAACTGTGTTGAGTGAGACTTATATACTTCTTCAATTTTATAATGGCATATGTGCCCTGGATTCTTATGTGCTTGACTTATATACTTCTTCAATTTTATAATGGCATATGTGCCCTGGGTTATTATGTGCTTGACTTATGTACTTCTTCCTTTTGTTTGTGTTTGTATCAAATTCAACTTTTTTTTAAGATAAAGATCATAGCATATATTTAAAGCAAAACAGGAAAAAACCTGCTTTCATGAGTCATACAGGATGAAAATAAATGAAGTGATGTTCTGTTGGGTGATAAACAATGTTGTTTAAAAGATTAAGGGGGAGGCACCCCTTAACAAGACTCTTGTAATACTAATCTAGAAATTTATCAGAGAATAATGCAGCCACCAGACAGATAGTATCACTGGTGTTGTTGCAGCAAACAAACACATGTTTCATCATCCACAATAGCCTTCAGGTCGCAGAGAAAATGGGCTTCAGATTCATCTTCTTCGGAGTCCTCCTTACCATCTAGAGCCTGTTTACCTGCACATGGTGAGCAAGTGAAGGTCTGCATCTATTTTGGAGATGATATTGTGCCTCAGTTTTGAAGTGTTGTTGAAGAATCTGTTGTTTCTCTCAAGCCAAAGGTTCCAGCTAATGATGATGAAAATATCATTTCCCATGAAGGAGTTGTAGTGTTTGTTTGGTGTAATCTGAAGGGGAAAGGTTGCTGTTTGGAGATCTAACTGGTAATTTCGTGTGAAGTGTAAGAAGATGTTTAGTGAGAAGTTATACTTAAAGAAAATGTGTTCTACCAAATCAGAGTCCAATTTGCATAGAGGGCATCTGGAAGGACCAAAGAAGCCCCTTTTGGAAAGGTTATCTCTAGTGAGTAGCTTGTTGTGAAGGAGAAGCCAAAGAAAAGTTTTATGTTTTTGTTAACATTTTTGTTTCCATATTTTTGTGGTAAGGGGGGTAAACCTCTGTCAGATAGGTGCGTGTAAGCTTTTTTGACAGAGTAAGTATTTCCCCATCGCCAAGTGATATTGTTTGAGGAATTATATTCAAGTGTCTGCTTTAAGGCACATAGGTCGTCTAGTTTGAGATGCATGAGAATGCATCTTTTGAGAGAGTTTGTTCTGTTGCTGGTTAGAAGATAGAGGGCCTTGACAATGTTGATCTTGAGGAGATTATTAGGGACAATCCAATTTGTGTGCAGGTTTAGAACAAAATTCTTTTCAAACCAGGGATCGTTCCAGAAGGAGATTTTTAGGTGGGAGTGTGGAGGCGTGTTGATGAGTTGGGTTGTTTTTTAGATGTTTTTGTTTATGTATTTCCAAAGCGGTGAGGCTGATTTTTTTGGAAATTTGTGCCAGGGAGGGGATTTTTGATATTATTTGCAGTTGATGAGGCTCAACCAAATTTTTGTCTTATTTTTAACCATACTGTTGATAATTTTCATTATGAGGCAGAAAGCATGGGTTTCAATGTTTAGTATACCCCAGCCACCTTGGTCAAATGGAGCAGCAATAGTGTTCCAATTTACAAGATGGTAGTGCTTTCTAGATTTTGTGGAGGGATGATAGTTATTCTAGAGGAATTTTCTTCTCACTTTGTCAAGGAGTAGTTTTGTTATGGATGGAAGAGGTATACAAATCAGGAAGTGTGTGGTGATAGGAGTGATGACACTGTTTAGAAGAGTAAGCATTCCCAAGAGATTTAGAAAGTTATTTGTCCAAGTAGAGAGTTTTTTTTATTTATTTTCCCTATGATGGGAGACCAGATAGCATTTGTGATGTTGTGGGGGGTAATGGGGAGACCTAGGTATTGTATGGGTAAGTCATCAACCTTACATATAAGGAGATCTCTGTATCTTTCCATGATAGATTGTTCCAGGTGAACCCCAAAGATGGACGATTTTTGGAGATTTATTTTAAGTCCTGAGATGTAGGAGAAAATGCCTAGGATTCTGAAGATATTGAGTAAAGAGGTATTCTCTGGGGAAGAGAGTATTATGGTATCATCGACAAATTGTATTATGTTCTCTTTGCATTCCTCTGGTGAGTTAATGAGGCCGCTGATTTTTCCAAGTTGTATCATGCGAGAGAGGATGGTTGTGATGATAATGAACATGTAAGGGGCGAGGGGGTCGCCTTGTCTGAGGCCATTTGAATTGTGAAAATAACCAAATGGAACTCCATTTATGATTGTTGAAAAGTGGTTTGTGGATATGCATGCATGGATCCATTTGACCCATTTGTGTGGAAATCCAAAGCCAGTAAGTGTTTTTGTTAAACAGTTCCAGTTTACAAAGTCAAAGGCTTTTTCAAAGTCCAGTTTGATGGCTAGCAAAAGTGTTCAGTTTTTATGGCAGAGATGTATAGTTTCATTGACCATCAGGTAAGCATCTTGTATGCTTCTACCTTTGAGAAAGGTATTTTGATTGAGGAGAATTATTTTGTTCATGTGTGGTTTTATTCTATTGGCTAGAGTTTTGGCTAAGATTTTGTATGATGTGTTGATAAGGCTGATGGGTCTGTACTGGGAGGTAAGGTCAGGTTGATTGGTTTTTTTATTAGGGTGATGAAAGTTTGGTTTAGGTGCTTGATGATGTTGTGGGGGTTTTCACTTTCGTAGAAAGTCTTAAGCAAAGCCAGGAAGTCGACTTTGTAGTGATTCCATTTTGCAAGATAGAATTCTACATTTAGACCGTCAGGTCCAGGTGATGTATCAAATTCAACTGTGTTGGATGGCCTGCTACATTTGTAATGTTCTGGTGGATTTGTAATGGAGTTGTTGGATTCATAATGGTGTTGTTGGGTTTGTAATTGTGTTGTTGGGTTTGTAATAAAATTGTTGGATTCGTAATGGTGTTGTTGGGTTTGTAATTGTGTTGTTGGATTTGTAATAAAACTACTGGATTCGTAATGGTGTTGTTGGGTTTGTAATTGTGTTGTTGGGTTTGCAATGGAGTTTTTGGATTTGTAATGGTGTTGTTGGGTTTGTAATTATGTTGTTGGGTTTGCAATGGAGTTGTTGGATTCGTAATGGTGTTGTTGGGTTTGTAATTGTGTTGTTGGATTTGTAATAAAACTGTTGGATTCGTAATGGTGTTGTTGGGTTTATAATTGTGTTGTTGGGTTTGCAATGGAGTTGTTGGATTCATAATGGTGTTGTTGGATTTGTAATTGTGTTTTTGGATTTGTAATAAAGTTGTCAATCACCTGTTCATTATAACTGAACATTAGTACGTAATTTACATGGAAACTTTGTATTTGTATTAGATCTTGAGGTGTCAACATTACATGAAATTCAATCATTTAGTTCTTGAAAAGAAGCCTTGATAGTTGTTTTCATGTGCACCATGTTTCATTTCCAAAATGCCATTCCATTCTTGACCTGTAGAACAAAAGTTAGCCCAATATATTAAATAAGGTTGAGTATATGTATGTATCACATAATTCTTCTCTTGTGTTCTCTTACACTTCATCGATGTTTTCCTTGAAGTTCTTTACTTCTTCTTTCCACTGATCACCCTTGAAGTGTTCATATCCAATGAAGTTTTCATTCCTTTCCTGTATATATGTTGGAAAACATCTTCATTTCTTTCTTTTCTAGTGCAGGTGTTTCTTGTTTCCCTACTACCGGAGCTTCTTTTATTGATGGAGGTGTATGTTCTACAGAGATGAAATGCAGTGGATGGTACTATGGTGATTCCTGTACATAACTGAATTGTCTCTTAAAATTTTTGTTCTCTTCCTCCAATTCATGAACCGTTACTTTCAACTTCTTGTTTTCCTCTATTACCTCAGTAAAACTTGTGAAGGCATTCATTGAGCACATCTCCATGTGCTTTGCTAGATCATCCTCAATACACTTGACTCTATCTACCAAGTTATCATATCTTGTGTCAAACTCTTCCTATAACTATTTTCTTTTTACTTTGACTCCACATTGGTCCTCCCTTGGTGCATACACTTGGACTTGAAGTGTGGGAACTTTTTTCCATGTGATGTAAAATGGGATATCTTTTAATTCTTTGATCACTTCCCAGTCATCACTGCTGTCCACCTTCATCTTTTTTAGAACATGTATGGACTGTAACAGAGACACTGTTTCAGTAATACAAGTAGAGTTTATGTAATGAAGACAAAGCTTATGTAATTCGAAACATGAAAACTATAGCAGAGACAATGTTTCGGCAATACAAGAATGTAGTTTGTAATGAAGACAAAGGTTATGTAATTGTAAACATGAAGACTGTAACAGAGACAATGGTTCAGTAATACAAGAACGTAGTTTGTAATGAAGATAGAGGTTCAATAATACAAGAAAATAGTTTGTAATGGAGACAGATGTTATGTAATATGAACTTTTTACCTCATCTTTTCCTATTGCTGACGGTTCTTTTGTCCTATTCACAAGAGCTTCCCATTTCTTAATCCTCGGCTTCACATTCTTGTATTTGGGTTCAGCAATGTTTGTCATCTCCAGTTCCCAAACCTATACTGAGTCTTTTGTAGTTAGTACATTTTCAATTTGATTGTCTTACGAAGGAAAAACTAAAAAGTAAATATGGTTTTCATACTTACATATAAGCACACCATATAGCCGGTGGCATAAAGGGTATTCTTTGTCGTCATTTCACCTGATCTCCTTGTCCTAATCTGTCCTTTCATGAACTCCATCCACTGGAAAATTTGCTTGTGTACCAACTTTGCCCAATTTAGGGATGGAGTTGTTGTCACATCATTGAGATAATGCAAGATATATATCGGTGCATTGTACCCTGTGTCTTGTACAAGGAATGTGACCATGAGGTACAACATCCAACACCTACACATATTTTGGCAATCAAGCTCAGTATCACCAATTATCATTCTTTGCCATGTCTTGGCAAGGTTTTCCTTGTGAAGCAACTCAAGTTCCTTCATCCTTTTCTCCTAAAATGCCTGCTTCCTCTCTTCCATGTTTGTCATCTTGGAAAACTTTTCCTCCCCAAACATCTCCTCCCCAACCTTCCTAACTACCTCTAAGTTCTTGATTGACACTATATCAATGCCTGCATATGGTATTCCTAGTATGACACCAACATCTTGTACTGTCATACTCAATGTTAAACCCTTCTCCAATTCAATCTCATCACCACCAACATATTTCTCAATTATGTCCTGTAAAACTCCAGTCTCATCTTTTAGCTGTGGCATATTGATTAAGTTGGCAAATGTTGTATTCTTCATCATTTTAAGATGATTCTCACTGAAAATCAGTCCATTCCTGATTTGGATATATCCATTGATGTAACACCGATGATTTAAAAATTGAATATCTACATTTGTATTACAAAAGCTTCATTTAGGGTAATGGAGACAGAGTTTATGTAATTCTAAACATGAAAACTATAACAGAGACAATGTTTCAGTAATACAAGATGACAATTTGTAATGGATATAGAGTTTTATGTAATTTGAGACATGAAAACTATAAGGGAGATAATGTTTCAGTAATACAAGAAGATAGTTTTTAATGGAGATAGAGTTTATGTAATTCAAGACATGAAGACTGTAAGGGAGATAATGTTTCAGTATTACAAGAAGATAGTTTTTAATCAAGACATATTTTATGTAATTCGACATGAAGATTGTAAGGGAGATAATGTTTCAATAATACAAGGGAGATAATGTTTCAATTATGGTCATTATATCTTTTAGATATAGGGGGCAAACAACCCCTCAGGGCCAATCGGCTCCCATCTTTTAAATGTTAAACTAGACTAACAGTAGCTTGATTTGTAGAACAAATCATTACACATAAGAGTTGACTCAATGTAGCATTTTGTAGAACAAATCATTACACATAAGAGCCGACAAAAAACTCAATGTAGCATTTACCTCGGGATTTACTGACCAATCCTCTAGCGTCAGCCCTGCCTTCATCGTCAGTTATACCCTCAACGTCAACCCTTCCTCCAGAATCAACACTGCCTTCATCGTCACATCTTCCTCCAGAGTCGGCCCTTCCTCTAGAGTCAGCCCTTGGTTCATCTTCAGTAGATACAACTCTTATGGAAATGACATTTCGTTTTCCCCCTTTCTGCTTGCCCTTAGATTTCCTCATAGCCGTGGAGTCAGCCCTTGCTTCATCAATGACCATATCTTGAACGTCGACCATTGCCCCAGTCCTTCTTTCAACAACGACCATATCTTCAGTAGATACGGTTACTTTAGAAACGACATTCCGTTTCCCCCCTTTCTGCTTGTCCTTCGATTTCCTCATAGCTGTGATTTAAATGGGGAGAGAGAGAGCATGTTAATGTAAGGAAGAGGGAGCAGGGTTTGTATCAAGTTCAAGGTAGATCACCTTCACCAGCGCCTTCTCCGCGGAATCGCCTCTGCAACGTCTTCTCCTCCCACGGCGCGTCCTTGCCGAAATGATTAGGAGGGGCGTGGGTAGTAGTGTCACTCTAAAGAGGTCCAAAGAACGCGGTGGCAGAATTGGTAAATATGATGAAAATAAAAAAAATACGGAGGCACGGGTAGCCAAATTATTGTACCCACGCGGGCAACCAATGTATGCCCACACACACACACACACACACACACACACACACACACACACACACATATATATATATATATATATATATATATATATATATATATATATATATATATATATATATATATATATATATATATATATATATATATATATATATATGGGGAGAAAGAATATACATGTTGGGAGAGCCTTAGTGGCTACTCCCAACCCAAGTTAGGTGTTTAGCCACACATGTTTACATACAACATAACAACGTTACAAAATGATAGATACATCAACTACCATGAAGAGGGGGAGTACAACATGATGAAGATGATAGATCTAGATAGAGAGAGAAGATGGCGATACACCACTATGCTTCTTCGAATCTAGATCTAGACTGGGTGATGCGGAGGCATCTCCTTCCTTCAAAGAAGAGGGTGGTCAATCTTCTCTCTCCTCTAGCTTCTGCCTTTAGAGATCCACGACTGATGGTATGGATATGAGTAACTATGGAATTTGGCAACACTTCATGGTCCTTAATGATATGATGATGTGACAAGTTGAGGTGGGTGGCCTATTTATAGGTGATGCCCACTGACTTAACTATCTGGGCCATGGTCACGGTAGGTCCTTTGTCACAACTTGGATGTAAGCCACAATCAAGGCATGAATGTAAGCCACGGTCGACACATGATCTCATCCGAGACTCCCACCATGGTCGTGATGTGAGTGTTGTATGCCACGGCTGTGGGGAAGTCTCGATCACGGTAGGACCTCGATCGCGGTAGGACCTCAGTCACGGGGCATAGCGATGGTGATAGGGGCATCGACCGCGGTAGGGCCCTTAGTGGACGATATAGCCGCAGTCGAGGTGTTAACCGTGACCATGTCTTGGCATGACCCTGCAAAGGTAAAAAAATGTGTGCAATGAGATTTTTGACATAAAGTACTAAAATAAGTAGAAAATGTATATAAAAGGTATGCTAGGAGAAGCATAAGACGTGTGCAAAAAGTGCATAAAATGAGATCTTATGAACTCCCCCAAACTTAGGATCGAGCCTATCCTCAGGCTAAGGGTAGGCCCGAAATCATAGAGAGATGAGTAAAGTGTGATAACATTACTGAGTTATCTCATTCTTACAGCAAAATTCTTGTGGTATGTTTGTTCAATCCTGAAATCCTATTTCTTCCCCTTCGTAACTAGAGTTGCGTGACTTCGAATCCTTGCCAATGTCTTTTGGTAGTAAAGGTTTCTCTGTATCAATTACTTACCCCTTTCTACGTTAGATTTCTAGCCATACTGGTACAACATCCCCTTGAGGGGTAGCTTTCACACCCTTCCTTTATTTTTAGTTGGCCCTATGCTAGTGTGCTCGGGTAGGTTTCATGTTTTAAGTGTTTTCCTACTCGCCTCAATTTCCCTCACCCACAAGCTATCATAAGGATAGTGTTTCCCCAAGGGCTCCTGACATTAAGTCAGGTGGTTGTGTGAGGGTTGTTTGGGATTGTAGGTGGATAAATTTGGCTTTCAGATTCCACTTATGGGCATGTCATATCTACATTCATGAGTGCAACAATACATCAGCTGTGTGGGACCCTTTGACATCTTTTGGGCACAACTCTCATTATATATATATATATATATATATATATATATATTCTTTTTCTTTTTGGCTTTTCATATCTCCTCTCAAGTTTGGGTGAGGAGGGTTTTTACATGGTTTTCTGGGCGACTGTTCAGTTATTACACTAAAGAGTTTCAATCATATAAATGATCTTTTACTCAACTAGCCAATTCCCACAAGTATACGGGAGTAGTTGTAGTCGAGATCAAACACAATGTGCTTTAGCAATCAGTGAGACATAAGAGTGCTAAGTTTCAACAATCTAGACCTTTTTTAAAGAAAGATTTGGTTAATTAAACTAAAATTTCAGAATTAGACTAAACAGTAAAAGGATTACTTAAAAGGGTTTGATTTTATATTTAAAACAGTCTTGGACTTAGAATTTCACCCGCACATCATAACATGAAGTAGAAATACAAAATTTAAACATACTAAATACTTGCTAAAGGAGAGTTGTATGTTATACTTCACCTCTCAGTGCGAATACAATGATCATAACTCAATACAACACGCTTGTGTATGAATTTCATTTGGGATCACAAACCTACTCCTCAAATCCATAATTTCCACTCTCGTGGCAAAGGAGGAGTTGCCTAGAGAGTACCTCCTTACTCTCCTACTTATCTTCTCAGACCAAGCAAGAAAACATAAAACATGCATACATAATGGCCAACCATATATGCAAGAAGCAAGAAACTGATACTCAAAGGGTAGAAAAGCAAGCATTTAGTACAAAATTACCATGTTTCATACATGTTATGACATGGGAGTTACTCTCCCATGCCCCAAAAAAGAGACTACTCATCCATGATGATGTACAACAGAAATGATACAAAATTTTCAGAGTCTAACATGGTTTAGAGAAGGAAAAGCTAAGAGAACTAAAGGTGTAACCCAAGAAGAGTAGAATTACGGCTTGGGGATGAAATTCCTGAAGTGGTCTATTATTGCACTAACAAATTCACTCAGGGTTGAAATCCCTGAGCTTTTACCAAAACCTTGTGCAATAATACCACCCGCAAGTGGATGGGTCTTATCGCAGTATAGTTAAGGATTGAATCCCAAGGGACAACATTTTTAAGAATTGTTGCTAGTCCAGTCTAGTTCAAGTAAGGCTAATATTTAGAACAAAGGTTGATTTGAGTTTAATTAAACTAAGTGTAAGAAAGTAAAGAGCATAATTAAAGTTGAATCTAGATTAATGATATGGGATCACTGGGGTGGTCTCAGGTTTCACCATCACTGCGCATGCAAACGTATCCAATCACAAACATCCAAGCAATATCGAACTATCCAAATATAACTGTTGCGAACCCTACCTGAGGGATGTGTAGGTTCATGTAAGCATCACCTTAGGCATCAGATGTCTCATCGCCATCCAGATCATGCACTTACGGTTCTGAAGATACAAATATCCAACTGAAGCTGTGGGCCCCCTATACAGGCGTTAGGCACACTGAAGCATCCACGTGGGCTAGATGGCTCATCCCCTTACGGATCATACACTTACGACCTCATGGAATCCCTTTCTATTTCTAGTTAGGGAGTCAACCACATTAATCGACATTCTATCCTACATATTGAAATTCTCGCAACATAGGAAAGAACAAGATATAAGTAAGCAGGTGATCAATCTATAAGCAAACATCGACGATTAACAATGAAATGAAAAGTTATATACATTTCCATGGAATGTTTAACAAAATGACATATAAGCATGGGCAGTGGGGCTAGTACCCGCACCCCATTAAAATGAACTACTCGCTCATGATGCGAGAAACAAGAAGAACAAGAGAGAGGGAAGATTCTGCCATGAGCATGATGTAGAAGGTAGTCGTAGCTCAATGAAGATGATGCGGTCTTCTATGTCGTGTCAGAGAAGATCTAGATCATGAGGAAGAACCACCAAGGCAGATCGGGCATATCTTCTTCTCCACCTTCTTTCTCATCTTGACCTCCTTGTTCGCAGCAAGAGGAGCAACAAGCAAGGTGACAATGGCGTGGATGTGCATGGGATCGAACCTGTGTTCAGGCAGCCTGTCGGTGTCCTCGGTCCGATGCTTAAATGAGGACCCTGCTGGTCCTATTTATAGGCTCGGGAAGAGTCTTGGCAGGTTTGGACTTCAATCGGTTTGGTATTGTTAACGACTTGATGTTCTATCCATACAGTCTAGCAATCTTTTTCCTCCAATCGGTCTTAGATTCTCTGCTCTAACAGTCTTGTTTACTGGTCGGTTTTGCGCCCCAAACGGTTTGGGTCTCTGGCATTCTTTTACCTCCAAACGGTCTCGCACGATCGGTTTTGCATATCAGTGACCATACGATCTTCAGCAAATGATCTTCGTCCAAATAGTTTGGAAACTGATTGCTTATCCTTGATGGTCCTGCGAACTGGTAACAGACCTAGTGGTCCTGAGAACATGGGACTCTTCATGTGGTTTTGGCGATCGATCTCATCCTTGTGCGATCTTGACGGCCTCACAGTTTCGCTGTTTGTTGCCTCAACTAGTCTTGAAGACCGGTAGTGCTTGCGCGGTCTCGAGGGTTCTGTCTTCTCAGTCTGCAAATTGATCATTGTCTCACGGTCTTGAATGTTGTAGCGCTTCATGATCTCTATTCCAACTGATCCTGCATTCACTTCTTCCCGGTCTTGCTTTCTGATCGGTCTTGGAGTCCTTGTGGTCTGGGACTTGTCACTGCCTATCGGTCTTGACCTAGCGGTGGACAAGCAGTCTCCGATCCCACTGCATCCAACCGGTATTCATCAAACCGATCTCGCGCCCCATATGGTTTCCCGTTCGATGGTCTCTCGGTTTTGCAGGTTTGTGACCAATCGGTCAATCGGTTTCAGAAAGATGAATTTCTCATCTCGGTCTTAGGAAGCAGAGGCACTTTTGTAGATCGAGGAGGAGGATGCCAGGTTGCGGGTGGTGCTGCAGGTCTCATGTGATGGTTGTCGGTAGTGTCGGATGCAGTGCAAGTTGGAGGTAATGCTGACAGAGAGAGGGAGACGCGGTGGCATGCACGTGATCTAGTGAAGGGGTGAGATGGAAGCAGGTCTAGGGTTTGTAGAAGTGGCGGAAGGAGGAAGAAGACGAAGGCGGAGGCACAATCATGACATCCATGTGGTCTGAGGGTGTGCATTCCTTTCGGTCTCGCAACTGTGGGTTGCTACATGATATTGAGACCATGAGGTTTCTCACGGTCTTGAGACCGTGTGGCCTCATGTGGTTTGAGACCATTTGGAGGCAAACTGCAAGGACTGTGCAAGGCCAAGATCGTTTGGTTGGATGAATGCGGATCGTTGATCGACAATCGGGTGGAAGGGAGAACCATGACCGAATGAGAGTGAAACTGAATGATCATGACCGTTTGGTCGAGACCATTTGGTCAATGACCAAGGATGGTAGGATCTTAGGTGAAGGTAGATCTAGGGTTGAGAAAGGTGGCCCCCACTTATTACGGTTTGATTCAGATGATGGTTGATGGAGATAAAGGTGGGATGAAGCAAGCGGTGGAGATGATTATATTGAAGGTGGATTAGGGTTAAATGGAGGTGGGTGGCAGCTGATGGTTCAACCTCATCATGACCTGCATAAAATCAATATAAACCTTAGTTAATAATCTTGATAATTGAACCAATTAAGCTATTTTGCATATTGTGAGATTTAGGAGATGAAATTGAGTGAATTGAGTTGAATTGGGCCCAAGATGGCGACTTGAAAACATGATGAATATGCATTCATCAAAACACCCTGGACTTAAACGTTTCTTGTCCTCGAGTAACACAAAATCTGAAACAGTCGCCAATTGAAAACTTTTAACTCGTGTGATTGCCTCATCTTCACATCATGATTGTTTCCTTTCTGCTTATTATAACTAAGCATCTCAACTTCTTGAGACCACTAAACACATATTACCATATCTTCGTTCCTGAGTTTGTTTTCCAACATCACTTCCTCCTCACTTTTTCCAACAATAAGCATTTCTAAGAGTTTTGTAAGAGTCCAGAGATACCCGCAGAACAACAAGTGTGCACCTGATCTGACACTGGTGCTTTTTAGGGTAGTGGAGGCATTCATTGTGCCATTAGGTAGAAAAGGGAGTGAAGGGTGGTATGGAAGGAAGAAATAAATCTCTCCTCTATTCGACTCGATATTTTTATTATATGATTTGCAATTTCATTTTATTGCATTTTTTGGGTGCGAATCTCTCCTCTATTTGACTCGAGATTGCATTTTTTGTGTGTGTGCTTTGGCATCTTTTCTTGGTGGTACACCCCTATTAATTTGCGAGGGGTATGGAAGAAGCAGATATAGATAGAGATGGTGTGCTACGCCGAACTTAGGGTTTGACACTGTTTTGGCTATTTTGTTTCTTTTTGATGGACGGAGGGGTACAAAAATGATGGAAGAAGTGTAGAAGAGAGTTCAGATCAGAATACAACTTGATTTACAATTCAGTGCACCGAGTTGTTCTCTTTATCATACTCTGCTCAAATAATGACTTGATGAGGATCCTGTAGAGATTCCAAGTTATTGTTCTACTTATCAGTTAGGAAGCACGACGTGTTTGATTCCTATCAGTTCGACATACACTTGCCATTTTTGCAGAGGAATCATGATGTTAGGATTCATAAGCTTCACAAGATGATTTCAATCAATAGGCTAGTTTTCTAGAAAATGTCCCTTTTGAGGATCTGCTTCGAATAAGGAGGGTATAATGATTCAAAATGCATAGAAAGAAAAACTAGACGATTAGGTAATGGCTTTTATTGAAATAGAAAACGTCAAAATTTCATCAAGTTTCTGTTCAATTTCTTTGAAAACTTATTTTTTTTGAACATTTTGATCAAAAATGCAACGATGAAATCTTAAGTCTGAAATAGATGGGTGAAGATGCTAATTAAAGTATGTACCACCCATCCTCCACCCCGAACTTAGAAATTTTCTTGTCCCCAGCAGACTCTAAATCTGAGATGGAGGGGAAAATTCATACCGGTTGGACCACAAGATGTGGTTGTGTTCCAGTCAGCGTGCGTCCTCCATCTGAAAATTTCAAAAATGAAGACTAATCAGAACTTAAGACGGCATCTCACGATGCAGTTTTTATTTAGTGCAAAATTATCTAAAAGGTAAAATAAAATTAAGGAAAATTTCTAATTCAAAATTAAAAGTAAAACAAATTTATTGATCGGGTTGCCTCCCGACAAGCACCTTTATTTTATGTCAATGGCTCGACCAAATCCTTCAATTTTACAGTGGATATGTTGGATTGGTGAGTTCCAGCATTGCTTCGGTGCCTATGTCGGCTGAGGTGAAGTATCTCTTCAAGCATTGACCATTTGCCACAAATTTGCCTGACTTTTCACTCCATAAAGAGAAAGCACCATGTGGGGAGCTGCTCTTGACAGTGTAGGGTCCAGACCAGTGAGAATAGAGTTTTCATGGGAATAACTTTAGTCTTGAGTTGAACAATAGAACTTGGTCTCCTACTTGTATGTCCTTTCTTTTCAGATGGCCGTCGTGCCAAAGTTTCGTGTGTTCTTTATATATTCGTGCATTTTCATAAGCTGTCATCTGAAGTTCTTCCATCTCCTGGAGTTGCAAAATCCTGGCTTGGCCCACCTCCCTCAAGTCAAAATTTAGTTGTTTAATTGCCCACCATGCCATGTGTTCCAGTTCTACAAGCAAGTGACAAGACTTCCCATAAATTAACCAAAATCGTGTGGTACTAAGGGGAGTTTTAAAAGCAGTTTGGTAAGCCCATAAGGTGTCATTGATTTTCACTGACCAATCCTTTCGATTGCAACCTACTGTCTTTTCCAAAATAGCCTTGAGTTGATGGTTAGAAACCTCTACCTATCCACTAGTTTGTGGATGGTAGGGTGAGGCTACCTTGTGTGTTACACCATATTTCCTCAGCAATGCTTCAAAGCTTCTTTCCAGAAAATGAGACCCTCCATCAGATATCAAAGTGCGTGGAACTCCGAACTAGGGGAAAATAATATCTTTGAACATCTTGATGACAAGTTTGGAATCGCTAGTGACGGTTGGTATGGATTCAACCCATTTTGAGACGTAATCCACCGCCACTAGGATTTAGGAATCCATTTCATGATGGGAATGGACCCATGTAGTCCACACCCCAAACATCAAATATCTCAACTTCTTGCCATAGCTTAAGTGGCATCTCATATCTCTTTGTAATGTTACCTGTTCTCTGACATTTGTCACATGCTAGAACAAAGTTGTAGGAATCTTTGGATATGGTTGACCAAAAGAAACCACATTGCAAAACTTTCAAAGCAGTTTTCTTAAAACTCATATGGCCTCCAACTGGGCCTGAGTGACATTGCTCTAAAATTAGTTTGGCTTCTTCCTCAGTGATACAATGTGTATAAAGACCATCAACACAGAGCTTGAAGAGGTACAACTCATCCCAGTGGTACTGCTTCACATCATGCATGAATTTCTTCAGTGCATTACCGGTGCATTCAGGGTGGATGATACCGGCGAAAAGGTAGTTCACATAGACCGAGTACCAAGGGGTAGCTTCTGAAACTATCATAAGCTGGTCATCCGGAAGAGAATCATTAATCAGGATCTTCTCAATTTCTAGGATGTGAATATGACTAAGATTGTCTACCACAACATTCTTTGTACCCTTCTTATCTCTTATATCCAGATCAAATTCTTGCAAGAGGAGAATCCATCTAATCAACCTAGGCTTAGCATCTTTCTTTGCCAGGAGATAACAAATAGCAACATGATCCGTATAGACAATGACTTTTGAACCAATGAGATAGGATTGAACTTGTCAAAGGCATACACGACTGCAAGGAGTTCCTTCTCAGTAGTCATGTAGTTCCTCTGAGCTTCATCGAGGGTCTTAGATACATAGTAGATTACACGATGTTTCTTCTCTATACATTGGCCTAAAACAACACCCACAACGTAATCAATGGCATCACACATAATTTCAAATGGTTGATCCCAATCGGGAGCTCTGATAATGGATGTTGTTGTAAGAGCATACTTCAGGTTGTTGAAAATCTTGATACACTCTTCGTCAAAATGGAAATCAGCGTCCCTTAGCAACAAATTCATCATCGACTTAGTTATCTTGGAGAAATCCTTTATGAACCGTCTGTAAGAACCTGCATGACCAAGGAAAGCGTGAACTTCTCTTACATTTATCGGGATAGCGAGTTTGGAAATCACTTTGATTTTCGCTCTGTCTACTTTGATTCCTCTACTAGTGACTCTATGACCAAGGACAATGCCTTCCTTTACCATGAAGTGACATTTCTCCCAAATTAACACGAGATGTGCTTCTTTACAGCGTTGAAGGATAAGGGAGAGGTGCTTCAGACACGAGCTATATGAATCTCTATATATGAAAAAATCATCCATAAAAACTTCCATTATAGTTTCAGTGAGGCCCGCGAATATAGCTACCATGCAATGCTGGAAAGTTGCAGGCGCATTGCAGAGGCCGGACGACATCCTTCCAAAGGCATATGTTCCAAACAGGCAAGTAAAAGTTGTTTTCTCTTGGTCATCTGGATGTATAGGTATTTGATAGAATCCAGAGTAACTGTCGAGATAGCAGAAATATTCTTGATGAGCCAACCGCTCTAAGACTTGATCAAGAAAAGACATCGGCAAATGATCCTTTCGTGTCGCCTTGTTCAACTTCCCGTAATCGATACACATCCTCCACCCAGAGACTGTTCGAGTGGGGATAAGTTCATTGTCTTCATTTCATATCATATTAGTTCAACCCTTCTTCGGGACAACATGCACGAGACTTACCCATGGCGAGTTAGATATCAGATAGATGATTCCAGTAGTGAGAAGTTTAATGACTTCACGGCAGACTACTTCCTTCATGTTTGGATTAAGCTTCCTTTGATGTTCAAGGGTTGGCTTGTGATCTTCCATCATGGGGATTTTGTGCATGCAAAGCGCTTGACTGACCCCAGTGAGATCACTCATCTTGTAGCCGATGGCTTTTCTTCTTTCCTTTGATTCTGTTAAGAGTTTATCCTCTTATTTAGCCGTTAGATCTGAATTTATGATAACGGGGCAGACCTTAAGGTCATATAGAAACACATACTTCAATCCCTTGGGTAGGGGTTTCATTTTAGGAGCTTGTGGTTTCTCACATTATTCTTCAATAACATCCACAGCTTTGAGTTCCTCAATTTTGGTTTCAGGATCTTCTTCAGCAGTATCGAGGTGGGGAACACAACTTTTCACTTGTTCATCAACTGAACTTTCTGCATTCAGATTAGTAAGGGCCATTCCTAAAGGATCTTCTTGTTCATAATCCTCTTGTGTGAGGAGTGACATCTTCTCTATGCACTCAATCAAGTAGACTTCTTCTTCCATGCTTGGTCTTTGCATACTTTCAATAACTTTGAACTCGAGTGTTTCTTTGCCTAGTCTGAGCAGCAAGGTTCCTACTTCAACATCAATCAGAGCTCTTGTAGTGGCAAGGAATGGACGGCCAAATATGAGAGGGTATCTGGCGTCTTCTTTTATGTCCATAATGACAAAGTTACATGAACATAGGAATCTTTTCCTACCTTGATAGGTGCATCTTCAATGATTCCCAAGGGAAGAGTCATGGTATTATCTGCAAGTTGTATGGTCATGCCGGTCAGGAGCAGTTTAGCAAACCCTAGCCTTTTACAAAGGCTAAGTGGCATGATAGAGATGCTAGCACCAAGATCGGCCAATCCTTTCTTACATGAAGAGTCACCGATATGGCAAGAAATCCCAAAAAATCCTGGATCTTTCTGCTTCTTAGGCATCTTGCTCTGGATGATATCAGAAGTGGTTGTTGCTAACTTAATTGTCTTATCATCAAGAAAAGGTATATCAACATGGAGTTTATTCATGGCTTCTTTGAACTTGTTGAATCGAGTGTCAAGCTTTGTCTGCCTCAAATGAGCTGGGAAAGGTATATGAGGCTTGTATATTGGCACATCTGGATCAGGTGTTTCCGTTTCTGCAATAGTAGATTTTTCAAAACTTTACTTATCTATCTTATCATCAATTACTGGCTCTTTTAGTTGAGACTAGGGTGTTGTAAAGTCTTGGACTACCACATAGTCATCCTTGTTTGTAATAATCATAGGTGTCTCGATAGGACGATCGGAATAATCTTTTCCGAACCTAGTGGTGACAGCCTTCAATTGCTCATGGTGCTTAGGATTGTTCTCTGGTTGGCCAGCAAAGGTTCCAACAAATGGCTTCATGCTAGCTCCAAGTTGAGCTAGTTGAGATTCAATAGCCTTCTGATGGGATTGCTGGTTAGCTATCATAGTCTACTATGACTGTAACATATTCTCAATGGCTGACAACTTGTCATCAGGAGAGATGGGACTGGATTGCTGTACTTGTTGTTGATAAGGGACTTGGTTTGGATTCTGGAACTGATAATTATTATGATAATTGTTGTAGTTCCTGTTCTGAAAGTTACCCCTAAAGCTTCCTTGATTCCCGAAATTTTGTTGTTGGTTATACTGGAATCCTGGTTGGCCTCGTTGTTGATTATTTGAACCAAGTTGTCGCAAGTTTGTTGCTCTTAAAGGATTTCTATATTGAAAAATAGGATGGTTCCTGTTCAGATTCGGATTGTAATATCCTTGACCAGGGATAGAGTTGACATCATTAAGATTTTTCATTTGACCATTATCTCCTTGACCATAAACGTTGCTCAAAACAACATCATAGAGAACATTGCAAGCTAATGTAGAATGATCAGTGCCTTTACATGCTTCATAGAACAATGAAGCTAACTTGATCTATTCTTGTTGTTGAGGGAGCGAGTGTCTTCTTTCATAGGCGGCAAGTGATGATTCAATATGGTATTGCTTGGCAACTAAGAGTTTGAGGGTTTTAGCGATAGACTTGTAATCAGGAATTGCTTCAGCCATAGCCACCTTCAATACTCCTTTGCTTACAGATCTACCCCAATTAGCTTGATTTTCAGTTCCCAGGGTGACAACCTTCCATGCACTGTCATAACTTTGACGCATGAAGTTACCACCAGATGAGGAGTCTAAGAACCTCTTGATATCGTCATCCACACCCTATAGAAGATCTTGATGAGTTTATTCTTAGGAATTCCATGGTGTGGACACTTACGCAGGAGCTCTTTGTATCTTTCCCATGCTTCAGCTAGGGATTCTCCAGGGACCTGAGTGAACATTGTTATTCGACCCCTAATTTCATAGGTGAGAGAAGGAGGATATAACTTTTTTAGAAAAACATTTTGAAGTTGTTCCCAAGTGGTGATGGGTTCGCATTGCAAGGAATTGTACCAACTTATAACTCTATCAGCAAGAGAATACTTAAAGAGACAGAGTCAGATGGCATCGTCTGATACTCCATTTTGTTTTGTCATAGCACATAGATCGATAAACCTCAGAAGATGTTCTTGACTATCTTCTCCTTACTTACCATAGAATGGGTTGTTTTGAAGCAAGGTGATCCAATGTGCTCGGATCTCAAAATTTGGGGCGTTGATGGGAGGAGGTTGTATTGGGTGGTGAACATCAGCAACTTTAGGAATTGAGAATTCTCTAAGGTTCTTCTGCAGTTCTGCTGCTACTTGTGCTGCTCAGATCTCTATTTCAACTATAGCTCTGGCTTCTTGCATAAACCTAACTCTTTGTGCAGCAAGGGCTTGAGCAACTCTTCGGGCTATTTCCTCCTCTTGAGCCATCCTTACTTGGTTCTCTTTGTTCTGACGACGAAAAGTCCTGTCTATGTCAGGATCAAAGCTAACAGTGAGACCGAGACTGTTTGAGTGGTGCATGCACTAGTCTTTTTTGGTACCTGGGATGGAAAGATTTTTTAGAAGTGAGATTGACGGAGTAGAACCAAATTCAAGTAGATGATCTATTGTTTCAAAAGAAAAAGCAAAATCCTAGATTAGGCTTAAAAGAACTAGATTTGACTAGCTAATTCCGTTATCCTCGACAACGACGCCAGAATTTGACGTTGTCTATTATCACACTAACAAATTCACTCAGGGTTGAAATCCCTGAGCTTTTACCAAAACCTTATACAATAATACCACCCGCAAGCAGACGAGTCTTATCATAGTATAGTTAAGGATCGAATCCCAAGGGACAATGTTTTTAAGAATCATTGCTAGTCCAGTCTAGTTCAAGTAAGGCTAATATTTAGAACAAAGGTTGATTTGATTTTAATTAAACTAAGTGCAAGAAAGTAAAGAGAATAATTGAAGTTGAATCTAGATTAATGATATGGGATCACTTGGGTGGTCTCAGGTTTCACCATCACTGCACATGCAAACATATCCAATCACAAACATCCAAGAAAGATCTAACTATCCAAATAGAACTCCTGTGAACCCTCCCCGAGGGATGTTTAGGTTCACATAAGCATCACCGTAGGCATCAGATGTCTTGTCACCATCGGGATCATACACTTAAGGTTCTGAAGATATAGATATCCAACTGAAGCTGTGGCCCCCCTATACAGGCGTTAGGCACACAGAAGTGTCACCGTGGGCTAGATGGCTCGTCCCCTTACGGATCATACACTTATGACCTCAAGGAATCCCTTTCTATTTATAGTCAGGGAGTCAACCATGTTAATCGACATTCTATCCTACGTATTGAAATTCTCGCAACAAAGGAAAGAACAAGATATAAGCAAGCATGTGATCAATCTACAAGCAAACATCGATGATTAACAACAAAATAAAAAGTTATATACATTGCCATGGAATGTTTAACAAAAGGACATATAAGCATGGGTAGCGGGGCTAGTCCCCACACCCCAGCAAAAATGAACTACTCGCTCATGGTGCAAGAAACAAGAAGAACAAGAAAGAGGGAAGATTCTGCCATGACCATGATGTAGAAGGTAGTCACATCTCGGTGAAGATGATGCAGTCTTCTACGTCATGGCAAAGCAGATCTGGATGATGAAGAACCACCAAGGCAGACTGGGCAGATCTTCTTCTCCACCTTCTTTCTCATCTTGACCTCCTTGCTCGTAGCAAGAGAAGCAACAAGTGAGGTGAAAATGGCATGGATGTGCGTGGGATCAAACCTGTATTCAGGCAGCCTGTCGGCATCCTCGGTCTGATGCTTAAATGAGGACCTTGTTGGTCCTATTTATAGGCTCGGGAAGAGTCTTGGTAGGTTTGGACTTCAATTAGTTTGGTATTGTTAATGTCTTGACGTTTTGTCCATACGGTCTTGCAATCTTTTGCCTCCAATCGGTCTTGGATTCTCTGCTCTAACGATCTTATTTACTGATCAGTTTTGCGCCCCAAACGGTTTGGGTCTCTGCCGTTTTTTTTACCTCCAAACGGTCTCGAACGATCGGTTTTACAGATCAGTGACCATACGGTCTTCTGCAAACTATCATTGTACAAATGGTTTGGAAACCGATTGGCTGTCCCTCACAGTCCTACGAACTGGTAACAGACCTATCGGTCCTGAGAATACATGACTCTTCATGCAGTTTTGGCGATCGATCCTGTCCTCGTGCAGTCTTGACGGCCTCACGGTTTTGCTGTTTGTTGCCTCAACCGGTCTTGAAGACCGATAATGCTTGTGCGGTCTCGAGGGTTTCGTCTTTTAGTATGCAAACCGATCATTGTCTCACGGTCTTGAATGCTGCAGCGCTTCACAATCTCTATTCCAACCAATCATTCATTCACTTCTTCCCTGTCTTGTTGTCCGATTGGTCCTGGAGTCCTCATGGTCTGGGACTTGTCACTGCCTATCGGTCTTCACCCAGCGGTGGACAAGCAGTCTCTGACCCCTCTGCATCCAACCGGTTTTCTTCAAACCGATCTCGTACCCCATAAGGTTTCCCATTCCACAGTCTCTCAGTTTTGCAGGTCTGTAACCAATCGGTCAATCAGTTTCGAAAAGACAAATTTCTCATCTCGGTCTTAGGCAGCAGAGGCACTTCTGTAGATCGAGAAGGAGGAGGCCAGGTTGCGGGTGGTGTTGTAGGTCTCAGGTGATGGTTGCCGGTGGTGTCAGATGCAATGCAGGTTGGAGTTAATGCTGACAGAGAGAGGGAGACGCGGTGGCATGCACGCGATCCAGTGAAGGGGTGAGATGGAAGTAGGTCTAGGGTTTGCAGAAGTGGTGGAAGGAGGAAGAAGACGAAGGCAGAGGCATGACCAGGAAATACATGTGGTCTGAGGATGTGCGTTCCTTTTGGTATCGTGACTGTGGGTTGCTACACGGTATTGAGACTGTTAGGTTTCACACGGTCTTGAGACCATGTGGCCTCATGTGGTTTGAGACTGTTTGGAGGCAAACTGCAAGGACCGTGCAAGGCCAAGACCGTTTGGTTGGATGAATGCGGACCATTGATCGACGATCGGGTGGAAGGGAGAACCAGAACCAAATGAGAGTGAAACTGAATGATCAAGACCGTTTGATCAAGACCATTTGGTCAATGACCAAGGATGGGAGGATCTTGGGTGAAGGTAGATCTAGGATTGAGAAAGGTGGTCCCCACTTATTAGGGTTTGATTCAGATGATGGTTGATGGAGATAAAGGTGGAATGAAGCAAGCGGTGGTGATGATTATATTGAAGGTGGATTAGGGTTAAATGGAGGTGGGTGGTAGCTGATGGTTCAACGTCATCATGAGCTGCATAAAATCAATATAAACCTTAGTTAATAATCTTAATAATTGAACCAATTAAGCTATTTTGCATATGGTGAGATTTAGGAGAAGAAATCGAGTGAATTGAGTTGAATTGGGCCCAAGATGGCGACTTGAAAATATGATGAATATGCATTCATCAATTCCACTCCTAAAGCTACTCCAAATCAGACAAGATTCTCTCCTGAGAAGCTTGGTGGAGAGAAGAAGTTATGTTGCACCTTCAGAGAAGAAAAGAAGAAGAATGGAGGTTCTTTGGTAAGAAACCACCTTCTTCCACCCAAAATCACCCTCCTTTGCTCTAGACCTCCTCTTGGATGAAAAGCATTTGAAATATGACCAATGATAATTGCTCCCTTAGTTGGTTCTCCCTTCAAAAATGAGAGACGCCATTTTTTAGATCTGCTAAATCTGATAGAGACATGACGTGTTCCAGTCTCTAATAGTTGATCCAGTCAACTTTGACATCCTAGATACACACCGTCTGTGGTGAACACACTGTGTTTTCCTTTTCTTGACACTTTCTGGGATCGCACACGCCGTGTTCCAAAAGGAGATACGACGTGTCTTTTTCCCTTTTCAACTGGATGCATGGCTAACTGGGATCATGCACACCGTGTCTTAATTCAGACATGTTGTGTGCCATGCTGTTTCAGTAGAAATAAGATTCTAAGTTGTCTGCAAAGCATGGAGAGACTCCAATGACGTCAGAGTTGAGTTGGGCTATCTCTAATTTGAACCTTTTTAAGCATATCTGCAATACACATCATGCGATAAGCAAAATAACAAAAAGTGGCAAGAAGAATATGAATAGAGGCTAAATGGAAACAAAATGAACTAAATTTGTGTGTGAAAATGTGTAAGAAATTGATGTGAAATGCACACAACAAATCCCCCTAAGCTTGAACTGTTGCTTGTCCTCAAGAAAAAAGAACATAGAAATGCACATGAAAGAATTTTCAAGCTTATGTATAGATAAGTTGAAAGAAAGATATGCAATGCTCAGCCAACAATGATCAATAGTTTATACTCATGGCTATCAACTCAACTTAAACATCAATGAAAATGATTCTTAAGTTCAACAAGGGTGGTTTCACTTTAATGAATCAATCAACTCAACAACATTAAATAGAATTTGGATAACCAAGCCAAACAATTAGTGGATGCACAACACTATTTTTCAGCTATGAAGGATACAAATGATGAGGTCTTAGATAATCATTAACATAATTAGTTGTGCTCTCCTTTAGAAATAATATGGCAAATGGATTATGGGTTCCAGCACTCGACTGCTAATGTAGGCTTATGCTCACGTGGAGTGTCGGTTGGGGTATTTTACCCTCTTTCTAAGACATACCACCTAACCATCGTGGCCAGATCGAACTTACATTAGGATAACATGATATGTGGACACTTTAGCCATTTTTTATAGGGTATGAGGGTGAAATGAGATAAAAGAGATTTTAATTATTTTCCACAACATGGGAAAGTCAACTAAATAGCAACATTAGCTAGATTTCATCCATTTGTTTTGAAAAAAAAATTCACTAAAAGAAAGGTTGAAAAATGCACTAAGAGTTTGGAAAGGGTATCCCATATTCCAAATGATGTTGTGATGTTAATTTACTCACCAAAAGGAAACTATTTCATGTTTTAGGCAATCAATGATGAAAAATTTGAGTGTTCAAGCTATAAGTATAAACTAGAAATAAACACGTGTTGGAGGCTAAAGAATTTCAACCAATCTATGCATGTTCTTTAGGATTCTTTCAATGAAATATTAAGGTACAAAAGGATAAGATGGTTCAAAAAAATCAGTTCATTACATCAAGATAGCCTCACATCATACATGATTTTTGCCACAAAAGAAAACAAAGAACAACATGAAAATAGAAAAGACATGACAACATGAAAAACAATAAAAGTAAACTAAATTACCGGCCGGTTACATCCCGCTAAGCTTGAAATTTGCAGTGTCCTTACTGCATCAATCAAACTTATGAAGGAAACAATCAGGTACCTGTCATGGGGTGGGGCATCAGTGGGATGGGCCAGGGCCCATGTAATCAGAGGGGAAGAACTGGCTGACGAGATCATCATCATCTGGAATATCAACCCGCATGGGGTGCGGGACAAACTCGGGCTATGGAAATGGAGTAGGATGGTGCCACTATGGCATGGAGTAGTGGCCTTGAGAAAGGTGCCAACTATCCATTCGGTGAACCATATCATTCATAGAAGAAAATTGTTGACCCATCAGGTCCATGCAGTTGTCTATGTGGTCAAACCGCTACTGCACATAGCCATATAGATGCCTAACATTAGGCATGGCCCATGAGTACTCTATCTATGTGCTGGTGGAGGGAGGTGGAGCAGTAGGGGGTGCCTCAGTGTAATCAGTAGCTTTCACTGCATCAACTTCTTATTTAGTCTTTAGGATGACTTTCCAATTATCTTTTATCTCCAATGTGATATGCCCAGGACCTAGAATGTCAATGTATTGATCATCATCAAAGAATTGCCGAAATTTGGCATCACTGTTGGCAACCCTTGAGATCAATCTTGCAGAAAGAAGGTACTGAATGTCTACCAGGTTTCTACTTGGTGCAGCCTCAAGACCTGTCAGTTCAACATCTAACTTCTGTTCTATCAAAGTGATCCAACCACCACACATTATGTCACCAACGTCCCTCTTCTTCACTTTCTTAATGTATAGGAAACACATAAGGATATAGTAAGTAGCATTGATCTGATAGTCATACATCATTCCCCACAAAAATAAAAGATCTTATTTTCCAACAACCCCTTGAGTTTCTTTCTTAGCAAACACTCTGGTACTAAGAAGGCGGTGCATGTACCAAAAAATAGGGTTGTGAATAGAGGATGCCCTAGCTTGCTTAGCTTCATAGTGTTCCTCATCTAATATCTAAAACTAGAATTCGTCACTGTGAAAAGTAGGCGGATAACTAATTGCCCCGTCGCAGTGGAAATTCAAAATCTCACAAAAACGCCTGAAGGTAAGCTTAAAACCACAACCCAAAAGCCGGAAATGAATAATACCATAAGGTTCCAACTTCTTTTGTGGGTCTTTCTCTATAGTGAGCATCGTCAAAAACTCATAAACTAAATGGGGGTAACCATTTGATACCGTGCATCGTATGTAGCTTAGCCCCAAATCTTGCAGTTGCAGGAAGACCTCATCCTTAAAGTCGAGGGTTGTGAGGGTCTACTCACAAGCAAATCTTGTAGGAAGCACCCTCCTTGCTATGAGAAATGGGTACGTCGGGTCTTCCTCAGGAGTGACCCAAAATTGGTTCGTGGAGATGTATGCCGATGTGGAGGAGGAGCTAGCACCATGCTTGCGATTGGAGGTTTACTTAACAGGTGCCATTGTTGCTGAAGGGATAAGACACAATGTGTTTAGAAAGGGACACGACGTGTGTAGTTGCAGAAACACTAATTGAATCAGTGAAGCACACATCGTGTGCTTTGCTAGACATGTCGTGTACCTGGAGAAATTCCGCAAGTTGAAGTTGGGGACGTCGGCTTTTGGAGAAGATGAAGATGGAGGTTGAGCTACACAGTGTGGCTCGGTGTAGATGACGAAGATGCAACTGCATCTTGAAAGAGATGACTTGGTGGCATCTTGAATGGTGGAGAATGGCAGTGCAGCTTAGAGATGCACCTCACGTGGCGGTGGCGTGAGAAAGGCGTCTGTTGTGCTGAGCTTGGAGAAGAACACGATGCTGACACTACAAGGAGGATGGCGGCTAGTTGTTTCTCGAAGAAAACACATCTGAAGAACATGGCAGCACTGCAAGGTGTGCTAAGGCACATGACAACTTGGGAGTTCTCACATGGCTCAAAAGAGAGGTGTGCGTAAGAGAGGCGGCTCAGTTAGGGTTAAAAACCTATATTCTCATCAAAAGACACAGCGTGTCTGAATCCAAAAATTCAACTTGTGTCCCTTTCACTGATAACCACATGATGTGTTCAAATAAAGACATGCCGTGTTATTTTCCAGATAACTTATGCTTCCCGTTGCTGCTGAAGTACACACTGTCAGAATGAGGACACAACATGTTCTTTTCCAGATCGAGTAATACCTTGAATCTGTTGGACAATGACACATCATGTATTTTTCTGACACGTCGTGTACCTGGAGATATGGCTCGGC
Organism: Alisma plantago-aquatica; assembly: GCA_963693085.1. Classification (NCBI taxonomy): domain Eukaryota; kingdom Viridiplantae; phylum Streptophyta; class Magnoliopsida; order Alismatales; family Alismataceae; genus Alisma; species Alisma plantago-aquatica. The sequence goes on from OY856409.1 coordinate 401,689,130, forward strand.
TGGTGTGTTTTTGGGAGCAGTGACACACTATGTCAAATAAAGACACGACGTGTCTTCTATTGTTTCTGCAGAAAACAACTTCTCGTTAGCATAATTATAGTGATAGTTGTCTAAGTTATTAAATTCATCCACGACAAGCTTATTTACAAAACTAAAAAGTGTTCTTGACTCAAATAACAAAAAGGAAATCTATCCTAATGTGGGTTCAACTCCCACAAGGTCCTCCATTTAGAGTTTGGAGTGAGACTCTTCATTTTTTTCATCAAGCATCTTGAAGGGAGCAAGAGGCTCCCTTTCCAACTTTGTCTCCAGATGTATATATCTCACAACGTTGTCTATTGACTTTAAAAACACCATCTTTGCCTTGCAGTTCAACAACTCCATATGGGAATATCTTCATTACAAGAAATGGACCAGACCACTTGGATCTTAATTTTCCAAGAAATAAATTGAGCTTGGAGTTGAATAGCAACACTTTGTCTCCTTCCTTGAAATCTTTCCTGTGGATTCTCTTTTCATGCCAAGCCTTTGTTATTTCCTTGTAGAGCTTTGCATTTTCATATGCATCTAGCCAGAGTTCCTCCAGCTCTTGCAGCTGCAATAGACGTTTCTCACCAGCCTTCTTCATGTCAAAGTTTAGGAATTTGATAGCCCATAAAGCATGGTGTTCTAGCTCTAGTGGAAGATGACAAGATTTACCATATACTAGCTTGAATGGAGTTGTGCCTATGATAGTTTTGTAAGCTATTCGATATGCCCACAATGCATCATCTATCTTCAAAGCCCAATCCTTTCTTGAGCTAGACATAGTCTTTTCTAGAATGCTTTTCAGCTGCCGATTGGATACTTCTACTTGCCCAGAAGTTTGAGGATGGTAGGGCATAGAGATTTTATGGGTGACTCCATACTTGGATATAAGATTGTTGAACTGTTTCTCAACAAAATGTGTGCCTCCATCAGAAATCATAGCTTTAGGAACTCCAAACTTGGGGGAAATGATTTTTTAGAATAGCTTGATTACATATTTTACACCCGGTGCTTGTGTTGGGATGGCCTCAACCCATTTAGAAATGTAATCACAAGCAACTAAGATATATTGATATCCACAAGAAGATGGGAAAGGTCCCATGTAATCAACTCCCCACACATCGAATACCTCAATCTCTAGGATAGATTTAAGAGGCATATCATCACTCCTTGATATTCCTCCAACCCTTTGGCATTTATCACTTGACTTGACAAAATGGTTGACATCTTTGAATAAGGTTGGCCAATAGAAACTGGATTGGAGAATCTTTGTTGCAGTCTTCTCTCCTCTAAAGTGACCTCCGTAAGGGGAAGCATGACATTTAGAAATGATTGTGGCAATTTCCTCTTCAGCAACACACCTCCAGATGATGCCATCACTCCCATGTTTGAACAACAAGGGATCGTCCCAATAGTAGAACTTCACATCATGGAAAAATTTCTTCTTCTGTTGATATGTCAAGTCTGGGGGCAGCTGCCTGTGGCAAGAAAATTAGCAATGTCTACAAACCATGGTGCTTGTGTGGTTGATAAGGCATAGAGTTTCTCAATCGGCAATTGGTCCTCAATAGGAAATAAATCTCCAACATCTATAGTCAACCTAGATAGATGATCAACAACATTGTTATCTGTCCCCTTCTTATCCCGGATATCAAGATAAAACTCTTGAAGAAGCAATATCCAGTGGATGAGACGAGGTTTGGCATCTTTCTTGTTAAGCAAATACTTAATGGCAGCATGATATGTATACACATTTACTTTGGATCCTACCAAATACCGCCTGAATTTGTCAAAGGCATACACTATAGCAAGCATCTCCTTCTCAGTGGTTGTATAATTGATTTGTGCCTCATCTAAGGTTTTACTTGCATAGTATATGGCATAAAGTTTCTTATCTTTCCACTATCCAAGAACTACCCCTACTGCATAGTCACTCACATCACACATTAATTCGAAAGGGGAACTCCAGTTTGGTGGTTGGATGATTGGGGCTGAAACACGGGCTTCTTTGAGCTTGTTGAAAGTTGTGTGGCAGTCATCATTAAATATGAATTCAACATCTTTTGCAAGCAAAGAACATAATTGTTTTTCAATCTTAGAGAAATCTTTAATGAATCTCCTATAGAACCCTGCATGTCCAAGGAAACTACGGATGTCTTTGACTGAAGAAGGAGTAGGCATCTTCTCAATAGCTTCCACCTTAGCCCTGTCAACTTCAATACCCTTATTAGATACAATATGGCCTAGTACTACACTGGATTGTACCATGAAATGGCACTTCTCCCAGTTTAGTACTAGGTTAACCTTTTTGCAGCGGGCTAAAACTAGTGAAAAATTGCATAAACATTGATCAAAGGAATCTCCGCAAATGCTAAAATTATCCATGAATATTTCCATTATGTTTTCAATAAAATCAGAGAAAATAGCCATCATGCAGCACTGAAACGTCATTGGGGCATTACAAAGACCGAAAGGCATGCGACGGTAAGCATAGGTTCCATAGGTGCATGTAAAAGTGGTTTTTTCTTGGTCGAGAGGGTAGATAGGAATTTGGAAAAACTCAGAATACCCATCCAAGTAGCAAAAGTAAGAGCGTTTTGCAAGTCGTTCAAGCATCAAATCAATAAATGGAAAAGGAAAATGATCTTTACGAGTTGCTTTATTCAAGCGCCAGTAGTCAATGCACATGCGCCAACCTGTGACTACACATGTTTGTATTAACTCATCATTATCTCCCTTAATGACAGTCGCACCCCCCTTCTTAGGTACCACATGAATGGCACTAACCCAGGGGATGTCACTTATAGGATAAATGATACCGACGTCTACCAACTTAAAAATTTCCTTTTTAACCACTTCAAGCATGTTTTGATTTAAACGTCTAGGTGGTTCAACAATAGGTTTAGCATCATCCTCCATGTTTATTCTATGCATGCAAATGTAAGGATGGATGCCCTTTAAATCATAAATAGAGTAACCAATGACATCTTTATACAAATGCAATTCATCAAGCAATTTATTTTCTTATTCATTAGTTAACTAATCATTGATTATGACAGGAGAAGTAGAATCGGAGTCAAGAAATGCATACCTCAGCCCTGGTGGAAGGGCTTTGAGCTCTACCTTTCTCCCAGCTGAGTTTTCTTTGACTTCATCATCAACAAGTGAAGTGTCTTCATTAATAGCATCTGATTGAGCGATAGGAAGTACTCCTAAATTTTCAAATTCATTGTTTGTAACTTCATCATCATCACAATAATTTAATATCAAATTAGCAACATCATGATTTTCCTGCACAATAGAATCAATAGAGTCTATAAAATAGAGCTCTTCTACCCATGAAGGTGCCTTCATGAAATCATACACAGAAAACTCCATGGCTTCTTCCCCGACCCGGAGTGTAAGTTTGCCTTGTCGAACATCAACAAGGCATCCAGAAGTTCTCAAGAAGGGTCTCCCAAAGAGAATGAGATTAAAAGGAGCTTCTACCATGTTTAGCACAACAAAATCACAAGGAATGTAGAATTTACCAATTTGCACTAACACATCCTCCACAATACTTTTGGGGTATTTGATGGAATGATCGGCTAGTTCACTGGCCATCTTTCTAGGTTTCAAATCTCCAAGATCTAGCTCCTACCACAAGGTAGCCGGAATGAGACTAATGCTAGCTCTAAGGTCTGCAAGACCTTTGTCAAACGTGGTTTTGCTAATCTTGCAAGGTAGAGTGAAAGCTCCCAAGTCATCTAGCTTCTCAGGAAGTCTATTTTGAATAATTGAACTTATTATTTTAGAAAGCATGATAGTTTCAACCTAGTCCACCTTCCTCTTTTTGATGAGGATGCCTTTCAGAAACTTGGTGTATGATGACATCTCAACTATAACTTTATCTAGTGGAAGGTTGACATGGAGTTTGTTTAGGATATCCATGAATTTCCAGAACTTTGAGTCCAACTTGTCATTTGCAAGTCTTTGTGGGAATGGTACATTTACTTTGTAAGAAGGTGGTACCTCAACTGTACCTTTTCCTTTATCACCAATAGGGATGTCAAACTTATCTTAATCAGCAACCTCAACACTCTTCTCCTTGGGTGGAGATGGTCTTTGGATTTTAGCTCCACTCCTCAAGGTGATAGCATTCACCTTCTGTCTTAGATTCACCTCTGGTTGGATTGGAAGAGAACCAGATTAAGTGTTCTTTTACTGCGCTAAGGCCTGCTGGGAAATTTGGTTCTCCAACATCCTTATATGAGTGGGAATGCCATCCACTTTTGTGGAGAGTTGGGAAATTGCATCCTTCAATAATTTGTCATTGCCCTTGAACTCTTCATTTTGATGTGCTTGAGTAGAAATAAATTTCTCCATCATAACCTCCAAGGAAGAACTTTGAGATTGTTGTTGCTATTGTTAACCCCTGTTGTTGTTGAAGCCTGGAGGATTCCCATTTGTTTGCCGATTGAAATTTTGTTGTTGTTGTGGTTGCTTCTATCCTTGTTGAATGTTTTGGGCATTGCTTATATTCCGGTAAGAGAAATTAGGATGATCTCTCCATCCCAAATTGTAGGTGTTGGAATAGGGATTGTATTGCTTGTTCCCCTGTATCCCAACGACATTCACTTGCTCTTAGTTGTCTTAATTCATATTAGGAGCAAAACAAGTAGAAGAAGTATGTCCGAAAAATCAGTAAGCTTCACAAATTACCTCAGCTGCTTGGATCTGCATGGTAGTCATCTTCTCAAACTTTTGTGTAAGGACATCAAGCTTGGATGCAATCAAATCAACTTCATCAACACTATGCTTTCCTCCTTGCTTTCCAGTTGAAGAACCCTATGTAGAAGATGATTGTGCTTTTCTATCTGACCCCCATTGGCAGTGGTTGAGTGCTATATCTTCAACGATATCATAATCCTCCCTATAAGACTTATTCATTAAAGCTCCATTAGCTGCGACATCCAATGTCATACAGGTGTTGTGGAACAATTCATTGTAAAATGTTTGAAGTAGCAGCTAATTTGTCAATCCATGGTGAGGGAAAAGGCATTGCAGGTCCTTGAACCACTCCCATGTGTCATACAAAGTCTCTCCATATGATTGAGAAAAGTTTGTGAGCTGGTTCCTTAGTTGGGCTGTTTTGTTGGGTGGAAACTACTTTGCAAGGAAATCATTTAAAAGTTGATCCCAACTTTTAATGGACTTCTTAGGGAGAGATAAAAGCCACACCTTGGTTCTATCTCTCAAGGTGAAAGGGAACAACAACAACCTTATTCCATAAGCAGATACACCATTGATTTTGAAAGTGTTCATGTACTCCAAGAATTCAGCTACATGAAGATTTGGATCTTCATTAATGGTACCCCCAAAATAGTTTTGCTGGATCATCTGCATCATTGAAGGAGCAATAGAGAAGTTGTTTGCTTCCATTGTAGGTAGATCAATGGATCAACAAATGTTTGTGGCAACCGGCATGGCGAAGTCTTTCAAAGGACAATCATCCTCCATGGTTGGATCTTCTTGTGTGGCTTCTTCAAAAGATGAAGAAGATGGTGATGGTGATGGTGATGGTGATGGTGATGGTGATGGTGATGGTGATGGTGATGGTGATGGTGATGGTGATGGTGATGGTGATGGTGATGGTGATGATGGAACATCCTCTAGCAGTGGTTTCTCTTTTCTTCTTGCTCTTCATAATCTTGAAAGAGTGCGTATAATTTTAGGATCTAGAAACGCAGATGGTTGAAGACCCCTCTGTGAGCGACACATACAACCTGAAAACAAACAAGAGATATTGAGAACACAACTAAAAGGTATATGAAAATTCAAAAATGGAATTGGTGATTTAGTCTCGAATACTAGTTATCACTTTTTACTCTAATTAGAATAACTGTATCTCCCCGACAACAGTGCCAAAAACTTGTTCGGTTATTATACTAATGGGTTTCAATTATATAAATGATCATTGACTCAACTAGCCATTTCCCACAAGTATATGGGAGTAGTTGTATTCAAGATCAAACACAAGGAGCTTTATCAATCAATTAAACGCAAGAGTGCTAAGTTTCAACAATCTCGACCTTTTTCAAAGAAAGATTTGGTTAATTAAACTAAAATTTCAGAATTAGACTAAATAGTAAAATGATTACTTAAAAGGGTTTGATTTCATATTTAAAACAGTCTTAGACTTAGAATTTCACCAGCACATCATAACATAAAGTAGAAACATGAAATTTAAACATACTAAACACTTGCTATAGGAGAGTTGTATGTTATACTTCACCTCTCGGTGCGAATACATCGTTCCTAACTCAATACAACACTCTCGTGTATGAATTTCATTTGGGATCACAAACCTACTCCTCAAATCCATAATTTCCACTCTCGTGGCAAAGGAGGAGTTGCCTAAAGAGTACCTCCTTACTCTCCTACTTATCTTCTTAGATCAAGTAAGAAAGCATAAAACATGCATACATAGTGGCCAACCATATATGAAAGAAGCAAGAAACCGATACTCAAAGGGTAGAAAAGCAAGCATTTAACATTTAGTAAAAAATTACCATGTTCCATATATGTTATGACATGGAAGTTACTCTCCCATGCCCAAGAAAAAGAGACTACTCGTCCATGATGATGTATAACAGAAATGATACAAAATTTTCAGAGTTTAACATGGTTTAGAGAAGGAAAAGCTGAGAGAACTAAAGGTGTAACCCAAGAAGAGTAGAATTCTCTCTTGGGGATGAAATTCCACTTCTAAAGTTGCTCCAAACCAGACAAACTTCCCTCCCGAGAAGCTTGGTGGAGAGAATAAGTTCTGCTGCACCTTCGGAGAAGAAAATGGAGAAGAAAAGAAGAAGAATGGAGGTTCTTTAGCAAGACATCACCTTCTTCCACCCAAAATCACCCTCCTTTGCTCTAGAACTCCTCTTCAATGAAAAGCATTCGAAATATGACCAGTGATAACTACTCTCTTAGTTAGTTCTCCCTTTAAAAATGAGAGACATCATTTTTCAGATCTGCTGAAACTGACAGAGACACGACATGTCTTCCTTTGGAAACGTCATGTTCTAGTCTCTGATAGTTGATCCAGTCAACTTTGACATCCCAAATACACACCATGTCTGTGGTGAACATGTCGTGTTTTCCTCTTCTCAGAACTTTTTGGGATCACACAAGTCGTGTTCCAAAAGAATATACGACATGTCTTTTTTCCTTTTAGCTGGATGCATGGCTAACTGGGATTGCACACACCGTGTCTTAATTTAGACACATAGTGTGTGATGTTGTTTCATCAGAAATAAGATTATGAGTTGTCTGCAATGCATGGAGAGACTCCAATGATGTCGGAGTTGAGTTGGGCTATCTCTAATTTGACCCTTTTTAAGCATATCTACAATACACATCATGCGATAAGCAAAATAACAAAAAGTGGTAAGAATAATATGAATAGAGGCTAAATGAAAACAAAACAAACTGAATTTGTGTGTGGAAACATGTAAGAAATTGACGTGAAATGCACACAACAATGACCAAGCCTCTTCTCATCCCAAAGTGGGGATAATTAAACTTGAAAGGGGTAGTTGTTTCCTTCTTGAGGGAGGTGAGGATTTTCTAGCTAGAATCGTCAGATTAGGGTGATTGGTTGGGAGTATAGCTCGGTGAAGCCCTCTAGTTTCTAGGGATTCCATAGACTTAGGATTGTTCCACACACAACATTTTACTGTAAGAATGAGATAAAACTGTATTATTATGCTTCTTGTTTTTACTGTTATATGTGTTAGTTGCTCATTTACTCATCTCTAAAAATAACAACACTACATCATTTAGCTGAGGGACTGCCAAATCTAAGAAGCGGCTAAGCAAAATGGTGACTTATAGAAAAATTTCTTAAAGTAAATTTTTGCAAAATTTGTTTCTCGTATTTGCTTGTGGCGGAAATGAGAATATGTACAAGTAATTTTTTGAAAATTTGGGATAAAACTGTACCACTTATGCCCGTTTATGACTCCTCCCCCAAACTTATCATTCACCCCGACTTGGGGTGTCAAAATTGGAGTTAGATGTATAAATAGGCTTTCTTTATTTCTACTAGTTGGTTTTGGTGGCCCACTTTGACTTGAGAAGCATGCTGATGTACACTCCGCGTAGTGGGTGATATAGCTCATATTTCTTGCCTTCCACCTTAATATTCATCATATCTAGGGCCATCATCTAGGATAGACAATAGAAGCCAATGTCATTCGATAAAGGCACTTGTTGAGGGCTTCTATGGCAGAACTACGTCTTCTTGAAGTCTTTGCCTTCTTTATGCTTGTACCCTTTTCCATGACTTTTGAGCATCCCTATAGTTGCCTCAATACATGTGACTACCTTTTCTTCTATAGGTGCCTTTGTAGTAGTCATGTTCGTTCTTTTGTTCAGTGTGAAGGTTGCATTTGAGCTGTTGTAAAGTACTGCAGTCCTCGTTATAACACATACTACTAACAAAGTCCAATGACTATCATGTATAATAGGTAGGAATATGTAATCTGGAAGAGATGGCGCTAGGCATTGCAACAGGTAGTCTTTTTGGCCCAACCTTTTATCTTTCAGAATGTCATCTACCAAGAGGAAGTAGGCCATATGCACGTTCAACATGTTGTCATTCAGTAATGCTTGATAAGCTGACATAGTACTGACTGAGAGGTACCCTCCTATTTATAATGTATCCCATAGGTCATCCTTTAGCACACAGATGCCATCCCTTTCTAAGATTTCCTCTTCCATGGTGTCATCTTCCTTCAAGGATTTCATTATCAGATGTAGGGATTCTAGTGACAGGCTCTCACAGATCCACCTGTCAAAATCCTTGAATGTTGACACTATTTCTCCTGCCGGCCCATCTAGTTTAATAATCTGGCATATCTTCTTCCTCTATCTCTCCTTCTTTTGGATGGCTAGCTAGAGGTTGTTCTTTCTTGTCTTCTGCCACTGGAGGTTATTCTGGCTTGCTCTCAGGTTTTCTCTCTGCTTTGTCAAGTGTGTTGGCTGCCCAACCCTCCTTCCAAGTAGACGCTTTAGCAAGCTCTTCAGGATCGAACCATAGGGTTTTAAGTTCCTCCCTCTAGGTTTTCTTTTTAGGGAGAGGTATTTTTAGTGAAGCCATTGTCGTACTTCATCTGAAGGCATCGTCGGGTTGTTGAAGAAGTGATGATCATAAATAACTTCATTGCATAGACACCATGTAACCCATGTAGATCTTCTATGCAGAGGTCTTCTAGTGGGACTCCCTTATTGATTGCTTCCATCATTCTGAGAACTATGAAGGCACAATCCCCTATTCTAGCCTTTTCTTGAGGGACCTATTGAAAAATAGAGAATTGCTTCCACATCCCTTTTTGTCTATTGTCTGCCATCAGTATAGCTCGTTGCAGATGCAGTGTCTCCTTTAAGATATCCCTCGCCTCCTTGTTTTTGTAGATCAGGGAGGTGTTGTCCAATTCAGTTGTGCAACAGTTGAACGTTGTTGTCCGTCTCTCATATACGCTGACGATAATCAATGCCCAGTGCTTTACAGTCCTTATGTCCAGGACCACGATTGTTGTCTCTTCCCTACTCATAGCTCGTTATAGCTCTTTCACATCAGCAACTTTGTCATTTTTATCCAACAGAAGCCTTGCTAGATGCGTGTTGCCATTGAATACTAGTTGTATTTTGTTAAGATGTAAGAATTTTTCAAGCAGATTTGCACATAGTACTTTGAACATCATCATATGCACTCATGCTCTTTAAAAAAAATTCCCTCTAAAGTGATCCCTATTAAGTGACCTGCCCTTGTTGTGATAGAGAATATCAGTTCCCGGAAGGTTGTAGTCTAGTATATCTACTAGGAAATGGACATCTCTGTATGAGATACTTGATAATGTGGTCATGTCCATACCCGCCATCTTGTCGGGTAGAGGAGGAGCGACACCTAATGGTACATCATGGGCTGGTGCACTCTACTTTCAGAATGGCTCATTAGTGACAAAAGAGGCGAGCCCACCTTCTTCATCTTTTGAGGTGTTATCTCCTGCTATTTGTGTTGTTGTGGGTGGTGCTTCTGTAGTTGGAGGTTGTAACCTTGTTTCCATTGGTGTTTGGGTTGTCATCTTGCCTTCATTGTTAGTGGATATCTCGACAGTTATGCCTTTTATTAGTTGGTTCTCTTTTGACAAATGCTCTAATTCTGCAGAGTTGAGCGCGGCTAGCATCACAACCATTTTCCTGTCATAAAATGAATCATCTTGTTCGTACTACACTGGGTCTTTGAAAAAATCGTTGTAGATATCCATCCCGAATGTCAGGTCATCCAAGAATTTGTTGAGATCTCCTATTTATCGTGATGTGAGATCTTCTATCGTAGTGCTTTCATCTCTAGTGATGACGGGGGTTCTTCAGATGCAACCTTATCCTCTTCTGAGCTGCTATTTAAGTCAAACATCTTTGACAAAGCATTTGTTTTCTTTGTCTCGGTATCGTGACAAGTTTCTCACTATGGCAGTGCTTCTTTTTTTGGTGGTTCTGCCCTTGGGGAGGTCCTCACATTGGCTCTTTCATCCTTTGAGGCTCTTCCTGCACCTGTCCCTCCCATGTCATCATCGTCTTTGTCTGGGCTCGAGGGGCTTGAGGAAGCTTGAGATGTGGAAGGGCTGGTTAGGCACTTTGCCTTCTTTCTCTACCTTCAACCTTCTATTTCCTAGCATTCAACATCCAATTGTCGGCGTTCTTCATCTAAGTGATGACGTTCCTTCTTTAGGTCATCCAACACTTCCTCATATCCCTTTCACATCAGCTCTTTATCTGCTCTATAGCATCCCATTCCTTTTCGAGGTCCGCCATTTCCTCAGTTAGAGTCTTTAGAGCTCCCATCATCTCGTTCTGGGTGTTGATAACCCCTTGCATGAACTGGGGAAGTGCCTCATTTCTCGCATTTAAACTTTGTACCTATGTAGTTAGTGTACACATGCTAGAGGTAATATTTAAATTAATTTCATAGTTATGCTACATGTGTAACCACATGGCATAAAACTTGTTTCTTAATACATCACCAAACGATTATGGTTGTTGGTGATACTGCTTTGCGGGCGTGGTTGACTATGTTGTGGATGTTAGTGGCTCCTTGGGTTGTGGAGTTGGCTCATTTCATATAGAATTGGCGTGCATTGCTAGAGCAGACGTGCTCGACTCTGGTTGCTCTAGTACTTGCAATACCACTTCTAGGATTATGGAGTCGGATGCAACCTTAGGGTCCTTGCACGCTTGATGGGTTTCTTGCTTGACTTCTAAATGTCATTCCTTTGTGGTGGTTTTGAGGTTCACCAGGTCACCCCTTCTTTGATTTCCACCTTAGGTTGGTCTCCCTCATTTACTGTCATCTCCACTGGGACATGCAGAGAGGGAAGATTCAGGGCGGCAGACTTGTCTGACATTTTCTTCCTTTTCTTCCTTATTGCAAGTTTCTTCCTTTCTTATGGATTCTTCATCTCCATTTCTAGAGTATTGTCCTCACTTCCTTCTCACCCACAGTTGATGATGGGCCTGTGGTAGTGCTGATAGCCCCTGAGTACATCTTATCTACATCCTCTTGGGTAGGCTGCAACTTGTGGGCATCATAGTATGCCATCTCTAGGAGGGGCAGAAGTGTCTTGGAGCAACTTTGTTTGTAAAAGAGTTTGCTACTTTTCTGCGCCATAATCCCTGTGTTGATGAGGGACTTTATGTTGATATTTGTATATCCCTTGGTTTTCTTGTACTTCATCAGGAGGTCAGCTTCCATGAAGTGGTAGGCTATTTTAGTTATCTAGATTCCCATGTAGAACTCCTTCGTCTACTTTGCCTCCCCTCCCACTATGGCTGATAGACTTTCAATTAGTACCCTTCATATGTTCACCAACTTCTTATTGAGCATGGACCATATTATTAATAGGTATCCTTTGGTTACACCGCCGATTTCTAATCTCATAAAGATTGTGTTGGTTGTTATTTTCTGCATCACTCATATGAAGTAGGAGGTGATGAGAGTCACCTTTGAGTTCTTTCAATTATGCTCTTATTCTCTGATCAACTTCTCCCACATCCTATGGATGATGTATTTATGACATCTTCTTCGCCTGGTACGATAGAGCAGGCTTTTGCCTCTTCAGTCGTTATGGTGAATATTGTATTAAGCATAGCCACGGTGATCATGTGAGACTTTCCTCCTATTCTCACTTCTAGTTTGAAGTCACCGCCGCTCTTCTTGCATTCACTGTCATTGACAGGGAGATTCTCTAATGACGACATGAATTCCACCGTCAACTGAGCCAGGGAAGGAGCTTCAGAGGTACACAGGGTGCACAGATTTTCTCCCTCCAGGAAGCTAATCACCCTGTCATAGATCCCCATCTTCTTGAAGTCCTCGACGTCTAAATATCTCATCAGTTTGAATCCCTTTGTTTGTAGTACCCATTCAAACTATGACCAATGTGTTTTATCTATAGGTACGAACGTTGGCACCAACTTGCTGAGGGCCTTCTATTTGTCCTCATTAGTTCCCTCAAGGGCCGCTTCTTTTTCCCACTCTTTCAACTTCTCCGCGACTGTAACTTTCCTTTTCTTACCGTTTTTCACCTCTTTGGCTTCATATTTCCTCTTATCTGGCTTCTTTAGATCGATCTCAGGAGGATGGTACTCAGAAGTTTCTATTTGTGATGTCTCCTGGGACTCCTCAGACTCTTCTGGCATCTTGTGAGCCAGGATATACTCATACTTTTCTTAATGAGTTGTAACTTAAGTCTTTTTGTTAGGGAGAGGTCCATATTATCCCCTGTGCATTGGTTATCTTTTCTAAGATCTCCTCTACACCCTTAAATGAAGTAGCCTTCTTCATCAATGTGTCCGCAGTCGAAGTCGACATTCTGAAAGTTTCAACATTAAACTTATTGTTAGCATAATTATATTTTATATTTTATTTAATGCATTACCATTTAATTCATCATATATATATATATAGTAATGCACAAAGTGCCACGACCGCGACCTAGATAGAAAGCAATACCGTAGTCAAAGAAGGTGTCGCGACTGCGGCATTATGGAACCAAAATATTAGCAAGAAAAAGACATTCTGCGACTGCGGCCCAAAACCTTCTGCGACTGTGGCAGGTGATTAGTAAATAAAAGCCATGATGTGACCACAACAGAGAAACATTGTGACCACAGTAGGTGCCGCGACCGAGATCGATGCTCGTCCGTGTTGAACGAACTTCACACAAAAGAGGGTCGTGACCACGTCTAAAGATATGGTGTCGCGACCACAGCCTGGAAAGCACCTATTCGACCGTAACCATGATAGTCACGATGGGGGTTCCTACTCAAAGATTGATTGACCAATGGATAAACTGTCGGGATCGTGCGAGTAGAAGTGCCACATTAAGCCCAAAACCTAGGTTGAAAAACACCGGAGTAGTCATGAATAAGGGGGACAACATTGGTGAACTCTGGCGAACTCTGTCAAACATAGTAGATATGGTTTCATCGGTCTCAGTGACACTAAATAAGCCGAGAGAAAACTTAGGAAAATTGAGGAATTGGGATGACAATGATTCAAGAGGAAACATCCAATAAGTACCTCGTCTAGATTAATGATTCAAAACATTGGTGCAAGAGGCAACGGCGGAGGAGTTTTGTTGCGGTGAGGGTGTGAATCCTCCGGTGAGGGTCCGAATCTTGTTCGTTCGTCATCTCGTACACTCACGCCTTGCATGATCATTCCGTTCCTTCCAATCATTCGGGAATCACAGAGAGCGAGAAGTGAAAGAAGAACCCCGATGTCGGAAGGGTTTAGCTTATATACCCTTGAGCGACTGCGACCGCGGCAGGATAGATCCCTGTGACCATGGTCAGATGCTTTTTCATGCTCTCCGCGACCATGACCTAAGGTGCTTAAAAAAGGTACCGTGACCGCGGTCCATACCGCGACCGCGGTGCTTTCAAGACTATGCCAACAAAATCAACTAACTAAAATAAGAACTAGTAATTCCCAATAATTTTTTTTGTGAAAAGAGATTAATATACATACTACATTTATACCTCTACTAGGTGCAAAAACCCAAAACATTAAAAGGTAGAGAGGTACATAGCTCATAGACTAAAGCATGAGATAAAGAAAACATGAATTAAATAAAGTAGCAAAAACTTGGGTTGCCTCCTAAGAAGCACTTATTTAAAGTCTTTTAGCTTGACTTTCTCTCTCATTAGAATTCATTTTACTTCAGCTGATAATGCTTCCTCATTCCTTTCATCTACTAGAGAGCTGGGTTCCCCCAAACTTAGTTCCATCCTTTTCATAAAAGCTTCATCTTCATAATATCTTTTCACCCTATGCCCATTCACCTTAAAGGTGCATGTCTTGTCTCCAGCAACCTCCATCATCCCTGACGAGTATATTTTTATGACTAGTAAGGGCCCAGACCACCTTGATATCAACTTTCCAAAAAACAACCTAATACTTAAGTTGAATAAAAGGACATTGTCTCCTTCATGAACGTCCTTGTTCTTCAGATTGGCGTCATGCCATACCTTCGTTCTCTACTTATAAATTCTTGAGTTCTCATAAGCGTGCAATATCAATTCTTCAAGTTCTTGGAGTTAGAGAAATCTTTTCTACCCAACCTTATCAAGGTCCATGTTCAAAAATTTGATAGCCCACATGGCTTTGTGCTCTAGTTCGATAGGCATATGATAGGATTTCCCATAAAGTAACATGTAGGGTGTAGTACCTATAGGTATCTTATATGCTATGCCGTAAGCCCATAGTGCGTCACCAAGTTTCATGGACCAATCCTTCCTCATACGACTACTAGTTTTCTCTAGTATCTGTTTGATCTGTCTATTTGACACTTCGACCTGCCCCGACGTTTGGGGGTGATATGGCATTGCAACCTTATGTTTTACCCCATACATTCTCAATAGAGATTCAAATTGCTTTTCAACAAAGTGCGACCCTCCGTTGCTTATAATAGTGTGTGGTACTCTAAACGATGGAAAGATAGTTTTATTGAATAGCCTTATTACTGCCTTGGAGTCACAGGTTTGGGTGGAAACAACCTCTACCCATTTAGAGACCTAGTCGACAACAATGAGTATATAATGGTTCCCTTTTTATGATGGAAAAGGTCCCATGTAATCGACCCCCCCCCATACATCGAAAATTTGGACTTCCACCCAATCTACCATCGGCATGTCGTTCCTTCTGCTGATGTTTCCTGTAAGCTGGCATTCCTTGCAAGTTTTAACAAATGATGCATCATCCTTAAAAAGAGTTGGCCAACAAAACCTTGATTGTAAGACTTTTGCAGTTGTCCTTTCCCTTTTGCGGGGTCTCCCATAAGGTGAGGAGTGGCATTCCTTGAGGATTAAGGGTACTTCTTCTTCTGGTATGCATCAACAATATAAGTTGTCAGAGCACCTTTTGAACAAAAGTGGATCATCCCAATAGTAATTTTTTTAGCTCAGAGAATAATTTCTTCTTCTGATTATAGGTGATCTCTGGTGGAAGTTGTCCATAGATTAGATAATTACAAATGTCTATGAACTAAGGTAGGCTCTGCTCCTCCGATTGAGCCATCAAAAGAGCTTCATCAGCATAGTTTTTGTTTACTGGAAATTGATTTTCTTCATAAAAAATTATCTTTGACAGGTGGTACGCAACCACATTTTCTTTTCCCTTTTTATCAATGATCTCATGGTCAAAATATTGTAGTAACAAATCCCATCACAAAAGTATCAACTTTGTTTCCTTCTGCATAAGATATTTTATAATACCATTATCAGTGTACATTTTTACCTTTAACCCTACCAGATATGATATGAACTTATCAAAACCAAACACGATAGCCAGTATTTGTTTTTAAGTTGTGGTATAGTTCACTTGGGATTCATCCAATGTTCGACTTGCATAGAAAATCACATGGTGTCTCTTATCCTTCTTTTATCCAAAGACTACCTCGATGGTGAAATCGTTGGCATCGCACATGATTTCAAAAGGTAGATCCCAATCTGGTGCTTGTAGAATCACTACTATTGTTAATGCCCTTTTAAGGGTATGGAAGGCATACAAACATTCACTGTTGAATTCGAACTCAACATCTTTAATCAGGAGATTCGAAAGGGGTTTGTCAATCTAGAGAAGTCTTTTATGAATATTCTATAATACCATGCATGCCCTAAGAAACTTCATACTCTAGTAATAGATTTAGGTGGCGGAAGCTTGGATATGGTTTCGATCTTACTTAGGTCTACTTTGATCCCTTTCTTGGAAACCTTATGGCCTAAGACGATATTGTCTTGGACCATAAAATGGCATTTCTCCTAATTCAGGACAAGATGTTTTTCTTCATAGTGCTGCAACACTAGACATAGGTTTCTTAGACATGATTCAAAATATGTTCCATATACATAGAAGTCATCCATGAAGACTTCTACTATGTCTTCTAAAAAGTCTAAAAACATAGATATCATGCAGTGCCAGAAAGTTGCTGGTGCGTTACACAATCCGAACGACATCCTTATGAAGGAATAAGTGCCATAGATGCAGGTGAAAGTTGTCTTTTCCTGATCATGATGATGAATTGGTACTTGATAGAATCCCAAATACCCGTCCAAAAAATAGAAGAAATCTTGGTGAGCTAATCTTTCTAGAACTTGATCTATAAACGATAGAGGGAAGTGATCCTTTTTGGTAGTAGTATTCAGCTTGCGATAGTCAATGCACATACACTAACCTGTTACCGTCCTCGTTGCCACTTCATCTCTGTCCTCTCCTCTTATCACTGTCATTCCACCCTTCTTATGCATCGCATGGATATGGCTCACCCATTTGCTGTCACTTATCAGGTAGATGATCCCAACATCTCGCAGCTTAATAACTTCCTTCTTTAAGACTTCCTTTAGCATTTGGTTCAACTTCCTCTATGGTTGAGCTAAAGGGTTAGTTGTTTCTTCAAGACAAATTTTGTGTATGCATAGGGTAGGGTGAGGCCTCTGATGTCTTCTACAGAATACCCTATAGCCTTTCTATGCAGCCTGAGCTCCTTTAGCAACCTTTCTAGCTGGTCATCCATCAAGTTGGCATTAACTATCACACGATTCCTCTCTTCTTTGTCTACGAATTCATAGTTTAGCCCCTCTAGAAGTGGATTCAATTCTGGCTTTGGTTTTGGTGCTCCCTTCTCCTCAGGTGTTTGCTCGAGCAAAGCATACTTCACAGTCTCGATTGTCCCTTCATCATCTCTGAATTCCTCTTCAAGTTGATTCAGGTAATCTAAGATCTCTACAACCTCTCAGTCTTCCATTGTAGGGTCTTGACTATAAAAGGCTTGTATGAGGGGATCAACCATTCCCTTGTCCTCTTGCACCTCTTCAAAATATTGATTGTATCTATCCATGAAGTAGACTGACTCAAAGAGAAAAGGTCCCCTCATAGTATCTTATACTCATAAATCGAGGTGATCATCCCCTACGCACAAGGTAATGATTCCTTCTGCTACATCTATTAGTGATCTCCCAGTTGTGAGAAAAGGTCTCCCAAATATCATTAGACATTTAGAGTCCTCGACAGTGTCCATCACTGCTATGTCGCATGGTATAAAGAATCGCCCGACCCGTATCAAAACATCCTCGAGTATTCCTACAGGTCTTGTAAAGGTGTGGTCTGCTAATTCGATCCTCATATCTATCTTCATCATGTCCGTTAGCCCGAGCCTTTGTGCTAGAGTCAAGGGCATTAGACTAATGCTCTCTCTCAAATCGGCTAATCCTTTCCTTTCCACATTATCTCTAACACAAAAGGGTATGTTGAATGTCCTGGGGTCCCTCTTCTTGATTGTTAACTCAGCTTGGACAAAGGTGCTTGGTATTTTTTCCAATTGCACAATTTTGATATGGTCTACTCTCATTCTCTTCGTGATTAGGTCCTTAAATAATTTTTCATATGTCAGCATTTCTTCAATTACATCGAGAAATGGGACATCCAAGTGTAGTTTCTTTACTGCTTCCATAACCTTTTCGTACCTCTTCTTTAAACGTGCTTTGATCAATTAGTAGGAAAAAGGAACTCTTGGGGAATATGGGTTTCTCTTTGAAAGGACTTATCTTGTAGGATCCGGGTTCTTTGCCTCTTCCTCCTCCTTCTTTTCATGATTCCCTTCTTCTCTGCCACTTACAATTGGCTCTTGCCCCTTAGACTCTTCCGTTGCAATCTCACTTTTAGATTGTTTCTTACCACAACTTCCTCCTTCTTTGGTGTTGTTAGTTCTAGGATCTTCCAACATTCTCCTTGATTGAAGAGTGGCCATTTTTGCAGTCTTTGTATTTGATGGGATCTTCCCTGAAGGGTTTTAACATAATTTCAGCTAGTTGTGGAAACTGTTGATCAATCTACCTTTGGTAAGTTTGCATGTCTACCATATGAGTTTGCATTGTAGTTAACACTCCTAAATTGGTGATAGCACTTTAAGCAAGTTGGTCATTTACGGAAGCTTGCCTTTTTGAGAAGTTGAATAGTTGAGCAATCATGTCAGTTTGGTTGCTATCTTTGACTTGGCTTGGCTCTATCCTTGGCCTTATCGACTCACATTTTTATTTTGAATCTAGTAGTTATTTTTGTTCGTCTGATAGTTAGTAGTTCTAGTATATTGATTCGGTCCTCCTTTCTTTTCAAATCTTGTGAATTACTCAGTTGATGAGCATTTTCAGCATCTTCTTTGTTGCCGTAGTTAAACCCAGGATGATCTTATCATTTGAAATTAACATAAAAGAAATTCTCTATTTCTTCTTTGCTTTCACTTTGTTCACTCTCCTCTGACAGTGTATAGATACAGTTGTCAACTCCATGCCATCCTTCTCTACATGTAACACATTTCATGACCTTCTTCATGTGTTTCTTTCCCTTGTCCCCAATGTCTTTTAACTGTTTGACATCAGTGGTGATTTTTTGAATCTGAGATGTAATAGTCTCCAAGGATTTGGCTTCAATTGACGAACCTTCAGATCCTACCTTTTTGGCTGATCCTCTATCACTTTTGTCATAATCCATGCCTGCTTACAGTGTAGCCATGTTATCAATTATCTTCATGGTTCTGCTCAGTTTCTTACCAAGAAAGTCGCTTCCGACAGCTGCTATCAATGAAGTTCTTTTGGAGGGAGTTAGCCCATTGTAAAAAGTGGTTACCAAGAATCCCTTACGATAGTTATGGTGGGGGCAGTGTATGGTGTTCTTAAAAGAATTCCCATGCCTCATGAAGGTTATCTACTGGTTTTTGCATGAAAGAGGTGATCTTTTGCATACTACAGATAGTTCTCTTAGCGGGATAAAATTTAGTGACATTAGCATCTACAAGGGGTCTCCATCCATCTATGGACTGGTGGGGCAAGTTGAGGTACCAGGATAGAGCTTTATCTTCCAGGGAGATATTGAATCCTTTACAATATATCACTTCTTTAGGAACTCCCCTCATCTTAATGGTATCTCAGATGTTTTTGAAGGCATCAAGATGATGGTACGAATTTTCACTCCTTGAATTTCCACGGAAAGACTTCTTCTGGATCATTGAGATTACAACCAGTTTCAACTTAAAGTTCACTGCATTGAAGTGTAGAATTATAATTGGGCATCTCGATTCATTGGCTCTAGTTACGGCCAACTCTCTAAGAGTTTTTACTTCTTCTTCATCTTCAGTTTCATTGTTCCGATCATCACATTCACGTTCATTCTCACGGTAATTGCAATGATGCCTTCTACAGTGATGGTGACATTATTCTTCCTCGTGTCGTTCTTCCTCATGATGATGAACATCTAAGTGATGATCATATCTATCTTCATTCATCTCATGTGGCGGCGGGCCATGTTGAACTCTTGCATTCTGATCGTCCCCAGTAAGACTGCTGTCCACATGAGGTGGCATGGTGACTTGAGGTTAAGGTGAAAAATCTAATAGATATGCTTCCCTCTTGGTTCCCTGAATAGACCACACAGTCGAGTTAGGAAACTAGATGTGTTAAAACAAACTATTCTACATAATCATAGGGTAGCAGATTTAAAGTTTTTGTGCAGTCAAGCTTATCACTAAGCTTGAGGCACGCAAGTATAATGAGTGGACTCGATTTCTTAACAGTTTCGTTTTTCCTTATTCCCAACAACGGTGCCAAAAAGTTGACCGGCCTAAATCGCACGTCCAAAATAGAGTGGATCCAGAGTAGTCAGACTTTTAAGATTATAACCTGACACTCAAGCCCCTTCAACTCTTACATGGGGCCCAATGTAGTATTCAGGGTCGAACCACAGGGACAAGGTCGACAAGTGTTAAGTATACAAGGTCTCACACTCTTACACTCCGAACAAATAGGTGGGACAAAAAGGGTGTTCCCTAAGGAATGATGGGGCCTCAACCAAACAAGAAAGTTTAAAAAAATAAAACAATAAAAAGAGAAAAGATATGGAAGAAAACTTGGATTGCATTTCACCTACTAATATCTCTCACCAACATGCAAATCTCACACCCCTTCGTATGCTCCTATCAAGATTACAAGCAGTCATACAAATGTCTATTCCCTCCTCTCTCAAGGTAAGGATAGACCTAGGATCTAAGGTAGCCTCTCTCTCAAGATAGCAACTCAACAACTACAAAACAAACCATATGACCATTAGATTTAGCATTCTAACACTTTCATGCATTCATACTACTCCATAACACTAGATACAGAAGGTAGTACTCTTTCAAGGTACCAACAATCAAACATCACAAGATGGTATCTAAGCATACTAGTGAAGCATTAAGAACAAGCGTATGGAGATAATATTGATAAGGGCATATCTATATATATATATATTTTTATATATATATATATATTATATATATATATACATACATATATACATATAGAGTCAGACTAGAATACACTTGAGTATATTCAGAGCAGAATACACTCAAGTAGTTTTTTGTGATGCAATATTTTTTTCAAAAATCTAAGCCATTGATCTTCTTAAACATCTTGTGAATAGCTCATACACCAAATTTGAGCACATTTGGACATTTATAGGTCATGTTATAAAGACCGCAAAAATTATGTATTTCAAATTAGTTTCACGCATCAATTTTGTTTCCCTTGGATGAGTGACTTACACTCATCCAAATGGGCTCAAACTTTGTGTGTAGCCTAGTTATAGTATGACGGTGAAGATAAATGGTTTACATTTTGTAAAAAAATAGTCTTGATATGCAAACACACTTGAGTGTATTTGTGCGATCTGTACACTCAGGTGTATTCTAGCCTGACTCTCTCTCTATATATATATATTCAAAGGGGAGAAAGAATATACATGTTGGGAGAGCCTTAGTGGCTACTCCCAACCCAAGTTAGATGTTTAACCACACATGTTGACAAGCAGCATAACGACATTACAAAATGATAGATACATCAACTACCACGAAGAGGGGTGAGTACAATATGATGAAGATGGTAGATCTAGATAGAGAGAGAAGATGGTGATACACCCCTAGACTTTGAATCTATATCTGGAGTGGGTGATGCAGAGGCATCTCCTTCCTTCAAAGAAGAGGGCGGCCAATCTTCTCTCTCCTCCAGCTTCCACCTTTAGAGATCCAAGACTGATGGTATGGATGTGAGTGACTATGGAATTTGGCAGCACTTCGTGGTCCTTGATGATATGATGCTGTGACAAGTTGAGGTGGGTGGCCTATTTATAGGTGTTTCCCACCGACTTAGCTATCTGGGCCTTGGTAGCAGTAGGTCCTCAATCGTGACTTGGATTGTAATGTACTAGATCTCAGACCCTACCCTGGAAGTTGACATTTTGGACTTAGCCAAACAAGGTTGAAGGTTAGACCTAAATATATGTTTATTATAACCCCAATGAGCTAATGCATGCATATATCACTTTAATGTAACCTAATGTTCTAACATTAATCTTAGGTTTATAATAAGTACATAAAATATGCCACACAATCCATTTTGGTGGTAATATGAAGATAAGAAACTTGATTGGATGAATAATTTAGATAATGGACTGTTAATGGGCCATATGACATATCTCATAAAAAGAAGTCTCAAAAGTGGAAACACACTTCAAATTCGAAATCTATATATCAAAATTATCCTACATGTCAAATTTCATCTAATTTGGACAACCTTAAAATATTATGATAAGTTTAGGAGAGATAAAATGAGTAAAAGGTATAAGTAATGAATAATATGATTATATAACTTCAAAATATAGAAATAATGACAAATTCATATTCAATACATCAAAGATAACTTGTGGATGAAGTTTGGTCTAATTTGGATGTTGTTTGTGCAAGTTATGCAATTTTAGGTACATTCTAGACTTTTCTACAATTTACCCAATTGGGAGGTTTTCTTTGCAAATTGTCACATGCATTATAATCCTTATATTTTCCCTTATCATTCTCGAGTTTTTGAACCATAGGGCGCCTAGTTACACCTTGGTTTGAAGGTGTTTCTTTTCAAGGGCATTTAGGGATTGCCCTCTTTATAAATGAGCTTATCTTTAGAAGCTATCAACTAATGAGGTTATTTCTTTGATTGGAGGTCGGTTGGGATGGCCTATAAGTGTCCATAAACCGAAATTTTATATTCAAGAATCCCCTATGAGATGTCCTCTTGCATGGCTATGAAATCCCTAGGCTAAGGGCACATGGAAAGCTCCATGGACACCTCATGCTTGACTTCTTCCTTATCCATAAAAAATTGCATGTCCATAGGCACCCTTAGCATTGGACATATGGAAAGTAACTTGAAACCTCATGCTTGACTTATTCCTTATCCATAAAGGCTTGCATGTCCAAGGACACCCTTATACATGGCACATGGAAAGTCTCATAGACACCCCATACTTGACCTCTTTCTTTATATAGCCATATCTACCCCTTCCCAACTCCAAATTCAAAAAATCTTCTCTTCTTTATTTCCTCTAGCTTAGAGCATCATTCCTACTTTGATTTTCCATGAATGTGTCGTCCCAAGGTAAAAGGAGGTGCCTACCTTGGTGAAGAAGGCTCCTAGGGTTCCAAATTTCTCTATTTAGGATTTCTTAAGCTCCTCCTTAGTTATTTCGACCAAAACTAGTAAATTTTCTCCTTTCCTTCCCTATTTTCATATTGTTAGTCTCCCTTCCACCTTCCTCCAGGTTGGAAACATGGCCTTCCATGGTGAAACCCCACCTAGAACCCATAAACACCTCATCTCCATGTTCTTTTGTTAGGGTTTTCACCTCTAAAGTGGAGATGGTGCTTCTTGCTTAAGATAGGAGCTTTGTTGGAGAAACTAGCCTCTCTAAGCTTGGAAACCTTACTTATTGGACCTTTCCACCTTCCCTAGAGCTCTTTGAAGGCCTAGGACTGACTTGGACTATTTAGACTCTGAAGTTGAGGTATGTTTGCGTCCCACATTATTTCTATATTGAGCAATTTCTAATTCTTCTTTCTAAATGTATGATGTATCCCCTATTCTTGTATGTTGAGCAATTCACATATGCTTATTCATTCTCTTTTTCCTATGAACATTGGCCTATACACAATGTCTTTTCTTTTGAAAATCATGGTTCATGTGAACTACCTTATTTGATATTGATCATGTGATCATGGATATTCTTTTGAACTCTTATCTTATGCTTTGTTAATAATGGAACTCTAAAAGATGACATGTGATGCCTTTTGCCCACTTATGAGGTGGATGTATATGTTGGTCACTTATGTGGTGACTAGTTTATATATTCTGACTATACTTTCTACTTGCGTCTACATTTAACATGCTATGTGATTCAATAGCACTAGAGTAGTGTAATTGCATTGGTTTTTATGGCAGATGTGTTACTTCCTACCGAGTAGATGTGATATTTATTGCTCTTTTGGGATGGAAAAGAACCTCATACCCAGGACAATATGTGTGATTCTTGGCCCATGTTTTATATATTTGGGAGATTGGAAGTATTCATTTCTCTATTAGGTTTCAAGTTTATAAGACTTGGCTGCCTTTGTGTTTATATTGTTCTAGGGTTATGTTTATCTCATATGCATGCAGGTTGATGATATGGGGTGTGTGCCCTAATTCTTTACATGTTCTTTTGTGGCACAATCTTTATGTTTTATTAATGGCAAGTATTCTTTTGTTATCATATGATTTCAATTCCTTTTCTCTTGATACCCATTTGGGTGGTCCTTATCCTTTCTATGAGAAGCCTTATATATTTGATGTCCTTTATTCCATATATTGCTCAATTTCCTATTTAGCATGCACTAACCATCCTTTGCTGATATCATCTATTTTATCTTCTTGTTGGGGTATGCTTCCAACCCTAGATGAAGGACTTGGATGATAAGACATGAAGTTTTAGACTATCTTAAGGAGTTAAAGCTTGGAGATAAAGTTGTTATGGTTTAGATTTCCCTCTACTTGGAGATAAACCCTTATGGGATATTACGATGTACTTTTGTAATCTTTTGTAAAAATTGAATACAGTCATTATTTTTATTCCGTTTCTACACTTTGGTCTTTTGCATACCATTATAATAACTTTGGAAAATTTATACGTATTCTAACATACCTTTGAGTGGGTTTGGAATGGATGTTAATTCTTCAAATTTTCTTTAGTAAGGGGGTGATCCCGCCTCCTTACAGCATGGTATCAGAGCCCATGGTAGTCAGAATCTGACTATTTCAATTTTGTCTCCCTAGTTAGAATACTTGCCTTACCTTTAAGTGACATGTTTGCCCTTGAGTTGATCAATAGATGATGAAGGGTTGATTTAGGATCTTATAGTTTTACATTAGAATAATGATGAATAGATCCATAAAACACTAACAATTTAAAGATGCATAAGTAACCATAGTAACTTGAGGTTGTTTAGCTTGGCCTTTAGGCAGTTACTAGGACATGAAGTTGAAATCAAAGGTGTCTAGAAAGTATCAGGGTTTGTGGACTAGCAAGATTTTCCTCCGCACCACTAGCTTGGTTTACGAGGACTCCCAAATCCATATGATACCGGCCTGGCCTGAGCTGATATGAATTGTTCAAAATAGCATGCTTTTAGGCAATAGTAGCCTTAGACATCTATATGATTTATCTTTAGGGACCCTAATATGTTGAACTAGTCTCCTAGGTGAAAAGACTTGTTTGAGTATGGACAAGAGAAAGTTAACCCATAATTCATAGTTAGTCTTTACAAGTTATGTTTTTTTACATGATGCTTATGTAGTTGGATGTAAGGAAGTGTAGTTCAACATGTTGTACCTAAAGAATAGTTTTGACTTAATAAGATGAATCCTTCAATGGGTGGTGAATAAGTAGTTTTTTTTATATATGGATATTTTGATTTTGAGGACGAAATCCCTTTAAGGGGTGGTGTGCTGTAACATACTAGATCTCCAACCCTACCCTAGAAGTTGACATTTTGGACTTAGCCAAACAAGGTTGAAGGTTAGACTTAAATAGATGTTTAGTATAACCCCAATGATCTAATTCAAGTATAGATCACCTTAATGTAACCTAATGTTCTAACATTAATCTTAGGTTTATAATGGATACATAAAATATGCCACATAATTCATTTTGGTGGTAATATGAAGATAAGAAACTTAATTGGATGAATAATTTAGATAATGGGCCGTTAATGGGCCATAGGACATATTTCATAAAAATAAGTCTCAAAAGTGGAAACAAACTTCAAATTCAAAATCTACATATCAAAATTAGCCTACATGTCAAATTTCATCTAATTTGGACTACCTTGAAATATTAGGATAAGTTTAGGAGAGAGAAAATGAGTAAAAGGCATAAGTAATGAATAATGTGATTATAAAACTTAAAAATATATAAATAAAGGCAAATTCATATTCAACACATCAAAGATAACTTGTGGATGAAGTTTGGTCCAATTTGGATGTTGTTTGTGCAAGTTATGCAATTTTAGGTACATTCTAGACTTTTCTACAATTTACCCAATTGGGAGGTTTTCTTTGCCAATTGTCACATGCATTATAATCCTTATATATTACTTTATGATTCTCGAGTTTTTGAACCATAGGAAACCTAGTTGCACCTTGGTTTGAAGGTGTTTCTTTCCAAGGGCATTTTCGAGATAACCCACTTTATAAATGAGCTTATCTTTAGAAGCTATCAACTAATGGGGTTATTTCTTTGATTGGAGGTCGATTGGGATGGACTATAAGTGTCTATAAACCGAAATTTGATATTCAAGAAGCCTTTATGATCTGTCCTTTTGCATGGCCATGAAATCCCTAGGCTAGGGACACATGGAAAGCTACATGGACACCTCATGCTTGACTTCTTCCTTATCCATAAAGGTTTGCATGTCCATAGGCACCCTTAGCATTAGAAATATAGAAAGTAACTTGACACCTCGTGCTTTACTTCTTGCTTATCCATAAAGGCTTGCATGTCCATGGACACCCTTATACATGACACATGGAAAGTCTCATAGACACCTCATACTTGACCTCTTTCTTTATATAGCCATATCGACCCCTTCCCAACTCCAAATTCAAAAAATCTTACTCTCCTTTATTTCTTCTAGCTTAGAGCATTATTCCTACTCTGAGTTTCTATTAAGGTGTTGTCCCAAGGTTAAAGGTGGTGCCTACCTTGGTGAAGAAGGCTCCCATGGTTCCAAATTTCTCTATTTAGGATTTCTTAAACTCCTCCTTGGTTATTTTGATCAAAACTAGTAAGTTTTTTCCTTTCCTTCCCTATTTTCATGTTGTTAGTCTTCCTTCCACCTTCCTCCAGGTCAGAACCATGGCCTTCCATGGTGAAACCCCACCTAAAACCCATAAACACCTCATCTCCATGTTCTTTTGTTAGGGGGTTTTCACCTCTAAAGTGGACAAGGTGCTTCTTGCTCGAGATAGGAGCTTTGTTGGAGAAACCAACCTCTCTAAGCTTGGGAACCTTACTTATTGGACCTGTCCACCTTCCCTAGAGGTTCTTTGGAGGTCTAGGACTGACTTGGACTATTTAGACTCTGAAGTTGAGGTATGATTGCATCCCACATTATTTCTATATTGAGCAATTTCTAATTCTTCTTTCTAAATGTATGATGTATCCCCTATTCTTCTATGTTGAGCAATTCACCTATGCTTATTCATTCTCTTTGTCCTATGGACATTGGCCTATTCACAATGTATTTTATTTTGAAAATCATGGTTCATGTAAACTACCTTATTTGATATTGATCATGTGATCATGGATATTCTTTTGAACTCTTATCTTATGCTTTGTTCATGATGGAACTCTAAAAGATTACATGTGATATCTTTTGCCCACTTATGAGGTGGATGTATATGTTGGTCACTTATGTGGTGACCAGTTTATATATTCTGATTATACTTTCTACTTGCCTCTACATTTAACATGCTATGTGATTCAGTATAACTAGAGTAGTGTAATTGCATTGGTTTTTATGACAAAAGTGTTATTTCCTACCAAGCAGATGTGATATTTCCTGCTCTTTTGGGATTGAAGGGAACCTCATACCCAGGGCAAGATGTGTGATTCTTGGCCCATGTTTAATGTATTTGGGAGATTGGAACTATTCCTTTCTCTATCAGGTTTCAAGTTTATGAGACTTGGCCGCCTTTGTGTTTATATTGTTCCAGGGCTATGTTTATCTCACATGCATGTAGGTTCATGATATGGGGTGTGTGCCCTAATTCTTTACTTGTGCTTGTGTGGCATAATCTTTATGTTTTATTAATGGCAAGTATTCTTTTATTATCATATGATTTCAATTCCTTTTCTCTTGATACCCGTTTGGGTGGTCCTAATCCTTTCTATGGGAAGCCTTTTATATTTGATGTCCTTTATTCCATATATTGCTCAATTTCCTATTTAGCATGCACATACCATCCTTTACTGATGTCATCTATTTTCTATTCTTGCTGGGGTATGCTTCCAACCCTAGATGAAGGACTTTGATGATAAGGTGTGAAGTTTTAGACTAGCTTAAGGAGTTAAAGCTTGGAGACAGTTGTTATGGTTTAGATTTCTCTCTACTTAGATCCTTATGTTGTATGATACATGTAAACCCTTATGGCATATTATGATGTGATTTTGTAATCTTTTATGAAAATTGAATATAGTCATTATTTTTATTCCGCTGCTACACTTTGGTCTTTTTCATACCATTATAATAAATTTGGAAAATTTATACCTATTTCAACATACCTTTGAGTCTATTCAAAGTGGATGTCAATTCTTCAAATTTTCTTTAGTAAGGGGGTGATCCTGCCTCCTTACATGGATGTAAGCCACGTTCTAGGCATGAATGTAAGCCACGATCAAGGCAATGATCTCAGTCAAGACTCCCATCATGGTTGTGATGTGATGGTTGTATGCTGTGGCCATGGGGAAGTCTCGATTGTGATAAGACCTCAATCGCAACAGGAACTCAGTCATGGTAGGACCTCAATCGTGGGGCGTAGCGATGGTGATAGGGGCATCAACCACGGTAGGGCCCTTAGTGAATGATATAGCCGCGGTCGAGGTGTTAACTGTGACCATGTCTTGGCATGACCCTACAAAGGTGAAAAAAATGTGTGTAATGCTATTTTTGACATAAAGTACTAAAATAAGTAGAAAATTCTATAAAAGGTATGCTAGGAGAAGTATAAGACATATGCAAAAAGTGCATAAAATGAGATGTTATCACTTTCCCACCCATTTCATTATGTACTCCTCTATCTTGGAAACATATCCCATTGGTTCATCTTCCATGTCCTCACTTTCTGTATCATCTTCCTCCTCTTCTTCATAAGTGTGTGACCTTGAACTTGTGTCCAAGTTCAAGGGCACCATCTAAACGAGCGCATGTTCGGCTTCTTCCTCAATCACCAACCGATGCCTAATGGGTTGTTGAGCGGCACATGGTTGTGCTGACGAAGTGGAGTGTCTCGTTGGAGTCGAGCGTGGAGGTCATCGTGAAGACGACACATCAATAGCCTTCTTAGCCCTCCTCTCTCAGGCCAGTGCATCAATGTCCACTGAATCGACAATGTTCTCCATCTATTCTTCCTCCTCTTCCTCCTCCTCATCGAGGTTGTTGTAGCTTGGATCTGACGAATGGCCGTTGGAGGAGGATCAATGTCAGAAGGCGCTCGTCGATGCCGACCCTTAGAGAGATTGTGAAATCAAAATAGACAATGATGAAGCACTACAGGACTGCTGAGACACATTAGAGTCCCTCTTGGTGTGGCTTTTGCCTCCGCTGAGGATGTTCATGGTATTCTCCATCCCCTTCTTGATTTCTTTGCATGTGCTCTACATCTTTGCAAGGATTTTTGGTGGAAATCAAGCAAGAACAGTAAAAAAATGTGCTTTCAGGCTGCAGGGATGGAATCTCCTTGGAGATGGAGAAATAGATGGTAATGCAAGGTGGAAAATGGAGCTTGAGGTAGGGGAAGGTGATTGGGGGCCAAAGGGAACTCAAATCCAGAGTTTGTGAGCAAGAGGAGGTGATTTGGGGGTGAACAAAGTTCACCCTAGTCGTCTCTCCACGTGGAACGACCGTACTGGGATGAGAAAATGAGAACTAGGTCATGCTAGCTCAGGTGAAATTAAGCAACTTAAGTGTTGGGCCCAGGACAGAATGGCCATTCTGGCGAGATGCTAGCATGGTCATGCTGCCCGTGCCCAAAACTCGAGTTTTCCCTATTGAAACGCAGCTTGCCAGTAAGACTGTTCCATGCCAGCATGGCCATGTTGGGTCCTCCAAGTTCAAAAATCTTCCAAAATCATTAAATCACTCAATCATTCATTATCCAATCAATTTAATCGACCCACTTGATATGATTTTTCACTGAAATATGCACATTTCTCATCTTTCACCTGTATCACCTGTCAAATCATCAAAACTAAAATAAAACTATCTATCACGGAACCAAAATCCCAGTCCCATGAAACAAATGTATACCAAAGGCAACATGTGGAAGCGTAAAGCTTAGCACACATGAATAAATAACAAGATAAAGGCACCAACACAGTCTCAACATTTAACAAGTATAAATTATACAAAATGCATTATATTCATGAATTCCGTTACATATTTCCAGAGTCAAGGTACACGTCATTCATGTGCACTAAAATTGGATCTTACAACAAGTACACCTAGCATAACTCACCAATCCCATCAACCTTCTAGCCATCTCTGAACCTAAAAACAAAATACGAGAAACGGGTCAACACACGAGGTGTTGAGTATGGGGCAGAAAGATACATATATGTCTAAGATTTGCATAATTTTGAAAAGATTTCAAGACTAAACGAATAAGAATAAACATGTTAATTGTTTAACAAATGCAAAACCATATTTTATGTCATTTCACTCCATTATACCAACAATAGCAATCATGTTTAAGGCCTTTGACCATCTTCCTGTCGGAAGGGTCCGTAAGGGTGCTCAATATTAGCTAACCCTTTTATACGAGAGGGACCTCAAGGCCATATCCAAGAGATAACCCTTTATCAACAATATTATAATGGAGTTCTATCTATATATGTGTTCAAGTTATAAAACTGAAGAGGCAAACATCGAGTAAAACATATCAATACTACATGGCAATATTTGAGCAAATAGACAAATAAGCATACAATATATGTGTTTTCAAGAAAGAAAGCGGTAGTCATATAACTAGATAAGGCCCATACCTGATCCATAGATTCATAACCTAACTTATCTTTCATCATCTAGCCACATGCCAAACATGTTTAACAACAAGATTGTATACATGAATCGGATTCTCATCATTAACCCTAATTCTCTTTATTTTAAGGGTTTTGGCCAAGTTAGGTTATAAGTTTCTTGTTAGTTCATTAGGTGATCTTATACTGATTTAGAGGGCATCATGATGGTGTGGGTCGGGTTTCATGCCATTGTGACGTTCCATGCACTTTCTATGATCATATCAAGGTTTAAGGCATTTACATGCATTCTAGGGTCGAAAGACTCACAATAGAGCATCCTAGATCATGATTCATCAAGCCAAGAGGTTCGGACCTAAAGATGTTTTAGATCAGCAACATTAAGCCATTAGAAACACTTAAAAGATTAGGTGGGCAACCATTAGAAGAAAGATTAGCAATCTAGGGCAAGTTCAACATTATAGTCCAAAGTAGGCACAAATGTACAATTGAGATCATTCATGAGAAATAGGGAGAGCATGACCTTCTTTAGGGCTACAAAGACATTAGAGTTATTGGTTTGATGATTACAGATGAAAGAGTACATAAAAGATTTCAACTTTATCATGGATGTGCATGTAACATGGTCAAAGAAGGTTGAATTTCATATTTTAGCCAATTAGTAGAATTCCAATAGGAATCATGGTCTACAAATATTCCCATGTTGTAGATCTTTTCGAAAGGATCAATTTGATATATAATTTTTCTATATTTGGCCTTAAAATGAGGAAGATATCAATTTTAGAAGATTAAGCCCGGAACTATAGAGAAATGGACGAGATGTTACCAATTCATTGATTAAAGTATGTAAGCCGTTTGATGTGGAACACCATGCACCCGTTAATTCTGCGGTCAGAGATCATTGGCTCCACTAGTTGAGGATTTGACTATGTTGACCATGTCTCTTCGATTCTGGCCATTCGTTGCCTTGGGGTCCATCATGTTCCCATCCGGATCAACAACTCTCGTCTGAGGCCCACCTCGTCAAGCTTACGCGGCAGCCATGGCAGTGGCTCACTGCTGCTCATCAGAGCAGCCACCACTCGCCCCAATCTGGGCCTTGGGGACCTGCGGTGGTGCCGGGTGAACACCATAGGGTCGGCCGGACCTATCCCCCGCCTCACCTGCGCCTGGGCCACTCTCCCTATCTCGCCCTAGTGGCCACATTCTCTATTCCCCCTGTTCTGAATAGGGGAGAAATAGGGGATGAGGTGGAGGTGTCAGAACCCACTAGAGTTGAGAAGGAGATGAGGTCTAGACCACAGATGGCCTTCGGGGTGTTGTCAGTGGTATGTGTGGGCCGCCTCCTAGCCTATGCCCTTGGCCACTACGATTGGCCTAGAGAAAACTGTTAGGGTGGTGTTGGAGTTGTTCTGGAGCAGGCAACGGGGGAGGCATCGATAGTGGTAAGGATCATGGGGTGCGCCGCTATCCTCGCTTGAGGCTCCCCCATCGCGCCTACCTCTGGGTATGCCGTTGGTATGAGGGCAGCCAACAACTTGCTTGGCGTCGGGAGCGTGAGGGGTAGGCAAGTACTATGCCGCTGCTATGGAATTAGAGGAAAGGAGAAGGAAAGAAGAAGACGATGGACATGGGGGCTAGCGAAAAGGGTTTATAACCAAAGTAAAAGTGCTAGGGTTTAGACTCCAAGCATTTATGAGCTTTCCCTTGTTGCCCGATTAGGCTAAAGGCGACAGACATGCTTCCCAGTTCTTGTGAATTTTGCCCAAAATAGAAGGGGAAGAAGGGGCAAGAAATCAAACCTCGATTTGTATTTGGGCCCAATAAGGTTCCAAAATCCAAATAACATAATACATTAGACGGATGCATTCAAATAGCAATATCTAATGATTTATAACCCCGATTTAGGTGATTTTTGGGCCATTAGAGTTGTATTTGAGTCCTCTAGAACATGATACACAATTTGTGTCAAGGAGAGTTTATTGAAGTAGTTCAATTTTTATTACAAGTTGGTGATACATAATGGGCATATACTTAGGTTCAAAAGTCACTCATTGTAAAATTGACCATCGTAGTGGCTAAAAGAAATATCACAATTCTCCAATTATGAAATTAACATCAAATTAAGTAAAAGACCACTTGATGAGAGCGTAAAAGAATATGATAAAGGAGAGAGGAAATTGAGGTTGTCACACTATCAAGCATAAGTGTGCATGTGTGTGTTCTTAGAATCATGTAAAAACAAAGTAAAAGTATCAAAAAGTAAAGGTTGGGTGAAAAAGTTCCCAAACCTAGGCGGGTTGCCTCCCACTAGCGCTAAATTTTACACTTTCAGTCAGGCTTATTGATTCTTGAACTCGATCATCCTCATGGAATTTTCAAAGCATCTTTGAAGTAAATATCCCTCTCATGTGCATTCAAGAACATCTCTTCATCAAGGTGGTATTCCTCAACTAACATCACAATATCAAAACTTTGATTTGCTCTATCTGGCCCAAATTCAACAACTGCCTTCAATGTTTATCCATTCATAGTAAACTCTCTCGCTCATTCCTTCTCACATATCACAATAGATGAATATGGGTACACATTCTTGACTAGGTAAGGTCCTTCCCATCTAGATTGAAGCTTCTCGGGAAAGAACTTCATCCTAGAGTTGTATAACCACACCCATTTCCCGGGCTCAAAATCATTTTTCTTGATCAACTTGTCGTGAAGAAACTTGGTTCTTTCCTTGTATCTTTTGGATAACTCATAGGCTTCATGCCTCATTTCCTCAAGTTCATGCAGCTGCAACTTTCTTTTCAACCCAACTGTGTCTCCATCCATATCCATGGCTTTCAAAGCCCACAATGCCTTATGTTGCATCTCAACCGGTAGATGGCAACATTTTCCATAAACAAGCTTGAATGGTGTGGTGCCAATAGAGGCTTTATATGTAGTCCTATAAGCCCACAAAGCCTCGTTGAGACGTAATGACCAATCCTTACAGTCTGGTCTCACCGTCTTCTCTAGAATGAGATTTATCTTCTAATTGGCTAACTCAACCTGACCACTCATTTGGAGGTGGTAAGGAGTAGCCACATGATGATTCACTCCATGTCTTTTAAGCAAACCTTCAAAAGTTTGATGGATGAAGTGACTTCCACCATCACTAATTATGGCTCTTGGCACACCAAACTGGCTAAAGATATTTGATTTCACAAAAATCACACACCACTTTGTGATAATTGGTTCTAGTATCAATAGCTTCAATCTATTTTGATACATAGTCAATGACCACTAAGAAGTACACATATCCAAAGGAAGGAGGAAACAGACCCATGAAATCAATTCCCCACACATCAAACACCTCCACCACAAGAATGGGTGATAGAGGCATCATGTCCCTCTTTGAGATAGTGCCCACCTTTTGGCACTTCAAACAACATTTGTAGAAATCATGAGCATCTTTGAACAATGTGGGCCAATAAAATCCAATTTGAAGTATCTTGGTGGATGTATGTTATTCATCGAAGTGACCTCCACATGCACGAAAGTGGAACATTGCTAGGATCTCTTACTGCTCACTTTCAAGAACACATCTTCTAATGAGTTGATCGGGGAAATATTTGAAAAGATGAGAATCATCCCAAGCATAGTTCTTCACCATAGTAACAAGTCTCTCGCTCTCCTCTCTTGTCCAAGTACTCGACATCCTTCTACTAGCTAAGAAGTTAGCTATGTGCTTATAACATGGTCTTTGGGTAGATGAGAGTAAGATGAGCTACTCATGCAACATTATTTCTTTGATGTGGTTCCTATCAACATTTGGTGCTTCAATGCGGGAGAGATGGTTGGCTACAAAATTTTCTACTCCCTTCTTATAAAAAATCTCTAGATCAAACTCTTGGAGCAATAGAATCCATCACATGAATCTCTTAGAATCTTTCATTGTCATAAGGTGCTTCAAAGCTATGTGATCCATATAAACTATCACCTTGTTTTGCAAGAGATATAAGCAAAACTTAATAAGAGTGAAAATTACAACAAGCAACTCTTTTTCAATGGTAGTGTAGTTCCGTTGAGCTTCATCAAGTCTTTCTCGCATAGTAAATCACATGTGGAATCCAGCCAATCCTTTGGCCCTCACAGCCCCCCACTGCCATGTCTGATCATCAGTCATGATCTCAAATGGTAAAGAGAAGTATGGGGGTTGCATGATAGGGGCAGAGACAAGCTTGTGATTCAAGTGGTTGAAGGATTCAACACACTTGTCATTAAAATGGAATTCCACATCCTTTTCACGTAAATGACAAAGTGGCCTTGAAATCTTACTGAAGTATTTAATGAACCGATGGTAGAAACCCGCATGCCCCAAGAATGATCAGACATGTCTTATGGTGGAAGGAATGGTGAGAGTACAGATCTGGCCCACTTTGGCCTTATCAACTTCAATTTCGGCTTGAGAGACTCTGTGACCCAAAACAATACCCTCGGGCACCATAAAGTGGCATTTCTCCCAAGATAGAACAAGACAGACCTTAACACACCATTTAAGAATAGCTTCTAGGAGAAGTAAGCACTCATAATAGGTTTTACCAAACACAAAAAAGTCATTCATGAAGACTTCATGCAACGAATCTAGCATATTGGAAAAAATGGATGTTACACATCTTTGAAATGTTGAAGGAGCATTGCACAACCCAAATGACATCCTCCTGTAGGCAAAAGTACCACTTGGGAAAGTGAATGTCGTCTTCCCTTGATCATTAGGATGAACAACTATCTGGAAGTACCTGAAGTACCCATCAAGAAAATAATAGAAACTCTGTCCAGCTAATCTCTCTAAAATATGATCAAGGAATGGAAGAGGGTAGTGATCTTTCTTGGTCTTTTCATTCAAATTTATGTAATCTACACACATCCTCCATTTTGATTGCTCTCTCTCACAAGAATCAATTCCCTGTCTTCATTCTCAACGACTGTGATCCCACCCTTCTTGGGAAGAACTTGGATGGGACTCACCCATGCACTGTCAGAGATGGGATATATGATCCTGACATCAAGGAGCTTCACTATTTCTTTGTCTACAACCTCTTTCAACGTGTGATTCAACTGTATTTGCATTTGACGAGTTGGTCTAGCATCACCCTCAAGATAGATTCTATGGACACAGATAGACAGGTTAATACCCCTCAAATCAGCTATAAACCACTCGATGGCTTGAATGTTCTTCTTTAGAACTACCATCAATGCCTCTTCTTGCTCCAAAGAAAGAATAGAAGAAATGATCATCGAGAGAGTGTCATTGGAGCCTAAGAAAACATATTTCAATCCTTCAGGAAGAGATTTGAGCTCAAGAATAGGAGGCTCTTGAAGGGAATTCTTCAATGGTCCAGAAATGGACAAGAGGTCTTCACTTGCAGCCACTAAGGCCAACTCCTCTTCCTCATCCTCATCATCATCATCATTAGGAAATTCTACAATGAGATCTAGGCTCTGCCTTGTGTGGCAGTTTGGATCCATGCCGGTAGACACTCTTCCACTATCTCATCAAGGCACTCAATCAGATAACAATCCTCTTCTATAGCACCTATCACTTTGGCTTTAGAAGAAGACTTGAAGATGTTCAACTGGATCTTCATGTGCATGAAAGTCACATACATGGTGTTGATTCTCACATGAATCACTGCTTCAGCTGTGGCCAAGAAGGGTCTCCCTAAGATAATAGGTACTTTCCTCGAGTCCTTTTCCAATACCAAGACAATAAAATCAGCCAAAAAGAATGTGGAGGTCTCATCATCAAGTTTGACCAACACATCATCAACACACCCTCTAGGCATTTTCATAGATCAACCAACTAACTATAAGGTATAGTGTGTGGGACCCAGTTGTCCCATTAGTAGCTCAGTGAACATATCATAAGGCATCATATTTACACTTGAATCCCAGTCAATAAGCACTTGGTCTATGCGATGTGCTCTGATGTAGCATAAGATGATAGGAGCACCAACATCTTTTCTCTTTCTTGGCATGATGTGTTATATAATTGAACTCACTTTCTCAGTGAGCTTAACCTTCCTTGGTGTCCTTCCAATGGTCTTCCTCTTGAACTTGCATAAGTCTTTCAAGAACTTGGCGTAAGAAGGAATTTTCTTGATTGCATCAAGCAAAGGAATGTTGATCTTGACCTTCTTAAAGGTCTTCATGATGCCCTCGATATGTTTCTTTTTTCTTCTTTTAGTGGATGGATCTTCAAGTGCATCAGTGAAAGGAGGGAGTTGTGCTCCCCACTGACTCAAGTCAACAATATCAACTCTCGATATCACGATATCAACTCTTGGTATCACAGTATCATCAGCCTGAATCTCAGTATCAACGTCCCTGATCACAGTATCAACCCTGTCATCACTGGCTATGCCATCAATAGAAGTACCACGTGGCTGCCCCAAGTTCCTTCCACTCCTCAAAATTATCACTACCTTCACATGCTCATGAGTAGTGGAAGAGGAAACTTGTAGATTTGGCTGTGGCTATTGAGGTGGTGGCCTTGAGTGTGGTGGATTCGAGTTTTGGAGGATAAATTGTGGCTGGGGTTGTGGTTGTCATTGTGGTGGATGGGGGTGATATTGTAGAGGGGGCTGTTAGTATGAGTGAGATGGGAGATATTGATAGTTGTAAGGGGGTTGTTGAGGTGGAGGATCATATGGATGTGGTGGTCCTTGTTACTAGTCAAGTGGGGGTACTTGGCCTTGTGGTGGGACATAAGCACCTTGAGTAGTGCTCACATAACTACCATCATTGTTTGGATTGGCCATGAGTTGAGACAGGAGCCTCTCCTCTTCACGGTGGGCAAGTGAGAGTGAGATTTGATCAATGCTTTGTTCAAGGCGGCTAATGTTTTGTCCTTGAGATGACACCTCTTTCTTCACTTCATTGAGGTTCCTTAGCCTTCCTAGGACTTCCTCCTCAAAATTGGAGTTCTACTTGGGCCCTTGGTGTTGCCTTGTTTGCCCTTGCCCCTCCTCATTTTGTTTCTTCCATGAGATGTTTGGATGATTCCTCCATTTGGGAGTATAGGAGTTGGACATTGGTCCTTGGTTGTTTTGGTTACCAAAGGCATGCAAAGCATGCACCTCCTCTTCCTCAGCTTCAACTGTCATAGTGGATTGACTGAAGAACCACCAACTTGGCTCTTCATCATATTCATCATATCTGCCATCATTTCTATCATGTCAAGGTTGGCTGCAGTCCAGGGTGGAACTATAGGAGGAGGTGGAGGGTTGTAGTTCCGGTCACAATGTTCCCCTTTAGTAGAAGCCCAATGGCGAGAATTCTCAGCAATGCGCTCAAACAAAGGCCATGTCTCCTCAGGTGGCTTTGCCATGAAGGTGCCTCCACATGACGAATCGACATTGTTTTGGCTCAATTCCACTAGCCCGGTGTAGAAAGCTTGAACCAGCTGCCCCAAGGATACCTCATGATGGGAGTAGTCACGTAGGAGCTTTTAGAATCTTTCCCATGCCTTGTTGAAAGGTTCATATTCTTTTTGGGAGAAGGCAGTGATACATCTTCACATTTGGGTTAGCTTGGAAATGGGAAAGAACTTCTT
This sequence comes from Alisma plantago-aquatica, assembly GCA_963693085.1. Taxonomy (NCBI): domain Eukaryota; kingdom Viridiplantae; phylum Streptophyta; class Magnoliopsida; order Alismatales; family Alismataceae; genus Alisma; species Alisma plantago-aquatica. Next base: position 401,727,496 of record OY856409.1, read on the forward strand.
GAGAAACTCGTTCTTTACTGTGTTCCAAGTTACCAACTATGGGCTTTGAGATGTGCCATTCCTTGGCATTTTCTTTTAGAGAGAATGGGAAAAGTGTCCTCCGTATGGAGTCATCGGTGGGTGTGCACAAAGTGGAACAAGTTTCAAGGAAGGAATCCATATGGTGGTAGGGGTTCTCATTCTCCATCCCATAGTAAGTAGGGAGGGGTCTAAGAAGTGCGGGTGGAATGAAGAATTATTGACCCAACATTTGATTAACAAGGGTGGCAATGGAGGATTTTTAGTTCCCTGGGGTGAAGTATTCATGGAGAGGATGGTTGGGTTGTGGTTGAGCATCTCCATGAGGTATTTCAGCTTCACGGTCACCCATTTTGATTTCTCGGTGTTGGTTGCGGCGGAGAGAGTGGGAGAGGGGCTTTCCGACCACATGACTTGTCCCAATAGCACACCGCCAAGTCACGGTCAGTGCCACATCAGACTCATCAAAGCAAAAAGAAAAATGGATCCAAAAGACGATTTCACCCTTGCGTAAGAAAGTAAGGAAGAAGAAATAGAAGGCACAACCGTAAAAATACTAGGGGTCATCTTCCTCTCTCACCCATCACCATAGTAGCAAGCAAGGAAGCTGCTTGGTTGGGTGGTTTTGGGCAAATCCGAGATAGGCCACCAAACACAAAAGTAAGAAGGCGGGAAGGAAGATGAGACCTCACCAGACTTACCAAGGCAAACAATTGCATCGAAGATGCACTTTGGAGGAGGGAGGAGGCACCACAAGGTTGGGAAGCGAAACTCGATCGAAGGCAGCCAACATGCGAGCAACATAAAATTGATAGGAGCAAAATGATCCTTGGGCGGCGGCGGAACTAGGGAAAGAATATGATATATATATGGTTTGGTTTCAGGGTTTATAGGGAGGGTAGCTTCGAGAAGCTTGGAGAGAAATATTGGGCATTTATTGATTACACAATGTTAGGATTCAAATATGGTATGGATGGATGCGGAATTCGATTTGTAATCCAATGCAAGTTATTTTGATAAGTTTCATTGATAAATGAGAGAGTTATGGCCAAAATATCAGACCCCTTTGATCCACAATTACTGTTCATGTGGCTAGAGGTAGGGGATGACTCGGAACATTTAATACAACTTTCTAACTTTGATCTTTTGATGTATTTAATGTATAAACATTTCTATAATTATTTATGAGTGTAAACAAAGTTCAAATAAACTCAAATTTGGTACATTAATTGATTTTGGGGTGAGGAATCTGAATATAATATTAGATTTGCCTTTTGAAAGTTACATTAGTCAATTAAGACAATTACTATTTACTCTTTCTTCTCTCATTAATGACTATTAGATTCTCCAAATTTGATGAAACTTCACCCACAAGTCACATTAAGCATCTTATACACCTATTTACCATCAATTTTATATTTTGGAGTTTTTATATATTTATTTAATGTTTTGAATGTTCTACACACTTTATCTCTCATAATTTCACATGTGTATTAAAGATTATCCAAATTACATGGAACTTCACCCAAAGGCTATGTTTAATGCATAGATAACGAATCTAAGACTATTTTACACTTTTGAAGTCATTAAGTATTTTATTTAATATTTGAGGAAAACTCACCTTTTCTTTTCAAAATAAAAGAGATATAATTATTATTGTCCCAAAATTAGGAAACTTGGCCTCCAAGCCAAACCAAACCCAAGGAAAACAAATCTCAACTTATCTTCAACCAATTAGTGTTATTTTTATTAATTTTATCCCATTATCCATTATTACCAATATTTCCCATATTAATTAATTCAATATCACATTAACACATTTAAAGCAACATTATTCATTCCTTATTATCTTCCTTGCTCTGTAAGGCTAAGGAATGATCTAGAACGTATATATTTTAATAATATGTCACATTAGTGGTAAATTTGCATATTAGACCCTTATTAAAAATATTTACTGAGGTATTTGTGAATAAACCCATATGTTGGCAATAATAATGAACAAATGTTCACCAAACCACTATTACTTCCACAAATTCAACATAAAAGCCAAAGAGGATAGAAAAGAAAGGAAAAACATGGGAAGAGGGTTAAAATGAGAATATGTCCAAGTTTTGGTATGTTACAATATGGATCAAGGGTTGCTGCCACTATAGTTGAAGGTTGTCATTCATGGGCACATAATAGAATTAGAGAATTGCTATTGTGTACTTGCCAAATATCATATGTTTTGTATGACAAGAATATTATGATCTTTTATGGAAATGCCCTATGTCTCACAAACTATACTTGATAGTTGCAAAGACAAATGTGTGACACATATAGTGAATGACTTGATAACTCAAACAATGAATACCTACAACATTGTCATTTAAAGCGTATAAATGAGAAATGCATCTCTAGAATCCATATGATGGTTATCTAGACTCTTTTGGCTATTGAACAAATAGAGACATGCATATCTTATTTGTTGTGCAATATGACAAAAGCATCTTCACCAGATGTAGTGGGAGATCGACTATTCCATTAGGACTAGTACATACTGATGTACATAGACCTTTTAGAAAAAATGCTAAAGGTAGTTATAAGTACCTCATCATATTTACTGATGCAATCAGTAGATACTAAAATTTGTATTTAATGAATTACAAGTTTGGATCTCTTGAAGTGTTCAAGGATATCATAAATGAAGTATATAACTTAATTGGTAAAAGTATTAAGATACATTGATGTGATCAATGTTAAAGTATTTTAAACCAAGAGTTTAAGGACCTTCTGGATAGATCGTGATAGTGCATCACATTGAACTCCACCTGAAACATATTGATGTGTCAGAAAGAAGGAATCACACATTGTTGTTAAGTCATGGTGTGATTATCAATTAAAATCTAGATGGTCTTACAATTTCTATTGGGCACATTCTTAAACACTAAATAATGTACCGTCTAAAATACTTCAAAAGACACCATATGAGATATGACATGGGAGGTGTCCCGATGAGTCTTTTATAGTGATTAGGGATGAAAGTTTGTATAATAAAATAATTTCTAAAAGATCTTTATCCACAAATCACATGAATGTTATCTTGTTGAATACTACTTATATTCCAACCCGACAACAAAGTGTTTGTTGCTAGGATGGCTGAATTCCTAAATGGAAATTAGTTCCAAAGGAGTCAGTGGGAGTAAAAGTAGAACTCAAAATGTTTGAGACAAATGAGGAAACATTGAACCTAGAGAGGTACAATAGGAATAAGGAGAATCACAAGTTATTGTGGAATCTCAAGTTCCTTATGTAAATACAGAATTCATAGTTCTAGTAGAACACACCTTGAGTTTCATAGATTATGATATCTTATAAATCAATAGACGTGTGAGTTGATCATAGAGATGAGTCAACAACCTACCTAGAAACTATTGAGGGATCAGAATCTGAGAAGTGGCTTTAGGCCATAGGATCATTAATGAACTCCATGTAGGTTAAGTCCATCGGGATCATGCTTGCTATTGCAACTTGGTATGACTATAAGATTTGGCATATGATGTTAAAACCACATTCCTTAATTGGAATAATTAAGAGGATGTGTATTTGACACATCATAATGGTTTTATAAATCCATTAGTGCAAATAAAGTGTATAAGCTACAAAGGTCAATCTGAGTATTGAAGCAAGCATCTCAGAGTTGGATTCTTTGATTTGACAAGACAATCAAAGGGTTTGACTTCAGTCAGAATGAAGATGGAATCTGTGATTACAAAAGATTTAGCGGGAACATATTGACATTCCACATAATTATGTGGAATAACATCCTTATCATATAAATGTTAGAACTTGGCAAGGAAAGTACCTTCTATATGAAGGTTTTAGGTGAAGCATCCTATGTGATAGGGATTGAGGTCTATAGAGATAGATCTGGAAATCTTCTTGACCTAAGTAAAAGAACATACATTGGTAAGATGTTGAAGGGTTCAACATATAAGACTCAATGAAAGAAAACTTGTCCATATTCCATGGAGTTAGTCTTTCAGGAGCCTAGTGTCCCAATCCTTATGAATAATAGGAACACATGGATATATGCCATATGAATTTGCAATTGGATCTATCTTGAATGCAATGTTATGTACTTATCATGTTATCTCGTATGTATTGAACATGATGAGAAAATATCTCGTTATCTTGTATGTATTGGACATGATGAGAGGATATCTAGTCATCTCATATGTATTGTACATGATGAGAAGACATATATATACCTACCTATCAATCTTGTATGTATTGGACATGACAAGAAGGTATATGTCATATACCAGTGAGAGTCAATGGACTACCATAAAGAACATCTTTAGATGCTTGTGAAGCACTTAAGGGATCAATTCCTTGGTCAAGAGTTGGATGTAATGGGTTACACCCATGCAAGCTTCCAAACTGACAAAATAATTGCAATCAAAATTTATGTTTGACGTCAAACGAGAACTGTAAGCTAGAAAGGGTTCAAATCTAATGACAATTGTTCTGATCTACAAAAGAAGTCGAGTATCTGTGTGTCATAAAAACAATAGAGGATATTGTATGGATCAAGAATTTCATATGGGTGAACTTGTGTGAGGTTCCAAACCATTGATGAAACAATAGAAATACTAATGACAACAATGGAGCTACTAGTTAGGATGGGAATCTCATATAGCATACTATGACACTTCCATCTCATACGAGTAGTCATACAGTGAAGAGATTTGAAAATTGCAAAATACTGACTTATGGAAAACGTTGCTAAACCCGCTATAAAAGCACTTGCACAACAGAAGCATGAAGGTCATGTTAGGTCACTCAGGATGAGATCTGTGGGTGATTGGCTCTAAGTGCAAGTGGGAGTATGTTGGTATGTATGTCCAGAGAGCCAATCATGTGAAGATTGTAATGGTATAACATATAAATGATTTTATTAATAATAAGGGCAAGCTTCCAATTCATTTATTTCACTTAGTTATGAGATAATGAGGATGCATAGTGAATGTCTAGAGAATTATATTACTCAATGACGTATGTATTGAAGTTACTATCATTGTGGATGAGATCATATGGATGTTAAGAGTACATATGAATATTCTCATTATGTCCTTGATCAATTGTCATTGTGGAAGGTTGATATTCAAAAATGACATATAAGATCAGAGTGTGAGTTGGTTGATGACTAAATCTCATTAGTCATGAAATGGAAATATCAAACCAAGCACACAGATGCATGCTAGAGAATAGTGTATCAGACAGACCCACCGTGAGACTGACACATGGAAGCCATCATCATGGAAGTCATAGTCAACTCTCATAATGATGGTGGTAATTGTCTATCTTAGACCTAAAATCACTACACTCATCACATGCCATTGGGTACACTTTGACATCATCAAACACAGTCCTAAAATATGAGTTTTTATAATGGTGATGATTGGGCGACTTTGACATATGGGGATTGACTGTGAGTGATCGATATGGGATTTTCCCCTCCGACATGAGTATGATATCCAAAGGCCTCTTGATTAGTGAGACTGAGAAAAGTATGGCCATACGCATGTGAGTCAATATGTGATATTGAGCTTATACATATCTCATGCAATCTGCTCTAGTTCAAGGAACAAGATTGAATAATAATGAGGATGACTACTCCATGCCGCTAGTTCAATCTGGATATCAGTGATAAAGGAACTATACAAACACTATAACACCATACATAGATTGTACGTCGAAGTTACTCCCCAACTTTCCATCACTTGGATAGCAATGATGTGTGACTAGGGACCACTCTTTGCTTGTGATGTCATAAGCTAGTTATGGACATTCACTGCCAACGTGATATGGAACATATAGGGTCACACACATATGAACTCATCTAGAAGAGGAGTTTGATCTTGGATGATAATTGAATTGATTACTAAAGTGTGTAGATATTTCAATTCATGCCATGCATCAACTGACTAGATTGCCAAATGACTGGTTCATGTGTTGAGACTGTTGTTTGGAGTGTCAAGCTGATTGTATTGTATAGTGGTTGGAATTCTACCTGACCTGGCCTGTGAGATGTCCGTCTGGCTTGGTGCGATACACTCATCTTAGTTGCACAAAATAGCCATTTGGTTTGGTGTGAGACCCCCGTCTCAGTAGCAGCAAACGACCGTCTGGCTTGGTACGAGACACCCTTCTTAGTTGCACCAAATGCCTATTTCGGGGGTACCTCAAATTGAGTACTAATTAGAATTGAATTGTCGACATATGTGTAGAACCAGAAGGTACAAAACGACCATCTCGTTAGGTGAGATGACCATTTCATTGCACTCAGGTTGTGAAACTTCCAGAAAAGTTGCAAAAATTCAAGATCTTCTTGTCCTTTTGACTTCTGCTTTTAGTCCTGCATTGACTAGGGAGTGGGAACCCTAAACCCTCATATATATAGAAGGGTATTGGGGGCTTCCCGGAACACAACTACTACATAGAAAATTGAGAATTAGTTGCTCTGACAATTGTTGTCCTCTCTGATTGTGGTAACCATGAGAGCCTAGAAAAATCCTACCCAACTAGAGAGGGATAACCACAAGAGAGAAACAACTGAGGATCATTTTTGTAGGAGAGCATGTTGGTGACTAGTACACCAATGGGAGGGACAACTCCTTCTTGTCCATTCCTACATGATGATAGGGGTTCTAGTTGGTTTGTGTGGACTACTCTAGAGGCAGGAGTCCTTTGGCTACTGCTATGAGGGCAATGTTAACTCATAGTCTATGGCGAGATCTGAGGAGACACTATAGTAGTTGTATGAGTCTGATGTCTGAGGAGGAGCAATCAATCAAGTCTGAGTGTGACTAGGAGTTTCACAACCACTGTCCAAGACAGAGTGGGAATCTACATCGATGAGGATTATCGATGGACTTGCTCCAGGACCAGGTATATCTTCATGAAACCATCCTTCCTATTGCATAGTTATTGATGCAATCTGATGGTTAATGGAAAATATATCAGTAATTTTTTTATTTTCGATGCCTACCTGATGTTGTATTTCCCTACAATGACTCATATGTGTGACCCTATAGGTCCCATATCACGTTGGTAATGAGTGTCCATAACTAACTTATGACATTACAAGCAAACAATGGTGCCTAGTTGCACATTAGTGCTACCCAAGTGAATGGAAAGCTGGATAACAACTTCAACCTACAATATGTGTATGGTGTTATAGTTTTTGTATAGTTTCCTTTATCACTGATAACCAGATTTAACTTGAGACATGGAGTTGTCATCTTCTTCAACATTCAACCTTATTTTTTGAACCAGAGAAGACTGCCTAAAAAATAAGGTTGAATGTTGAAGAAGATGACAACTCCATGTCTCGAGTTAAATCTGGTTATCAGTGATAAAGGAAACTATACAAATAGTAAGTCCCCATGTGTCACAGAAACCCAATCATCACATTTATAGTGACCCTTATTCATGATTACACTTGATGATGTCAAAGCATACTGAACGACATTTGTGATGAGTGTAGTGAATTCAGGTCTAAGAAACACAATCATCACCAACACTATGAGAGTTGACTATGACTAACATGGTAATGACTTCCATGTGTTAGTCTCATGGTGGGTCTGTCTGATACACTATTCTCTAACATGTATTAGTGTGCTTGGTTTGATATTAACATATCATGACTAATGAGATTCTATCATCAACCAACTCACACTCTGATCTTATGTGTTATTTCTGCCTATCTACCTTCCACAATAACAACCGATCAAGGACATAATGAGAATATATATACTCTTAACATTTGTATGATCTCATTGTTCAAGTCACCTACTTGAAGACATACATCATTGAGTAATATCACTTTCTAGACATTTATAGTGTTACATCGTTATCTCATAACTGAATACAACAAAACAAATTGGAAGCTTGCCTTTTATTAATAATTAAAACATTGACATATTATGCCACTACAATCATCATATGATTAGCGCTCTGGGCATACATACCAACAATGTCATCTTTGTGAAGGGTGTTTATGTAGACCCCAGGAAAGTGGAGTCATTGTTGGTGTGGGATCATCACAAGACACCTACTGAGGTTCAAAGCTTCCTAGGTTTAGTTGGTTACAATGGGAACTTCAATGTTATAGCTTTACCATTGACCAGGCTGACTGGGAAGGATATTCCTTTTTTTTGGAAGACAAGTGTCAACTTCCTTTCTAGTTGTTGAAGGAGAAGCTAACAAGGGCTCCAGTGGTGGTATTGTCAGATCCTAAGAATGGATACATCATTTTCTATGATGCTTCAGAGAATGGGTTGGGATGTGTGTTGATGCAAGACAAGAATGTGATTTATTTTTCTTTTTAACATCTTAAGAAATACGAGGAGAACTACCCAACTCATGACCTAGAATTAGCAGTCGTGATTCTTACCTTGAAGATTTGGAGATACTATTTGTATGGAGAGAAGTGTCAAATCTTCACAGATGACAAGAATTTTTAGTACATATTTTCAAAGCAGGAGTTGAATATGAGATATAGGGTATGGATGGAATTGATAAAGGACTACAAGATTACAATAGTCCTTCATCCAAAAAAACAAAAAGTAATGGTTGAGCATGAATTTGTCTTCATCTTTATCATCATATATAGATAACACATTGTTGTACTCCATGGCATGTCACAAATGGTATATGTTAGTGTCGCTTAGATAGATGAATGTACAATTAGAAGTATCCTTATTTCTAGGTTTTTTGGCATAGTTACATGTCAATATGACGTTGAGACAACACTTTAGAGATGCAGAGAAGGATGATATTGTGATACAACATATTAGATCTGAGTGTGGTAGTGGGAAACATGATGGGTTTCATGAGACAGGTGACAACACAATTAGATTTCACAATTGAATGGTGTCTCCTGACGTAGACGGTCTGAGGGAGATGCTACTTGAGGAAGCTCATTCCTCAATATACGCAATGCATCATAGTAGTACAAAGATGTATCTTAACCTCAAGGATTTTTATTGGTGATTAGGATTGATGTGTGATGCGGCAAAGTCAGTGGCAATGTGTCTAGTTTGTCAACAAGTTAAAGCAGAACATCATAAGCCTGCATGGACGTTGTAGCCTTTTCCAATTCCACAATAGAAGTGGGATCACATAACCATGGACTTTGTATTTTCTCTTCCTAGGACAACCAAAGGTCGTGATTCCATTTGGGTGATTGTTGATCGGTTGACAAAGTCAATTCACTTTTTTCCAGTCAAGACCACCTACACTACAAAGAAGTAGGTACAAATCTATGTCAATTATATAGTTCATTTGCACGACATACCAGTTACTATAATATTTGACAGAGGTCCTCTGTTCACAAATAGATTTTGGGAATGCCTACATACAACTTTGGGGATACAGTGAGGTTTAGTACAACCTTCCACCCATAAACAGATGGCCAATCAGAAAGCACCATACAAATGTTGGAAGATCTTTTGAGGGTATGCGTACTTCAATTTCTGGGAAGTTGGGATATTCATCTAAGTATGATTGAGTTTGCCTACAGCAATAGTTACCAAAGAAGTATAGGCATGACACCATATGAGGCTTTGTACAATAGGTGTTTAGGTCAACTCTTTGTTGGTATGAGATAGGTGAATATCAGTTGTTGGGTCCTGAGTTGGTAGAAAAAACTACATAGAAGAATAAGGTAATCCAACAACAGTTAAATGCATCACATGATAGGTAGAAGTCTTATGCAGATCATCTCCATAGAGCATTGGAGTTCCAAGTTGGAGATCTTATATATATCAAACTCTCCCCTTAGAACGGTGAGCTTTGGTAATAAGGGTAAGTTGGATCCTAGGTTTATGGGACCTTACCTATCTTAGCTCGAGTGGGAAAGGTGGCTTACAGGTTGGAGTTACCGCTAGAGTTTTATAGATTTCACAGCATGTTTCACATTTCTATGTTAAGGAAGTGTCATCTAGACACAGAGCATATGATTCATCTAGTGGAGGTGGAGTTAGAAGAAGATGTTACCTATGTACAAAGTCTAATGTTGATCCTAGATAGACATGTGTAGAAGCTTAGGAAGAAAGATAAAACTTTAGTAAAGGTGTTGTGCCATCATCATGGGGTAGAAGAAGCTACGTGGGAGTTAGAGGATGAGATGCATAGTAAGTACCCTTCTTAGTTTGCCTAGGATTTTGGGGGCAAAATCATTGCTAGGGGTTTATGGTTGTAAGGTCCTTAATATTGGTTATTACATACACATAATTAATTATCTTAATTGGATGCTTAATTTTGAAAGTAAACTTTGGTTTATGATTTAAAAGTAGTCGATAAATTATGATTAAAATTTAAATCAAATCGGACCTTGTTTGTTCAAGATATAATTTTTTGTAACTTGTGGACCTCTGTACAAATTACACATTATTGGGGGTCTAAAGATAATTTTAACACTTACTTAAGTGGTTTCATGATATTATTAAGAATAATATAAAATTTCTTCTCCTTTAGCTGCTTTTAAACTTTGATTTCATGGAATTTGAATATGTATAAGTTCGTCAATACTAGTGTTATTTTTGTCGGTCGATGACTCAATGTTCTATGAGTTAAGCTATCTTGTCAGAACGATGGACTGGAGTGCCCAAAAAAATCCAATTGACGAGACCCTTGATCATCACTCAACTGACGAAGTTGTTCCATGTTGTTTTCAGCTTGAGGACTCACAATATTCGAGATAGCTAGTCTGATGAGGGCTGACCAACAAAGTTCACAGTCAATGAGTTTGGTTGGCTGATGAGCTTCAAGTGGACGATTGGGCATCGAATGATGAGTTTTTTGAGCCCTAGGCCAACGGGTCTTCTGACCCACAAAAAGCAGCCTTTTGACCCTCCTCTATAAATATGTTCCTTCTCTCCTTTTACTCATTTGGTGGAACATCAATGCGTTTGGAGGATCCCAATGAGAATCTTTTGGAGACTGACGAAGGACATATCGAGCTCGTTGAGCTGATGTTTGGGAGTACATAAGCTAGATCGAGTTTTCCTTGGACGATATGAAGGATTTTGGTTGTGCTTGTTTTCTTTTGTAATATCTTCCTTCCTTAACTAGTTTTCTTGTTATTTCTCCTTTCTCTCTCTTTCTTCATGTTTGAGGTTCATGGTGTTCCTTGCTATAAACTTGTGCATATGGATGAAGAACTTTCTTTTCTCGCCTTAGATACACTTCATTCTTGGAATTTTAGCGGACTGAGCTTGGTGTTTCGTTGATGATTTCAAAGTTTTGACTCTTAGACGTTGATTATTCTCTACCGAGGTAAGTGATATATTTTCAAAAGCATTTCTTTCCTACCTTCTACATGCATAACTTTAGTCTTGTTTTAGAGATTTTTAAAATGCTAAAAGATGATCTTTTTAAGCATTATTTTATAAAATAAGATGACAATATGAGTTCTTAAGTTTTATCTAGACTCTATTAACACTTTTTGTTGTAAAGTGAACATTCCTTTGAATCCGAAAATTCTATAATTCGAAATATAAGTATAATGACTCCTAAAAATGTCATACATACGATGTTTTGGTATCCAAAGAACAAAAATCTGACTCATGTACCATTCCTTACTATATGTAAGTTATCTTATGCAATTTTTAGGATATGTAATCACTGTTATAGTTTTGTAATGATGGTTAGACAAAATCTTAGTATTGAAGGTAGCTTATCCATGATAAATTTTGAGCATATGATTGCCTATTTCTTAGAAGTATCATAACTCTTACATCCGTTGGATTCTTATAATGAATTTGGTGATGTCTTGCTACTCTTATCATACATATGATGTCATTGTTCAGATCTTCAACCTGACCGCTATGTTATTGAGTAACATCATTCTTTACATATTTATTATGTTACATTATTATCATATAACTGAACAAAACAGAATAAACTAAAGTACATTTTATTATTATCAAATCAATTACATCATATCACATTGCAATCATCGCATGATTGACTCTCTGAACAAACATATCGACAACCAAGCCATCCTCATCGACTAGGGCGTTGATCAATGACCACTCCTAGGTGCCGTGGTCTGTGAGGAGGTCTCGCGAAGTTTGTATCCCCTCGTGCAACCATCCACCTAAAGTGTTGATGGATGATGGGAAAACACCGTCAGATCTGCTTCCAATAGATGGAAGCGAAGGATTAGCGCTTTAGCCCCGGTAGGTAAGGCGGTAGGAGAGCTCGAGACCGCCTGTATTTTGCTCTATAGAAACGCACCAAAATGGAACTGCAGTTGAGGACTTGCCAGGCAGCCATCAGGCATGCGGCCTCCTGGACCACCTGGAGGCAGTTGATGCCTATGCCACCCTCCTCGATCCCAAGCTCCCATTGAAGGCGGCGACACTCTCCATGAGAGTTCCGACGAAAGTTTGCAGCACTTTTCTCCAACTGTTTGATGACCACTTTGGTACTACGGCAGCGGTGGTTCTATAGATAAGAACCGAAGAGAGTATGTGTTGTATGAACATGATTCTCCCGCCAATGGATAACAGATGCCCCTGCCATCCCACTATTCTTCTATGGAAAATTATTAGTGTGACATCACTTCCATCAACATTCATATCCAACTTCGGGACAACCATTTTTAGCATTATGTGACACAACTTTTTAGACAAAAAACGACTAGTGTGCCTGCTGCATACATATAGTGCTGCAACAAACATAATTGTGCCGCCCAACAACCTGCAACAAATATAATTATGCCGCCCATCAACTCACTATCAAAGTAATTACATTTATCTCTCCCACAAACAGCCAATTTGTTCAAAATTCAAAATATAGTTTTTTTCTTTCTTTTCCCTCCACTTCTCAGCTCCATATAATACTCATCTGATCATAAATATTTTTTTACATTTTGTTGCTAAGTCCGAAAACAATACTCAATTTTGTTCAAAAAAGTATCGATATTCATCATTTACCGAGAATAAATTGGTACATACATTTTGTTTGAAAAAATATGAAAATGTTTTCCCTCCATATTTCTCAACTACATATGATGTCTGACTCGACCAAAATCAGGTTTTTTTTTCTACTAAACTAAAAATTATTACTTAAATATACCCATTGCAGTGTTAAGTATACAACGACAATATACTAAAAATTATTTAACACAATGTGGCGCAATCATTAAGGTCAAAAATTTGCTATTGCAGCTGCATGCTTGCATGCTGCATGGTAGCATGCATGCAACTACTGCAACAAAGACAATAATGTCGTTCAACCACCTACCACCTAACCACTTGCATTTATCCCCTTGCCACATGTATTTTTTTTCATTTTTCCTCCACTTACATTGAAAATTATTATTTTTATTTTTCCTCCACTTCTATGCGACATGGTCACATTTTGCTGTAAATATAATACAATATTGATTGATCATTATTGTACTACCAAAAAAAATTCTGAACAAGAGCAAAAAATAATTAGAACATTGTTTAAAATCAGAAAAATTTTGTGGTCAGAAAATATAATACTTAAAAGTGTGAAAATATTTCTATTTCACTTGAAGACTGCACATAATGTCTGGCACTACTAAAATTATATTTCTATACATTTTTCTGCTAAGTCATAAACCAATACTTAAATGTACCCATTACAGTTTTAATTATACAACAACAATTTACTAAGAAATATATAGCACAATGTGACACAGTTGTCTAGGTAAAAAACTTACAAATGTGGTTGCATGGTTGCATGATGCATGGTTGTATGCATACAACTGCAGCAACAAAGACAATAATGTTCAACCACCCACCATCCAACCACTTGCATATAGTAAATTATTTTTGTTTTTCCTCCACTTGCCTTTAAATTTATTTATTTTCATTTTCCTTCCACTTCTATGTGACATGGTCATATTTTGCTGCAAATATAATACAATACTGATTGATCGTCATTGCACTACTAAAAAATAATCCGAACAAGACCAAAAATTAATTAAAACAATGCTTACGATCAGGAGAATTTTGTGATCAGGAAAATATAATATGAAGCACAATAGCCATTTATAATTATTTCAAAAATATATATTTTATATTTATAACTCCACATTATTGCATATGACACATAAATAACTACATTTTCCATTTGGAACAAAATGAAATATCTATTACAAATGTCATAGTACCATAATTCCTTCAATAAATGTTTAATTTTTGTACATTACAATAGAAAACTTAGGACCAACAATTAAAATGAATAAAAATGACAACTACGACGAATGATTCAGATGACCATCGTCAAAGGTACGACGCCGATAGTAGGGATATGATATTGGAGGTGGAGGTGTGGGTGCGGCTGCCTCATGGGACATATCGACGTGTTGTTGTTGCTACGTTGATGTTCGACAGCGGAAGATGCGGCGTGGGCATGGCGACGCACGATGAGGTGTTGTCGTGTTGAAGGTTGACGACGGAGGCAGCAGTGTGGCCACGATGATGGCCTAGTGTTGTTGTCACAACGAAGCTCAATGGTAGAGGAGGCGTGATGGGGAGCCTCGACGACAACCTTGGCCTGGAGGCGAGTTGGACACCACTTCAACATGTGCACAATGTCGTCCCTGACATGGCAGTAGGCTGGGCGGACGACGCCTAGCTAGGCATGGCAAGAGGTTGGACGTGAAAATCGCTCGGACACAGTCAGGGCCGCAGCCGCAGTGGATGAGGCGACAGTCTAGACGTGACGACGACGCGCGGGCAGGATGGTGGCGTGCAGACAACAACTGGAGCTGGAGAGAGCCACATTAAAGAGAGAGAGAGAGTTGGGGTAGGGGGATTTAATAGCCAAAGTTTCATTTATTTTTGAACCAGCACATGTTCATCTCTTGCAGCGGACAGAGTATTGGTAATATTCAAAAATAAAAAGTACATGCATTGTTGGTGGCATGGTTAGGAGACTGGTGTGTGAACCTTAGTATATCTAATGCGTTATATATCAGTACTCTTCTTCTATCAATCTTGCAGATGAGCCATGAGAAGACAGACAAGCTGACGGCCGATGGGCATTGAAATCCCAAGATATACCATAGATCCTTGTTGGTAGGGGACACAAGCACGTTCTCATCATCCTGCATTGCTTGTTTGTTCCCCCTAAGACACTGATGTGTACGTGGCTCCACCATTGGCTATGGGTGGTTACATTGTACGGCAGTGGTTATGAGTCGTACCCCTCTACGTTGAAGTTAATCGTGGAGTTTATAAAAGGGAAATAATATATATAGAGACAAAAAGGTCGTAGCACTCATTTTTCTGCTCATCATTTAGATATCATCATTGTCATCATCATCTAAATCTCAATCTCAACCATGTTAAAGTCGGCTATATGAATCCTTCTTTTCCAATTAGCTCTACTTTGGACCATATTTTGATCAAGATAAAGATTCAAAATCTCTCTTTTTTAAGCTCTTCCGAAGTTAATTTAGGCCTACCTCGGCTTCTTTTAAACGTTGGAAAGTTTTGAATAATAAGGAGATCAAGAAAGATAAAATTGAATAATTTAGGAAAAACAAGCAAAGAAAGGGTTGACACATGTGAGTCGAAGGAACAAGTGCTGAAGGTTGTGGAAAGGATAGCCTGGACCAGGACTCCAGAAATTCTAATAATTTTACATGTATTGGAAGATCAAACAAAGAACCAGAGGACGGTAAGCAACGAAGTCAAGGGTGAAAAATGGCATGGAATGTTCAAGACGAGACCGGATGCAGCAAAGAAAAACCCACTAATTCTAGCATATAAAGAACGTCATATATGTTATAATTATTATTGTAGTACTTCTAAATATTGTTACTTGTGTCACATTAAACATCTATAACCAACTAGCAGGAGTTCGAAACTGAAAGCCGAAGACAATGTCACGTCATAATAATAGGAGTACAAAGACCAAGAGGGAAATAGTCTGCCCACCTTCCACATTCTGTCTTATGAAATTCAGACACGAGCAAAGATAAATATTTACATGTTCATTATACAAGAACAAAATACTTCAGATGAATCAAATAGAATTGAAAAAATAATAATTTATTATAATAATATATTTTCTAACAAAAACAATGCAAGAAAGCGGTTCACTTAAGGCCGATATACAACTTCTTGCCCAGGCCACGTACACCTTTACTGTACAAATTTGTGTAATACATAATCGAACTTAACAATGAGCTCAGTACATATTCTGCATTTATGACCCCTTTGGCCCACTAGTCTTGGAGGGGCCGGCACGTTCAACCATAATATCATATAGTTGTTTACCGCTCTGCAACAGTACAAACAGTTTCAATTAATTTTTGCCAACCTAATAGGTATACAAAAGAGCTTCCAGAAACTGATATGACTTACGAATATAACAGGAAAGAAGTGCACTTGTCCTTCGGGTTTCGTTTGAGTCTCCTTGAAGTACACCAGGACTGGAAAGTTGGGCCACCATAGCTCCCAGTTAACAAATGTCGAATACCTAGCAGTAACATCAGATGTTTAGAGATCTTGTGATTAAGCTTCAAACAAAGAAAATACATGCTCACTTCCAACGATTTTTTCCACCAACAAAAACATTTTCTCCAGATTCTTGCAATTCATTTCCAACCTTCACCTCCTGAGGACATAACAAACATAAGATACTTAAACAGTAATATGAAAAAATATAATGCTTGCAAGGATAAGGGTACATTATATATTATATATAGGATATCCTTGTCACGGAGTCTATATACAATCTGTATATCCAAGAACTACATCAATTATCATCAAAGCGTTGATAGTTTCATATGATTGGGTTGCAGTAGTCAGAAGATATCTTCCGAAATCTGGACCGTACTCTGTATCCCATCAAGGATAACTGAGTTGGCACTTGACACATTCAGACCAGAAAATGGGACCTATTTTTTAGTCTTTACACAGAAAAGGGAGCGGCAGCCTCCTTAGCCAGAAAACCAAAACAGTTGAAGACAACATGATCACCAAGGAAAGTTGAAGTGCTGTATTGCAAACAGAGAAACTTTTGGTCTAATCTCTTCAAAACGGAGCCCAGCATTTCTTATTCTTATGTCTTTCATGTTAGGGTGTCTCATCTTTTAGTGATGAATGGCATGCAAGCCAATATTCATAATACCAGATTAGATAAGAAGCACACTAAAAAAATTGTCATCAATGAGAAACAACCACCCCCTCTTTTCCACTCCTACCAATTCATCGAATCAGGTTCTAGACCACATCAGAGTTTCTAGGATGATGGATCTCTCATCACAATTCCTGATGCTTGGAAATGGACATTTGATGATATGAGAAAGGCAGTTCCTACCGATAAACATCATTTCTCTCTATATCATTTATTAGTCAGACGATCAGTAGCTCAAAAGTAGATATCCGACTGCTTGCAAGACAATGTAATGCAGAATGACATGCTCCATCAAAGAAAGTGAGAACATCATATAAATATGTATGTAAATCAAGAAAATCTTCAAAAATAAAGTATCAAAAATCTTGTTGTGCATATTACTTCGTAAGAATTTAAGGATATGAATCTAAAAAGATAATACACCAGAAGAATATCCTTAACTGTTTTTACAACACTACTCACATGTCCTATCTTAACTGTTAAAGCCCATACATGTTGAAGGAATAAAACCAAATCAAGAAAAGAAAACTTACCAGTGCCTCCTCATCAAAAACAAATCTCACTCGAGTTGTCTGAAATGAGAATGAAAAGATTAGCATACTCACAGGATGCACAATGAAATTGCAAGTAAAACCAAATGTTAAGCAACCAGAAAGATCTGAGAGCAAATATAAAAAATCAAAAATCATTTGATCAGAATTATAAGCCTTACACTAAAGTACCAAACTAATGCTCATCTTGCTCAAATCAGAATAACTTATTATAAATATCAACCAGATAAAAAGAGCTTTCCAATTTACCCTATTGACAATTGTCCTATGACATGGCATGTGAGTAAAAAAGGTGTTATTTGATGCAACTTTGGCCAGCATATAAACTTCTCAAAGTACACTTGCAGCGTTGAGAAATGAAAGAGTAGGAGTTTTGAGACATTAATGTTGACCACAAGTTAGAATTATTCCTACAGAAAGTAGCAAGTAACAATAGCAAGTTGGCTAGTAATGATTGTAGTAATTACTTGGACAAGAAGCAACAATCCCAAAAGACCTACTGGAGCAGCCACTAACAGATTGTCACTGTATACAGATAGACCTGCCAAACCTGAAAAAAGTTCAAGCTTAAACATCAGAGGATATGTTAGATTGCACACCAAATTAATTTGAATATCTGTTTTTCTCACAATATGCCAAGAAGGTATTACATGAAAGTAACGATTTTTCCTTAAATGCTTTGAGACTCGGTATATATTGCTAAATAGTGCATTTATAGAAATTCTAATAGGATGAACCATTGTTCAGAAAGTCAGTAGCCGTGTACGGGTGGAGAGGGTACCACAAAGAGTACATATGATCCACGGCAGTATATGGGAGGGGGGGAACACGGTTTTGGATTTTTCTTAAAATATTAATTATATGTAATCATATATCATGTCTCGAGTTTAGAATAGTATGTATGTAAACATATTAATATATATGTAGTACATATTTTATAGGTGTATATATGTATGCCTTATTAGAATGCAATGTCTTAAAAAGCGCGAACCGGGAATCATTCGGACGAGACCTTGTAGCCAATTAATCGCCATGAAGGCGATTAATCGGGCGATTTTTCAAAAATCGGATTTTTTTTATGATTTTTCACATTTTATAGACATATTATATACACATACTTAATTTAATATTTGTGACTATTTTACAGAACTAAACCTATTTATTCCTTTAAAAGAAATACGATTTGAGAGAATTAAAGAGCTAATAGATTCAGCAGCTAAACATATATAAATGAATGTATCAGTAAACAATTTCAGGCATGAACAAAATATAAATTGAATTTAGTTGGTTACCTGTGGATGGAGCATGAGCAACATCATACGAGTAGACAACCAGTTGGACAAGGGAAGTAATGTGGCCACATGAAAATACATGAAACAAGAAACAATTAGTACAATATTGATGTAATATTCACAATTTTTCACCAGATGATGTTGCTGAAATCTAAAAGCCAACTTGAACATCCAAAAGATAGAAAATCCACAACACTAGTACAAAAACAATTGAAAGATAGGACATCCAAACAGAAAAATCAAAACATAAATGATAAAACATCCAAAACAACACAATCAACAATTAGTTTGGCCGATCCAACAAAAAGCGGGCCTAACCGGCCGCTTAAAATTAATCGCTAACCGGCCCAAAATCGGGTGCTTAATTCAAAAAGCCTTAACCGGCGATTATCAGCAAAATAAATCGGTCAGCCCCACACCACGGTTAACCGGCCGATTAATCGGCCGGTTGGGCCGATTTTTAAAACACTGTTAGAATGTGTTTATAATAGATGTAAAAATATGGACATGTATACATGAAAATGTACTAGTATGTGATTAGTGTGTGTATACATGTGATTGAATCAAAACTGCTTAAATGTAGATATATGTGTGGAATTTGTGCATATGTATGTATATTATATATGAGTGTAAATATATATACAATAAAAGGTAAACATATAAATGTAAAAACATGTGTATGGAAATTTTATATTTATCTATTATAATGTATACATACAAATACACGACTTTATATTAATCTATACTACTATAAAAAGAGCGAGTTTGATGCTGTGCTCTCCTTGATTCACTCTCTTCTCTCCTTTTTTTCAAGGAATTTTGCTCCTACAAATATTTATTCTCACACTCTCCTATTACCTTTTATTATCTTTAATTCTGTATTTCTCTCTCCATCCCACGGAAACGGTTCCTTGATTCTCTACTTTCAAACAATCAACACAAATATCTTTTACCGTAGAGACCCTTTCACAGACGAGTCTTCTCCCCGTACATTTCCAACAAATTTTATATGTCACGTGCATGTGCACGTGTGCGTTCACTAGTATACATATGTGTGTGTATGTGTGTGGCTGTAGGTGGTGGTCTATTCAAACAGCAGAGTTTCGGTCGCTTTACCGGCATAGGTATAAGCGGGAATATATGCTGCTGCGCGGACCAATTTTCCAAACAGTAGGATGAACTGTAAATTTGTAATTGTGGCTTCTATACAACTTTTACCAAAGTAAGGCTGAAGATGGTTTTCCTTTTTCTCTTACCTACATTATCTGGTAGGTGTACCTCACTAATTTTACACCATGAAGGTTATGCTGCAATATCTAACTACAAAGAAACTTATAAACACAAAAGGGCAAGGAAGCACAGACACGTTTTTAGACACGGAGACTGGCACGGGTACAAACAAGGGACAACAATTTCCTAGAATATAGGACACGGGCACGACATTGGATGGGAGGAATGTTTTTATAAAAGTATATAGGCAAGGAAGCATAGACACGTTTTTAGACACGGAGACTGACACGGGTACAAACACGGGACACAGCAATTTCCTAGAATATAGGATACGAGCACGACATTGGATGGGAGGAATGTTTTTATAAGAGTATATACATATATGTGTATAGTGCATCTACATGTGTATTGGAATTACTTAGAAAAATATCTGAAAAATATTTACATATGTATTCATAAATGTATATGAATGTGTGTTTTTGTGTAGTATAAACACCATCAAACACACATCAACATATTGTTGCAGTTTATATAGTAAAGAATAATAATTTTCAGACAGAATACATGAGTTCCTGTTACTCATTTAGTCAATGTAGTAGACGCAATGTGATTATGAAACCTAATTCATCTTGGATTTTGCATGTGGATTCTTTGAAAGACACTTTGTTTGCAGTTTTGTGATTATATCTTGGCTTTGTAATGCAAATTCTTAATGACAAGACATAATTCAAAAGTAGTTGCATGTCCAGAATTTACACAGTGAAAGAAATAGGCTTCAACTGCAGCAACTGTTAGGCTGACGTGCCCAGGGAGTAGTTGCATATTCAGATTTTATACACTGAAATAGGTTGCAGCAGCAGAAACTGTTAGGCTGATGTGTCCAGGGAGTGTCCGGGCAGTATCCAGCCACGTCTGGGCTGCAAAAAAGGACAAAAATGGATAGGACATGTCTTGGCCGTGTCCAAAACGTTTTGGGCTATGTCCGGGCTGTGTCCAGGAAGCGTCCGTGTCCAAAACGTGTCCGACATGGACACGGGGGCTGTATAGAAGTGTCTGTGCTTCCTAGCAAAAGGGTTTAAGTATAGGAAACGGTTCGTTTTCATTATTTTTACTAGCAATCACCCACATAAAAAGGGCCACGGCCTATGAGTGTGTGGATCCTAAAACTAGATGTTGGTATGTGACAAAAGATATAACCTTCTTTGATGATAAATGCTTCTTCAAGAGGAGATATGCAGAGACAAGATTTTTCTATTCTACCTTTCTCATGAGCACATTGTCTCCGAAAAATCTCCGTTTGTTACTTAATTACAGAATCCCAACATTCCACAGCCCATCAAAACAGTTGATCCAAGACCCCTTTTACGAATTCAAATGATACTTCCCCACCAACAAACATGCCTTTACATTCCTCATTGTTAATATATGTGTTGCTTTATTTATGTTATGTTATTTTCCATTATATCTGGACCTTTCTGTAATTGTTACTTTTCTATAGATAGAAGGGTGCACACATTATGCAACCCTAAGCTCTCCAAATCTCATTGTCTTTCACATGGTATCAGAGCGGGCCGATCCACCTTAAACCTAGCCGCCGCCACACTCCGAAATCTCTTTTTTTTCCGCTGCTACAGTACTGCTACAGTAGCGCCGCCGCTACAGTAACGCCGTCCACCCTCTGCAGCCCTCCATCCACCTCTAATCCCCTAATAACCTCCATCCTTGTGGCCTAATCCACCACAGGCCCCTCTGTCTAGCTCCGTTTCTCTTTCCGAAATCTCCGGACAGCCTCGGTAACTTTCCAGTTCTGGCACGTTGACGGCGTAACGGGCTTCACCCTCTCTGTCTGCTTGCGCCTCATGGTGGAGTGACTGATCCTCCATGTTGGCGTAGATTTTTTCTCTTCTCTGCTGCCCCTACGTTGGTTTTTTTTACGATCCATGCGTGGATCTTCTACCTTCTACTACTAGTCCATGTGTTGGACTTCTGCCTCTGACTGCTGACTTCTACTGCCTGTGCCTGCCTGTAACTCTACGTCTGCATCTATTTCTTCCTGATGGCGTCTACTCATGAAGATCTGCGACGTCAGGTGACAACTGTGAAGCTGGATGGGCGAAACTACCAGCACTGGGTGTGCTCTATGCAAATATATGTTAAATCACAAGGAAAAATGTCGCACCTGACGCGAGATCCACCACCCGTGCCTCCTGCAACAGCCGATTCGAAGAATGTGAAAGCCTATGATGATTGGGTGAAGGACGACTCCACAATCATGACATAGATTCTGAATAGTGGTGAGACCAAGATTAGTGCCACACTATTGTACCTGCAAACGGCAAAGCAAATGTGGGATCAACTTGCCAACACATATTCACACAGTCAAAATCCAAAGAATGTGTTTGATATCAACAAGCAACTCAGCCGTCTGCGTTTCTCTGGTTCTGATCTGACGGATTATTTCTCTGCTTTCAAGGGATTGTGGGGGGAGTTGGAAGCCTACCATCCCTTGTCTACTGATCTGGCTACTATGTAACGATAATGACAGGAGTTGCAAGTAGTCCAGTTCCTCTGTGGCTTACCTGATTCCTATGCCGAGGTGGTGGATCAGATTCTCGCCAGTGATCCGCTGCCTACTCTTCAGACTGCCTTTCAGAGACTACATCGCTTACCTGCATCGTCATTTGAGACTCCTACTGATACTGGGGATTCGACTGCTTTTGTTGCGATGTCTGGTCGTGGTCGTGGCCGTGGACGCGGTCGTTCATATGATGTCCGTCCTCCTCTTGGTACTGGCAGGGGGAGGAATTCTGCGGGCCGTGGAGCATCCTTTGGATCTACTATTGCTGCTGCTCGTCCTCAGACTGGCCAACGCTTCTGCAACTTCTGTGGCTGGTCTAATCATGTTGAAGACAAGTGCTGGGAAAAGTATGGTAAACCTGCATGGGCCAATGCGGCCAGTGACACTGCTACTTTAGAGACACCTACCCAGCCCGTTCTGTCTGATGACTCGGGTACTGCCACTGCGGATTACATTCGTGCTGAGGTGGAGCGCCTACTACGTGAGCGTACTGGCTCCTCTTCTACTGCCACTACAAGTGGAGCCCATGTTGCGACCTACTCGGGTTGTGATACTGCCTTCCTCAGTACTCCATATTCTAGTGCTGGTAATACAAAATGGGTTATCGATTCGGGCGCATCGTCTCACATTTTTGGAAATCGAGCTTTATTTAGAAATTTATCTAGACCAGCTACTGCTTCTTCCGTCATGCTTGCTGATGGTTCTAAGTCTGCAGTTTCTGGGGTTGGAGACATTGTATCTAAGTTTCTTCTGAAGTCGGCTTTATATGTACCTCGTTTTTCGCTGAATTTATTATCTGTTAGCAAAATCTTACGCAGCCTGCAATGTAGCCTGACCTTTATACCTGGTTCGTGTGTTTTTCAGGACCTTCACACGAGGGCGAAGATTGGTGGGGGGCATGAAGGATCTGATGGCCTCTTTTATCTGGAAGATCTGCCAAGACTGGACAAGGTTGCATTGGCTTCTGCTTTATCGACATTATCTGCATCAGTCTCTGCATTAGAATGGCACTATCGTCTTGGACACCCTTCTGAAAAACTAAGACATGTCATTTCTAGTGTTGGCACTCATAAATTTCAGTGTGAATCATGTCAGTTAGGGAAACAAACTAGGGCTGTTTACCCTAAACGTACTCAGAATAGTAGCAAAAACTTTTTTGATCTTGTTCATGCCGATGTATGGGGTCCTTGTAATGTGCCTAATTTGTCTGGCTACAAATACTTTTTACTATTTATTGATGATTTCTCTCGGACCACTTGGTTGTTTTTGTTGAAAAGTAGGTCTGAAGTGCTGTCTACTATTAAATTCTATTTTGCTGAGGTGAAAACACAATATGCTCTGCCTGTTAAAGTTTTTCGTACTGATAATGCACTTGAATTTGTTCAAAAAGATGTTGCGATGTTTTGTCGTTCTGTTGGAACTTTATATCAAATTTCTTGTGCATATACACCACAGCAAAATGGAGTAGCTGAGAGGAAAAATAGACATTTGTTAGAAGTTGCTAAAACTATTATGATGCACTATCATGTACCCAGATTGTTCTGGCCTGAAGCAATATTGACTGCCTGTTTCTTAATTAATCAGATGCCTTCCTCTGTGATTGGAAATAAAGTACCTGTCCAAATTCTACAACATGATGCACCCTTATTTACTGTACCTCCTCGGATTTTTGGCTGTACGTGTTTTGTGAGATTGCTAGGTCCTACTCATGATAAATTATCTCCCCGTGCTGAGAAATGTATTTTCTTAGGGTATTCTCGTACACAAAAAGGATATAGATGCTATAGTCCTACTGCAAAGAAATGGTTTATCAGCAGTGATGTTGTCTTCTTTGAGAATACCCCATAATACTCATCTAGCGGAGATAGTCTGGAGCCTGATATTATTGCTTCCCCTCTGTCTATTACTACTGAATGTGTGTCTGAGAATTCTGATCAAATGCCACCTAAGAATACGACACCACCTCTTATTGTTTATCAACACAGGAACATGCCTCCCCCTGAACAAGTACCCCCCACTCAACACCAATCTCCTCCTCAAGAAGGTCTTGCCACACCTGAGGTAATTTCTGACCTGGATATACCTATTGCTCTTAGAAAGGGAACTCGTTCCTGCACTTCTCATAACATTGCTAACCATGTATCTACTGCACATCTGAGTATTCATGCTAGCAATTTTGTCTCCGCTTTATCTGTTGTCACTGTTCCGAAAAATACTCATGATGCCTTGCAAAGTACAGCCTGGACTTCTGCTATGCAAGAAGAGATGTGTGCTCTTACTGACAGACAAACTTGGGAGTTGGTGGATCCACCTCCTCAATGTAAGCCTGTAGGTTGCAGATGGGTATATGCTGTTAAATATCAACCTGATGGTATTATAGAACGACTGAAGGCACACTTGGTTGCAAAAGGATATACACAGACTTATGGTATTGATTATTTTGAAACTTTTTCTCCTGTTGCCCTCCTTAATTCAGTTAGAATTCTTCTTTCTGTTGCTATTAATCTGGACTGGCCTCTGCTGCAATTAGATGTTAAGAATGCTTTCTTGTATGGTGATCTGCAAGAGGAAGTGTATATGGAGCAACCCCCTAGATTTGTTGCTCAGGGGGAGTCACACAAAGTCTACAGGTTGAAGAAGTCTATTTATGGGCTCAAACAGAGCCCTCGTGCCTAGTTCGATAAATTAAGCAAAATTCTGATTGCTTTTGGTTTTCTGAGATCTCAAGTGGATCATTCTGTTTTTACTAAGAAGACCTCTACTGGCATTGTAATTCTTATTGTCTATGTGGATGATATTGTTCTTTCTGGCAGTGACTATTGCTATTCAGGATACTAAAGTCCATCTCTGCAAGCACTTTGCTACTAAAGACTTGGGTAAACTGCGGTATTTTCTAGGCATAGAGGTATCCAGAACCTCTAATGCACTAGTGTTGTCTCAGAGGAAATATGTTCTAGATCTTTTACAGGAAACTGGTATGCTTGGAGCTAGACCTGCTGACACTCCTCTAGATCCCAATGTCAATTGGGACGATGATTCGTCTCCATCTTTTGCTGATAATAAAAAGTACAAGAGATTGATTGGTAAAATGATATACTTAAATGTGACTAGAGCTGACATATCTACTTCTGTGGGACTTCTTAGCAGGTACCTGGATAAACCCAGACACTGCCACTGGGATGCACTATGTCATATTCTGCGATATCTAAAAAAGTCTCCTGGCAAGGGATTTCATTACAGAAAAAATGGGCACTGCTCTCTAGAAGGGTATTCTGATTCTGATTATGTAGGGAGTCGGATTGACAGGAAATCCACTTCTGGCTATTGTACCTATGTTGGAGGCAATCTAGTCACATGGAGATCCAAGAAACAAAATGTGGTTGCCAGATCTAGTGCTGAAGCTGAATATAGGGCTATGGCCCATACCGCTTGTGAGCTGCTTTGGGTACGCTCTCTTCTTAAAGACTTCGGTGTTGAGTCTTCTTCTGCTATACCCATGCATTGTGATAATAAAGCTGCTATCTTTATTGCCAACAATCCTGTCTATCATGAGCGCACCAAGCATATCGAGGTCGACTGTCATTTTATTCGGGAATCTATTCTTACTGGCAAGATCTGCACACCTTTTACTCGATCTGAAGACCAGGTTGCTGATATCTTCACCAAACTGCTGTCTAAGAAGCATTTCAGCGTTTGATGGACAAGTTGGGCATGATTGACATCTATGCTCCAACTTGAGGGGGAGTGTTAATATGTGTTGCTTTATTTATGTTATGTTATTTTCCATTATATCTGGACCTTTTTGTAATTGTTACTTTTCTATAAATAGAAGGGTGCACACATTGTGCAACCCTAAGCTCTCCAAATCTCATTGTCTTTCACACTCATCATACTACAACATCCATCATATATCCACATTTCCAAATTCAGATGATAAATCACCAACAACCCTCTTTGCAACACATCCATTACAACTATAAACTATAGCGAACATGTTGTGATAGAAGGTGATGTAGGACAAGCTCCACCTCTATGCACTTACAAGTGCAGACGTCACCACGCCCTTATTTAGGATTTATTTGCTTGCTTTATTTTATTATGTTTTTCCCCTTTTTATTTACCTCTTGTAAAGTCAAGCGGTTTAGTCCCGCATTGGCTACCTCCGGTATAGTCTTTGTTTAGGGAGCCTAAATAATAGCTCTATGGCGTCATTTTTTAAGCACATTTAACATAAGAATTATTACATGTAACATTTAGGTACATTTTATTATATATTTGGTAGGATTACATTAGTTGGTATCAGAGCTTAATCCTAACTTGCTTAGGGTTTTGCTCCAACCTCCCCTGCCCCCTAGCCGCCAGCCTCCCTGCCCATACCTAGCTACCTGGCCAACCACCCAGTCGTCAACCACTCCTGCAATAGCCTGCAGCCACCGCCAACAAAATCGTGACCTTCACCACGGCCGCCAACATCAACCACCACTTCCACCAACAACCTTCACTCTACTACCAGTAGTAGTTGCAACCGCCACCAACCGCAGTCCCCACGACCGTCGTAAGCAACCCAAACAGGCTGGGGGTACACATCACACTTCAACGGGAGACATCACCTTCAAACACATTGGATTCAAGGAGGCAATCCAATTAACTTCATATTGAATAAGATCTTTCCTTTGTTTATCGTGCTTTTTGCATCTACTATAGATTAAGTACACTCGCAACGGGTCCATAGGTTGTGTGTTTGCTCCTCTAGCGTAAAGATTGTCGAGTCCCATTTTGTGTGAGATGTTCCATGTTTTGTGCACCACTTTACTCTCATATTTTTTGTCCACCTTGAATTCCTTGGAATATTGCGTACTTTGTTCATAACAAAGTTTTCATAGACACGTATCATTTTTTTGCTTATCTCATTGTGCAATGACGATGTCTAGTAATAGATCTAACAATCTAGTTTTGGAACATCTGAATGCCACCCCTGAGGCTTTGTAACCTTTGTATGACACACGTGGTCAA
The DNA here is from genome assembly GCA_963693085.1 of Alisma plantago-aquatica. NCBI lineage: Eukaryota > Viridiplantae > Streptophyta > Magnoliopsida > Alismatales > Alismataceae > Alisma > Alisma plantago-aquatica. The sequence continues at coordinate 401,755,353 of OY856409.1, forward strand.
GCAATTAACTCCATCATGAATGAGCTTCATACAAATTTTCCAGACAAATACCCTCCACACAATTCAATCCTCAACATCGCAACAAAAGTCTCTGACTTATAATAAAAATGGACGATTTTTTATGATATAGGCTGTCGAATTTCAAAACGATTAACACGCCGATCACCAGATTTTCACGACTTTTTCCCACTTCTTCGCTATTTATACAATTTTTCATGATTCTTCCTAACTTCTCATGATTTTTCTCTTTTCTATCGCTTGCTTTTTCATATTTCTAGTTTTCGTTGTGGTGACCAGTAGCTTCATCAACCTAAAAGCATCAACTGAAAGTACTTCTAGAAGACTTTCGTCTTCCTCCTTTTTCATTTCTCTTTTTTTTCTGTGGAGTCTTTCTTTTTCTCCCCTCTTCCCTCACTCACCTTCATAGGCATTTGAAATTCTCAACGCATTTCGACTTAATATTTGTTTTCTTCAATCAGCATATAGAATGGGAAAAGTCTTTTTGATGTGCTTAAAACAAATACAATGGACTCTCTTTTATATAATAAGAGAGTGAGAAATAGAATTAGACAATGTGGATAAAAGAAACGTTAAAGAAAGACAAGCTTAAAGCACGCAATAAAACATAAAGCATAAATATATATACTAATACTCCCCCTCAAGCTAGAGCATAGTTGTCAAACATGCCTAGCTTGTCCACAAGTGTAGCAAAGCAAGTCTTGGGAAGTGTCTTGGTGAAGATGTCTACAATTTAATCCTTGGTCCGTAGATAAGGAGTGCAAATGCGTCTTGAGAGAACAGATTCACGATGGCAATCCACCTCAATATGCTTTGTGTGCTCATGGAATGTGAGATTGTTGACAATAAAAATGCAGACTTTATTATCACAGTGCATAGGAATAGGATCGAAATCAAAGATCAAATTCTTTGAGGAGTCCTTGGACCCACATTAGTTCACAAGAAGTATGGGTCATAGCTCTGTATTCTGCCTCAACACTAGACCGAGCAACCACAGTCTGTTTTTTACTGCGCCATGTCACCAGAATGCCTCCAACAAAAGTGTAGTAGCTAGACGTAGATTTCCTGTCACATCTACTACTGGCATAATCAGAGTCATAATCCTTTCCCTGGAGAGATACTTAAGGATATGACAAACAACATCCCAATGACATTGTCGAGGTTTATCCAAATACCTACTTACAAGTCCAACAGCAGTAGTAATATTAGCCTTAGTAATAATAAGATAGATAAGCTTACCAACCATCTGTCTGTATTGATGGTTATCAGGGTAGGGAGGCAAAGATTCATCATCCGAATTGGTATTGGGATCCACATGAGTGCTAGCAGGTTTGACACCAAGCATACCTGCTTCGGTCAGAAGGTCTAGAACATATTTGCTCTAGAAACTTCAATTTCCAAGAAGTGCATGAGTTTACCAAGATCTTTGTAATAAAGTTTTGTTCTAGATATCTTTTGGTAGTTGCAATACCTTTAGAATCATTACCAGACATAATGATATCGTCCACATAAACAATAAGAACAACAAGCCCGGAGCCGGGTTTTCTAATGAAAACAGAATGATCAGAATGTGAGCACCGAAATTGAAACTTGAAAAATATCTGATTCAATTTATCAAACCATGTTCGTGGGCTTTGTTTTGGGCCATATATCGTCTTCCTGAGTCTGCAGACTTCGGAACACTCCCCCTGACTAAAAAACCCAGGTGGTTGCTCCATGTAAACCTCCTCATGCAAGTCACCATACAAGAATGCATATTTAACATCAAGTTGATAAAGGGGCCAATTTTTATTTACAACAATAGAGATAAGCACTCTTATAGAATTGAGTCGAGCCACAGGAGAAAAGGTTTCAAAGTAGTCAACTCCATAGGCTTGAGTGTAGCCTTTTGCTACCAGTCGAGCCTTTAGCCGTTCAATAGAACCATCTGACTGATATTTGACATCAAAAATCCAACGACAGCCAACATTCAAATAATTTTCAGGACGATCAACAAGATTCCAGGTCTTACGATCTCAAAGGACAGTCATTTCAATTTCCATAGCTTGACGCCAAACAAAATGTTGAAGAGCTTGTGTAGCGTTCTTTGGTACAGAAATAGCAGAAAGAGCGGTAGTAAAAAAAGCAAATCTAGCACCAAGATTAGCGGAAGAGAAAAAAAATTCTAATCAGATGTTGAGTGTAGGAGCGAACACCTTTCCTTTAGCTAATAGGAAGATGTAGATCAGAGATTACCTGAGAGGTGTTATGATCTGCTGACGAGGGAGGAATTGATTATTGAGGGGCAAGGAATGAAGCTGTAACCTTGAGTATTCTCTTGTACACTAGAAAGCACAGACACTTCTAGACCGCCCCCGTGTCCGTGTCGGACACATTTTGGACAGAGACACTTCCAAGGCACGGACCAAAACGTTTTGGACACGTCTGGGACGTGTCCAGTTCATTATAGTCTTTTTCCGCACCCCGGACACAGTTGGACACTGCCCAGACACTTCTTGGACACATCACTGCAGCAGTTGCTGCTGCAAAGACTATTTTAGAGTGCAAATGTTAAATATACAGTTATTATTATTGCTGAGAAAATGTAGCATACAGTTGAGATCTAATCAAAAGTACAAACAAATCTGCCGAATAAGATATTATGAACCAAATTATAGTATGATAAGTTGGTTAAAGGAGCAATACAAACTCATATATATTTTGTAATATACTATGTTTAAAAAAACACGTTTAGTTTTCTACTTCATATTGTTTTTCTACTACACACACGAAGACACATCTATATGCATAAGATTATACATATATAAACATTAATCTGGTCAAATTTTAAAGTAAATTTCAGTTCATACATTACATATATGTATATATTAAAAATATTTTCCTCTCATTCAATGTCGTCAGTGTCCTACATTTTAGAAGTTTGTCGTCTCCGTGTTAGTGTCCGTATCTAAACACGTGTCTGTGCTTCCTTGCTTGTACACCTTCAAAGGAGGAGGAAAATCTTGAATTACTTCAGGGTGATCACGTTTGACCACTTAAGGTAGTAGAGTAGGATCCAACAGATCACTTGATAAAGCGGACCCCTTGTCAGAGTACAACATGTGTTCAAAAGATACAACATCCGCACTCACAAAGCATTTTAGGTTGATAGGATCATAGCACTAATATCCTTTTTGAGTTCGAGAATATCCCAGTAAGATACACTCAGTGGAGCAGGGGTCAAGTTTAGATATACCACGGCGGAGATTCTTAACAAAATAAGTGTATACACTCAGTGGAGCAGGGGTCAAGTTTAGATATACCACGACGGGGATTCTTAACAAAATAAGTGTTGGCAAACATGCGCGGTGGAATAGGAAACAAGGACACATTAGGATACAGAAGAGAGACAGGAACTTAGTTATGCTACATAGAAGAAGGCATACAACTAATCAAGTAACACGCAGTAGAAACGACTTCAGGTCAGAAATGTTTAGGGACATGATAATGAAGAATAATAGTGTGTGCAACTTCAAAAAGATGGCGATTCTTCCTTTCTGCCACAACATTTTGTTGTGGTGTGTAAGAATAGGAAGTCTGATGAATAGTACCCAGAGAAGTACAAAATAGATCCACAATTTTTTGCATAAATTCTAAGGCATTATCAATTCTCAAGATTTTAACAATGGTTTTGAATTGGGTTTAGATCTCAGTGAAAAGGTGGTGATAGTTTGTAAAACAATATCGCAATCCTTTACAAGAAACAACCAAGTTGCCCTTGAATAGTCGATAGTTTGTAAAACAATATCACAATCCTTTACAAGAAACAACCAAGTTGCCCTTGAATAGTCGTCAATAAAGGTAATAAATAGCGAAAGCCAGACAAGCTAGTAACAAAAAAGGGACCCCAAATATCGGCATGAACAATTTCAAAAAGATTTTTAGAACTAAGTTCTCTATTTTTAGAAAAAAAAACCCAAGTTTGATCGCCAAATTGGCAAGATTCACACAAAAAATGTTTCCAAAAAATATCGAGAAATAAACAGCGCAACTTCGCAGCAAAAGGGTGCCCCAGCCGATAGTGCCATTGCAAACTAGCCACAGAAGAAGATAGTAGATTGCAACACATCCAGGTAATACACTTTGTCAGGTCCCTCATGGCCCGAACCAATCCTCGTCCTCATTCTGAGATCCTGAAATACACAACCATTGGGATCAAAAGTGATTGAGCAGTTAAGGGTCTTAAAAGTTTTATTAACATATAGCAGATTAAGAGGAAATCTTGGAACATATTAGACAAATTTTAAGTAGGGTAGTAAATGGGTAGGGTATTACCCATTTACCCACCACCCATACCCTATAGGGTAGGGTAAGGTAAGGGTATTTTTTACCCACCACCTGTTTACTCTTTATCCACTTTACCCGCATCTAAAGAGGGTACGGTAAGGGAGAGGCTTTACCCTACCCGCTTACCCATTTACCCATCAGTATAAGAATGAAGTTATAATTTCATATTCTAAAATATGTATAAATGCCTACTAAAACTCCAATAAACAACACCATTACTTTCTTAATTTTTACTATTATAATTACCAAAAAATTTAATAAATAGTGGATAGCATGTAACAACCTTTTAGTCATATATTAGATAGAAAAATGGATTCATCAATAAGAAATAATATATTTAAAAGGTTGGGCCTTGTTTTTAGAAAAATATTGGGTTCAATTTACTATTTTTGTTGTATATTACCAAAACCATAATTATTAATGTCAAAAATTAGTTTTAAGAGTGTTTTGGGTTTGATGTAAGAAATATCATATGAAACTATAGTTGAAAATATTGTATACATATCTCCATGTTGTTTTACCCATTTCACCCATTACCAATGTTCAAAATTTTGGCGAAATTGTTGAAATTTCGGCCGAAATTTCCGAAATTTCTGTGGCAATCGGACATCGAAATTGACTGACGAAGCTCTCGAAACAGCCAGATCATCGATTTTTTTCTACGTTTTCATATACTATGTACTACCTGGAGCATATTTTTTTGCACAGTTTTGTGTTTTTAAGTCTATATCATGGAACTAAACTTCGGCGAAGTTGGGCGAAGTTTCGCCGAAACTTCGAACTTCGAGCCTAGGCGAAGTCGAATCCTCAATCCTTCGGCTTCGTCTAAACTTCAGAGTGAAGTTTCCCAGATTTCGTCGAAGTTGGTTTTTTGTATGTATTTTCGTCTCAACTTCTCCCAAGTTGTCGAAGTTTCCTCGAAGTTGGCGAAGTTGGGGTGAAATTGAGACGACCCAGAACATTAATTCTAACTAGTGCAATAACGACCATATAATACATAAGTGTTGCCTCCAACCCTCATCACAACTTCTAATATCAACTCCTATGTTTGTTGCAGCCACTCTTTCCTAGAGAGGGTCTTGTAACTACTATTTGGTTGTATATTTGTATATAATACATATGTTCAACACTTGAACTGTATTAGTATGTGTATTGTATGTTTGACCATTGCAGGCACACATCATATTATCAACCAACTTAGGGCTAAAGACTCATGAATCGTGTATTTTTGTTAAATTAGCAATTATAAGAGAGGTATAACATAATTAGAAGTTTTCAATCGAAGTTTCCTTCAAATTCACATCATTTTCTTCAAAAATCAGCATCGAAGTTTGTCGAAGTTTGCGTCTAAACTTCCTCGAAGTTTCCAAAAACTTCCACTTCCAAACTTGGCGAAGTCGACACGAAGTCGAAGTCCTGCACCATGGTCTATATATTGTGCTTGCAAACTATAATGACTTAATTCATTGATTTCACCATTGAAAATTAACATCAAAAATCCCCATTGAAATGCCCATCGAAACAGTTCAGGGTCATTCACTAAAAAATGATGAGACCCCACCCCCACATATTCAATATGAAATATTATTACATATTTGAGAAGATCTACACTATTAGATCATTCTGGTATAATTTCATAAATTAATTTGTTTATTTTGCCGTCGAAAAGCTAGGAACACATTTATCAAAATTTATGTCGAAATTTGTCGAAATTTCTATTTCTGTGGCCACCGAAACGACATCGAAATCAGACATTTTCTTCCTTGCCCATTACCTTTCCCATTTAACCTGTAGGTAAAAGGGTGCGGGCAATGGTAGGGTAAAGTTTTTAAGAAAAGGATAATTATCCTACCCGCTACCCGCATCTATAACACGGGTAAGGATAAGGGGAAGCTTTTACTCTACCCTATCCATTTACAACCCTAATTTTAAGGGCAGATTTCTAGATAGAGATATAGTTCCAATTTCATGGACCAGACTGAGTCCCATCAAAAGTTACAGGAAGGACCTGTGTAAACTTAAATAAAACAGTAAACAGATTAGAGCAGCCAGAAATGTGAGCAGATGCGCCTGAGTCGATGGCCTATTTATTTTTACCGTAAGTAGGAGATGCAAGTAAAGCATAAGAACCTCCTTCTAGGGCAAGTGTTGGCGAGGATAGACGAGTCTGGAGGAGTTTCTCAAACTCCGAGTGAATCCAATCAACCATGGGCTGGGTTGAACTGGAGGTAGCAGCAGTTGAATTCTCAAAAGCAGCAGAGGAGACCTAGTTCACTCAGGCAGATTCACCATGCTTTTTCCAGCAACGGTCATCAGTGTGTTTCGTGCGCCCACAGAAGTTGCAGAAGGGATTATCAAGAGTTCATGTTGGCCTCATCCAGGTCCTGAAGGAGGACCATGTCCAGGGGTACCAGAAGCACGACCACCGCGACTGCAATCGCGGCCACGTCCACGTCCTTAACCCGAGTCGTAGGAGCGAACATCAAGAATCGAGTGATCAGAAGAAGTAGTAGATAGTTAAGACATGGAAGGGAGACATTGAACGCGCTTGAGAACATCCCTCAGTAAGGATAAGGGATCACTAGATAAGATCTGGTCAACCAAACTAGATGACGGGAGGCCAGCTATGAACTGAACTAACTGAAGTTTGTTGTGTTGCGCTAAACTTCTTTGATGTCGAAGGGAGGGAATGGTATACTTCATATTCATCCCAAAGTGTTGAACATTGATTGTAGCAGTCTTCGACAGATCCATCAGTGGAATACTCCTTTTTCATGAGATTTTTGAAGATCTCGAAGACCTTCTTTGGGTTCTGATGGTGAGAATAAACATGGGATAGTTGATCCCACATAGCTTTGGCATTTTGAAGGCGAAAGAGAGACTGACTAGTCTTTGGTTCGACACTATTTACCATCCATGTCATAACGCCTAAATCATCTTTGGACCATTGCGTGTAGGCTTGCCTGGCTTTTTCATCAGTTGTAGCATCAAGAGGGATCGGGGCATCAATAGAAATGTGAGAATAATTCCCTTAGGCTTTAACATTAAACGATGTCGACCAAAGATGATAGTTTGATCCATCAAGATTCATAATCGTCACACACAAAGACTGAGGAGAATTTGTAGTTGCCATAGAAGCCAAATTAATGACATGCACAGAGTAGAAGAAGAGGATTTTAATTACTAGATTTGAGAAACCCGCATAGGGGTAGTAGATCTGGATCAATAGATCTGAGAAACCCACATAGGGGCAGTAGCAACAGTAGATCTGGATCAACAGATCCGAGAAACCCACATAGGGGCAGTAGCAACAGCGAATCTGAGCAGCGGATCTGAGAAACCCACATAGAGGCAAAAGAGAGAAGAAGGACCTATGCAATCATGGGGAGAGAGTTACTCCACCATGAAATGTAGGCAAACAAGAAAGGTGCTATTTTAGGTAGGACTTAGAGAAAGTAGGAGGAAGGGGAAGAGACCGTGCTTTTAAGATAACATCAGGATGGAAAAGAGGGAAGGGGTGGTGGTAATGGAGGTGAGAAAGGCAGCAGGCCTAAGGCTGGTGGGTGAAGGTGGGTGTCTTGGGGGTAAAAGGGGATGGTGGACGGCCTGGGGGTGGAAGGGAGTGTTGGCGGAAAGGGAGAAGGTGTTGGTGGTGGCAAGGAGGGGGTGGGCGGGTGGAGGCTAGGATGAGCAGGGGCAACAGCGGCGGGCAGAAAGGGTGGCAGTGGGGGGGAACAGTAAGTGGCGGCGGGTGAGAGGGAAGGAGTGGGGGCCAGTGGCGGCGGGTGAGAGGGGAGGGGAAAGGCGACAACATGAAGAAGGTTGGGAAGGGCGAGGGTGGCGGCTAGGGTGAGATAGAGATGGGAAGCATTAGGGTTGGTGGAAGGGTTTAAGGTGGATCGTAGCCATCTGATACCATATAAAATGGAAAAAGCCTTTATTGATGTGTTTAAAACAAATACAATGGACTCTCTTTTATAGGATAAGAGAGTAAGTGAGAAATAGAATCAGGCAATATGGGACAAAAGAAAAGCTAAAGACAAGTCTAAAGCACAGAATAAAACATATTAGAATGTATGGTATTCAACCCAAAACCAATTGGCAATGGGTGAAGGGACCACACACCTTATAAGCCCAGGACCTATCCCAGAGCTTAGCGGTGTGGGACAATCCTAACATCCCCCCTCAAGTGCAGCCACTTTTGTGTGCTTGCACTTGTTATTTTTTAGGTAGGGTGTGGTCCTCACACTTGTCTCATGGGGTCCGCTCTGATACCATATTAGAATGTGTGGTATTCAACCCAAAACCAATTGGCAAAGGGTGAAGGGACCACACACCTTATAAGCCCAGGACCTATCCCAGAGCTCAGCGGTGTGGGACAATCCTAACAAAACATAAAGTACAAATATATATACTAATACAGTAAACATGTTGATGCAATCCAAGAAAGGAGATTTGCATAGGAAGCAAGCCCAGATCCAAGACAATCCTGATTAGAGCTTATTGGGCTCAAGTTGGGCTTTTATTTAGTTCTTTATGCATTTAGGAAATTTACGTTTTATTTAATTCCGATTTTCTTTTTTAATTCTTTGTTTTATTTTACATTAGGATTTTAATTCCCTATTTTGTTGACTTGCACGTCAAGTCGTAGTTTTATATAAGCCAACCTTAGGGCCTTTGTCCAGGCAGTCGATTATGAATTAGAATTTTATTTGCCGATTGTAAATTTATTTCTCCCTTTCTTCTTCTCCGTAGCTTGGCTACATCACATGCAGTCAATGTTTTAAAAAGCGTGAAGCGGGAGGCGTGCGGACGGGACCTTGTAGCCGATTAAGCGGCAGGCGGGCGGTTAAGCGGGCGATTTTTGAAAAAGCGGATGCTTAAAATCTTATATATTTTTATAAAAAATTACATGTATGTGTATATAAAAAATATATTTCTAAGGAAATCAGTAATACTAACCAATAGTATCAATTAGTAATGAACGAAATTGACAAGAAAATCAGTAAAATCAATAAAACCATTAGAAGTATAATAGAGTAATACGATATTTACTTGGATATATTACAACAGTACCCTATTATATACAACTTACATACAAAGTTTGCATTCTAAAGTAGGACTAGGTATATCATAGAACATTTAATGTACACAAGCTTCATATATAATACTCAATACTACTTGGATTATATATTTAATTAACATTACATGCTTACAACACCATTTTTTTCAAAAGCGGGAAAAAAGCGGGCAAAAAAGCGGGAAAAAAGGGGGAAAAAGCGGGTTAAGCGGGAAAAAAGCGGGCGCTTTTCTTCAAATCGAGTAAGCGGGCGCTTAAGGGCAAAATTAAGCGGATGGGTGTCTTGGCCGATTAAGCAGCCGCCTGGGCCGTTTTTTAATACACTGCATGCAGTCCTCTATTTATCATAACCATTACCATGTATGCCTAATGTTTCATTAATCAATGTTTTTGTTTCACACGTCTCTCTCAAATCATTATACACATTGTTATCGTTCAACTTTTTTTAATTCTTTTCCTACTATTTTTCACTTAATGAAATTCCATTCTAGTGGCCCATACAGATATTATATATAGGTTCTATTCTGTCATTGTCTAAACATACTTGAAGAAAAAGAATTATTCCTTGTAGCCTTTAGCTGCATTTTATTTTTTGTTAGTAGGCTTACCTTGCTACTTGTTACCATGTAGAAGAACACTTTGTAGCATTCTTTCATGGTCGATGAACCATGAAATTCCTTCTCTCCTTTCTCACAGAACATATTCCCTAGCCCTCTAAGCCAAATCACATTTGGAAAGATTGGGTTGTAAATATGTTTTTGACGAAAAAACATTGTTAAAAAAAACCCCGCATTGCTGCTAAAGGATATTTACTTAGGAAACTTTGACTACACTGAAATATTAGATATACCACCATCCATGTAATTCTACCCCTTACTTATACACACCATTGGCCCATCCAGAAAATAAGCACACGTCATTTTTTCTGTAATAATCTTCAGTTCAAAAGGTATAGATGTCTCAACCTCTTTCCTTTCTGGATCTTATTCGTGAAAACAATGTATGTCGTGTTCACAAGTCCAAATATGGACTCAAACAATCACCCCTGTGTAGTTTCACAAGCTTTTATGATTATATTTTATCATTTGTAGTTGCAACATCTAAAACAAGCACGTCTTTATTCATTCATGGTCCAAACGCTACTCGTTTTTATGCTTGGATGTATGTGGATGACATTCTTCTCATCAGTTGCCTACGAATTTCCTTTCACTGAAAGACCTCAGACCACTAACAACTTCCTACAACTTCTACCAATTAGTTATTAATCTTCTTCTTTGTTCTAACTTTGTGAGCACTTAACCCATTGGCCATTGCTACCTTATGTCGTCATCATCATCATTCCCGGCTATGTAATATGCAACATTAACAAAGCCCAATGAATATTGGTTTCCCAGTAAATAAAGTTTTTGATACACGATTCATGTGCAATCTTACAAAGAAGTAGATCAAATATTGCCAACCTCTTCCTTTTCATCACCAACTCTCCACTTCAATCTTTCTTATATTCAATAATCCAAAAATATACTAGTGGTTAGGGTCGGACCTTGGAGGAAATTTGTTCTCATGGGTGATACACAAAAAAGAATTGTATATGTTTCTCCATTATAGTCAAATAAAAGGTGCTAGGCTGCTTGTCAATACAATAATATAGAGTATCTGGTTGTGTACTCTCATTACTAAATTGGGTTTCCCTTTAAGCCAGCCCCCAATCCTTTTATTTCATATCCAGGATATACTATCAACACTCAAATTTTTATGCGATAACACAACAAACCAATGTTGAATCCATTTAGTTTCTTAATAGTAGTAGCCTCTAAATTATTATAAGTACATCACATGTCGAGCAAGTTGATTTTGCTGATATAATAACAAAAGTTTTAGTGTTTCCTCCATACACCATCTTGAGAAGAAAGTTGGCCTTTCCCATAGGGGGATGGGCACACTAGAGAAGTTGTGTTTGACCCAATCATTTGTAATCCATTCGAAACCCCACCCATGGTTATTAAGGCACACGTCTAGGCAGGTTAGGCATTGGAAGGGGTGTCTAGTCCGGGCATCTAGGGCCTCACGTGGTTTAGAAGGATACCTAGGGCCATCTGGCCCCATTTTAGCATATTCTGGTTTTAGATTAGGTTAATTTAGGTCTAAGTTAGGTCAAGTTAGGCCATGTGAGGTCGTTTTGGTTTAGTGTGTGTCTGGTTCAGGTTAACTCATGCCACTTTAGGTCTAATTTGGTCAAATTAGGATCGTATTGGAGCATGTTCAGTCTAGCTCAGGTCAAGTCGTGTGATCTTGGCTAGTTTATGACTGTTGAAGTTAAAAGAAAACATATATATATATATATATATATATATATATATATATAGAGAGAGAGAGAGAGAGAGTCATGCTAGTGTACACTCGAGTGTACCGGAGGCACCGTACACCTCAGTCATTTTTAAAGATGCAGTAACTTTTTGAAAATTCTAAACCGTTGATCTTCTCAAATATCTTAAGAACATACTATATAATAAGTTTTAGCTCATTTGGATACTTATAGGTCGTGCATCTAAAGGAGGCAAGAATCATGCATTTCAAATTAGTTTTGTGCGTCGATTTTGTTGTCCTAGGATGAGTGACTTACACTCATCCAAATGGACTCAAATTTTGTATGTGGCCTATTATTATTGTAACCATGAAGTTCAATGTATTGGATTTTGAAAAGACAAGGTCTAGATAGGCAAACACCATTGAGGTGTACGACGTAATATGTACACTCGAGTGTATTCTAGCCTGACTCTATACACACACACACACACATATGTGTGTGTGTGTGTGTGTGTGTATATATATATATATATATATATATATATATATATATATATGTATGTATGTGCGCGCGTGTGTGTATATATATGTGTGTGTGTGTGCGTGTGTATACCTGAATTACATAATACAGATTAGAAGAGTAATAAGATGTTTGGACTAGTTGGGCGGTGAACTCTAGCTTTCTAAGCAGTTTTTGGAGGCCACAACCTAGCTACGAAGGTGATTTAAATGTCCGCTATTGTGCATGGACTCTACAAAGTAAATAACACACACAATGTTGAACGGGGAGATATTGTGTTGGACAGAGAGATGAACTCTGTATTATTGTAGTATACAATTATGTTGTTGAATTGCTATATGCATGTATATTTCAAAGACAGTTGATAAGTGAGCAAAGCTGTGTCTTTAAACTATGTGGAATACCACCCAACCATGTGATTCTTTAATTCTCAGTTAAGTTTCTTGTTTCCTTGATCGGATTTTAATGGAATGTTTTTTTAAGGTCAGTTAAACTGGGAAAGAATTCACCGTGGATCTACCTGTGTCGCACAATTCTCTTCAAACAATTATGCTATATTATTCTAAAATTAATGCATAACAGCGAAGTTATTGCTGAAAAGGAATGTAGAAAACCGGACTGCCCATCATACTGACAAGCATGTTCCTGTTTGCGCATTTTGTCAGAAGCAAAGTTTATTTCCGTGGTAATATCATATACGCACAAGAACTGAAATTTTCAAAGCTGCACACATCAATAAGGGAGAAGCGGCTAAGGAAGATAATTTGATTGGACTTACCGAGCAAGACAATCGGTATGCGGTAGTCAGGATCGGGGACGACGACCTCTTTCTTCGTGGCATTCCTCCCGAACTAGATTATACGATATAGAGGGACAAAGATAGGAGGTAAGGTGAGAAGAGAGATGTGTAAAGTATTTCAAGTGCATCATACAGCATTACACGCGGGATGATCCCAGCAATAAGAGGGGTTATGGTTGGCATAACAGGGATGGATAAGTAGCTTCATACCTTCAATGATGCGAATACAGAAGGGCCGCGACTTTTAAGAAGCCTTGGTGAGATCAAACGTGATACCCGTAGGCTGTGCCCGCCCCCGCCGCCGCCGAGTTTGCTCGACAGAGCATGGTCGCTTCCATCTCCGACGCCTGCACGCGGGAAGGTTTGAAGAGTGAGAATGAAGGAGGGTGAGGAAGCTTGGCGGGTTGAGTGTCTTCTGTTTACGGTTGTGGCTGGAGGCCAGGATCTGAGGGGATGAGCACAGGAGGAGCGCCGTGCTCGCCATTCGCTGGCTGCTCTGCGCGCTTTCTTTCCGGCAACGGACGGGAACCACAGGTAGAGCGCGCCTATTCGTTGGATAAAGGTCATTCCTGTCATTTCGGGTCCTATATAGGAGCTGGTTCAGTAGCCCCTTATCATGTTCAGCCCGGTCCGCTCGCTCTCTCCACACTCGTAGGCGCCACTACCTCTCCACACTCCCGCAAACACCTCCAAGCCATGGCGAGTGTGGCTGGTAAAACCATCGTGTGCTGCGCCGCTTTTGACAGCTCCAGCCCCGGCCGTGTGCCCACCAGGTCGACCCTTCTCCGTGTCGCGGCCACAAATTCCCAGCCGCCATCCCAACCCGACGCACATGCCAAGGTTGCTGCTTCCTCGACTCAGAACTCGAGATTTCCGAAACTCGTCACTAAGGTAACTCGCTAGCCGCCGCCACCCTGTAAGTCCTCTTCTACTTCTTATGTGGGCGCTATCGGGAAAAACGACCGGTAGCTGAGTTGTAGCTGGTGAAATGCCTGACGGCGACTTCTGTAACGGAGCTAATAAGTTTGTTTTCTTATCCGGACCTGCATGAAATCTCCTTGGTGAAAGCCAATAACCAATTGTAATTTTGTTTTCTTATTAGAGAACGGTCATTCTTAATTAATTTCCCTTAATAGCTAATCTTTACATCTTAGTGACGATTACCTTTTGGTGCAGGCCACAGGGGGTTCATCCCCACAAACAAAACCTAACAGCATAGTGTGCGCTGACTGTGACGGGAATGGTAAGCAGAGATATATCGAATTATGGTGATTTTGTCCCAATTCCATTGTGATTATTTGCTAGAAGTCTTTGGCTGCCTATATTCCTTCTTTTTATCCCCTCTTGCACATAATTAGATTGGAAGTAAAAGAACAGTCTTTTTTTTCTTCTGCTATCAGCGCCCTTTCTAGAAAATGGTTCTCTTATAAGTTCGGCTGCATGTGTTTCTCAGAAGAACCGTGGGCTTGGAATATGAAACTGCGGTTAGAATGCTACCGTTAAAGTTTAGGAGGTTTAGATGTAGAGCTTGCAAGTTTGAGATACATTGCTACTACTGTATCAGGGATTGTGAAAGAAACATGCTTCCACACAACACTTATGAGTGTTTTATGTATATTGTTAAAATTAAAACGATAAAAGTACTTGTTTCATCCTATCTAGTTAGGCTCAGCCACAAGTTATCTTGTGACATATTTACTGTCTTGAGTTCTTTAGGGTGTCTACTAGGAAGCACGGACACTTCCCGGAGGCTTCCGTGTCCGAGTCGGACACGTGGCCAACCTGGACACCTTGGATGCGCATGGACACGCAGCATACACTCCTCTAGCGTGTCCAGTTTTATTTATTTATATTTGCAAGCTGGACACGGCGTGGACATCTCTAGGACGCTTAGTGGACACGGCCAGCCCAACCCACATAAGATCTCTAGAATATGAGGCTAATTGTCTTATTATTGATGTGTTTAAAACAGAGTACAGGGGTTCTCTTTTATAAGACAAGAGAAAGACACATGGTTTAGATATAACCAATATGGGATAAAACAAGACAAGGAAAAGAGAGAAAAAGACTAAGTAAAAACACAGGAAAGTCTATATACTAATACTCCCCCTCAAGCTGGAGCATAGATGTCAATCATGCCCAGCTTGGATGTCATATCAGTGAAGCGCTTCTTCGGAAGAATCTTTGTGAAGATATCAGCAATCTGCTCATCAGTATGAATGTAAGGGGTAGAAATCTGACCAGATAGAACCGCCTCACGAACAAAATGACAGTCCACTTCAATATGCTTCGTGCGCTCATGGAAGGTAGGGTTGCTAGCAATGAAAGTGGCTGCTTTATTGTCACAATACATAGGAATAGCAGATGAATCAGAAAATCCAAAGTCCTTCAGCAGGCTCCGAATCCAGAATAGTTCACAAGTAGTATGTGCCATGGCACGATACTCAGCTTCAGCACTAGAGCGAGCAACTACAGACTGCTTCTTGCTTCGCCAAGTGACAAGGTTACCTCCCACGAAGGTACAGTAGCCAGAAGTAGACCGACGATCAACCTTGCTGCCAGCATAATCAGAATCAGAATAGCCAAGGAGTTTGCAATGCCCATTTTTTTTGTAAAGTAGACCTTTTCCAGGAGAACTTTTCAAATATTTCAGAATATGACAGACCGCATCCCAATGGCATTGTCGAGGCTTATCGAGGTAGCGACTAACCAATCCAACTGCAGCAGTGATATCAGCCCGAGTAACAGTAAGATATATGAGTTTCCCAACCATACGTCGATACTGCTGATTGTCAGGGTAAGCAGGAGACTCCTCATCATCCCAGTTGATGTTGGGATCCATAGGTGTGCTAGCAGGTTTCGCACCCAAAAGACCAGATTCAGATAAGAGATCCAGGACATACTTCCGTTGAGATAAGCAGAGACCAGAAGAAGACCGGGACACTTCTATCCCAAGAAAATACCGAAGTGAGCCAAGATCCTTGGTAACAAAGTGTTTCTCCAGATAGCGCTTTGTAGACTGAATACCAACAGAATCGCTTCCAGAGAGAATAATATCATCAACATAAACAATAAGAATAACAATACCCGCAGAAGTATTTTTCACAAAAACAGAGTGATCAGATTGGGAACGTCTGAAGGAAAATTGCTGAAGAATATTGCTGAGCTTGTCAAACCACGCTCTAGGGCTCTGTTTCAAGCCATAGATAGCCTTTTTTAGCCTGCAGACTTTGGAATCCTCCCCCTGACACACAAAACCGGGAGGTTGAGACATGTATACCTCTTCATGAAGATCACCATACAGGAAAGCATTCTTGACATCAAGTTGATACAGAGGCCAGTCAGAATTGACAGCAACAGGAATCAGAATCCGGACAGAGTTCAGACGCGCTACTGGAGAGAAAGTTTCAAAGTAGTCAACTCCATAGGTCTGGGTATACCCCTTTGCCACAAGTCGCGCCTTAAGTTGTTCGACAGTACCGTCGGGATGGTATTTGACAGTGAACACCCATCGGCATCCAACTGGAGAGCAATCAGCAGGTGGCTCAACTAGGGTCCAGGTATGACGGTCAGTAAGAGCCTTCATCTCTTCTTCCATAGCCTGATGCCACGCAGGATGGCGAAGAGCCTGAGCAGCATTCTTAGGTACAGATATCGCAGACAGAGCCGCAGTGAAGTTAGCAAAATTAGTACTCAAATTAACAGTAGAGCAGAAATTTCCAATCGGATGCATAGTGCAGGTACGGGTCCCTTTCCTCAGACTAATAGGAATATCAAGATCAGAAAATACCTGCGAGGATGGTTGATCTGGCACCGAGGAAGAGGACGATGGAGGGGCCATGGAGGGAGCTGTCGGCTTCGGTCTTCTTTGATAAACTTTCAGAGGTGGCTTTTCAATCAGATCCTCAGAAATAGTAGGTACATCATCCACCACAGGCAAAGGTGTATCAGCAAGTAAATCGGAAGTGAGCGCAGAACCACCCGTGGAGTAGAAAGGCATATGCTCAAAAAACACCACATCCGCAGAGACAAACCTCTTTTTAGAAACAGGATCATAGCACCTATATCCTTTCTGAGTGCGAGAATATCCCAAAAAAACACACTTAGTTGCTCGAGGATCCAATTTAGTGAGGCCAGGCCGAAGATTTTTAACAAAACAGGTGCTCCCAAAAATGCGAGGCGGGACAGAGAAAAGAGATGCATCGGGAAACAGAATCTGAAAAGGAATCTGATTGCCGAGCACAGATGAAGGCATGCGGTTAATTAGATAGCAGGCAGTGGCTATCGCCTCGGGCCAAAAAGCTTGGGGAACATGATAGTGAAAGAGAAGGGTACGAGCAACCTCGAGAAGATGACGATTTTTGCGCTCAGCAACCCCGTTTTGTTGTGGGGTGTAAGCACAAGAGGTTTGATGGATTGTGCCCTGGCGACGACAGAAAGAATTAACAGATGTTTGCATGAATTCCAAAGCATTATCAGTACGAAGAATTTTGATAGGCTTAGCAAATTGAGTGCGTATCTCAGTAAAAAAGTCAGTAATTTTTTCCAGAATAGTGGATCTATCTTTAAGTAAAAACAGCCAGGTAGTTCTAGAAAAATCATCAATGAAGCTCAGAAAATATCTAAAACCGGAAGTACTTGTGACAGAGCAAGGACCCCAAACATCAGCATGTATAATATCAAAAGGTGCTTTAGAGCTGATACAAAATTTTTTTGAAAAAGTAGCACGAGTTTGCTTTCCAAGCTGACAAGTTTCGCAATGAAAATCAGAACTAACTATATCTGGTAACACGACTTTTAATTTTCCAATAGAAGGGTGTCCCAATCTATAGTGCCACTGGATGTCGGTCACCGATGATGTCAGATATGCAGCTGTCTTTGGCTCGTCCAGGTAGTAGAGTCCATCCGGTCCCTCATGGCCCGAACCAATCGTCATCCTCGTGCGCAGATCCTGAAATAAAACACCATCCGGATCAAATGTAATAGAGCAACGAAGGCTCTTCACAGTTTTACTCACAGAAAGAAGATTAATAGGAAACTTCGGGACATAAAGTGTAGAGCGTAGAGGCAGACGACCAGTAGGACAAATATCACCAATGCCAGTAACAGGTGATTTAGAACCATCAACTAAGGTAACAGGAGGTATAAAAGAAGTCTGCTGCAGTTTAGAAAATAAAGCAGGATTGCCAGATATATGAGAAGTCGCACCAGAGTCAATAACCCAGGAATTTTTACCAGCCGTAGTCAGAAGAGCAGCACTGCCAGTATGTGAAGCCTCAGTAGAAGACGCCAGACGAGCCTGTAGAAGTTTTTCAAACTCGGAGCGGATCCAGTCAGCCGTCGGTGGAGCAGGTTCATCAGTTGTCACTTTGTTGGCCCACTCAGGTTTGCCATATTTGATCCAGCACTTATCTTCATTATGGTTGGTACGTTTGCAGTGAGTGCAATAGCGGGACTCAGCTTGATCGGATCCAGTTCCACGACCAGGAGCAGAGAACCGTCCTCCGCGACCACGACCTCTACCACGGCCACGACCACGGAAGGAATCACCAGAGCGGACAGCAAGAGCAGCACCGTCAGAGGTGTCAGGCACAGGTTGAGACACAGAGGGTAGACGCTGAACCCGTTTGAGAACATCACGGAGAGTAGGCAAAGGGTCGCTAGAGAGAATCTGGTCCACAACACCGGCGAAGGACGCAGGTAGGCCGGCGAGGAATTGAACTAACATAAGTTCATTCCGTTGGCGGTGCACTTCTTCAATATCAGCAGTCAGAGGGTGATATACCCGGAACTCATCCCAGAGAGCACAGCAGGAGTTGTAGTAGTCCTCAACAGAGTCGGTGGCCGAATACTCCTGTTTAGCAAGCTGTTTGAATATCTCGAAGACCTTCTTCGGATTCTGCTGGTGAGAGTAAACATGGGAAAGCTGGTCCCACATTTCTTTGGCAGTCTGAAGTCGAAGCAAGGACTGGCTGATTTTTGCTTCAACACTATTCACCATCCAGGTCATGACCCCATAGTCCTCTGTGGACCATAGATCATAGGCTTGCTTGGTTTTCTCATCAGCGTCTGCAGCAGGAAGATCAGGACCCTTGGTAGTCAGGTGAGAGTAGCGTCCTTGGGATTTGACATATAACTCGAAGGAGGCAGCCCATAGATGATAGTTGGAGTGATCCAACTTCACCGTAGTGACACAGAGAGTGCGCGGCGGGAGATCGGAAGTCGCCATCGCAGCAGTAGTAGAAGAAGAGAAGCAGCACGGGCACAGATCCAGACAGTAGTCAGCAGCAGTAGTAGACAGCAGTAGAAGTCCAACGCATGGACTAGTAGCAGTAGATAGGAGATCCGAGCATGGACCTCAGAAACCCGTATAGGGCAGGAAGAAGGAAACAGAACCTACGCCAACATGGAGAAGAGATCACTCCACCATGAGGCGTAGGCAGTCAGAGCCGGAAACTGGTTTTTAAGCCTTCAACGTGCCAGACTGGAAAGTGACAAGGCTGTACGTAAGCTTTTCGGAAAGGAAACGGAGACCGAAGAGAGAACTTGTGGTTGTCTAAGCCACAAGGAAAGATGTGCTTAGGGTACGGGGATTATAGGAGAAGGAAAAAGGTGGTGGAGAAAGGGTGGCGGTGGCGGTGGGGATGAGGAGGAGGCGGCGGCAGCAAGGCCTGCCGGCGGCAGGTCAGGGAGAAAAAGGGAGAGGTGGCGGCGGGTAGGGGCAGGGAGAGAAAGGGAGAGAGGGTGGGTGGAGGAGGGAGAAGAAAAAAGGAGAGAAGAGAGGAGGGGATGGGTGGCGGCAGCAGCCTGCTGGGAGGGAGTGGGCGGCGGCTGAAGGAGGGTGGGCGGCGGCTAAAGGAGGGTGGCGGCTGGGGTAGGGTTAGGGAGAAGGTGGGTGGCGGCTGGGGTAGGGTTAGGAAAAAGGCTAGGGTGGATCGGCCCGCTCTGATACCATCTAGAATATGAGGCTAATTGTCTTATTATTGATGTGTTTAAAACAGAGTACAGGGGTTCTCTTTTATAAGACAAGAGAAAGACACATGGTTTAGATATAACCAATATGGGATAAAACAAGACAAGGAAAAGAGAGAAAAAGACTAAGTAAAAACACAGGAAAGTCTATATACTAATAAGATCTAACTAAAAAGAAAAGAGAAAATAAGACCCAACCCCGTAGACTCCTTCCTCAACCAAACCCCAACTCCTCACCAAAACCCTCGTCCCTTCCCTCGAGAGGTGACCAACAAGCCTCACCCTCTAATTGTTGTTGTTATGAAATTGCCTCTCAACTCGGTCCTGAAGTTGCTGCAAGTAGTAACTAGGTCTTGAAGTTGCTGCAAGCAGCCAACATAAAGAGATGGAGCTGCTACAAGCAGCCTTTGCATCAGCAACCACTAGGAGTTAAAGCCACCATAAGCAGCAGCCGTTTGTGACAGCCATTTGCAGCAGGAGCTGCCAACACCAAGAGCATCCATTAGAAGCAACTTCCTTCCCCTTCTAGGAACTCCTTCCCTCTTCTTCCTCTTGATTTTCTTATCTATTTCCTTTTCTCCTCTTCTTCCTACTTTGTTGGTCCTCTAATGTGTCCACTCCTCCACCCACCTTTTCTTACTACTCTATCAAAACCTCTCCCCTCCTTTTCCTCCTACTAACATGCAGTCATGTTTCGCTTTTCTCTCTTCCCTCTACCCTCCACTCCTACATGACAACTCAACGTGTTATCCTCTTGCTTCACCACTATCATCACCATCGATGCACATCTCCTCTGTATCACTACTGCTTCCCCTCCTCTTCCCTATACTCCTCACTTCCATTAGTATTGGAACCTATAAATCATTGTGTGTAATTAAGTTCTAATGATTTTCTTATAATCCATCATTCTTGGATATTATAATAATCTAATATATCATTTTGTATGCTAAATTTTATATGGATCAATATAGTGGGTTTGAATACAAAAGTGAATATAAAGTGGATATCCTGGTGAACTTTGTTTCTGCTTGTTGTTAAGAATTATGGAGCTTGTTGTGTTTACAAATAAATTATATACATATGTATGTGTTTATCTGTATATATTTATGTAAATAGGTGTGTGTGTGTGTGTGTGTGTGTGTGTATATATATACACACACATATATATATATATATATAGAGTCAGGCTAGAATACACTCGAGTGTATCCGGAGCGGAATACACTCAAGTAGTTTTCAATGATGCAATATTTTTTTTGAAAATCTAATCCGTTGATCTTCTTAAACATATCGTGAACAACTCATACGCAAAATTTGAGCACATTTGGATATGTATAACTCATGTTATGAAGACCGCAAAAATTATGCATTTCAAATTAGTTTCGCGCGTTGATTTTGTTGCCCTTGGATGAGTGACTTATACTCATCCAAATGGGTTCAAAATTTATATGTAGCCTAGTTATAGTATGACGGTGAAGATCAACGGTTTACATTTTGCAAAAAACAGTCTTGATATGCAAACACACTTGAGTGTATTCGTGCGATCCGTACACTCGAGTGTATTCTAGCCTGACTCTCTCTCTCTCTCTCTCTCTCTCTATATATATATATATATATATATATATATATATATATATGGGCGTTAATTCGTTGCCCGCGCGGGTAACTTGGATTTTTGCTACCCTGCAGCCAAAAAAGTAACTCTCCTAACCAAAAAAGTAAGTCTGTTGTCAAAAAAGCAACTATGGTGGCCAAAAAAGTAACTCTGCTGGCCAAAAAAGTAAATCTGTACAAAATATACAACAGATATATATAAGGACGGGTTTTCTGATTTTGGAGGGGTAAATGATATTATTTTTGGCCAAAATTTTTTGGAGAGCTAGACAAAATAGTCCTCCACAATTGCGATTTTTTTTTTTGAAAAAAAGTGATGGGAAGGGTGGGCGGGTAGCTACCCGTGCGGGCAATAAAGATGGGCCCTATATATATATATATATATATATATATATATATATATATATATATATATATGGCTAGAATACACTCGAGTGTACAGATTGCACGTATACACTCAAGTGTGTTTGCATATCAAGACTATTTTTTTGCAAAATATAAAACATTGATCTTCATTATCATACTATAACTAGGCTATTTACAAATTTTGAGCCCATTTGGATGAGTGTAAGTCACTCGTCTAAGGGAAACAAAATCGACTCGCGGAACTAATTTGAATTGCATAATTTTTGCGGGCTTTATAACATGACCTATAAATGTCCAAATGTGCTCAAATTTTGTATATGATTTATTCACAAGATGTTTAAGAATATCAACAGATTAGATTGTTGAAAAAAATATTGCATCATAGAAAACTACTTGAGTGTATTCTGCTCCGAATACACTCGAGTTTCTTCTAGCCTGACTCTCTCTCTCTCTCTCTCTCTCTCTCTATATATATATATATATATATATATATATATATATATATATATGTAGAGTCAGGCTAGAATACACTCGAGTGTACGGATCGCACGAATACACTCAAGTGTGTTTGCATATCAAGACTAATTTTTACAAAATGTAAACCGTTGATCTTCACCGTCATACTATAACTAGGCTCCATACAAATTTTGAGCCCATTTGGATGAGCGTAAGTCACTCATCCAAGGGCAACAAAATCGACGCGTGAAACTAATTTGAAATGCATAATTTTTGCGGTCTTCATAACATGAGCTATACATATCCAAATGTGCTCAAATTTTGCGTATGAGTTGTTCACGAGACGTTTAAGAAGATCAATGGATTAGATTTTCAAAAAAAATATTGCATCATGAAAAACTACTTGAGTGTATTCTGCTCCGGATACACTCGAGTGTATTCTAGCCTGACTCTCTCTCTCTCTCTCTCTATATATATATATATATATATATACTCAAGCTAGAATACACTCGAGTGTACAGATCACACGGATACACTTAACTGTGTTTGCTTATCAAGACTATTTTTTTACAAAATGTAAACCATTGATCTTCACTGTCATACTATAATTAAACACAATATAAATTTTGAGCCCATTTGGATGAGTGTAAGTCACTCACCTGAGGGCAACAAAATCGACGCGCGAAACTATTTTGAAATACATAATTTTTGCGGTCTTTATAACATGACCTATAAATGTCCAAATGAGCTCAAATTTTGTATATGAGCTATTCACAAGATGTTTAAGAAGATCAACGGATTAGATTTTTGAAAAAAATGTTGCATTATGAAAAACTACTTGAGTGTATTCTGCTCCGAATACACTCGAGTGTATTCTAGCCTGACTCTCTCTCTCTCTCTCTCTCTCTCTCTATATATATATATATATATAGAGAGAGAGAGAGAGAGAGAGAGCGAGAGAGAGAGAGGTTAGGAAGTGTGTACCGGCCGGTACATGTAAGTTATGTGTACCAACCATTAAAATAGCATATGTGGAGTCTGATAATTAAATCCAACAATATGGATTGAATCAACATTGTTTTAGATTAGAAGTGTTTAAAATTTCAGAATCATATCTCATACAAGGAATAAGGTGACCGATACCGACGCCGTTTCGACAGCTTGGAAATAGGTATTTACCAGTATACCGACGGAAATACCGACAGATGCAATCCTGGCCGTATCGACGCCAAAATGAACGAATTAATTGATGAAATTTTACAGGTGTAATCTCCACACCTAAATGCATCGTTTTATGCAATAAAATTCTATATTGGATGTGGGGTAGGGGGGGTCCATCATGTGGGAGGTAAGGAACCTGTCTTGTTTCGTTGGGATTTCGATGAAGGATTTCGATGACAAAACATAGGAATTCAGATATGAAATTTTACAGGTGTAATCTCCACACCTAAATGCATCGTTTTATACAATAAAATTCTATATTGGATGTGGGATAGGGGGGTCCATCATGTGGGAGGTAAGGAACCTGTCCTGATTCGTTGGGATTTCGATGAAGGATTTCGATGACAAAACGTAGGAATTCAGATATGAAATTTTACTAGCACAATCCACAAACTTAAATATACACAATTATGCAACAATATACAATTTACAACATATCAATAACATATTTACTTACCAACTCACATCAGTTGTATGTTGAGTGGCGCAGGTTGTCCATACTGTAATGAGTTGATACTATTGAGATATTCCGCCCATGACATGTGCATCCTATAAAGTTGGTTATATGTAGTCACATGCTCCTCATAGACAGTATCGTTGACAAATTGCATCATCCCAATCTTTGGAAAATGTTGTTCTAAATCTCTGAGATATTGTGCCTTTCTTGGAGATGTAGGTCGAGGAGCTTGAGTGAGTGGATGTTCACTTCCTTGAGGAATATGTTGAATAGCTACAGGCACAACCATAGGAAGTATTGGGACTGGAGAAACAGGAAGAACTGAATGACCACCACTCCATGTTTGCCCACCATCCTCAGAAAATGCAAGGGAGTTGTACTGATAACTTTCATGTGGGCCTGAGACATTTGATGTATAGGTATATCCAACATGATGTTCTACTTCTGGTTCTGGTTGTGGCGGCGGTGGTGGTGGCTGATTTTGATATCCAAAATACCCATATTGAGAGTGAGATGGGTATGGTTGCCCAAATAGCATATCGGCAAATCCCAATGTTGAATCATGTTGAGATTGAGAATCAGAACCTAAAATACTCATGTTGCTAAGTGAATCAGCAATATCAGAATAATGATCATTGTTGTAGCCGTAGGAGCCTGTAGCCTGAGGTGGTGCAACACCACTGTAGTCTTTGCCGGTTCGAGTTTTCCTCCTTTAAAAAGTTTTTTCACGCATGGGATATTCTTTTTCTGCTGGAGGAGGAGGAGGTGTAGCTGCCGTAACATAAGGACGATCATCATACTGAGGATCAACAGCAGGAGGATATTCAGGAGAGCGCTCACTGCCGCCGCCATCATTGCCACCATCATTATCAGATTTTGATTTTGACCCAGATGTACTTTTTGAAGAAGGCGATTGTGTGCTACCCAATGCTTCTTCTACTGCTCTATTGATCTCCATATCAACATTTTCATGCTCAGGCTCAGACTCAAGTCTTTCAGGTGGAGTTTGGTCAACATTAGTATCAGAATCTCCTTTAAAGTGC
This sequence comes from Alisma plantago-aquatica, assembly GCA_963693085.1. Classification (NCBI taxonomy): domain Eukaryota; kingdom Viridiplantae; phylum Streptophyta; class Magnoliopsida; order Alismatales; family Alismataceae; genus Alisma; species Alisma plantago-aquatica. Next base: position 401,780,531 of record OY856409.1, read on the forward strand.
TCTTCTATGTATGGATCTGGACGACCATCTAGATTATCAAGAATGGGACGACCTATCTCATTCATCCATTCCTCTAAAGGATCTTCTGAATCATCAACTTCTTCTATGCCTCTACGCCTGGATGGGTTGAATGTGTATGCGGTGTCAATGGGATCGTGGACGACAACAAAATCCACTTCTTTGTAGTTGGCATCTCGTATTGCTCTAGCCCTCAACCGCATGTTGTAGTGAACATATACTAGGTCTCTTAGCCTGTCTGCCCCCAACCTGTTCCTTCTCTTTGAGTGAATTAAATTGAAAGTGCTCCAATTTCTTTCACAACCTCCTGCAGATGTTGTTTGAGAAAGAATACGAAGAACCACTTTTCTTAGATGGGGGGCACCCGTTCCATTCCATACCCACCACTCACAAGGATCACCCTGATCACGGTCGGCAACTGCATTTGGATGACCAAAACAACCGAGGCCTTCACGAAACTGTCGCAACTGCAAAAATATTTAAGAACAAACTTCAGTAGAGGTAAAGAATTTGTTATGTAATATATATAAGTTATATACCTCATCCATCACTATGGTGCGCTTTTCAGTAGAGGTAAAGAATTTGTTAGTTATATCTCTCACAGCAGACATTAGAGTCACATCTAAGCCCAGTTTTCGCGAGTATTGGAACCTCGGGTTCAGATAGTAAGCTGTCACCAATTTCAAATAAGGAAATAAGATTTAGATTTAGTTAACTTATAGCAAGTTATAGAGTTAGAAACTTAGAACATAAATTTGAATTTAGAAGAAATAAATTATATACCTGCTTTATGCAGTGGATGCAAAAGCATATTTGTCCAACGCTTGTCTACAATTGACAAGTATTGTGAATGGGACCTAGGAGCTGCTTGTTTAATACCTTCCACCATTACTTGCATTGGATCATACAAGTAAGGCATTGTTGCGGCTTTGTCACCATCTACCAGCCTCAACACTTTGACAACATGTTCCATTATCCGCAGCACCTTTGTAACCTTATCCTAGAAAGCCCGACTGACAATTAGTTCTTCAATCCTTCTGCCAACCGGGGTGTTGTGCTCCTTCATGGAGGTCCACTCCACACCATTGAAAAGCCTCCTGAGTCCATCTTTTTTGGACTTTAATGAGTTCAAGGCCAAGTAATTCGTTGCAAATCTAGTCACCCTTGGTCTAACTAGATCACCTCCAGAGTACTCAGATCGCCTCATAGCATTTAACAAGAAGGAATGGTTGTAGATGAAACCTGTGATCAACCTACCATCAATTGTCACACTTTTGATGTAATCAATTGAGCCCGTGTCCTTGAGGATCAGATCTATGCAATGGGCAGCACATGGTGTCCAGTAGACCGGATATTTCTTCATTGTACTTTCACCGGCCTTCTTGAAGTTAGAGCCATTGTCAGTCACTATTTGCACTACATTCCCAACCCCTACCTGCTTGATGTATTTCTTCATTAAATTCTTGATGTAACTGTAATTCCTGACTGCACCAGAAGCATCAACAGAGTCTAGAAAAACAGTAGATCCACGACAATGTACAAGAAAGTTAATAATTTGCTTTCTATTTCCAGATGTCCACCCATCACACATGAGTGTGACGCCATACTCAGACCACAATTGTTTCTGGCTTTCAATCCATACTTGTAGATCTTTCTTCTCTTTGGGAAGATACTTGTTCATCAACTCATATGCAGTGGGGGCTTTGATACCCCTACCCGACTCCCCTATGACATCCACCATGTATTGTAGATATGGTTCGGTTGCAACATGTGCGTGTATACCATGAGCAAAGAAGAACTTACCCACTGCCTTGCCCACCTTCTCTTTCGCACCAGTAAACATTGCTTTTAGGGTTTTTTGCCTAGCATCAGGCTTCCTAACCCCTGGCTCATCAAAATGCTTCAATCTTGCACTAGCAGAACGGAAGAGTGTATCAACGGGGCCTTTCTTTCTTTTATATTGAGCATCCTGATTTTCATCATCATCATCTAAGTCAACAACCGGGACACGTGCAGCCCCACTGCCTCCACTTGCACCAGATGATCCATATCTCCTTGTAAGTCGAGCTGCCTTCTCCCTATCCCACTCACTTTTACGGGAGTCTCTGAGAGCACGCCTATACATATGACGTGTATAAGCAGTATCACACCCTGGAGGATATGCAATATCATCATCTGATTCAGCAGAAGAACATGTGGCCCTAACATCAAAGAGTGTATCTGTGTAAGCCTTTTCAACCTGCTTCAACTTTTGTTGTTTTTGCACCCATTAGTTTCTTGAAGTCATCCCTAACACTTGGAGGGCACTTCTGGCACTGGCACATTGCCACATTCTTGTCACCACCAGTAATGTGACGCTTGAATCTAGTAATTCCTCCACCACCAAGTGTTTTCTTACAATAGTTGCAGACAATCTTTGCCCTATTCCCAGACCCAGGTACAGGCTTGCAGTGACTCCATGCAAAATCCACATCCTTTGATGCATGACCAGCCGCACCCTCAGCATCACTTGAAGACGAAGAAGACATCTTCTCAAAACTCAAAAGTCAACACTGAAAAAGACAAAGACAAACAAGCAAAGCAAATGATATTAGTAACTTAGCATTTAATAAAAAAGTACTAGTAAGAAATGTACATTGTCGTATTAACTATTAAGTCTATTCTCTATTCACAATACTAATATCAAATAAAAATAAGCCATTAAGTGAACAAAATTGGTTTCTTTTATGTAATGTAGAATCAAAATCGATATTTTATAATGTTTGATACTTGCTTGTAATTATAGAATCAAACACAAGATTTTTTAAGATTTTTCTTTTGAAAATAATTATTTTTTAAATATAAATAAAGTCTGAAATTATTTTTAAAATTATAAAACATGATATTTACTAATTAAAAAGACAAGTGATATGCTTTCCACACAATGTTCAAAATTTCAACGAAATTGTCGATTTTTTTGGCGAAATTTCTGTTTATGTGGCAATCGGACATCGAAATTGAATGACGAAACTCTCGAAACAGGCAGATCATCGATTTTTTTTATTACTTTGTTATATACTATGTACTAGCTAGAGCATATTTTTTTGCACAGTTTTGTGTCTTTAAGTCTATATATTGTGTTTGCAAACTATAATGACTTAGTTCATTGATTTTGCCATTGAAAATTGACATCAAAAATCCCCATCGAAATGCCCATCGAAACAGTTCAAGGTCATTCACTAAAATATGACGAGACCCCACCCCCATATATCCAATATGAAATATTATTACATATTTGAGTAGATCTACACTAGTAGATCATTCTGGTAAAATTTCATAAATTAATTCGTTTATTTTGCCGTCGAAACGCCAGGAACGCATTTATTGAAATTTCTGTCGAAATTTGTCGAAATTTCTGTTTCTGTAGACACCGAAAAGGCATCGAAATAAGACATTTTCTTCCTTGTTTCCACATGCTAGTTTCATCTTATACAACATTAACACACACAATTCTAAAGAAAAAAAAATAAAAAAAACGTTTTTTTTTTTATTTTCAGCATTTTTATAAATAAAAAATACGAATTATTTAGATATTTTGGGTATATTTTTGTTTATATATGTTCATGTTAGTCTTTGATGGAACTTCTTCTACTAAACCTAAATTAAATACCTATTATTAATGGTACTAATTGTATTATTACTATTAATTAATGAAATAACATGTTAATTTTAATTATTAGTGAGGTAATTAGTGATAAATCAGTAGATCTATATAATATAATCATAGATCTAGTGATAAATAGTATCAATCATAAGTATTTTGGAGTAGATCTAGGATTTTAGGGGTATTTGGTGAATTTTTTAGGTGAGAATAGAATTATAAGAAGAGAAGAGAGAGGGGAGAGGCTGGAAATGATGGGAAATGCAAGAAATTAAGTAAACATACCTTAATTGGGGCTGATTTGAGCTCCAATCTTGAAAATCGCCCAAATTCTCCAAGTTTTTCCTCTTCAAACAACAGCAGCAGAAGACGGCTCACAAATATCGATTTGTCGGGGTGAAATGTTGCCTATGCCGCCCTGTACCGAGGTGTTAGTGGTGCATTTTGCACCGGTATGCCGAAAAATGCGATCCTGACGGCAGAATTGCACGTATCTGTACCGGTACCCGTCGGTATCGGTATTTCGAGCAGTATACCGCCGATACCGACGAAATCTCATCCCTTGATCTCATATAAATCATGAGATATAACAATATATCATTCAACGGTATCTGCAATTTCAGCAACTTACCATTGATTAGAAAATATACATCTTCTTTCAATAGATGATCTAGAAATGTCCGATTGAGATGATTTTTTATACACATGTTACCTAAAGGGTATGCATCACATCTGTAAGGTTGAATTGTTCAGTTTAGTTGTGCAACCATCAGAATTGAAGATGGGTACATAAACGATACATGTACTCAGGTACACAATTCTTTTAGCCATATATATGTATATATATATATATATATAGAGAGAGAGAGAGAGAGTCAGGCTAGAATACACTCGAGTGTACAGATCACGCTGTACACCCCAATGGTGTTTGCCTATCTAGACCATGTTTTTCCACAATCTAATCCATTGATCTTCATGGTTACAATAATAATAGGTCACATACAAAATTTGAACTCATTTGGATGAGTGTAAGTCACTCATCCAATGACAACAAAATCGACGCACAAAACTAATTTGAAATACATGATTTTTGCCTCGTTTGGATGCACGACTTATAAGTGTCCAAATGAGCTAAAATTTATTATATAGTATGTTCTTATGATAATAAAGAAGATCAACGGTTTAGATTTTTCAAAAATTTACTGCATCTTCAAAAATGACTGAGGTGTACGGTGCCTCCGGTACACTCGAGTGTACACTAGCCTGACTCTATATATATATATATATATATATATATATATATATATATATATATATATATATATATATACATATATACATACATATATATATATACATACATATATATAGATATATACATACATATATATATAGATAGATACATACGTACATACATACATACATACATACATATATATAGATAGATACATACATATATATATAGATACATACATACATATATATATATATATATATATACACATATTCCATGGTTACAAACATAAATATTACAGAAGTGATGTTGTTAGTGAGGTGACACCCTAACATAAATAATATAATGATAGATATTGCAATAAAACTCCAAATAGGACTAACATCGTCATTACAAAAAATGGGTGGCTATTTTTAATTTTACAAAATTTCTTGATTACAGTCTATGTACATGTATTTAGTTCATGTATGGGCACTTAGGGTTATTATATATAGCTTACGGTTATTATCACTAAGCACTATAATATTTTGCTTTGCATTCCAAGCCCAAATAAATTACAAAAAAATCCAACAAAGAAATTTGAATACAAGGTACAATCTAAGGCAAATACAAAACTGAAAATTAGGGGTACGAATCCCAAACAATAAGTGTATTAGACAACCAAGATGAATACTTATATATATTTTCAACTATAGAACCCTATAAGATAACATTCACGCCCATCATTAGGTGTAGACACCCTAAAAAGCATGGACACAAACACAAACACGAATATGGACACAGACAGGGGACACGGGACACGGAAATTTTCAAAAATATAGGTCAGGGACATGACGTTGGACACAGAAATATATATATATATATATATATATATATAGAGAGAGAGAGAGAGAGAGAGAGTCAGGCTAGAATACACTCGAGTGTATTTGGAGCAGAATACACTCAAGCAGTTTTTCGTGATGCAACATTTTTTTCAAAAATCTAATCCGTTGATCTTCTTAAACATCTTGTGAATAGCTCATATACAAAATTTGAGCCCATTTGGACATTTATAGGTCATGTTATAAAGACCGCAAAAATTATGCAATTCAAATTAGTTTCACGCATCGATTTTGTTGCCCTCGGATGAGTGACTTACACTCATCCAAATGGGCTCAAAATTTGTATGTTTTCTAATTATAGTATGACAATGAAGATCAATGGTTTACATTTTGCAAAAAAATAGTCTTGATATGCAAACACACTTGACTGAATCCGTGCGATCTGTACACTCGAGTGTATTCTAGCCTGACTCTCTCTCTCTCTCTCTCTATATATATATATATATATATAGAGAGAGAGGGGGGGGGAGTGAGAGAAAGAGATACAGAGAGAGGGGTTAGGAAGTGTATACCGGCCATTAAAATGACATATGTAGAGCATGTTAAATAAATCTAACCATATGGATTGATTCAAAATCCTATAGATTACATGTGTTTGAAAAATCATACCCATATCTTATACAGATCATGGGATATAACAATATATCATCCAACGGTTTCTGCAATTTACCATTGATTAGATAACACACAAATTCTTTCATTAGATGATCTATGAATATCAGATTTTACTGATTTTTGATACACATCTTATCTAAATGGTATACATCACATCCATAAGGTTGGATAGTTCAATTTAATTTCACAATATATATATATATATATATATTTAGGCTAAACGAATTGTGTGTCCGAGTACATGTAGCTTGTATGTACCCACCTTCATTATGATGATTGTAAAATTCTACTGAATAATCCAACCTTATGGATGTAAAGTATACCCCTTAGATAAGATGTTTACAAAAAATCACCAAAATCTGATATTCATAGATCATCCAACGATAGAAAATGTGTATTTTCTAATCAACGGTAAGTTACAGAAATTGTATCAACAATTGAATGATATATTTCTATATCTCATGATCTATATGAGATATGCTTATGATTTTTTAAACACATCTAATCTATATAGTGTTGAATCAATCCATATGGTTGGATTTTATCAACATACTCCACATGTGCTATTTTAATGGCCGGTACACATAAGTTTTATATATATATATATATATATATATATATATATAGAGAGAGAGAGAGAGAGAGTTAAGTTGGAATACACTCGAGTATACCGGAGAGAGTGACAAACCATACAATGTATACTTACAATGGAGGGGATATTTTTTAAGATAATATGACATATGTATATAAGATGGAAAACATGCCAGACATACAAATTTTTTTGACAAGTATGCCTTATGATGGGCAAGACTATGTGGGCTTTCTCATACTTGTATATTTAGCATTGTATTAAGGCTGAGTGATGTCACCACGGGCTTTTTCACATAATTGTATATAGTAGCTATTGCATCAAAGCGAAGTGGCATAAGCCTCCTAGGGAATATTTATCCCCCCCCCCACACACACACATCTTTTTGATTAATGTGTATTTTACGACAAGAGGCTGGGCTCCTTCCTTATTATTGTTCAACTTTTGAATAGAATGCCCCTTCCCCCAAGTGTTCTTCATAAGATCCCCCATTGCAACATATCAAGGCTCCCTAAAGTTTGCAAATGGTGACATGAACGTCTCCAGAAAGAATTCTTTGTAAGTTGCTTTATGCCAAACAATAAAAAAAGGTCTGCTCTAGTTGGCAAACATTTTGTTGCTCCCGATTAGACTTTTCTTGCTCCCACTCAGACTTGACTCAAAGTCCATATACATACGTTGTATCATTTTTTTTTCTCTTTTCCCTCGTTACAGCTCTTAAATATAGTTCCTGACGATGTAATCCATGAAGACTGTACATTTGGTCCTTTTAGTTCCTATTATTATGTGAGTTGCATTTCAGTACTTGACCATTAAACTCAACAGGTGCAAAGCAGTGTACACAATGTGAAGGCACTGGCGTTAATGCAACAGACCACTTTAATGGACGGTTTAAAGCTGGTGGATTATGCTGGCTCTGCAGGTGAGCTGTTAAACACACATTAGTTAGGGAATTCAATGGAACACTGTCTAGCTTGGTTCATTGCATCATGTGTTATAAGTATTCTTCCAAGTCTGTTTCTCTAGTGCAATGCAAATATCCTTGTGAAATGTTGTATGTCAGTAAAGTAAAGATTATCCTAACATAACATGGAGCCAATATAAGATTGACTAAACAAATGGAGTGACCGTTCAATTTCTCATTAGTGTTTTTAGCTTTCATATCAGAAAAATTCTTACTTATACCATATATAGCCTTTCATGGTTGTTCATTGAATTTAGTTTTTGGTCAGTTTGTCCACAAAGTGAAGCTGCCTGATAGGCACTTGGAGTATTGGCGGGCGGGGAAACAAGATGTTGGTTGTCTAGCAAATTAATAAGTGTTTGCACGTCTGCTTTCGCCTTTCGCCTTTTGATCAAGTATAGTTAAGTTCTGGCTAAGTCCTAAATACAAAATGATGGAATGTCCATTATTTTCACAGTCCTTTTATATATTATCACATCAATTTTATGTGCTCTTTTTTAGGTTTATATTTGTTATATAAACAAATTTAAATAAGAGTACTCTCCTACAAGAAGAAGAAAAGATCATCTAAAATTAGTAAGCGATCCTACCACGTTAGATCTAATTATATGTGTGTTCCTAAACAGCAATGTAATGAAAATGAAGTCCTAAATGCAAAATGATGGAATGTCCACTATTTTCACAGTCCACTGTTATATATTATCACATCAATTTTATGTGCTCTTTTTTTAGGTAAATATATGTTATATAAACGATTTTAATTAAGAGTACTCTGCTAGAAGAAGAAGAAGAAAATCATCTAAAATTAGTAAGTGATCCGACCACGTTGAAGCTAATTATTTGTGTGTTCCTAAACAACAATGTAATGAAAATGCAGTCCTAAATGCAATATGATGGAATGTCCATTATTTTCATAGTGCACTTCTATATATTATCACATCAATTTAATGTGCTCTTTTTTTAGGTTAGTATTTGTTATATAAACAATTTTAATTAAGAGTACTCTGCTAGAAGAAGAAAAAAAAATCATCTAAAATTAGTAAGTGATCCAACCATGTTAGAGCTAATTATGTGTGTTCCTAAACAACAATGTAATGAAAATGAAGTCCTAAATGCAAAATGATGGAACGTCCATTATTTTCACAGTCCACTTTTATATAATATCACTTCAATTTTATGTGCTCTTTTTTTTTAGGTTAATTAAATGAACAATTTTGATCAAGAGTGCTCTGCTAGAAGAAGAAAAAAATCATCAAAAATTAGTAAGTGATCCGACCACGTTAGAGCTAATTATATGTGTGTTCCTGAACAACAATGTAATGAAAATGATTATCTTAAAAGAAACTTTTGGACCATATAAAGTAGCATAAAATATTAAATTTGTTTGAAACAATCTAAAGCTAAATAGCTCAACTGCTTGTGATCGAGTTTCTAGATCACAAAAGTTAGCAATCACATAGTCACATGCTCCTCCAGCTGCAGAAGTCTTTTGAAGTAATCATTTATCTATTTTGTCTTGCAAGTCGTCTCCTCGCATGCAAATAGGTACAAGAAAATGTCAACTTTTTCCTATTTAGGTTACAGTCTGACATATAAGAATGATAGTCTAATCTTAATTGAAAATAAATTTCTTACCTAGTCTGATGCCATGTCAAAGGAAAGAGACTATGTTTCCTGTAAAAAGCAAATAAAAGAGTCTTCTTAATAATGATACAAGGTGGACATTGTTTTCTTTGTGCACCAATGTGTTTCTATTTGAGGCTGGATTGAACATGATCTTTCTACATCCTCGACTACTGTTGTTGCGATTGCTTTCTCTGAGCTTTTTTATTCAGGGAAATGTCATAAAAATGTATGATGTTTGCCTGTCTGTCATATATAGACCAACCTTAAAAGTACAGATCTAACACAAAGCTAAGCTTGTCATGGTTGCTGGTTTTCTTTTGGGTTTTATGATTCCAAATTTATCTCCTCCTCTAGGTGTGGCCGCCATCTGCTGGCATAGCCATGTTCTGCTCAGAATTCCCTCCTGCAGCTCCTACCCATAGTTGACGACTCCATCATAGGCCTGTTCCCCGGGCACAAGGAAGAGACAGTAGCACTAACTCCAGTTCCCCCTTTCAACCAAAACAAATGTACTCCAGTTCCCCGCTTGAGGATCACACAGTCCATCCAGGCCACATGTACCACCACAAACATGTCCCTTATACTAGCAATGCATTTGGCAATCACATAGGATCATCGCCAATTTCAGGCCATTCCCATTATAGCTGCTTGTGTCAGATGTGGCGGACACCAAGAGCTTTCGGGAGACGGAGCATGAGACCTCTAGTCTAGGAAGCACGGATACGGATATGTATCGGATACGGGTACGGGGATACGACAATTTTCAAAATTATAGGATATGGGTACGTTGTGGATACGGCAATTTTTTTAATATTTATTTTAATATTTTTAAAAATAACCAATATTTTAAAAAAAATAGATGAAGACAATCAAATTTCATTAAAAAATCACAATATTTCTAAAGAAAATGGAAACCAATACCATAATATCAAATAATGATATAAAAGGGGCTTTAATTCATATTAATGTGAGACAAGTTACAAAAAGATATGATAATATCATATTCTAAACCTTTCACATTTTATGTATCATGTAATGTTGTGTTGTAAAGTGAGTTGTGTCATCTGTGATACCAAACTATCTTCTCTCATGTATAGCTAGCTACTATGAAGCGCGGATATAGATATAGAAATGGATAGGGGTACAGGTGTGGTACGGGGATACGACAATTTTCGAAAATATAAGATACGGGTGCAACATGGATACAACATTTTTTATGTTTATTTTAAAATTTTAACAAAAAATACCAATTTCATTCTCAAATCACAGTACAATAGGGGGAGTCTAGAGTTGGAAGTCACATGGTTTTAGGATTTTGAGGGATCACACGAGTGGGGTGCTCTCTTGGATGCTAAATAGGTTGGTTGTATCATGGCTGCATTGAGGTCATATCCTGCTAATAAAAAAAGGAATACGACTTGAGAAGTATTTGGTATGTATTAGGGAGTATCTAGGGAATATTAATATCAAATATGTATTCAATACTGGTAGGACACCTATTTTGGAGTATCGGTGCTTCATAGGGGGAGACATAAGGATGGGGATGCAATGATTATCTTCAAAGGAGATGAAATAGATATTGTCTAGATAGAAATCCAGAATAAATCACAATGGATTTAGTCACCAAAACAAGAGGGATGTTAACCCCAACAATACTAAATTGAAGCCTTTCATAGAATATGGTGGACATCAATGTGCATAAAACTTGCACCTTAGTAGGGAAAGCATCCAAAAGTACCATGTAAAGGTGAATGAATTGGCTTGCAATAAAAAACAAGCAAAAATCCAGATTACATATTGAAGTTCTTTTAAAAGTGAAATCCCAAAAACAGAGGAGGTACAAACAATAAAGAGAAGGAAGATTGGTATTTAGCGAGAGGAATGGTGACTAACCTTGAACTACTTCAAGGAAGCAACTATGAGAGCCTTGCTGCAAGCTACTACTTAGCAGAGAGGGTTGAGACATGAGCTGGTGTCAAATGCTAATCAAGCAATGTCATGCCCAGATTTTTTTCTAGTTTTTACCAACTGGATACGGCCTGGATACGGAAGGATACGAGTTAGAAGTATCCGATACGATACGTATCCAGGAGTATCTACGGAGTATTGGTATCCAGAAGGGGGGGGCTTCCGGGGCTCTAGCCCCCCACCCCAACCCCAAAAATCATAAATTATGCATGTATATGCATCTAAAATAAACCAATATAGGACACAACACTCTCTCTCTCTAGGGCTCGCTCTCCCTTCTCACTAGAATCTTCCCCGGCGGCTGTCGCTGGGGGGAGGGAGCGTCACCCCGACGCCTTCCTCCCCCCTGGCCCTTCAACAGTTCACGGTGGTTTCCGAATTTTGAAGCGTGCAGCGAAGCGTTAGAGAAAGGATGTTGTGATGGGCGTTGCCTCGGATGCGCTGGGTGGTGAGGAGATGAGCAGCGCTGCGAGGATCAGTGTCTGGGCCAGATTTTGGCGCTTCGACATGTCGACTTCATGTCGTTCAAGTGAGATGGATGGAGAGAGCCACTCCCAACCAGATCTGGATCGTGTTTGCTTCTCCATCACGCAGGTGAAGAAAGGGTTTATCCCCCCAACCTCACCAGCACCTTCTCCTCCCTCCGAGGATACCTAGGCTTTCTTGGGTGGTGAAGGCCCTCGACTCCGTTCTCGTTGCCGTCGTGGGACTTCGGCGGCGGGTGGGCCCTGTCGCTGGGCGGATTGATTCCATTTTGACCGGCTCGGCGGCGCGCTCCCTCCACCGGCGAAGGCAGAGTAACGATGAGGAGTCCTACATGGAAGTGCAGGCACTTGGCTTGTCACCCTAGCGACTGGTGTTGGTGATGCTCTCGCGTGGCTTCTCTGCAGCCGCAGGTTGGGTCTCCCTCAAGCTGTTCGCAATCATGTGCTTCTTGCAGGTGTGGGTTTAAGGGGGGACAGAACGCCTCTTTTCCTCCTCTTTGGTCCCTTCTGCTGATGCGTGCAGGTACACCTTCAAGGTGTTTGAGGAAATGAGGACGGTGGTTGTTTCATCTTGGTTCCCAATGCCCTCAAGGTGTTCGCTGAGGCGTCTCTGTGCAAACAGTGGCCTAGCTTCGTGTGGGTTGGGTTGAAGGGGGGATGGAAGGCATCTTCTTCTCCTCTTTGGGCCTTCCTGCTGATGCGTGTAGGAACACCTTCAAGGTGTTCGAAGATTTGCTGATTCAGTCGCTCCAGGTTCTGCTTGGACACCTGAACCAAGATCTGGTGCTGGTCAAGCAAGAGACGTTGCAGGCCTGTTAGGGCTGGTTGGTGAGTTAGAAGCGAAAAGGAAGTCCTGATTCTTGGTGCTATGCCACACTTTGTGGGTGCGGCTACTGCCAGCTGGTGTTGTACTAAGCAAGAAGGTCTAACTTCGAGCTTCTACTCTTGCAAACTCCATGTTAGAAATTTGCATCGACCCTTGCTTGTCACACAGTTTGTGCTTATGTTTCTGGTTTGGAGGATCCGTTTGGGTTGTGCTCCTTCTGGATCCTTGTGATAGCTAGCTAAGAAAGCGGAATACTCAAAGGCTAGACCCAAGTAGGGTGGTTGGTGATAGTCTATGTCGAGCTGTGGTTACTTTTTGTGGGTATGTTGAATGTATGTAATCATGGCTTGTAATAGCCTTTCTTCTGGTAGGAGTTTTAGGATCTAGCCGATCAGTTTGATTGTTTTTCTTAGTTTCTTAGTTCCATATAGGGATCTTTGTCCCCCCTGCGTGGGGTAATGATCCTTAGTTATGTTTGCTTAATTCTGTCTGATGTAATGGGGTACTTAGTGCCCAAAGTTTTGGTAATAATAGCAACACACATTTTTGACCAACAAAAAAAAAAGCAATATATAAATATATATAGTCTCACATATGTGAATTAGTAGAGCGTCGTAGCCCAACTGGTACGACATCATGAACGCTAGAATGCCCTCCCAGGTTTGATCCCTTGTAGGTTCGAATCCCATTACTTATTTGTTAGGCAATTTTTTTGTTAAATAAACTGGTAAGGACTCATCTATTTCAGCCCCCCCCCCCTCCATTGTATATTTCTGGATCCACCATTGCCTATAGTAGGATAGTCAACTAGGTGAACTTACCCTTCAAATAGGATGAGCAATCAAGGAAGAATATATTATGTAATCATGGCTTGTAATAGCCTTTCTTCTGGTAGGAGTTTTAGGATCTAGCCGATCAGTTTGATTGTTTTTCTTAGTTTCTTAGTTCCATATAGGGATCTTTGTTCCCCCTGCGTGGGGTAATGATCCTTAGTTATGTTTGCTTAATTCTGTCTGATGTAATGGGGTACTTAATGCCCAAAGTTTTGGTAATAATAGCAACACGCATTTTTGACCAATCAAAAAAAAAAAGCAATATATAAATATATATAGTCTCACATATGTGAATTAGTAGAGCGTCGTAGCCCAACTGGTACGACATCCTGAATGCTAGAATGCCCTCCCAGGTTTGATCCCTTGTAGGTTCGAATCCCCATTACTTATTTGTTAGGCAATTTTTTGTTAAATAAACTGGTATGGTAAGGACTCATCTATTTCACCCCCCCCCCTCTCTATTGTATATTTGTGGATCCACCATTGCCTATAGTAGGATAGTCAACTAGGTGAACTTACCCTTCAATTAGGATGAGCAATCAAGGAAGAATATATTATGAGCTATAAGTCTCCCAAAATGCAGCTTTTTCGAATTCCCTCAAATAAAAAGTGTGATTCTTTATGAGCAACTCACATAAAATTCAGATTGAAGAATCGGGAATGCATTCAAAACTACACATTGTAAGGGGAGCAGAAGGAATTCGGATAGAAAGCAGGTAATGGCTAAGTAGGTCCATTTCAAAATCTCATCATCTTCCATCAGCCACATCATCTAGGAAGATATGAAGGTGCAGATGTATTAGAAATTCTATTAAAATACAACTTGTAGTTTATTAGTCTGACATTTCCACTTTAAAAAAAACATAGTACTTTTCTAGTAACCAATCTGTCAAATTTTCTGTCTTTGCACATATCATTTACTATTTCTAAGCGTAAATTCAGGTTTTTGCATTAGTGTCACTTTCTTGTGTTCCTCTGATAACCATTCTCTTGAAATTCTGTTGCAGAGGAAAAAGGGAAATCTTATGTGGTAACTGCAACGGTGCTGGCTTCATAGGAGGATTCATGAGCACCTTCGAAGAGTAGCGCTAAATGATAATTCCGATGTTGTGCTGGCCTTCCAGGTGGGATGCGTGGGCCAGCAGACAGAATCATGTAATATTCATCACGCAGACAGAATCTTGTAATATTCGTAAAGATCTATCCTCTACCTAACATTTTGAGGGCTGAAGGTATTACGGAGTGAGCTTTTTAAATTTGGACGGGTCTGGGTAGATTCAGAAGATAATCAAAGTTATTGTATCTTTTAGTCATTTCGATTTTAGTCTATACTACAAAGATGTGGAGCTTCATAGGGTCCTGCCCGAAGCATAGATATGTCATTGATAAACAATACCATATTACTTCCATGGTTTACATATGTTACCATCCGATACACAGGCAAACAGTTAATTAGTAGTTAATTTAATGGTTGTCGAGGTGTCTAAGCCCCCAAAGCGTTTAGCTGGGCACCTGGGTTACAAGGCAGGGTCTAGGTTCTAGATATTCTTTTGAAAAGTATTTCTTTGGAATATTACAAAATTTAACATGTATTTTTATTATTGGGTGATTAGTAGCGAGATGTAAGACTGATGTTAATATGTGGGTCTCACTTGTCCTAAACTCCCTTAACGTGGTTCTGCCAATGGATCACTCCTCACTTAACAAGTGGTTTTTTTGTTCGAATGATGAGAGGAAGAGCGGGGCCTTCGTACACAGGCATGCACGCTCTTCATCCTTCCTTAAGTTGTCTTCCTCCTATTGAAGCTTAGGGCCTGTTTGATAGGAAGCGGTTGATTTTCATTAAGTTTGGATATTATTTTTCAGCAAAAAAATATATATTTGATTGGGTGCAGTAAGATGTAGTTGGCCGATTTCGTTTTCCTCTTAACTTCACCTTTTGTCCCAAAATCCCCAAATTTGTACTGCGCCTAAAATCAGCACGGTCAGGTGTAGTAACAGCTGGAAACTAGTCACTTCGTCATGTATTCTTCTTATGGACCACAGTGAATAGCTATGAAGCTGCAGCTGTACCAAACAGTTACGAACCGAGCAGCTCAAACATGAAACTTATATTTGATGTGTTTTTAAACTCTGCAAATGTTGCCTAATTACCTCCTACCAAACATGGCCTTAGTTTACCCTACCAGACAGTTGAGAAGAATGCCATTGTCCATGTTGTCATTGTTGGAATTGAATTGACGATGCTTCCTTTACTACATGTTGTCATATGGAAAGATGTGTATCCCAGGCATGGGTAATATCTCCTCCCAAACCAATATTTCATTGCCCTCATAACACGCACCGTAGCTGCGTATCAAAGAAATCCACCAGAGGAAAAAAAGGGGGAAAAAACGGATTATCAGACAGTAGCTGGAGGAAGAAGACAGTAAGAGATAGCTAGAGAGAGAGAGAGAGTTCAAACCAAAAATACAGTAAAGAGACATACTTTTTCGTAAAAGTTCTCGACCCAGCTCATTGCTGGACTTTCGGTCCAATTGTATACATGCCTTAGGCTTTCGTCTCCATAATAGACGGCCCAGTTAGTTATTACAACTAGCCTAGTTGGTCACAACAACCAGCAGCACGGCTGCTAAATAGCGCTGTGTTCGGCTACACGGCACCATCTTTCATTGACGGTAGAGTTGTCAAAATTCTGGACTGGGTTCGGTTTTGGTTGGATCCGGTTATAATTCAGTTCTCAATCAAAGCTCTTATTTTAAACACATTAAACTTATTTTCAATGTGAAACATTTTATTGTACACAGACAAAAATATAATGTAGCTATGTAAACTTAAAATATGTAAATTTTCTTCGTTTGTATATAAAACATCTTAAATTTATGTGATTCGGGTTAAAATCAGGTCAAATAAAAAAAAAGTGAAGAATCGAGTCGGGTCCAATTCAAAATCCGGGTTTAAAATGTCATGAAATGAGGTACTCAACATGACATAATTTTTCAATTTGAATATATTGAGATCAACTTATTTTCTACGTGTTCGGTTTCTGGGTAGGGTCCAGACCTGGTACGAATTCAGAAATATTTTAATTTCCCTAGTTGACGCTGCCCAGCTAGTTGAGTCGCCGTGTGGCTTTGACGCGGTAAAAATCTTACAAAATTGAACGCTGGTTGCCGCTGAAATCAATAGGAGAAAATAGCGGCAAGTCATCTTTGTTTTAGTTCTAGATACAAACATTGGCCCAGATGCCACCTAGCATGTTGCCAAATACAAACTAACTTAACAAATTCAGTGGGACAAGCCAGCTTAGCTAAACATCTCTACATGGCACCTCAGTTTTCAACCATGATCAATGTGGCTCTACTTTTTGTCATGGGAATGGCTAACCCTCCCCCTCAAACTAGTGGCTAGTGAAGCAAACCCTAGTTTGGAAATAAAACACTCCAACATAGTCTTTGGTTAAGATGTCTAACAGTTGTGGATCAGATGATACGTGTTGGGTAATTATGTGACCAAGAGTTACGTCTTCACATATAGTGATAGTCAATCTTGACATGCTTGGTCCTATCATGGAATACAAGGATTCACTATCATATGCACTGAAATTATCACATAGCAAAAAAGCATGTTAGTTAAGGAAAATGGAAGATCTTTTAGAAGAGATGTCACCCATGTGAGTTCAATAGTTGCTAGACCATTGTATTCTGCTTCAAAACTTGATCGTACAATAGTAGGTTGGTTCTTAGAGTTCCATGATACACATTTGTCACCAAAAAAGACACAATATCCTATGGTAGACCTTCTTGTGATAGGCCATCCAGCTCAATATTCATCACTAGTAGGTTGTGAGGTCTAGTTTAGAAGAGTGCTTGATGCATAGATATGGTGAGGTTTTGCCCTATATATATCAAAGGATCCTATGTACCGATTATATATGATGATTAGTTGGGTGGACATGAACTGACAGACCATACTGATAGGAAACTTATCGTCAAATTGAATTAAAGTCAAATATTGAAGACTTCCAATAAGTTTCTAGTAAATGGTCGGGACTAAAAGAGCACAATTTAAAAAAGACTTCATAAAGTTTTTGACAAGCACTCACTCATTCTTACTTGATAAATCATGAGCATGTTTCTGTTGTGTTAAATGTAATTCACAAATTGTTCTTATAGAGTGAATCCCCAGAAAAAATTAAGATCTCCAAGATCTCTTAAAGTAAAAAGATGTTTTAAGAAAAGTGATAATTGATTTTAGGGTAGTATAATTATTACTTGTTAGAATCATATCATTGACATAAAGGAGGAGATACATAATGGTGTCATTTTGAGAAAAAACAAACAATGAGGGATAAAAAGTGTTGCATGTGAAACCATATGAAAGTGGTGCTTACTAAGTTTGTTAGATCATGCTCTCGTAGCTTGTTTAAGCCCATAAATGGATTTATGCATGGCATAAACATGATTTGGGTGTGAGGAATCAATAAAACCTAGAGGTTGTTCCAAAAAAACTTGTTCACTCCACTCTCCGTTGAGAAATGCATCACAAACATCTAGTTGTCATAATTGTTAATGTTTTTTAATACAATAGCAAGAACAAATTTAATGGTGGGTGATTTCAAAATTGGACTAAATATCTTTCAATAATGAATGACCTCTTCCTGAGAAAAATATTTAGCCACAAGCCCTACCTTGTACCCATCTACAAAGCTCAGTATATGTTGTACACCCATTTGATAACAACAACATTTTGTCCAAGTCATCTGGAAATAAAAGTCCATGTATAGTTGGAATGAAGAGTTGAATCATTTTGCATGGCCAATGTCCATTAAGGTGATTTGAAAATAGACATAATAGATTTAGGATTGGATGCAACAACACTTTTGTTTAATAGCATACTTTAGATTTGGCTTCCTTATTCTTGATTGGCCTCTTGTGAGCATTTTATGAGTATTAGAAGGATAATGAGGTATTATTTCTATATTGTAAGATAAATATGATGTTGGATGCTCTGTATGAGAAGGTATGTTGCCAAAAGATTTGTAATAAGCAATATGAGTATTAGTTCTAGTTGAGCCAATGTTGAGTGATGATGAAATCACCTTAGGTTGTAAATCATGTGAGGCCAGATGTGTATTAGTACAAGATAAGATTGGCATTATTTCTAGTTGAGCCAATTTTGAGTTTTTAGTAGACTAGGTTCTCCAAAGAGGTTTACTTGAATTTGACAACCTTTTGTTGGAAAGGAACCCAGGAAAAGAATGTTTAATATTTTGAGGATTTAATGAAGAACTCTTTTTATAATTTTTTATCTTTATATTTTTTTCCTAGAAACAAAGTAAGAAAAAAGAGAGGGTATAATTCAAAATGAAAACTAAAAAAGAAAATCAATCCATAAACAAAACTTGAGAAAACGTGAAAGAACATTCTCAATAGTGTATATCTCACCAATATAGTTGCTAAGAAAATTTATCCATTGAGAAAAATATGTGGAAAGCTAATCTTGTACGGTCATTGTAAAACTTAAAGAAAATAGAAAAGATAAGTATTACTATGTTATCTCCTTATTTTTTGGGAAAATTGTATATAAACTTTTAAATTGGTGATAAAATGCAAAAAAAATGACTCCATCTAGGGGTGGATAAGATGAGAGTAAAAATAGCCACTAGATAAGGCAGGGTAATCCTATTATGAATGGGGAATGTATTATGCAGCATGTATTGCTTAAAGTTTAGTATCACACGTGTAATCTTGAGTGCATAAGATAAATAAATTTGGATTAGGGTTATAAGTTAAGAAGATAAAACAAGGGATACTATAAGAAGTGGGATCTAAAGGGGAGCCACTCAACTTACTTTGAAGAAATAATACAATATTGTCCAATGCCAAATTTGAGAATAATTTTTCGCAAAGGACAGAACACTAAATTCAAGTAT
The DNA here is from genome assembly GCA_963693085.1 of Alisma plantago-aquatica. NCBI lineage: Eukaryota > Viridiplantae > Streptophyta > Magnoliopsida > Alismatales > Alismataceae > Alisma > Alisma plantago-aquatica. The sequence continues at coordinate 401,800,145 of OY856409.1, forward strand.
GTAATGTATCATTCACCATAAAGTATAGTAGTAGAAGATAGAAATCTAGCTATTACAATATTTATGTCTATCATTGTTCTTCATCATGTAGGGTGTACATGAAAGAAAACTATAGGAAATAAGCCGCATAGTGTGACACCCCGCCAAACAAGATTACTCAAAACACAAAACACGATCAATCGCTAATTGACCACATAGCAGGAAGAAGGGATAATTAAAATTGAATTAAACATCACAAACATGCCCACAAACTTTTACATATAGGTCCAACAACCTACACAAAAAAGAACTTATTATACTAGGTATATATACAATTGTCCAGTGGCCTCAGCCACAGCCTGCACACAAAAGCATATGTTTCACATATATATGTCATATACAACATCAACATACTGCCGAAAACTTGAGTCAATACATATCATTTAAAAAACATCCCACATCCGAACCTGAGAGTACAAAGATGACTCTATGACACCCTATACACTAGACAACCTTCTGCTCCTACTTATATCCAAGTTGCTCTTCCTCACCACCACGATCCTGATGATGTCATTGACAATCACCTAAAAACATGTGGTGACCCACGTGGTGAGACCCATGTCCCATTGAGAGATATAACTCTCAACAAGGTTTATTGATTATAGAAGGTTATGTGATTAAACAGATAAGGCAGTTAAAGCAGATAATGTTACAATAAGCATGATTAATATGATATGAAGAAGAACGGATATATCACTTTTAAAACTGTTGATTTCTCTTACCACGCTACACATAAACTAAACATTATAAGAAACAAGGCAAGGGTTATCATCCAATGTGAATCATTGCTTAACCCTAGTAGATATACTACATGTTTAAATTACATATTTTATTCAGCCCTGGGGAGTTTGAGGTATACCACTCAAACTTCCAACTGACCACTGTGAAGTCCCAATCAGTTCCATACAAGACCTAGGAGAGCTAGAATCCTAAGATCTCTTCCCCTCGATTAGTACAAGTATGCCATAGTGACATATAAGTCAATCCGCAATCAGCCTAGTTTGTCCTTAGTATATAGGTCACAACACTAGAAACTAGGGCATTCAAAACCCTATCACCTGAGGTACAACTACAGCTATCCTCAATCACATCACATATACAGTTCATAATAATTCATCTGAGATAAGGCCGTGATCATTCTATGTAACCTTGGGATCACGATGACAAGGATACACACTCCCTACACCCACAAATACTCAACAGTATACGACTTTGGGCTTCCTTCTGGAATAAGTGTTTCCCTATCCAGCAAGTCCTGACAGTGGAGTAGTTCTATGGCACAGGGCACTACACGGTTAGGGTTTCACTTTATTAGTTAATGCCAATTGGGTGAGTTAAGGTTGCATCAATCAAGTTACATACAGACCACAAAAGAGTTCTATAAAAACCATTAATATATAACAACTCCAAAATATATAAAACATATGAGGTACATTCTTTATCACATTATCACAGGATACTAACCCTTGTCACACATGAAGAGGATTACACCTCCATTAGGGATCAAGTCATGCCCAACGGTCATTAAGACCGTTCACATTATCTCTTGCAAGAACATCATTATTTTTCAACACCTTGTAAAAGGTTCAACAATCATCATCATACTTGGTGTACCCAGGTTTAGCATAAGATTGCATTACACATAAGAGCTAAGATGTTCACAAAAATAAGATTGCAAGATTAACCATCATCACTTAATTACTTTAAGTTAGATTCAACAAGGTAGATGGAGTTGATGTTACAAATCAACACTCTAAAGTAAATCATCAATTTGTACACACTTACACCTAGCATCCCCATCAGATCATGGATGCACTTAAGAAAAACATCACCATTAGTTCACATACTAAACTCATTATAGTCTTATTCATAACACAAGCCTAGCCATCAAATCATGGACATCAATCAAAACCATAAGAACTTGAATCTACTAAAGCCATCAAATCATAAAATCTAGGAATACCATCAGTTTTGAAAGCTAGCTATCAAATCTTGACTTAGTGAGACCATCGAATCTTACACCTAGTGAAGCCATTGGATCATGGACCTAGGTAGGCCTGGATGTCAACACTAGGTGAACCATCATTTTTGAAACTAGGTGACACATTAGTTGTTAATATATAGAAACCATCAGATGTTGACACTAGGAAACCCATCAGTTCTTGAACAAAAGCAAGCCATCAACTATTAACACTAGATGAATTCAAAACTTACACATAAGGAGAAAACCATCATTTGAACCACTTAATTAGAGCATCAAGACCATCGGTTGTTGAGGAAAACATAACCATTATTTTTCAAGCACAAGAAGGTCCATCAAACAACACTTAAGAGTAAACCATCGGTTGTCAAGAAGACAAGCCATTCGTTCATGAGTCAAGAGATAAATCAGTCCATAAACTTAATGGAAAGCCATTGTTTTCAAAACTAAAGGAATCATTCTTTTTATGGATAGGCAAGGTCTAGAACCTTCACTTCCAAGGAAGAAACATGCATAAGGTTAAGAGATACATCAAGGGAGATTATCTACTTGAGAATTGCCACATATGATCAAACCCTAGGCAAGGATTTAACCTTTCTACTTGGTACTATGTTTTCCAGCAAAATCTATGCATAACAAGTTAAGAGTAAGCAATAAACATGAAGAAGGTTATATAACTCACATAAGGGATTATGAAGAAGGTCCAAACAGAAAGGTAGCTTGAAGAGAGAGACAAAAGCCTAGCTTGATCACTCCACACATCCAAAGTAGCTCCTTTCTCCAAGCACAAGGGAAACCCCATGCCACAAGAGAGGAAAGAAGGTGTTCTTCGACCTCTAGCACAAACTCCACCAAGAACACCATGGATCCAACCAAGCAGGAAGAGAGAAGAAGTAGGGAAGAAAGGAAAGTGTCACATCCTAAATTTTAAGAAAATGACTTGGATAAAATTTCTATGTTGAATATATGTACATTAATGAAGTGTTAAGAACATGAGATTAATTTATGCAAAAATTCTATATGATTGAATTTATATTATGATAAACCTAAAACCAAGTGATTTATTGGTCAGATTATGATAGAATAAGACATTAAATCAAATACCCAAATATTACATATATATTTTATAGTTAAATGCAATAGAGAATAATTTGGAATATTGAGGATGATTAAGTATGCCTATATTTGACGATATCTCAAAATATTGATGTGTATTTGATCTCAAACTAGAAGTACTTTAATATGATAAGAATCTAGGCTTAAATGCAAAATTTTGAAATTTAAGGATCATCCTACTATTTATTATGAAATATTGAAGTTTAAAAACATTAATTTAATTGATGATTTCTTGTGGCCAAATTGAGAATCTAAGGCTGCATTAATTATCTACATGTTAAGATCAGTCTACGGTAAAAAGAATTGGAACTAATAGGATATTGTTATCTTGGTCAAACTAACTTAGCAAGATTATGGCTAAAAGACACTTAAAAATGATTAAAAACCTTTTTATTTAGAGAAGGATAAAGTCAGGCTCTTTTCTGAGCCATCTAATCCCAACAAGGTTGAATCCACAAAACCACAGTCGTCTGAAGGTCTCCTTCAACCTCCATACTCCTTGCAAGCTAGATATGATTTTCATTTCTCAGTTTCCCTTGATCACTAGTGATTATCCTTACAAATCAAGAGTCCCAATCAAACCAAGAGATGACTATGAACCTTAAATACCCTATATTAACCCAAATTCCCCCTCTCCATAAAACACCCAATCCAACACCTATGTTCTTCTCCACAGCTTATTGCAGACATGTTCCCACACCCTCATGACATCAGGTTTCCACCCTGATTGCTTCATGATACACTAAGGAAGCCTGATCCATCGCCAATTTACTTAAAACTTCCTAAGACAACGACATGGATCCAGTCTACATCGATGGCATCGGCGGCAGGGGCCACTCAACTTCGATAACCTGCTTCAAATTGAAGCAAAGTGAGCATCATGAACCCTTGATCTTTCTTTCCACAGCTTTAGTTTTTGGTGAGTTGTGTCCTTGTCCCGGATCGACGAACTCCTATGGTGCCACTGGTGGTGGCAAGAGATGTCGAGCCGTTAGGTGCATTTTTTTTCGCCCATTGACAAAATCCCTTGGATTGTAGTAAAGAAAGTGTTGCTCTTGGTCTGTGTGTTGGTTGTTGTTTCAATTAAAATTGATAAGGTTCTAGTGGTCCTCATTTTCACCCTTGACGACAGTATTGTTGAGGGAATTCTTAGTGTTTTTCTCCATGGATGGATGTCATCACCTCGGTGGGTTGGCAAAGTGGTGTTCCAATATTTAACCCTCCACCAAGTGCCTCGTCTAGTGGCATCTCGTCCCTCCCCTGATCTTCTATATTTCTCCAGCACAATGGGAATGCATGGTTGGGGTCTTGTACTCTCCTGAATCCCAGTTGTGAATCGTCGAGTTCGATACAGTTCAAAAAATGCATGGCGGTGATTTTGAGTTCAAGCCTTGGGTTTTGTTATCTACTCAGGTTTTAATAGCCATGGAGGAAGGTGCTTTGAGCAACATGGCTCTTATTCCAGGAGAATGAAGGGACCAGATGTCCTTGTAGACTAGTTTGATTTCATTATGTCATGTTTGATGTTGGTTGAACATAGTTTATATGGTATTTTTGTCATCTAATGTTTGATGAAGCCTCTTTGACAACACTGCCCCCAGTCAAACTCTATGTTTATAACACAACCAAAGGTTGTTTCAATATTTTTATTTATGTTTTATCTGAACCCCAGATTAGGCTAATTTGATTTTATCTTGCTCCTGATTGTTCAACTTTTGATAATTTGTATCTTTTGATTGGTATGTCTAATGGAGACAAGTTATATATGGAATTTGAGTGATTTTTTGAGATCTAAATGATGGACTGGGATTTAGAACTTGATTTTACTCCTAGTTCCTATTTTAGCCAAGAACCATAAAATCCTAGAAACTAAGGTGAATACAATTATTAATGAATATCATTCAATGAATAGGATAACTAGGGTTTAACCAACCAAGAAAGTGATTAGGGCTTGTTCAACCTCATAAGAGAGATTAAGTTTTCTATAAGAAAGGTAAGTGGACCATTTCCTTTGAATTCATGTTTTCTAATTATCCTTACCAGAATAATCCATTAGACGCATGGTCTAATGTTCATACATAGATCACTACTATTCAGTACAATAGAATTCCTACCTCAGATAGCTCAAGCTTAGACTATATAAATTATCAGTTTCAAGTTATTACTCATGCATAATGATAGAAATCAACATGTGGGTTATTAGAGCTCAGAATATAACATATTTTAGTATGTTGGTTCTTTGTTATCTTTTAGAATTTGTAAGTTCCTTTAGAATATTAGAATTAGATACATAATCTAGAATTCAGTTTTAACACATTTATTTACTAATTGAGATTTAGGATTCAGAATAGAATAACTAGAACTTATAATGAAAATATCAAAATTTATTCCAGTTTTAGTTCCTTATTGTTATACATGAATGTAGATTTCTCATAAAGGTCATAATAGAATTTAGAATATAGAATGGAGGAATAGAATACATAATTCAAAATTTATCAGGGTTAGTTGAGATACAGAATCAGAATAGAAATAGAATTAGAATCCAAAATAGAAGGAGAACAGAAAAGAATAGAAAATGACACCAGGATATAATTTATATTATATAATAAATCCTCACATAATAGAAGTACTATGGTACACAGAACAAAAGGCTTTTATGCCATAGAAGGTGCATCACACCATAGAAGGCACTTAGTGCCACAAAAGATAAGAAACCTTAGTGTCACTAGAGGGTTCCATGCCATAGAAGGTGCATTGCACCACAAAAGGAACACAGTGCCATAGAAGAGGACTTATTGTAAAATAGTGGCCAAAGAAAGATAAAATATGTAAATAAAAGGTGTGTAGTTTAGTTGTAGATTTCAAGTTTTTATACTGTAGTCATTTCCATTATGTTATTAGAATTCAATGCCTTACTCTAACCTAGGTTTCCCTTTGTGCATGGCTAGGGACGAGATGTCCACAGGTGAGGATTAGGTGTAGCAATAGTACCCAGAGACTTGGAGAGCAAAGATAGAGCATGCTAAGATCTAGTGGGCTGCCAAGTATAAGATGATCCTCAAGTTTATAGACTCAGCTATATGTTTTAATGTTTAGAACTTGTGAGTAGAGACTCAATATGTTTAATTAGTTTTTCATGTAATAAGATTTATGTTACATTTATAAGAATGATCATGAGAATGTTTTAATACTTCATTTATGTGATTGATTATATTGTTGACATGAATGTCAGTTCTATGTAATTCCCCTTGAGTGCATGCATTATGGATAATTGTGTTTCTTCCGCTATGTGCATGTGTGTACTTAGGGAGGGCATTACAATATGGTATTAGAGCAACATTATAGTTGGCCATCAGATGAATTATTATGTTCTTACTTAAGACCACCCTATAAGAAGCTAAGTGAGAGTAGAGTACAGATTGAGAAAGATAAGTAGTAGCCCTAGGTATAGAAGAAGTAAGTGAGCTAGAAATTAAAGTAGAGGTTTAGATAGGAGATAAAATTTTAGATAAGAATTAGGGTTATGTGCCCAGATGTTTTGGACTTTTATGTTAACAGATAATTGCATATAGCATTCTCTCTCTTTTTTCACATGTCTACAGTATGGGACATATGCTTATGGGGTTTTGTAGAGAGAATGTTATGTACACAATCATTCTTGTGTTGTCATTTAAAGTGCATGTGGTATGGGACATGTGCATGAGGGAGGTGTTAAGATAAGTGTGATAAGACATGTCACCTCTGAATATATGATCGGACGACATGTATCCAAAGGAAGCAATGAAAATAGGAGTTGGCATTAAAAGTTTGAGGCATATTGTCTCCTAAACCTAATCGGATACTTAGTAAGACAAAATATGCATAAAAAGGGTAGATAATTTGATATAGATAAGTCAGTTAGATACTAGGAAGAACCAAAACCCTAATCTAGCTTCCTTAGAAAATAGGTATGTACGGACCTTTGCCATGAAGATGATTATGTGAGATAGATAGCAAGCTTCATTAGTAGTATATGCACATGATTAGACAAATTTAGATGTTTAGCCATGAAAAGGTCACATCTCGAGTGTGTTAATGAACATTTAAGATAATAATACAATAATGCACTTAGAATATGCCAAACCCTAAGGTTGATAGACTAAACAAATTTCAAAGATCGAATTCCTATAAGGTGGGTAGTATTGTAACATCCTAAATTTTAAGAAAATAACTTGGATAAAATTTCTAGGTTAAATATATGTACATTAATGAAGAGTTAAGAACATGAGGCTACTTTATGTGAAACTTCTATGCAATTGAATTTATATAATGATAAACTTGTAACCAAGTGATTTATTGGTCATATTATGATAGTTTAAGACATTAAATTAAATAACCAGAGAATTCATATATATTTTATAGTTAAATGCAATAGAGAATAATTTCATATTGAGGATGATTAATTATGCCGAGATTTGATGATATTTCAAAATATTGAGGTGTATTTGATCTCAAAATTGAAATATTTTTATACGATAAGAAGCTTGGCTTAACTACAAAATTTTGAAATTAAAGGATCATCCTAAAATTTACTGTGGAATACTGAAGTTTAAACAACATTAATATAATTGATGATTTCTTATGGCCAAATCAAGAATCTAAGGTTGCGGTAATTTTCTACATGTTAAGATCAGCCTAAGGTAAAATTTTGGAATAATAGGAGATTACTATCTTGGTCAAACTAATTTAGCAAGATAATGGCTAAAAGACACTTCAAATTGATTGAAAATCTTTTTTCTTTATAGAAGGTTAAAATCGGGCTCTTTTTCGAATCGTATGATCCCAACAGGGTTGAACCCATGAAATCACAGCCATCTGGAGGTCTTCTTCAACCTCTGAACTCCCTACAAGCTAGATATGATTTTTGTTTCTCAGTTTTCCACGATCACTAGAGATTATCCTTGCAAATTAGGAGTCCCAATCAAACCAAGACATGATTATGAATCTATAAATACCCTATATTAACACTAACTCCCCCTCTCTACAAAATGCCCAATCCGACACCTCTATTATGCTCCACAACTTGTTGCAGACTTGTGCCCACACCCTCACGACATCAGGTTTCCACCTATATTGCTTCATGATACACCGCGGAAGCTTGATTCATTGCCAATTTATCGAAACTTACAAAGTCCCAGATCCAATCTACATTGCTGGCAACAATAGCATGGACCACTCAACTCCGATCACCCTACTTCAATATGAAGGTAAGGTGAGCATCCTGAACCCTTGATCTTTCTTTTCGTAGCTTTAGTTTTTGGCAAGTTGTGTCCTTGTTTTGGGTCGACGAACTCTAGTGGTGCCACTGGTGGTGGCAAGAGATGTCGAGCCACTAGGTATGCTTTTATTTTTGTTTTGCCCATCGATGACATCCCCTGGATTGTAATGAAGCCAGTGATGCTCCTAGTCCGCCTATTGGTTGTTGTTTCAATAAAAACTGATAAGGTTCTAGTGGCCCTAGTTTCCACCCTTAATGGTAGTACTATTGAGGGCATTCTTAGTGTTTTGCTCCATGGATGGACGACATCACCTCAGTGGGTCGGAAAAAGTGGTGTTCCAATCTTCAACCCTCCACTAGGTGCCTCGGTGTGTGGTGTCTCATCCCTCCTCCATTCCTCTCTATTTCTCTAGTGCAGTGGAAAAGCATGGTTGGGGTCTTGTACTCCCTTGAATCCTAGTTGTGAATCATTAAGTTTGATATAGTTTAGAAAACACATGGTGGGTGTGTTTGAGTTCAAGGCTTGGGTTTTTTTATCTACTCAGGCTTATGTAGCCATGGAGGAAGGTGCTCCGAGCAGCATGGCTCTTTTTTCTAGGAGAATGAAGGGACCCAATGTCCCTATAGACTAATTTGATTTCATTATGTCATGTTTGATGTTGGGTGAACATAGGTCATATGGTGTTCTCATCATCTAATGTTTGATGAAGCCTCTTTTACAACTATAAGACCACTGACTTGTGTATTGGGGTAATCGTGTTTGTTTTGATTGATTAGTGTTTAGAACCTTGATCTAATCCTTTCAGATGCTCTAGAGCTTATGGAGAGCTTAAGTTTCCAGTTTAAGCATGTTTGGATGATGTTTGTCTTTTTGTGCTTATTTTGGGTCAAATTGCAATATACCCAATTTAGGGGGGTTATCTTGCAATTTTCCACATGTAGAGTGTCCCCTTAGTGATTTAGCATCATGAGAGAGAGTATGATGATATGGGGTGCCTTGTTGGACCTTGGTTGATGAGGTGGCATCATGTGGTGATGTTAGGGTTCTAGGGTTTTGCTTGGTGTCAACCATGTTGAGCATGGTCGAGTGTTGTGACCTATGTCTCGATCATGCTAGTGTGTCTTGGGTGTGTCTCAACTGAAACACCTTCCTTGGGTGGTTTTGTGTCGACCATCATGGTCTTGGTGGGGTTGGGTTGAGACAGTTGTCTTCCTATGATCTGTCTCGACCTTGTGTGTTTGGTGACCTTTTATTACGACCTAGACAAGTGCCTTGATGTTGTTTTAACCCCCTCAATGTGTCTCGACCGAAACTAATGTGTTGGTTACCTATAGAGGTCGATACCCAACATTGGTTGTATCACCATCTAATGCATTTATGCATATAGTGGTTGCATCATCATTTTCTTGGTGGACAAGTGTCCCTTTGGTGCCTTTAGGTGTTGACACCTCATCTCCACCCACTTCTCTCCTTCTTGAGTATATAATCTCTTTCTTTACCTTGTGAGTAAACCTTTTGGCGCTCTTTCTTTCCTCCCTTGTTGTGTTTGAGTTTTCTAGCTTGAGGAGCTTGACAGTGTTGACCTTGAAGCTTGGGTGGCCGGCCAACTTCCCTTGGTGCTTGTGGTGACTCTTGGTCATCTTCAACCTTGCTAAGTGTACACCTTTCTTTGATGTCATTTTTCTTGGGTCTTCTACATTCCTCCTTCCCTTTTATCAGCCTTAGACCATGGATTATCCATGGTGGTCGTTTTGGAGAGAAACTCCTCATTACAAAGGGTCGAAGACCATGTTTTAACAAGGTGGTACCCAAGTAAGAGGAAGTTTTCTTCTCTTTCTCCCTTCTTATTTTGGTTTGGACTAGGGTTTCTTGCCCTATTTTCTTGAACTATCTTTTACCTTGATGTATTCTTCTTCTTGAGGTGATCTTGTATCTGAGAGTTGATCTTTTGGTGGAGCTTCATCTTCCTCCTTGGTTATCGAGAGCTTGGAGCTTGTTCCTTCTCTTAAGGCGGGTTATATAAAACTCTACCCTCTCTATTATTGCACTTTTCTTACTTGCATGTTATTGTTCTCTCTCTAAATCATTGTCCTAACATACTAGTTTATGATATCTCATGTTCTAGAGCTTGAATGATGGTGGTTATCATCTTTGGTTTTCTTAGAATCCGACCCTAATTGTTGGTACTCGATTTTGGAGATGGTTGTGGAATGGATAGTTTTCTCTCATCTTTTGATCTTGGATTTTGATCACATGCATAAGATTCGTGGACCTTAGTGTCACATGGAGTTTAGGTTCTATTTTGGATGTGTTGAACGTGAATTTCTCTCTCTTAACAAGGCTTCTCTTGGTGATTCTCATCAGTACATGTTCTAGGGTTTTTGGTGACAGTTTTTATGCGAAGTTTTCCTCCTTTATGATGGTGGTTGTATTTGATGTTTATCTTCTATTTTGGGTGTGATTTTGATCTAGGTTTATCTCTATTTTGTTGATGGTTGAGTTTTGTTAAGGTGTCTTGACCTTAGTGGTCGTAACACCTTGTTTTTATCTCGGTTGATACCTTGGTTGGGTTGGATGGTTGCTACCCTGATCTATGTAGCGGTTGTGACACCATGTTTTGGATGTGTGGTCGCTACCCTGATCTATGTAGTGGTAGTAACACCTATGAGTCAAAACCAAGGTTATTAGCAGTCGAGACATGCTTTTGTTTGGGTCGAGACATATGCTTTTGGTGATGGTCGAAACCCTAATTCTAGGTTAGTCGAGATACCATGTTGAATGGTGGTCGAGACACTATGTTTGTTGCAATTGAGACACCATGTTGAATGGTGTTGAGACATCTAGTTATGTTACGGTCATGACATTTGCTTTGAGGAGTGGTCATGACACATGTTTAATGGTTTGGGTCGATACACATACATGAGCATATGGTCAATACATGTGCATGAGTAAGCAAGTAATGATTCATGTAGAGTGATATTTGGATAATTGCTTAATTGAATCTAATCATGTTTCATTACCCTAATGTGCTCCAATAAAGTGGGAGATGGTGTATCTAGGGTTTGGTTATGGGATGAAATTATAAAACCCTAATTAGCTATACATGAAACTCTAACCCTAATTTTGGGTCATGTGATGTGTTTGCTTATCATACTTGGAATGATTATCATATTATGATGTTTTCTCTCTCTTATTTATAAATCCCTAACCTTACAGGTGATATGAATGTCATAGCTATGTGAATGCTATGGTGAATTTTATATTATACAATATTGTGATTATACATATTATTGAGGCATAATGTGATGATGAATATGTAGAGATTATGTGATTCGGTCTGATGACTTGGAAGATGCCTTGTGCATAATTTGATGTGATAACCTCTAGAGATGTGATTTGAGGGATTGATATCCCTTTGTGAATTGATGAACCATTGTGATGAGATAATGATGATGGCCTTATGTATTACAGTGTATCAGTACCATGAGAGGATGAGATCAGTTTATACCTTGTCCATTTTATATTTTCTGAAGTTGTTTCACAGTTATGCTTGCTAGAATGGATTAGGGTTTTGTATGTCCACTTGTATGTTGAAGCCTTAATTTGCCCAATTGGCATAACTAATAAAGTGAAACCTTAATCATGTATTTTTCATGTGCCATAGATCCATTCCAGTGTCAGAACTTGCTGGGTGGTGAAATGAGTAACTCCTATGGGAAACTCAGAGCGCATATTGTTGAATATGTGGGGCGCATGTTGAGTGTATATCCTTGCATCCACAATCATATGCGTTATGGAGGGTGATTGCAGTCATGCCTCAGAGATGTGATATGAGAGATATGATATGGCAGCAATGCAACTACATATGCCTTTTTATAGAACGATTGTGCGTGAGCCTATTCTCTAGTGTTGTGACCTGTACCAAGGTGGGCTAGTTGTTTTTCAGAATGAATATATGTCATTGTTGGCAGTTGACTGTTATGTCTTTGTGTTGTCTCTCGTACTAATTGGGAGTTGTTGGAGAGGTTGTGGATTCTGGCTCATCCATTGACCTTGTATGACACTGATTTAGACTTAGCAGTGGTCAGTTGGGTTTGGGTGGTACAACTCAAATCCTCAGGGGATTAATAAAATATGTAACACATCCGTGTAGCATATTCTTATAGGGTTAAACCTAAATAATAATGGATGAACCCTTTTTCCTTAATCTTGTACTATTTAGTTTATAACAGTTATACATGTTCTTCATATTCCTTCTTAAATAATAATATGTTCTACGATTCAGTTGCAATTGCCTAAATTGCTTCAATAGTATTATTTGCTTTAAATACATCATTTAGTTGAATATGCTTATCATGTAAATAGCTTTACCTTCTTCTATTCTTTACCTTATACATGTGTTATAATAGTGTTGGTGGATAGTCATATCTCCTGCTGATATATGGATCTCACCCTGTGGGTTTTCCACATCTTTTAGGTGGTTGTGCACAAAGAGGTAGAGGTTGTGCAGCTGAGGAAGAGCAACGACAAGAGAAGTAGTTGATAAGGTTGGATGCGTTGCTAGTCTTTTGGTGATAGAGTCCTAGATGTCATCCATGTACACTCAGGTCTTTGGGGGTGTTCTTGATGTATTTTGTGGTTATGATATCGATACGAGGTTTTTGGTTTGTGTGTCATGGTTGTACATATATGGCATGTGTATATGTATATATGTGGAACAGGTACCTCATGTAATAGATGGATGACAAGAATGATAGTGTAAAATGATGTAAGAACCTTATGATATGATATGTAATGTATGTGGAAGGCTTGTGGACTTATTTGTGATGAGTTTTTGCTTATGGTTATTTTGCAAAATTGATTTTGATTTCTTATGTTGTCTGGTAATCCACATGCTTAGTGATGATTCCGTGCTTTGGTTTTGAGTAACCTCATTTTGTGTGACAGGTGTGTCACAACAACAGTTCCCCCAGTCAAGCTCTATGTCTATAACATAACTAAAGGGTGTTTCAATATTTCTATATTTGTTTTATCTAAACCCCAGATTAAGCTAATTGGATTTTTTATCCCGATTGGCCAGCTTTTGATCATTTGTATCTTTTGATTGGTATGTCTAATGGAGTCAAGTTATATATGTAATTTGATCAAATTTTCAATATCTAGATCTATGATTGGGATTGAAAACCTGATTTGACTCTGAGTTCCCTTATATTAGCCAAGAACCATAAAACCCTAGAAACTAAGGTAAATACAATTATTAATGAATATCATTCAATGAATATGATAACTAGGTTTCAACCAACCCAAGTACATGATTAGGGCATATTCAACCTCAGAAGAGAGATTATGTTTTCTTTAATAAAGGTAAGTGAACCATGTCCTTTGAATTCATCTTATCTAATTATCCTTACCAGAATAACCCATTAGACGCATGGTCTAATGTTCATACATAGATCATGACTTTTCATTGCAATAGAATTCCTACCTCGGATAGCTAGTGCTTAGACCATATAAATTATTAGTTTCAAGTTATCACTCATGCATGATTGATAGAAATCAACATGTGGATTATTAGAGCTCAGAATATAACGTATTTTAGTGTGTTGGTTCTTTGTTATCTTTTAGAATTCAGAAGTTCCTTTAGAATATTAGAATCAAGTACATAATCTAGAATTCAGTTTTATCTCAGTTACTTACTAATTGATATTTAGGATTCAGAAGAACTTAGAATGAAAATATCAGAATATATTCCAATTTTAGTTCCTCATTGTTATACCTAAATGTAGATTTCTTATAAATGTCAGAATAGAATTTAGAATACAGAATGCAAGAATAGAATATATAATTCAAAATTTATCTCAGTTATCAATGATACATAATCAAAATAGAAATAGAATCAGAATCAGAAATAGAACAAGAACAAAGAAGAATAGAAAAATGACACCAGAACATAATTTATATTATATAATAAGTCTTCACATAATGAAAGTACTATGGTACATAGAACAGAAGGCTTTTATGCCATAGAAGGTGCATTGCACCATAGAAGGCACTTAGTGACACAGAACATAAGACACCTTGGTGTCACCATAAGGCTTCCATGCCACAGAAGGTGCATTGCACCATAGAAGGCACATAATGCCACAGAAGAGGACTTATTGTATGATAGTGGCCTCAAAAAGATAAAAGATGTAAATAAAAGATGTGTAGCTTAGTTGTAGATTTTAAGTTTTTATAATGCAATCATTTCTATTATGTTATTAGAATTCAATTCCACTTACTCTGACCTAGCTTTTTTTTTGTGCATGGCTATAGACGAGATGTCCATATGTGAGGAGTGGGAGTAGCAATAGTACCCAGAGACTTGGAACACACTGATAGAGCAGGATAAGATCTGGTGGGGTGCCAACTATAAGATGATCCTCAGGTTTATAGACTCAAGATTATCCTCAGGGATGCACCTCCAAGCATCAAGAAGGATAAGAGGGTGTGTAAAGGGTTCGTTTGGGTGGAAGGATAGAGGTATATAAAGCTTGGGTTGAGAGAGAAAGATGGGTAGAGGTGTCAAGACATGTATGCCATGTGTCCCAAGTCAAAATCTCACCTCCATGCAGAAACATGTCAACCATCAAACCTTGAATCTAGGGGGACCATGGGATGTCAACCCTTGAAGAACCATCAACCTCCAACACTAGGTGGCCCTTTGTATCATGCCATCACTTGGCCACCAAGGCAAACCCTAACACCACCATCAGTTGTGCTCAACACAAGGAAAACCATCAACCTTAGGTTCCTCAAAGAAAAATTATTGAATCTCAAGCACCAAGAGACCACCATCGGATCCCACACATCCAAGAGAAACCATCGGATCCCAAGCATACAAGGGAAAACCATAAAGTTAGGGCATCTAGGTGAGAAACCCTAAGTCTCAATCCTAGACTAGGTAACACCTCTAAGACAATGGTGCAACTAGGCACCCAAAGATACTGCTATATCAAACATTTTGAGAGGACTTATGAGGCACAGCATACATGTGACAAATTACAGCAAAAATGTTAGATATGGAAAATTGCATAAAAGCCCTTATAAGCACTGACCGGCCTAAATCGTGCGTCCAAAAAGTGGAGCGGATTTGAGGTAGTCGAGCTTTTATATTTATAACTTGAAACCTTCTAGGCCCCTGCAACTTTGTTTACGGGGTCGAAGTAGATATACGGGGTCGAACACAGGGACAAGGGTGGTAGTGTTGAGAACGCGGAATCGACACGCTACACTCTAGCAAGGGTAGAGATATGGTAAAATTCCCCAAGGGGAACAGCAAGATAAGATCGATAAAATAAAAGAAATTTATCTCCAACTGGAGCTACGAGGAAGATTTAAGGTTTTAAGCATTTATCAGTTTTTAGGGGTTTTCATGCAACAGAAACAGAGAGATAATACTAAAGCTAAAGCATGGTACGAAGGAGAAAAACTTCAGTAAAACAAGCGACAGCAGGAACATCTTGTACCCCTCCTCTCAGAGCGGGTACCTCTAACCAAGCATCAACACCACTCTCAAGGTTGCTGGACTTAAGTTAGAGTGGAGGTTTACTATAGCAACTCCGATTCCGGGCACTCTCGTACTCCAGAGTCAGACCAAACACTAGAGCCACAACACCTCTCTCGAGGCTGTTGCGACGGGAAAACATGATTTGGTAGCTAATCGAAATGTGATCCAAACATACAAGCTAGAGTTCAGATGTTAAGCATAGCAATCATCCAACAAAAGTACCAAACATAAGCAGCAGATAATTAAACTCTTCTATTTCCATAAACAAATAAGGTTCTGATTACATTGCAGAAGTAAAAGAAATAAATGACTGAAATAATAAAGATAGATGTCGCCTTCTTGATATGGAAGGACGACAGACTACAGCAGACCCTCTAGCCCGATACTGGTAGGAGCCTAGCCCGATACAATCGTGTCGGGCGGCACACCCTCTCAGGCGACACGCCGTGATGGGAAGATTGCATCATGCGAGGACCCTTCCCCGATACGATCATGTCGGGCGGTACCCTCTCGGGTGACACGCCATGATGGGCGATGCGTATCGGGGTTCGGTATCGTGTCGGGCTAGAGCGATGCTCCTAGTATCGGTCACTTATGTCGGGGATCCTTGTCAGCCGATATCGGCCTGCAGTGTTTCTCGGGACGAACCTAAGTGAATCATTCCCTCCCTCTCGGGATCGGGAAGTGCTCACCTAGAATCGCCCGGCACAAGCACTGAGGAACAATACACTAGCTCTTCGCAGCTTTCCTGAGGTGACTTGCGTAGGGTTCCCGACCTGTCTTTTCGGCTTCCTATAGCTGCTATTTATAGGTAGCGGTTGGGGAAGTTATGGTGCTCAGGGCACCACGTGTCCTTTAGCTCTTATTATCACGGAGTCAGTGGACGACCGATATCAGTATCACCCGGCACAAGGATGTCGGTTGTCGGTGGATGTGACAAGCGGCACCTGCCGGTGGATGGCCTGTGTCACGCGACAAGCTTTGGTTGTCGTGGCGAGCCCGGCTCCCCGTCGGGTAGATAGGTGTATCGTCCGTTAGTCCCTTCTTGTGCGGCATCCTCGTGTCGTGCGTCTGTGTATTGCACCACCCTGCCGGGAAGTGTGCATATCGGCCGGCTGGAAGGCCGATGCAGGTGGAATCATGTTTGTGGGCCGAGACGGGCCTTATTGTTGACAAATGGGTCAAAATTGGAGGAAAACTCTACAAAAGATGGACATATTGAATTAAGAGTGTAGTTTGGCCTGTTATTGCAAAAGTATATATAAAAAGAGAGGAAAACAGTTTAAAAGGGTAGTTTTGATAACAAAATAAGGGTCAAAAACATCACAAAATTTGGTGTTATCAACTCCCCCAAACTTAGCATTTTGATTGTCCTCAATCAATATTTAAACTTTATTTTGTGATGCTCCTTCTTGCGCGGTGTAGCTTTCAGGCCAAGAGGTAAGACAAGTATCTTGATGTCTTTAGAGATAATACTGCCCCACTTCGAACAAAAGACCTTGCATTTCCTACCTTATTATTTCAGTAAAAAATTTCTCTACAGATTCAGCGAGACTTTGGTGCATGATTCCGAAGTTAGCTTTCACACCAAACAGCTTTAGGGGTAGAAAGTTGTGTGTTGGGTAGGCTAAGGCTTTTTGGGTTTTTCTTGTTTCCCTTCAGTCCATCGAGGTACGGATCCGTTAGTGGGCAAGTGGTCCCTGCAGTCCAAGCCAGTTGGTTTTAGAGCAGTGATTTCACATCCTATGTACCACTGCCCCGGATCTACCATGCCTAAAGATGGGTACTTTTGGAAAACAAGTGTGTATGTATGTGTGTGTATATATATATATATATATATATATATATATATATATATATTGGGCACAACTCTCATGCTTTTATTCACTCTCATAAGGCTACTTTCTCTTTTTGGGATTTTTGTTGGGTAGGGGAAAATAAAAGGGATTTTTTCTGTTTGGGCAGCTTTTTCCTTCTCCATACTCGTCTCTTAGCTGTTTGCGAGATCATTATTTTTTCGAAATTTTTGGCGTGGAAAAATGTAGTCTTTTGTTGTTTGAGGCTGCATTATCAGAAAGATATAACAAAACTTGCATCTCATTGGGAACATAGAAAACAAACTGGTAAGAAGTTGAATCAGGTTTTACTAATATAGTGACTTTGTACATATGAAAGGGAACAACAATTTTTCAAAAACTTTTGTAATTTTCAAGAATATTTTTGTATGAGAAAGAATGTGTACACATGATATAGAAGAAAAACAAAAGGAGGAGAAGTTTGAAGAAAAATTTTATACCTCCCTCACTGGTACATGGTACCCCTCCAAACTCACTCCACACTCTGTCCCAGAGTTTTGGATTAGATAAGGTAGGTTAATGTTTAACTCGGTGAGGGATTAACTACTGAGTGTGCCTGCACTGGATAGAAGCTCCCACACATATTCTCCCTGTTTGCTGTGATAGTCGATGTGGTGGAGCTGGTCAGGCGTCTCTTCATTTGCTATTCATTCCAGGACGAAGATGCTCAGCTGATCGAACAAAGACTGGTGGCAGAACCTGCTCGGCCTGTAGAGCTTGGTCGCCAGTTCTGCATAACGGTGTCCATGCTCATCATCTCTTGGTACGAACCTTCCTGGTGTGTGATCCAGGGGTTCTGCCACTACATTCGGTGCTGCAGTTGGAGTCGTCGTCTCTCTTGTCCTTGTCCTCTTTTCTACTGTTGATGGCCCAGCCGCTTCGGGATTTAGGCGTTTCTGCCCGACAGTTGTCGCTTCAGCTGCGGCTTTGGTGTTGATCCTTCTGTCGTGCTCGTCAACTCAGACAACAGTCTGCTTGGTACGGGCCATTTCTGTTAATCATAGAAAAAATTCCTTAATCAATTAAATGTGACGATGTTTAAAAAGGGAAACTGAATGCACTATAAGGTATGGCCCGATACAAAAAAAAATGATCCCACACCACTGTATCGGGCGATACGAGGTTTTCAGAGATTAGGGCTCGCGCCCGATACGAGATATGGGTATCGTCCGTCACGACGAAAGCACTTGTTAGGCGATATAGAACAAGATGATATGGCGATAACAGCGTGTCAGGCTAGTCGCCCGACCCGGGTCTATCGGGCGATACGGTTGCGAAAGACAAACGTCCGACATGGGTCTTTCTGAGGGAAAAACAATGTGTCGCCTGACAACAAGACAAGCGAGGCGGCGCGAGGATGGGCGACACGGTTATCACCCGATATGGCGTAATGCTTGTCGGGCGGTACGAGGAAACTCAGCTAAAGTTGTTTGTCCGATAATTTATGCGCGATAGGAAGGTCGTGTCGGGAAAGCTGGGACGATACGTCTATCGGGCTATACCTTTGCTATTTTCTTAAACTTCTGCGTGGCACGAGAGCAGAAGAAAGTTGCACGACACGGGAGCAAACTCAGGAAATCACAGCGCGATACGGGTAGGTGAAAATAGTAAAGGCAGTAGCCCGACACGGTAATATCTCGGTTCCTTATATAGCAATCCTATCCGGGGTAAAACTGGTAATTCTTGGGCATGCGTCGGATGTTGGGGTAAGTCTTTTCTGAGACGGGCAGTCCATCCATCGATACGAGTGTGCGCCGCCCAGGTATGCCATCCGTCACGACCTTTGCGATGCCCGAAATACCATTTCCCAATACGGGCACGTTCAGCGTGCCGGATGAGCTGCTGCCCGATACGACTTTTCAGATAAAAATCAAGGAGTAAGACTTAAAACAAAACCGGAAAAGCGGTCGATGAGTAAAACATCATTGGCCTAAGGTTAAGATCCCGGCCTCAGATGGTATCACCCACCTCAGTCTATAAAACCGAGCGGTGGCCCATAAAACAGAAGAGTCAGCGCATTTGGCGCATGTACTAACTCAGGCCTTATTACAGTCCATAATGTTTGTAATGTTTATTTTGCAGGAAAGTAAATAACATCCTATTCTAGGAAAGAAAAGAAAACTCGGGCTGCCTCTCGAGAAGTGTTGTAATATTCGTCTCCAGCTTGACGTCTTCCAGCTTCTTCACTCCTTAGTTTCTGGCATCATCCTCTCGTGCAACTCGATCCTCTTTCCTCTTGGTCATTGTCCAACCTTCTTTGCCGTTTCAGTATTCGACGGAATTTTGCCTGAAGGATTTTTTATTAATTCGGCCATTTGAGCTAATTGCTTATCAATCTGGCATTGATGCATCTGCATATCCACCACTTGGACCTGCAACGAGTTCAAAACACCCGAATTTGATAGCGCGCTCTGCGCTAACTAGTTATTAATAGTGTCCTGCCTTTTCACAAAATCAAACAGTTGGCCTACCACATCTGTCTGGCTAGAAACCTTATCATGTTCCTTGGTTGATCCTTGGTACTTGACTTGACTTTGGAAGTTACCTTTGTTCGCCTGGAAGGGGGTGTTTTTAGTGTACTAACTGGGTCCTCCCCTCTTCTCGAACGATTGGGGCGGCTTAGACAAGCTATGCAACTGATGTGAATTGTCGACTGCATTCTTGTTGTCATAGCTGAAACCAGGGTGGTTCGGCCTCTTAAATTTTACAAAAGAGACATTTTCAGTCTCTTCGGCCTCGGATTCAGAATCACTTGATGCTTCCGGTCAGGTGTAGATGCATTTATCTACCCCATGGCCTCCTTCTCCACACATCACACACTTCATCACTTTTTCCACCTACTTCTTCCCTTTACCACCAGATTCCCTTAGCTGCTTGACATCTGTCACTATCCTTTGTATCTGAGAAGTTATAGACTCCAGAGCTTTGGATTCAAGAGAGGGTCCTTCACTTACCTTCTTAGCCTGTCCTCTGTCAGATCTATCATACTCAGTGTCGGCTTGCAGCTCGGCCATGTTTTTAATGATCCTTTCAGACTTGCTCAGCTTTTTCCCTAGGAAGTCACTTCCTGCTACCGCATTCAGTGACACCCTTTCATCGGGAGTCAGATCGTTGTAAAAGGTGGTGACTAGGAAACCTTTCTTATAGTTATGGTGAGGACAGCCCCTCTGATATTCCTGGTACCTTTCCCAGGCATCGTGGATATTCTCGCTGGGCCTTTGCATAAAGGAGGTTATCTTTTTCCTATTCCTCACTGTCTTCTCAGTCGGATAGAATTTATTTACGAAAGCATCTTCTAGTGCTCCCCATCCATTTAGAGATTGGTGGGGAAGTCTCATATACCACGATAGAGCCTTGTCTTCCAGAGAGAAGATGAAGCCCTTGTAGTAGATGACTTCCTGGGGTACACCTCGCATCTTAATCGTGTCACGGATATTCTTGAAGGCGTCCAGGTGATGATAAGTGTTGTCGTTCTTGGAGCTCCCTCTAAAGCTCTTATTTTGGATCATGGAGATTACAGACGGCTTGAGCTCAAAGTTGGTGGCGTTGAAACGTGGAACGATGACCGGGCACCGAGAATTGTTAGCCTTCGTGGAGGCTAACTCCCTCAGAGTTTTCTCCTCTTCGTCTGAATCTTCGCTATCGCTGGCTTCTTGGCGTCGTACCTGATTATTGTTATTCATCATGTTCCTGTGGTAGCGATGCCTTTCACGACGATGGTCTTCCTCGAACTGATCCATCTCTGGATCTTCAAGTTGATCATTTTCGTCGTATCGGTCGTTGACCTCAGGAGGAGGCAAATCAGGCCTAGCCCTCTCCTAGAATTCTCCTTCAGAATGGGGTGGCTCAATGCGAGGTGACATGAAGGCTGGTGCTGGTGCTCAGTCGAACGGAATGTCCTTTCCTATGAGTACCTGAAATAGCATGAAAAATCAATTTAGAAAATTTGTTGTCAATAATACAAATTATTCATTTTAGGCAAAGAATACTATCAATAATGAAAAAGGAAAAAGAAAGTGATGTCAAACTTATTTCTAAGCTTGAGGCACATGAGTGTAGTTAGTGGATTCGGGTTCGTCAACAGTACCGTTTTGCCTTGTCCCCGGCAACGGCACCAAAAAGTTGACCTGCCTAAATCGTGCGTCCAAAAAGTGGAGCGGATTTGAGGTAGTCGAGCTTTTATATTTATAACCCGAAACCTTCTAGGCCCCCACAACTTTGTTTACGGGGTCGAAGTAGATATACGGGGTCGAACATAGGGACAAGGGTGGTAGTGTTGAGAACGCGGAATCGACATGCTACACTCCGGCAAGGGTAGAGATATTGTAAAATTCCCCAAGGGGAACGACAAGATAAGATCGATAAAACAAAACAAATCTATCTCCAACTGGAGCTACGAGGAAGATTTAAGGTTTTAAGCATTTATCAATTTTTAGGGGTTTTCATGCAACAGAAATAGAGAGATAATACTAAAGCTAAAGCATGGTACGAAGGAGAAAAACTTTAGTAAAACAAGCGACAGCA
Organism: Alisma plantago-aquatica; assembly: GCA_963693085.1. Taxonomy (NCBI): domain Eukaryota; kingdom Viridiplantae; phylum Streptophyta; class Magnoliopsida; order Alismatales; family Alismataceae; genus Alisma; species Alisma plantago-aquatica. The sequence goes on from OY856409.1 coordinate 401,822,468, forward strand.
GGAACATCTTGTACCCCACCTCTCAGAGCGGGTACCTCTAACCAAGCATCAACACCACTCTCGAGGTTGATGGACTTAAGTTAGAATGGAAAGGTTACTAAAGCAACTCCGATTCCGGGCATTCTCGTACTCCAGAGTCGGACCAAACACTAGAGCCACAACACCTCTCTCGAGGTTGTTGCGATGGGAAAAACACGATTCGGTAGCTAATCGAAACGCGATCCAAACATACAAGCTAGAATTTAGATGTTAAGCATAGCAATCATCCAACAAAGGTACCAAACATAAGCAGCAGATAATTAAACTCTTCTATTTCCATAAACAAATAAGGTTCTGATTACATTGCAGAAGTAAAAGAAATAAATGACTGAAATAATAAAGATAGATTTCGCCTTCTTGATCTAGAAGGACGATAGACTACAGCAGACCCTCCATCCCGATACCGGTAGGAGCCTAGCCCGATACAACCGTGTCGGGTGGCACACCCTCTCAGGCGACACGCCGTGACGGGTGGATTGCATCGTGCGAGGACCCTTTCCCGATAAGATCATGTCGTGCGGTACCCTCTCGGGCGACACGCCATGACGGGTGATGCGTATCGGGGTTCGGTATCGTGCTAGGCTAGAGCGATGATCCTAGTATCGGTCACTTATGTCGGGGATCCTTGTCAGCCGATATCGGCCTGCAGTGTTGCCCGAGACGAACCTAAGTGAATCATTCCCTCCCTCTCGGGATGGGGAAGTGCTCACCTAGAATCACCCGACACAAGCATTGAGGCACGATACACTAGCTCTTCATAGATTTCCTGAGGTGACTTGCGTAGGGTTCCCGACCTATCTTTTCGGCTTCATGTAGCTGCTATTTATAGGCAGCGGTTGGGGAAGTTATGGTGCTCAGGGCACCACATGTCCTTCTTTAGCTCTTATTATTGCGAAGTTGGTGGATGGCCAATATCAGTATCGCCTGGCACAAGGATGTCGGTTGTCGGTGGACGTGACGAGTGGCGCCTGTCGGTGGGTGGCATGTGTCGCGCGACAAGCTTCGGTTGTCGTGGCGAGCCCGGCTCCCCGTCGGGTAGATAGGTGTATCATCCGTTCGTCCCTTCTTGTACGGCATCCTCGTGTCACGCGTCCGTGTTTTGCGCCACCCTACCGGGTAGTGTGCATATCGGCCGGCTGGAAGGCCGATGCAGGTGGAATCATGTTTGTGGGCCGGGACGGGCCTTATTGCTTACAAATGGGTCAAAATTGGAGGAAAACTCTGCAAAAGATGGACATATTGAATTAAGAGCGTAGTTTGGCCTGTTATTGCAAAAGTATATATAAAAAGAGAGGAAAATAGTTTAAAAGGGTAGTTTTGATAACAAAATAAGGGTAAAAAACAGAACAAATATGCAAAACTTACTCAAACATTGTCCAAACTGGTCAAAAAATGAAACTTAGCCTTTTCACATGATATCAAATCATGGATTAGGGTTTGATTAAGGTTTTAAGCACTTAATTAATGTAAGCAAGCATGTTCAACCAAAAATCTAGGTTAGGGGTCTTACAACCAAAAACCCCTAATAGGGATTTTGCCCTCAAAATCCTATGCAAACAAAGACGGGTACTTCCTACACACCTCATCCTCTAACTCCCATGTGGCTTCCTCCACACCATGGTGATACCACAACACCTTCACTAAGGCTATGTCCTTCTTCCTTAGCTTCTACACACGCTTATCTAGGATCAACATAGGATCCTCAACATAAGAAACATCATCATTCAACTCAACCTCTGTTGGTTGCATCATCTGCTCTATGTCTAGGTGACACTTCCTCGGTAGGAAACGTGAAAGACAATCTGCAACATGTGCAACTCTGGTAGTCATTCTAACTTATATGCACCTTTCCAATAGTGCCAAAATTGAGTCTGCTCCCATAAACCTAGGATCCAACTTACCCTTCTTACCAAACATCAACACACCTTTCTAAGAGGAAACCTTGAGGTACACGTTGTATCCAACTTAGATCTCTAATGGTCTACGATGATTATTGACATACAACTTTTGTCTATCCTGAGCTGCCTTCAATTGTTGATGTATCACCTTGATCTTCTCTATAGTCTATTGCACTAATTTAGGACCCAAAAGTTGATATTCACCTGCCTCATACTAACAAAGAGGTGACTGACAATACCTCTCATGCAAAGCCTCATACGGTTCCATGTCTATACTTCTCTAATAGTTGTTGTAGGCAAAATCAATAGAATCAGATGAACATCCCATTTACTAAGAAACTGAAGAACACATGCTCTTAGAAGATCTTCTAACGTATGGATGATCTTTTCTGATTGACCATCTGTTTGCAGATGGAAAGTTGTGCCAAACTCCAGTTGTGTACACAAAGTTGTATGCAGACGTTCCCAAAATTTGCTCGTAAATGGAGGACCCCTGTCAGACACTATGGTAACCAGTATACCATGCAGACAAACTATCTTTTCAACGTAGATCTTTGCCAACTTCTCTACTATGTAGGTTGTCTTGATTGGAAAAAATTGAGTTGACTTGGTCAGTCGGTCACCTATCACCCATATGGAATCAAGACCCTTGGTTGTCCTTGGAAAACTAACCACAAAGTCCATGGTTATATGATCACATTTCCACTGTGGTATTGGAAAATGTTGTAATGTCCCTATAGGCTTATGATGCTCTGTCTTGACTTGCTAACCAACTGGACACATGTCAACAAACTCTGCCACATGATGCTTCAACCCTATACACCAATACAAATCCTTCATGGTTGTATAGCTTTGTACTGTCAGGATGCATCATGTACATAGAAGAATGAGCCTCCTCAAGTACCATCTCCCTCAGGCCATCAACATCTAGAACCATTGTCCTGTTGTGAAAGTTAATAGTCTTATCATCTAACTCATAGAAATCACCATGCTTCCCGCTGCCAAACTCTAATCTGATATCTTGTATCACAACATCATTCTTCTATGTGTCTCTAATATGTTGTATCAATGTCAGCTTACCCTACAATTGTGCTAACAGTCCTACTAAGAGAGAAACCGCCAATTGTACATTCGTCTACTAAAGTGATACTAACATGTCCCTCTTATAACACGCCATAGAGTGTAATTGTGCTTTTTCTGTAGATGATGAAGAAGATGACTTCTTGCTGAATGCATCATCCACCACATTCACCTTCACTATATGGTATTCTATCATGCAGTCATAGTCTTTGATCAGCTCCATCCATCGTCTCTGCCTCATATACAACTCCTACTTTAAGAAGATATACTGAAGGTTCTTGTGGTTTGTGAAAATATGACACTTCTCCCCATATAGATAGTGCCTCCAAATATTCAAGATAAGAACTATAGTTGCTAACTCAAGTTCATGAGTTGGATAGTTCTCCTCGTGTTTATTAAGTTGTCGTGAAGCACAAGAAATTATGTTATTGTCATGCATCAGCACACATCCCAAGCCATTCTTTGAAGCATCACAGAAGACAGTGTAACCTTTCCCTTGCTTTGGAAACACTAACACTAGAGCATTGGTCAACTTCTCCTTCAACCACTGGAGAGAATAGTGACACTTGTCATCGCAGACAAAAGGAACACCCTTCCTAGTCAAATGGGTTAGGGGTAACTCTACAACATTGAAATGTTTAATGAATCTCATGTGGTAACCAGCCAAACCTAGGAAGCTTCAGACCTCAGTCACTGTCTTGGGTTGCTCCCACTCCAGCACTGATGCTACCTTCTTGTCATCTACACAAACACCCTTACAAGATATAACATGACCAAGAAAAGACACCTCGATCAACCAAAACTCACACTTGTTAAACTTGGCATACATCTGATGCTGCCTAAAAAACTCTAACACTTGGAAAAGATGTTGCTCATGTTGTCGACTATGCTTGAAGTATATGAAAATATCTATGAACACACCTACAAACTGGTCCAGATATGGTCTGAACACTCTATTCATCAAGTCCATGAAAGTTGTCGGTGCATTGGTTAGCCCAAATGGCATAACCACAAACTAATAGTGATCATACCTAGTCCTAAAAGTAGTCTTAGGTATGTTATCAACCTTGATCCTCAACTGGTGATATCCTAATCTCAAGTTTATCTTGGAGAACAATGTAGAATCTCTAAACGGATCAAACAGGTCATCAATCCTCGACAATGGATATTTTTTCTTCATTGTAACCTTGTTTAACTGTTGACAATTTATGTCAAGCCTCATAGAACCATCCTTCTTCTTCACAAACAACACTAGATCACCCCAAGGGGAAGTTCTTGATCATATGAAATCTTTGTCCACTAACTCCTACAACTATTTCGTCAACTCCTACAACTCAGATGGTGCCATCCTATAAGGTGCATGGGTTATGTGTTGTGTTGGAGGTACCTTTTTGTTCTTAAAATCAATCTCTCTAGCAGGTGGAACACTAAGAAACTAATCTGTAAAGATGTCCTCAAACTCACTTATAGAGGTACCTCCAAGATATTAGAACTCCTCGCCTTGGTATCCACAACATGGATCAAGAAAGCCTCACACCAATGTCTCATCAACTTCTCTACTATCACATTTGACACCGACATGTAGGAAGGATTTTCCTATCACCTTGAAAAGTCCAAGTTACATATCCATCACCGAACGTTGCAACCTTAGAAATACAATCCAAAACAACCTTGTACTTCGTTAAAGGTATCCATTTGTAGGATCACATCAAATATGTGCATGTCAAGTAGTATGAGGTCCATGTGAGTGTCGCATCTTAAGAAAGAAGAAGGCAAGATGGGAACACCTACCGTAACTTACTAGAACTAACTAAAGGGGTTTATAGAAAGAGACTATCAGATATACTACAAACAAGAAGATAACAACTACATATCACCTCTTTGGTGATAAATGAGTGTGTCACACTCAGGTCAACTAAAACAAACATAAAAGGAGAAGCAGATAAGTTAGAATGAAAAAGTTCCATCTAGTCTATCATGACCCATGGGTTGTCCACTCCCTCTAGATCACTCATAGCATAGAATCTAACCACTATATGTTGCCATCCTCATCCTACGTCAGTTAGTACAGATGACCCTACCTGTAATGCTTGACCATGTCCTCTACCACCACCACTATTGTAATATTGTTGTTGTGAGCCCCATTGGCTCTGCCTTGACTGTTGTGTCACTTCCTCATCCATTAGTGGGTAGGACCACCTCACATGCCCAACCTATCCATGCTTGAAACTTGTTCTTGAGTCGTATTGTGTCCTAGACGACCCCATCACTAACACTGACAATGAACTTTTCTCCCTCGCTGGTGGAAATCTGCTACCTCTCCCTTTACTTAGGGCCACTATGACTGCACACGTGATCTCGACTCAGAAAAATCTGACCTCTATTGTGATTTTTGGTATTGTGGTGGAGAAAACCTTGGCTTCTTGAAACCATGAGATGAATGTCTTTGAAACTAAGTTGGTTTCTTCCTAGCGTTGGCTTCATGCTTCTCGGTAGTAGACCTCTCAATCCTCCTCATGGACTCCACAAAGGTAGATAACTTCTCCTTTATTCTCCAAAGAAAATGTTGTTGTAGACAACTCAAAGCTCAGACCCTTCTCAAACCTTTGGATCCTCTCCTTCTTTGCCATTGCCATGTGAGGATAGAACCTCAAAAGCTCCATAAACTTTGCCTCATAGTTGTTGATAGATATTGATGCTTTGCACGACCATTCAAACTAGGATGTATTCTTGTCTAGGTACGTCTCAGGGAAGTAGAAACTCATAAACTCCCCTCGAAACTCTTCCCAACTCACAACAGCTCGTGGTCTCTTCTCCTCCTCAATATCCCACCAATGGAAGCACTACCCTTCAACAGGTAAACTATGTGTTTCATCTTGACCTCTTCTAGGATGTTCAAGATCTTAAATGCCTTCTCTATCTTGGTTAACCACATGTCAGTGTATGTTGGGTTTGTTGTACCCGCGTACTCAGTAGATCCCACGTGCTTCAACCTATCAAATGTCTTCCCTCGACCTTGAGATTCTACATCAGGGATGACTGCCCTAGGTTGAGGTGTAGGTGCTCTATCCGCTAAGTGTGTAATCATCACCATGAGCTATCTAAACATGGACTAGAAAGCTGGATATTTTCCATGGTTGGAGGGTCAAACGGAGGTGGTTTGGGCTCTAATGGCCCCATCATAGGTACTCTTCCATCAAGTATCGGTCTCCTACCGCCACCTCCTAGCATGACATAGCTACTTTCCACATGCTCTACAGACACACACATATATATAAGCGTAATCTATGAGCAGATATGTTGGATTACGTAATAACAGACACAAAACCTAAGTCATATGTCCTTATAGACTCAGCAAACCTAAATCTTTGATACCAACCAAAGGTGTGACACCCCTTCACGCTAAACTAGATTACTTAAAATACAAAACACAAATGATCACTAATAAACCACATAACAGGAATAAGGGATAAATTAAACTGAATTAAACATCACAAACATGCCCAGAAACATTTGTATATAGGTCCAACAACCTATATAAAAGCACATATCATACTAAGTATCTATACAACTATCTAGTGGCCTCATCCACAACTTGTATACAAAAGCATATGGTTTCACATGTATATGCCATACACAACATCAGCATACTGCCAAAAATTCAAATCGATATATATCATCTACAAGACACCCCATGCCCAGACCTGAGAGTATAGGGACAACTATAGGACACAATGAATACTAGCCAACCTTGTGCTCCTATTGATCTCTAAGCTGCTCTTCCTCACCACCACAATCATGACGATGTCACTGACAATCACCTAAAAATATGTGGTGACTCACGAGGTGAGACCCATGTCCTAACGAGAGATATAACTCTCAACAACATTTATTGATTATAGTAGGTTATGTGATTAAATAGATAAGGCTAGTTAAACCAGATAATATTACAGTCAACGTGATTAATATGATATGAATAGAAATAGATAAAGTTATCACCTTTTAAATACTTGATTTCTCTTACTACATTATTCATCAACTAAACATTACAAGAAACAAGGCAAGGATTATCATCCAATGTGAGTTGTTATTTAACCCCAGTTGATATAACTGGATTACATATTTTATTAAGCCCCGGGGTGTTTGAGTTATAGCACTCAAACTTCCAACTAACTACTGTGAAGTTGTAATCAGTTTCGTACAAGATCTCTTCCCCTAAGATCTTCCCCTCAGTCAGTATGAGTTTGATGTAGAATCATAAAAGTCAAGATGCAATCAACCTAGTCCGCCCTTAGTATATAGGTCACAACACTAGAAACTAGGGCATTGAAAACCCTACCATACAAGGTACAACAACAGTTGTTCTCAATTACATCACATACATAGTTCATAATCATTCATCTTAGATATGGCCTCGACCGCTCTCCATAACCTTGGGATCATGATGACAAGGATACACACTTCCTACACTCACATATACTCAATAGTATACGACTCCGAGTTTCCCTAATGGAATACTTGTTTCCCTATCCAGCAAGTTTTGAAACTAGAATAGTTCTACAACACAGAGTACTACATGATTAGGGTTTCACTTGATTAGTAAATGCCAATTGGGTGAGTTAAGATTGCATCAATCAAGTTACATACAAACCCTATAAGAGTTCTACAAAAAATTGGTATGTAACAGCTCCAAATATAAAACATATGAGGTATATTCTTTATCACATCATCACAAGATATCAACCCTTGTCACACATGAAGAGGATTACACCTCCATTAGGGCTCAAGTCATGCCCAAAGTTCATTAAGACCATTCACATTATCTCCAGCAAGAACATCATTATTTTTCAATACCTTGTAAAAGGTTTAACAATCATCATCATACTTTCCGTACACATGTTTATTATAAGATTGCATTACACATAAGATCTATGATGTTCATAATAGTAATATAGCATGATTAACCATCATAACTTAGTTACTTTAGTTAGATTCAACAAGGTAGATAGAGTTGATGTTGCAAATCGGCACTCTAAAGTAAACCATCAGTTTGTACACATACTTAAGCAAAAGCATAAACACTTACACCTAGCATCCCCATCAGATCATGGATGCACTTAAGCAAAACATCACTAGTTGTTCACATACTAAACTCATTGTTGTCTTATCCATAACATAAGCCTAGCCATCAAATCATGGACATCAATCAAAACCATCAGAACTTGTACCTACTAAATCCATAGGATTGTGAAAGATAGAAATGCCATCAGTTTTAAAAGCTGGGTCAACCATTAGATCTTGACTTAGTGAGACCATCGCATCTTACACCCAGTGAAGTCATTCAATTATGGACCTAGGTAGGCCATTGGATGTCAAAACTAAGTGAACCATCATTTGTGAAAATAGGTGACCCATAGGCTGTCAACATAGAGAAACCATCACATGTTTACACTAGGAAACCCATCAGTTATAAGCAAACAAGAGTACCATTGGTTCTTGAACAAAAGCAAGCCATTCGTTTGTAACACCAGATGAACTTAGAATTTACACATAAGGAGAAAACCATTGTTTGGACCACTTAATTAGAGCATCAAGACCATCCAAACATAACCATCATTTCTCAAGCACAAGAAGGTCCATCAAAATATACTTAAGAGTAAACAATTGGCTCTCACAAGAATCCAAGCCATCTGTTCATAAGTCAAGACAGAAATCAGTGCATAAACTTAAGAAAAAGTCATCATTTTAAACACTAAAGGAACCATCATTTTCATGGATGTACAAGGTCTAGAACCCTCACTTCCAAGGAATAAGCATGCATAAGGTTAATCTATACATCAATGGAGATTATCTACTCGAGACTACCACATATGATCAAACCCAAGGCAAGGATTCAACCTTTCTACTAGGTACTACGTTTTAGAGAAAGATCTATGCATGGAAAGTTAAGAGTAAGCAATAAACGTGAAGAAGGTTATATAACTCGCCCCAAGGAAGATGAAGAAGGTACAAACAAAAAAATAGCTTGAAGAGAGAGAGAGAAAACCTAGCTTTTGCACTCCACACGTCCAAATTAGCTCCTTTCTCCAAGAACATGGGAAACCCTAGGTCACAAGAGAGGAAAGAAGGTGTTCTTAAACCTATAGCACAAACTCCACCAAGAACACCATGGATTATACCAACAAGGAAGAGATAAGAAGGAGGGAAGCAAGGAAAACAAAGAAAATAAAGGCGTTCTTACTTGCTTAGGTCAAGAAGGTAGGTAAAGAAGCTCAACATGACCCAAGAGAGGGTAGATCCAAACCCTAGAAGCACATGCAAGCAAGCTTAGCCAAGCTTCCTCCTCTAGAGATCCTTATCCTCCACCAAGCAAGAGGGACGAATCTCCAAGCTACAAGAAGAAGATGAGGGTGTGTACAGGATTTTTTTCATGTGGAAGGAAATATGTATATAAAGCTTAGGGTGAGAGAGAAAGATAGGTAGAGGTGTCAAGGCATGCATGACATGTGTCCCAAGTAAAAACCTCACGTCCATGAAAAACTCAGTCAACCATTGAATATTGAATCTAGGGGTCCATCAGATGTCAACCCCTAAAAAACCATCGACCTCCAACGCTAGGTGGCCCATCAGATCATGCCATCACTTGGCCCCCAAGGCAAACCCAAACAACACTATTAGTTGTGCTCAACACAAGGAAAACCATCGACCTTGTGTGCCTCAAAGCAAAGCCATAAAATCTCAAGAACCAAGAGACTACCATAGGATCCCATACATCCAAGAGAAACCATTGGATCCCAAACATAGAAGGGCAAACCATCAAGTTAGGGCTTCTAGGTGAGAATCCTTAAGTCTCAACCCTAGGTTAGTAACACATCCAATCTGATGGTGCAACTAGGTGCCCAAAGATAAAACTATGTCAAACATGTTAAGTGGACTTATGAGGAACAAAATAAATGTGAAAAATTACAGGAAAAATCATAGATATGAAAAAATTGCATAAAAGCCCTTATAATCACAAATATTACAAAACTTACTCAAACAATATCCAAACTGGACGAAACTTGAAACTTAGCTTTGTCACGTGATATAAAATCATGGATTAGGGTTTGATTAAGATTTAAGCACTTAATTAAGGTAAGCCAGCATGTTCAACCAAATAGCTAGGTCTGGGGTCTTACACATAGGGTAAATCAACTACTTCAATCTACCTCCCAAGGAAGATCAGGTAACTCTTAGATAGTCCTGGTCAACTTTGGTCAAATCCTCTTGCTCTCTACCTAAGGTGTTGGAATAATACCATATGAGAGAAGTCAAAGTAGATGTTGTCAGCATAAAATGTTGGTATGTGTATATAAATAGTGACTGAGAAACTATACAAGAAAAAGGACATCACATATAACCAAGGCTTCACAAACAAAAAGCAAAAAGAATCATCCAAGTGGATATAAAATGAAAACATTCCAATAAGATGTAAATAAATTAATGTACTTACCATGAATTAAAATAAATACACCTCAAGGACATATTATAACGACCTCAGTTTTAGGCAACCCCAAATTAAGAAATGCCTTAAAGTTGAGAGACATTACCTAAATTTTTGCAAGGATCCAGATTTAGCAAATAACAAATACTACCAAATAATTTCCATTAATCCAAAAAATGTTTACAAATTCTTTTCCAAAGGGTTTCATGAATTCCTATCGTCAGAATTGTACATATGAGAACTATATGAGAAGAAGTATCTATTTGTCCTCCTTACAAGTTAACTTTAGTGTCTTCAAGTAATTTCATTTATATAACATATCTTGATATCTTCATATTTAGAATGTACCTCAAATGTCGTGAAACCAAAAGCACAAATCATTATATTGTTATATTGTGTACATGGGGTGCATGCAAAGGTGTGCAAGTATTACAACAACATATAACCAATCAATTACTTGCAATTAAGAACTATCACTTTCTTCACTTAATCTCATCTTTATGTGATACTCATAGGGGCATTATAATTGAACATAATGTAAATAAACATACAACATTTTAGTTGTTCAATCTTCAAGAAACACTCGACAAACACCAACAAACTAATGTGAGTAGTCATAAGTGTAACCACGTACCTCTTATAGAACCATGCAGATTATCAAATCATACTTCAAGCATATCATCCAATCAAGCAAGCATAGAGGAATCCAATCATTTAATCTGCATGTATGTGAATCCTAAAGTATCATCATCATACAAATTAGATTAAACCCTACTCAAGTCCTAATCTATATTTTAGGGTTTGGGTAAGGAATTAGGGCACTAACCCTATTTCCATCAAACAATTAACATTAGATGAACCCTAATTACTAGGTCCATTTCATCCTTTCATTAAGATCACTTAGATCATAATATGTTCATTAACAATTTAGCAAGTCATAATCTTTGGTTTCGAAACCCTATCATATGCATGATTATTCACATTTGAAACTCTAACTCTACATAATTATGATTATGAACATGTTAAATCATCATTATGTTCCAAAATATAATAAAATAACACAAAATAATAGTTTTTTAATGTTTCTAATATTTTAAATACCCAAATCTAGGGTTTTATGTACTATCACTCACTAAAAATGTATTCATGGAACTTTAAGAATTGGGATTGGAATTAGGTACTAATCATATATTTATTCATATTTCTCTCACTTTGCTGATAAATTTACATTTAATTTTTGTCTTTAATCGAGTTACCCATAATTTACTATAATTATTTTAAGATAAATCATTTGGAGCAATCCTGGCATAACACATCAACAAAATTAGTTTGCAAGAAATATGGCTGGGAGGCCCCTTAAGTCAGTGGGTAATACTACATTACCTCTTCTGGTTATGTGTATTGATTGGGTTAGATGGTCTTTGTAGACCTTTCCCTAACCCCGCGACGGAAATAAGGACCCTTGCCCTAGAGGGTCAGCCACCGCGCTTCCCCTTTTCCCCAGGCATTGGGGAGCTAGGTAGGGCTCCAATGTCTATGTAGGGCCATGTCAGACCCAACTGGTCTGTGGCAATGGGTCGCGGTGGCCAGGGTTATGAGTATAGTGATCTTGTTTACCGTAGATTACAGAACAACAAGACAGATCCATAACTTCCTACCTTTAGGCACCGCCATCATTGGCTGGTAGAGGAGTTTCTCTAGGGGTTCACAGTCTCCTTGCTCAGGCTTGAACATGTCTGCAAGCTTGCACATTTATAGATGGAGAGGATGGATGATGTTGCTAACCAACCATTGTCCGCCATAGGCGTTTAGGGTCATTCCTCACGTTCACCCTCTATCGTGTCTCTAGACCATCCTTTATAGGTCATCTAGCTCTTCCTCGAGCACAGGAATAAGGAAGACATAATGGGGAATAATGTTGAGGGTCTGGATGCATCAATGGTGCTCTAGGTTGTAGAGCATTTTGTGCAGTCATCAAGATATAACTAGGCCTTATATAGGCACTATAGAGGAGGAACAAGTGAAGAAGGAAAGCGAGGGAGGGATAGCATGGCTCAAAGAGGATTGCCTTTCCTATATACATGTTGAAGGGATGACCATCGTGGGTTATAAATTCCAAATTTCTCATATTTGGCAACACAACTCTTTTCTTTTGGCAATATAATAAATACATCCTTCTTAGTTATTATTCTATAACCAAAGGTCATGATACCCTCATATTTCTTGTTAGAAATTGGTGTATAAGGAAAAGCAAAATCAATATCTTCTCTTTCATCTAAATCTACCTTCCTCGTCCATAATCTAGTACCACATGATATTATGAGAGAGAGAAGGCATTTTTTCCTTTATATTAAAAGACTATCTTTGAACTTTAAGGATTTTATCTACCTTCCTAACATTAGTTTCTCTTTGTCTCCACTAGTTATGGATATTATGGATTGTTGTAAAAACAAGAAACCAATAAATACATTTCCTTTGAAACAAGTCTTAAATATAAATCTACTCTTTTTAAACATCTCATCAAAACAATTACTATCCTTTTTCTCACAATTTCTAGAATTCTCTTCCTTTTCCTTCTTATTTTTAAGCATAAAAAATTTAGATCAAACAATACTAATTGATGTCTCAAATGATGTGTTTCTAAACTGGCTAGATAATTATCCTTGTAATTATCTAAAACATTACACATCTTATTTTCTTTTGGAAATTTGTCCAACATTTCATAATTCTATTATTCAACAATTCATAAAGCTAATACTATTCTATTTATGGATAAAATCTCCTATTCCTTTGTTTTGTGCCCCAAGGACATATTTTCAATGCAAATAGTCTCATAAGTAAAATTATCATTCTATCAATAACAACATTGGAGAAATATCAATTTATGGTTTTTTATATAATTCAATTTTACCAAAATTGAGGATATAACATTCACCCCTCAAAAGAAATTTTGTCCCCAAAATCCAATCTTGGTAAGCTTAAGGTGAATAATAACTTCATCGTAGTTTCAAGTCCTTAGGGTGAACAACCCTACTTAGCCATCATTAGCATCTTATATTAATATGCAAAAAAATTTGATCCTTAATTAATATGCAAATTTAACACATTATGACTAAGATTTGCACTTGAATTCAATTCAAGGTATATCCAAATTCTTACTATTTACATGGTACCATCTTTTGGTAATTAAATTTTCATTTGTGATTTCAATTTCTCTTGATGACTATCCTTTCACCTAGTTTTCCAACCTATTATTCATTTATCATCACATAAGGGTGAGGTAACACCTCAAACCCTAGATAATGTCATTTAACTTGAGAAATTATTTCTCATGGGTCAATTTTAATCATAACATGCGTATACCCAATCTCTCTCACTCATAATAAGATGAAATAAGTGTTTGGTTGTATCTCAAAAACAAAGTTCATCCCATTCTAAGAGCAGATACAATGTATCCACACATTATTTCAAAAATTCACATTTTAGGTTCCAACCCATGAATACTTTTTTTTCAATTTCTTATATTTCATGAATTCAAGTGCCTTTCTCACTCTTGAGTTTGTGACCCACTCCTTTTGTCGTTTCCTTATGACATGACTTCTTTGTATCTTTTAAATTTATAGCCCAGGTATCATGAGCCTTAGCCACTTACTCAAGGTCTCTATTGGTACATGTGCTTTTAGAGTGATCTCATCCTTATATATCTAGGGAGTGCCTCCTACATTCACCCCTTGGGACACATGAACTCGTGAAGGTGGTCAATCTCCTGAGTCATGTGCCTTGGGCAAACATAGTTGTTACCTCCCGACCCTAAGGTCTTATGTATTCAAGGAACAATTATCTTCTAATCTGATCGATTTTATGTACCTTTAATACTCCCTACTTGACCTTAGGATTGACTTACGAATCTACATTTCCAAAGGGTTTGTTGAGAGCACATTATTTTCATATGTAATTCTTTTAACTGAATTTCATCCATCTCGTATGGTTCTCGTTATTCACTTTATTTCCTTTCATTGGGCTCATGGCAACCTCCCCTATCAGGTTTGGTCCCATACTATCAGCCACTTCCAAAACAACTTTTCCTCATGTTCCTCAGAGATGACATACTTTGGTTCAAAGAATTATACTCAATATATGTGCTCTCATATTTTGTATACATAATTCCTTACACTTTAGTGACATTTAAGGCTACATCAACCTTTAAATTGATTTATCATCTCACCCTTCTAGGGAAGGTCCTAAGCTAGGGTGCCTCTTGGCTCTCTAGTCACAACCTGACCCCAAGGTCTTTGGGTTTTGCCTCCCCCATAGGTCCTCTTCCCACTCTTGGGTTGACCCACCCTAGGTTGGGATACCAACCCCTAAAAGTTGAATTTTCATCTTTATGTAACCATAGCATGTTGAACATAAATTTTATATTATAACTTCCTCAGCCCAGACTTGCTCAATATTTGTGGTATACCCTCTTGCTAGGAGTATTTCAATTATATACCCACTCTTTGTGGGTAATCTACATCCATACCCATGCACATGGGGTATTTACAACACCATACTCACTTGTTGGGAGTATCTCAATGATATACTCACTCGATGGGGGTAACCTCCAACCATACCCACTCACTGGGGGTGTCCATAATATCATACTCACTCACTGGGAGTATTTCAATGACATACCCACTCGATGGGGGTAGCATACCCACTCTCTATGGGTTCAATATAATACCCACTCACTGGGGGTATCATACTCATTCTCTGGAGGTAATCTCAATGATATACCCACTTTCTGGGGGTAGTTCCAATTGCATACCCACTTGTTAGGGGTACGTTCAACAACATACCCACTTATTGGGGGTAATCTCAGTATCTTACCCACTCACTGGGGATAGCATACCCACTCTATGGAGGTATTCTCTATTCATCCATACCTCTGGAGATATCATTAGGGTGATAAGCAAGTTGTATTCAGATTTTCATTCCCATGTATAACCATTGGTTGCTTATGTTTCTCATGTATATTCAAATCCTTTCACTTGCATCATGCATGAATTTCCCATATTCATGCATGGGATACTAGGTTACCTAACTCACTTATATTTTTCTTATTCCTTTTTCGCCCTAATCAGGGTTCATATGGGTAGGGTTTTCTATTTCATCCACACTTTGTCCCATTTCCCAAGATTAATGTTTTAGGTTAGGGTTAGAGACTACACCCTACATCTTAGGGTTTTTATATCCCTTGGCTGACTAGGGTTTTCCCAAAACCAACCTTAGTTCCATATAGGGTTAACTAGGAAAAACCCACAAAACATTTTCCTCTATCATTATTTCCACTTACATGTACATTATTATTTCCACATTACATGTACATTACTACTTCCACGTTACATGTACATTATTATTTCCACATTACATGTACATTAATTCGTGGAGGATGCCTTAATACTACTACTTCTCAAAAACCCTAACTTGAGATGATGAGGGGAAGTTCTGTTTTGGGTTTATTAAGCAAAGAGAATTAGAAGTGGATGAATCAAGAAGAGAAGAAAACCTAAAGGTATTTTGCTTCGGCCAAATCTTTTGACTTTAGCCATGCAAAAATGCATGGGCCCGGGAGTCCTCTTAAGCTGACTAGTGGTGCGGAGGAAAGTTTTGCCAACCACCAACTCATGGTCCCTTCTATTCACCATCATCTTTAGAAAATCCCTTATAATTCCATGATATTTCTATAGATTACTTGAAATTATAAACTATTAAATATTATTTGAAAAATCTAGTGCTACGATAACTAATGTAACGACCTCACTTTTTGGCAACCCCCAATTAAGGAAGGCCTTAAAGTTGAGAGCCATTACCTAAACTTTCCTAAGGATCCAGATTTAGCAAATAGCAAATAATTTCCATTAATTCAAAAGATGTTTACAAAATGTTTTCCAAAGGGTTACATGAATTTTTATCATTAGAGTTGTACATATGAGAACTATATGAGAAGAAGTATCTATCTAATCCTCCATACAAGTTAACTTCAATGCCTTCAAGTAATTTCATATGTCCAACATATCTTGATATCTTCGTATTTAGCATGTGCCTAAAATGTCGTGAAACCAAAAGCAAAAATCATTATTTTGTTATATTGTGTACATCGGGTGCATGCAAAGGTGTGAGAATATTATAGCAACATATAACCAATTAATTACTAGATAATAAGAACTGCCATTTTCTTCACTTAATCTCATCTTTATGTGATACTCATAATGGCATTATAATTGAACATAATTTAAATAAACATTCAACAATTTAGTTGTTCAATCTTCAAGAAACACTTGAAAAACACCATAAAACTAATGTGGGTAGTCATAAATGTAGCCACATACGTCTTGTAGAGACATGCATATTTTCAAATCATACTTTAATCATATCATCCAATAAAGAAAGCATAGAGGAATCCAATCATTAAATTTTCATGTATGTGAATCTGAGAGTATCACTATCATACTAATTAGATTAAACCCTACTCATGCATATTAACCCTATTTCCATCACACAATTAAACATTAGATGAACCCTAATTACTACGTCCATCTCATCCTTTCATTAAGATCACTTCGACCATTTGACTTCATTAACAACTTAGTAAGTTATAATCTTCAATTTCAAAATACTAATTCTCATATGCATGACTATTCACATTAGAAATACTAACTCTATGTCGTTATGATTATGGACATGATAAATCATCATTATGTTCCACATTATCAGATAATAACTGTAACACCCCTGACCTGGGTTTTGGGATAACCCTAGAAGCTTTGCTTAAGTAAGTTTCTTAGAACCTTGTCTTAATCTTTTAAAAGGTAATTAACACTTGATAAGAGTTTATTTCTCAATTTTGAACTTATTGCAAATTGTTTGTGCCCTATATGATAACTTTGGTAAAAATTGTAATTCACCCAAATGAAGGGTTTATGTGCAATCTATCATCTCTAGAATGTTCCTTATCTCTCTTAGTATTAACTAGAGGAAAGAGAAAGAAGGGGTTCCTTGTTTGAGTCTTGGTTGAATGATAACACTCTTTAAGTTGAAAGAACCAAAGAAGTGTTGAGTGTCTTGAACCCTAGATGAGGTTGTATCAAGTTTGAAGTATATATGGGAGTGCCTATCGGCTTGGAATCCATAGAGGAGGTCCCATATCAGTTTGTTAACCTTGGAAGGTGTTCATGACGGGCTAAGCACCTCAAGTAGGTGAAGCCTAACGGTTTGCATGTTCCTTGCAAAAGTGGTATCAGTTTGCACATAAAGCAAGATTGGGTGATGATATCTTGTCAAGAAAGATACCCAAATGGCTGATATCTTATCTATGGATTATTCTCAAAAAAATTTCATGGAAATATAGTTATGGTTGCATGAAGTTACCATGCATGGACACGTGTCACTTAAGTGCACATAGTGATGACACCTTATACACACTCTCTTTCATGAACCTCAACTATATATACCTCTCTTTTCACCTCTTAGTAAACCTTTCAATTCCTTTATATCTCTTGCTTGGAGGACGATCTTAGGTGCTCAAGAAACAAAGATAAGGCTGAGAATTTTTCCTAAGGTGAATCCATGATTGCCTTCAACCTTGGAGAAACTATGCTTCTTGGATCATTATTCTTTCCTTCTGTTCTTTATTCACCAAATTCCTAACTATGGTATCCTCTTTCATAGAGAAGTTTTGTGATCAAGTCTTAGACTTTTGATAAGTCATATTCAACCTTGGAACGTGGATCTTTGAAGCTTGAAGCTCTTGAATTGATCTTGAGGCGGGTTATATAACTTGAACCCAATTTTATTATAATTCACCTTCTATCATGCAATACTTGGTGATTCCTTTTCTACTTCAATTTTCTTGTTTGAATGATAGTTTTATGAGTTATAATGAATATATAGGGCTGTTTTCCATGAACTAGAGTAGTTATGGACGAAGAGTTTGAGCTTGAAGATGAAGAAACCAATATGCACAATTCGATATTGGTTTGTGGGAAACCCTAACCCAATACAAGGGTATAAGTATGGAAATCGATACATATGAACTCCTATTCTTTTGGGGTTATTTATTGAGTAGGATTACTATTCTCTTAAGTGTTTAATCTTTCACTTAAATGCTAAGAATATGGCAGTATCCAAGTTGACACATATGTTTACACCATAACATGGATGGACGATATGACTTGTGATGCTTTAAAGAAATATGTTGTTGTTTGACCAATATGTTAGTTGTTCTAAAAATGAAATTCCTCAAAGGCATTATCTTGCCATGACCAAGAGATTTCTAGTAAAGATATAATATCAAATGGTGATAATTTGGTTGAGTGTAGAGGCCGACATGGTCAACTCTAACCCTAGCAATCTGATACACTCACAATCTGACACCCTCTAGCCCGATACACCATGTGAAGATGGGGGTAATATACTCTTTGAAACCTTGGCCGATACACCAATTAACGGTAAGATTAGTAGGTGAGAGAACTAAAGTATTGAATAAGGGTTCATTTGTTACAACTCAAACCCTAGATAATGTGCTATGTGGATGATACTCTAAGTTGAAGGGGTGTTCGATACCCTAGTTGTTGTTGAGTGGCCGATACTCTAAGTTGAAGGGGTGGATGATACCCAAGTTCTTGTTGAGTGGCTGATACTCTATGTTGAAGGGGTGGCTGATATCATAGTTGATGTTGAGTGGTCGATACCCTTAGTTGATGAAGGAGATGATACCCTAGTTGAAGGTGAGGTTGATATATAAGGGTTGAAATGGACAATACTAGTTGTCAGTGAGGACAATACATAAGTTGATGGTGTGGTTGATACCCTAGTTGTTGTTGGGTGGCCAATATACTAGTTGGTTGAGGTGGCCGATATATAAGATGATAGTATGGCCGACACACACAAGTATGTACTATGGCCTATATACCTCAAGCACCATACAAACAAGACTACTCTAAGCATCTCTAAAATGATAGCATTTTATGTGCCTTGGTCGACATAGGTATATGTGTCTAGGTTGATGCAAGTGATGTGTCTAGGCTGATACAAAGATTGGAATGAAATTTGATACACCTTGATGAGTTGAGGATGATACACCTTGATGAGTGTATACTGATACCTCTTGAATACAATCAATGAATACATCATGAAAATAATGAGATGAATACACTTTAATAAGTGTAGGTTGATAGCCCTAAAAGAAGGTTTAATTAATTTAATAAGTATGTTGAAGTCAATATCCTAGTAAGGATGAGAAAGAATCTTGTACCTCATGTTGATAATCAATTATTGATATTTGATGGAGTATGCTTGAACATTTATGGCAATTGAATCGCCCTTATAATTTGAATATGGGTTTGATTGATAAATATGCACTTGGAAACCCTAAATTAGTTATAAGGAAAAAAAACCCTAACCCTAATTATGAGAGGGTTGCAATTTGAATGATTCTCTTTATGGCATGGTCATGATATTTACTTGATATTGCATTGGCTATGAAATCCTAACCATGCAGGTGTTATGAGATGATGAACATATCCAGGTATGAGTTGTGATGATTTAGTATATGTGTACAACAAGTATGATTTATATATGAGTCTGATGACCTAGAGTTGGTTATTGCCTAATGAGAGATGATATTGTTCAATAATGAACTTAGGGTTTGATACCCAAGTGTATGATCATGATAATGATAATGGTGAAGAGATGAGATTTCCAATAAAGTATTCAATGGACTGAGATCCCAGGATTAGTGTAACAAGATATGTACCAATTGATATAAGATCTCTTGAAAATATATTACACCTTTCTATATAGCATTTATCTATAATTCATGCTTGTAACTTGATTGATGCTAAAAGATGATGTAATACACTTAATCTATCAATCCCTGACCATAGAATCATTCAATGTCAGGATATGCTGAATGATGAAATGAGATTTTACTCAGAGTGCATATTTTTGAATATGTGAGGGTGCAAGACGAGTATTACCTTGATTCCTTCATACCCCAGGATTTGGCCTTAAGCCATTTTCCTAAAAAAAGTGTGGTTGAAGGTTGTAGCTCTAATGCAACATCAGGATTGGTGGTAAAGCCTTACCCCCAGAAGAGTATGGTTGCAGGCCATGACTCAATATATACAAGAGGGATTGACTATAGGTCATACCTTGGATAGAGAACATGTTATGAGATGTATCGCTATAGTGAAGATCCTTTATAAGTCAGGCTAGATAAAATGCAGAATGACTCATAATGTCACTGCCACTTTCATAGTGACTGAGAAAGGAGAGGTCGTGATTTCTGGATCTTCCATAGACCTATATGGTGTTGATGCTAACTTTGTAGTGGTCAGTTGGAGATGGAAGGTATATTCCCATCTCTGTAGGGCATAATAAGATGGAATGTTTAAAGATGTAATCAGTCGTGTCGCATATTTGTTTAAGGTATAAATACGGAAACATTGGTTGATGCCTTACTTTGGTTTTATATTGTTTTGTTTATAATAATTATACATGCTCTTCATATTCCTTTCAAAAGTGATTAAATGATCTATTGATCTGTTGTAGATTCTCGTACTAATAAGATACTGATACTGCTCTTCTCTACACATAATCAGTAGTTACACTATTTAATTCAATATATGTTTCTTCTACTCTCGTACATAGAAGTTTAATTGTGATAATAATACTATTGGCATAGAGCTATATGTCTTGCTGGGACAATTTGTCTCACCCCATGGGTTTCACAAGTTTTTAGGTGGACGTGCAGGAAAGGGTAAAGATCGTGTAGCAGAGGGCGGGTAAAAGTAGCTAGAACACTAGTAACAGTTTGGGTTGAGTGTGCTGCTATGTGTCTTGTAGATATAAAGTCTTATGTGTCATCCTTGTACTCTCAGGTCCTTTGGGAGATAGTGCCTAAAGAGTTTTATGATTGA
This sequence comes from Alisma plantago-aquatica, assembly GCA_963693085.1. Lineage (NCBI taxonomy): Eukaryota > Viridiplantae > Streptophyta > Magnoliopsida > Alismatales > Alismataceae > Alisma > Alisma plantago-aquatica. Next base: position 401,843,932 of record OY856409.1, read on the forward strand.
TATGAGATTTTGGCTAGTATGCCTCGATGCATGATGTTGCTTTTGTGTATGTTTTGATAAAGCAATTGTTGTCTTTAATCCCTGCAAGGTGATGGAACATTGTATGTACAAGTAAATCATGATGTATATATATGGTTTGGTTCTTTCTGAAAAGAGTTTCCTGGTAGTGGATCTCTTGGAAAAAAGGTTTTGTTTTTTGTGATTTTCAATAATCTGTTGTTAATATTTAATTTTGCATAGTTTTATGTGATTAGGTTGTCGGTTTGATAGTGGTCATCATAGTTTTTGGTATCAGAGCCTTATGTTTGCTGAGTCTATAGGGACATAGGATTAAGGTCGTTAACTCTGTTCTACTGTCCTCTAGTTTATCTTATAGTGACTTCTACTTATATAGAAGAAGTAAAGCTCAATGATGTCTGGAGAACATGAAGAACATGTTGTTGAAAGCAACATTGTTGCACCAGGAAGAGGTGCAAGGGAACATGCGAGAGAAGAACAAGCACTTGAGAATCCCCAGGTGGATCAGACTATTCTAGAGAACCCTGCTTTCCATGCTCTATTTGGGAAATTTATGATGGTAGTAACACATATGGTGGACAGGATATCAGTACCACCCCCTACAGTACCAGTTCATAATGAAGCTTCAAGTTCTATTAAGACTTTTGAATGGCTATGCCGTGTGGGAGGCATAGAATATGCTGGAACAACTGACCCAGCAGATGTAGATTTGTGTCTCATTGATTTAGAAAAAGCCTTTAAGATCCTTAGCATCCCAGAAATTGATAAAGTTGGGCATGCTGTGTATCTGTTGAAGTTAAGTGATGGCCACTGGTGGGCCATCAAAGAAGAGAAAAGGCCTAAAGTTGAGGTCGGATGGGAGAAATTCTGACGTGAGTTCACCAATAGGTACTTTCCTCATACGCACCTGGATGAGAAAATCTCATAGTTTGAACAGATTAGGCAAGGGCCTATGAAGATAAATGAGTATGAAGCTAAGTTCATGGAGCTTTTTAGGTTTTGTCTACACATGGCTACTATAGACCAGGAGAGGATTCGGCATTTTGAAAAGGGTTTGAACGCTAAATTGACTACACCTGCAGCTACTCTAGAGAATAGAGAGAGCTTTTCTACATTTTTAGAATCAGTTAGGAATATAGAAAGGTCATTAACCGATAAATGTGGGGCCAATTTCAGGAAAGGACCTACCCACTTATAAGGAAAAAGGTCAGGAAGCTATAAGGAATTGAGGTTTTCTATGTCATTAGCACCACAGAGGTTCAGTACCCAGATGTAGTGGACATCAAGTAAGGGTAGAGGTCATAATTTTTTGCCTACTAGAGCCCAAAGTACAGAGTCAATGTTAGTGATAGGGTCGTCTAGGCCACAACAGGAGACTAGAATCTGCTACAAGTGTGGGCAGAAAGGACATCTAAAGATAGAGTGTCCAGTAAGAGATACTGTGGTAACTCAACAATCAAGGCAGAGCCAACAAGGCTCTTAGAGGCAATAGTTTAGTAGAGGTGCAGGAGGACAAGGATGTGGATAGGCATCTCAAGTAGGTTCATCTGCACAAGGTAAAAGAGGATGTGGTCGGCAGAAGGCAACAGTGAGATTCTATGCTATGAGTCAATCAGAAGTAGTAGTCAACCCACGATTCATGATAGGTTAGATGAAATTATTTCATTCTGATATGTCTTCATCTTGCTTCATATCTATTTTAATTGACCCGGGTGCTACACACTCCTTTATCACTCGAGAAGTGATTCATAACTGTCTTTTGCTTGTTAGTCATAGAACGGATAACTTGTTGTTAAAAACTCTGTTAGTTGGTGATGCAGTGTTACAAGAGGTATGTTTCCCCTGTGTTCTTTCTTTCTCAGAACACAACATTCAAGTGGATCTTATACCACTTGGGATGCATGTATTTGATGTAATACTTGGGATGGACACCTTGTAAAAGTACAAAGTAGTCTTGGATTGTGGTTCCAAGCAAGCTATGTTCACATATGGTGGTAAGACATGGACCTTTTAGGGAGACAGGAAGATTATTCCAACATGTCTAGTATCATTAATGGTAGCTGAGAGATTGTTGTAACATGGGTGTGAGGCATTCTTAGCACATATGGTGGATGCCAAGATAGAAAGTCCTAGTCTTCTAGAAGTGCCAGTTGTTAGGGAGTTTAAGGATGTGTTTCTTGAGGAATTTCATGATGTTCCTCCACCTCGAGAAATTGATTTCAAGATCAATCTAGTTCTCAGTACGCAACTGATAGCTCAAACACCTTATAGAATGGCACCTACTGAGATGGCAAAATTAAAGAAATAGTTGCAAGAGTTACTTGACAAAGGTTTTATACGGCCAAGTACATCATTGTGTGGTGCTCTGGTACTTTTTGTAAAGAAAAAGGATGGATCTATGAGTCTATGTATAGACTATAGAAAATTGAATAAGGTGACAATAAAGAACAAATATCCTCTACCAAGTATAGATGATTTGTTTGACCAGTTGCAAGGTGAAATAGTGTTCTCTAAGATAGACTTGAGGTCATGATATCACCAATTATGGAGTAAGGAAGATGATATACCCAAGTCAGCCTTTAGGATAAGGTATGATCATTATGAGTTTATAGTTATGTCATTTGGACTGACTAATACACCAGTAGTGTTCATGGATCTAATGAATAGAGTGTACAGGACATTCCTTGATCAATTCATAGTGGTCTTCATGGATGACATTCTAATATACAATTGAGACAGCCAACAACATGAACAACATCTTTGACAAGCATTGACTTTGTTGAGACGACACAAGCTATATGCTAAGTTTAGAAAGTGTGAGTTTTGGATGTTAGAAGTATCTTTTCTAGGAAATATTATATCTTATAAAGGTATTTGTGTTGATCCTAAAAAGGTAGAGCATGTTCGAGAATGGGAACATCCCAAGACACCAATAGAGATTCACAGTTTTCTATGTTTGGTAGGTTAATATAGAAGATTTATCAAAGACTTCAGTTTTGTAGCATTACCCCTAACTAGGTTAACAAGGAAGGATGCTCCTTTTCTGGAATGACAAGTGTCAACACTCTTTCCAGTTGTTGAAGGAAAAGTTGACCAGTGCACCAGTGTTGGTGAAACCTAAGCAAGGGAAAGGATATATTATCTTTTGCGATGCATTAAAGAATGGTTTGGAATGTGTATTGATGCAGGATAAATGAGTAATTTCTTTTGCCTCTCGATAGCTTAAGAAACATGAGGAAAATTATCCTACACATAATTTGGAATTATCTACAGTGTTTCATGCCTTGAAAATCTAGAGACATTACTTATATGGGGAGAAGTGTTTGATTTTCACATACCATAAGAATTTGAAGTATATCTTTTTGTAGCAAGAATGAAACATGAGATAGCATCGCTGGATGGAACTAAACAAAGATTATGATTGTAAATTGATTACCATCCAGGAAAGGCTAATGTGGTGGCAAATGCGCTAAGCAAAAAGTCATCATCTTCATTTACAGATAAAGCATAGTTGAACTCTTTGGTATGTCATAAGAAGGACATGATAGTTTCCTAAGACAGATGAATGTACAACTGGAAGTATCTTTGCTAGCTAGATTGTTGGCACATATGCAAGTTAAACCTACACTGAGACAACAAATTAAAGAAGCACAACAGGCTGAAATTGTGGTTCAGCAGATCAGATCAGAATATGGCAGTGAGAAGAAGGATGGCTTTCATGAGTCAGAAGATGGAACAATTTGTTACCATGGTAGAATCATTGTACATGGTATTAATAACTTAAGGAAGATAGTTATGGAAGAAGCTCACTCATCTATGTATGTTATGCATCCAAGAAGTACCAAGATGTATCACAATTTGAAGGATATGTATTGGTGGTCTGGTTTGAAGAAGGATGTAGCTGAGTTTATTATGCAATGTCCAGTGTGTCAGCAAGTTAAGGCTGAGCACCAAAAGCTAGCAGGAATGTTACAACTATTACCTATACCACATTGGAAGTGGGATCACGTGAAAATGGATTTTGTAGTTGGTTTGCCTAGAACAACCAAGGGTTATGATTCCATTTGGGTGATTGTTGATAGATTGACAAAGTTGGCACATTTTCTTCTTGTTAAGACAACATACACTACTGAGAAACTTGCACAGGTTTATGTGGATGAGATAGTGTGGTTGCACGGAGTCCCAGCAATAATTGTATCAGACAGAGCTCCTCATTTTACAAGTTGCTTTTGGGAGCGATTACATACAGCTTTGGGTACGCAATGAAAGTTTAGCACTAATTTCCACCCTCAAACAGATGGAAAATATAAAAGGACTATATAGACTTTGGAAGATTTTCTTAGGGCATGTGTTCTTCAGTTTGTTGGTAGCTGGGATATACATCTAAGTTTGATAGAGTTTGCTTACAATAACAGTTATCAGAACAGCATTGACATGGCACCATACAAAGCATTATATGGTAGACGTTGTATATCTCTGCTATGCTGGTATGAAATAGGAGAATACCAACTTATTGGTCCTGAACTTGTGCAACAGACAATAGAAAAGATTAAAGTAATACAACAATAGATGAAATCTATACAAGACAGACATAATTTATCTGTTTATAATTCTCGTAGATCTTTAGAATTCCAAGTTGAAGTGTATTTCAAGGTCTCTCCTTGGAAAGGTGTTCTCATATTTGGGAAGAAGATTAAGTTGTCTCCTAGATTTATAGGACCTTATCCAGTGATAGCATGTGTTGTAAAGGTAGCCTATAAGTTGGAACTTCCACCTGAGTTGCATAAATTACATCTAGTTTTTCATGTATCTATGTTGAGAAAATGTCACCCTGATACGGAGCTTGTATTACAACCTGTAGAAGTAGAATTAGATGAGGATATATCCTATGTGGAAGGTCCAGTGTTGATTATTGACAGAAGAATCAAGAAGCTAAAAATGAAAGACATGGTGCTTGTAAAAGTTCTTTGGCATCATCGTGGCATTAAAGAAGCCACATGGGAGATGGAGGAAGATATGAGGAGGAAGTACCCTTCTCTTTTCTCTTGAGATTTTGGGGATGAAATCCTTGTTAGGGGTTGATAACCTGTAACACACCTAAATTGGGTTTGGGATAAGCCTTGAAGCTTTGCTTAAGTAAGTTGCTTAGAACCTTGTCTTAATCTTTTGAAAAGTAATTAAGACTTGAGAAGAGTTTATTTCTCAATTTTGAACTTATTACAAATTGTTTGTGCTCTATACGATAACTTTGGTAAGAATTGCAATTCACCCAAATGAAGAGTTTATGTACAATCTATCATCTCTAAAATGTTCCTTCTCTCTCTTAGTATCAACTAGAGGAAATAGAAAGAAGGGAGTGCCTTATTTGAGTTTTGGCTGAATGATAACACTCTTTAAGGTGAAAGAACCAAAGAAGTGTTAAGTGTCTTGAACCCTAGATGAGGTTGTATCAAGTTTGAAGTATATATGGGAGTGCCTATCAGCTTGGAAGCCATAGAGGAGGTCCCATATTGGTTTGTTAACCTTGGAAGGTGTTCATGACGGGCTAAGTGCCTCAAGTAGGTGAAGCCTAACGGTTTGCATGTTCCATGCAAAAGTGGTATCGGTTTGCATATAAAGCAAGATTGGGTGATGATATCTTGTCAAGAAAGATACCCAAATGGGTGATATCTTATCAATGGATTATCCTCAAGAGTTTTTCAAGGAAATATAATTATGGTTGCATGAAGGTACCATGCATGGACATGTGTCACTTAAGTGCACATAGTGATGACACCTTATACACACTCTCTTTCATGAACCTCAACTATATGTACCTCTCCTTTCATCTCTTAGTAAACCTTTCGATTCCTTTACCATCTCTTTCTTGGAGGACGATCCTAGGAGCTCAACGAACAAAGAGAAGGACGAGCATCTTGCCTAAGGTGAATCCATGAATGTCTTCAACCTTGGAAAAATTATGCTTCTTGTATCATGATTCTTTCCTTCTCTTCTTTATTCACCAAATTCCTAACTATGGTATCTTCTTTCATGGATAAGTGTTGTGATCAAGTATTAGACTTTTGATAAGTCATCTTAAACCTTGTAATGTGGAGCTTTGAAGCTCAAAGCTCTTGGATTGATCTTGAGGCAGGTTATATAACTTGAACCTAATTTTTTTATTATTCACCTCCTATCATGCAATACTTGGTGATTCCTTTTATACTTCAATTTTCTTGTTTGAATGATGGTTTTATGAGTTCTAATGAATATATAGGGCTAGTGTCCATGAACTAGAGTAGTTATGGACAAAGAGTTTGAGCTTGAAGATGATGAAATGATATGCACAATCTGATATTGGTTTATGGGAAACCCTAACCCGATACAAGGGTATAAGTATGGAAACTGATACATATGAACTCCTATTCTTTTGGGTTGATTTCTTGAGTAGGACTACCATTATCTTAAGTGTTTAATATTTCACCCAAATGCTAAGAATATGGCAGGTCGGTATCTATAAGATATCCAAGTTGACACATATGTTTGCACCATAACATGGATGATCGATATGACTTGTGATACTTTAAAGCAATATGTTGTTGTTAGGCTGATATGTTAGTTGTTCTAAAAATGATATGCGTTAAAGGAATTAGCTTTTCATGACCAAGAGATTTCTAGTAAAGATAGAATATCAAATGGTGATACTTTGGTTGAGTGTAGAGGCTGACATGGTCAACTCTAACCCTAGCAATCTGATACATTCACAATCTAACACCCTCTAGCCTGATACACCATGTGAAGATGGGGGAAATATACTCTTTGAAACCTTGGCCGATGCACCAATTAATGGTAAGATCAGTAGGTCACAGAGCTAAAGTATTGAACCAGGGTTCATCCATTATGACTCAAACCCTAGAGGCAGATATCCCATAATGTGTTGTGTGGCCAATACTCTAAGCTAAAGGGGTGGTCAATACCCTAGTTGTTGTTGAGTGGGTGATACTCTAAGTTGAAGGGGTGTCTGATACCCTAGATGTTGTTGAGTGGTCGATACTCTAAGTGGAAGGGGTGTCAGATATCATAGTTGATGTTGAGTGGCCGATACCCTAAGTTGATGAAGGATATGATACCCTAGTTGAAGGTGAGGTCAATATACAAGGGGTTGAGTTGGCCAATACCCTAGTTGTTGTTGGTGAGGCCAATACATAAGTTGATAGTGTGGCCGATACCCTAGTTGATGTTGGGTAGCCAATACACTAGTTGGTTGAGGTGACCAATATACAAGATGATAGTATGGCTGACACACACAAGTTGTATGTACTATGGCTGATATACCTCAAGCAACATGCAAACAATACTACTCTAAGCATCTCTAAAATGACAACATTTGATATCCTTTGTCCGACACAAGTATATATGTCTAGGCTGATACAAGTGATGTGTCTAGGCCAATACAAAGCTTGGAATGATGGTTGATACACCTTGATGAATGGAGGCTGATACACCTTGATGAGTGTAGGCCAATACCTCTTGAATACAATCAATGAATACATCATGAAAATAATGAGATGAATACACTTTAATAAGTATAGGTTGATAACCCTAAAAGTAGGTTTAATCAATTTAATAAGTATGTTGAAGTCAATATCATAGTAAGGATGAGAAAGAAACTTGTACCTCAAGTTGATAATCAATTGATGATATTTTATGGAGTATGCTTGAACAATTATGAAAATTAAATAGCTCTTATAATGTGAATAAGGTTTTGATTGATAAATATGCACTTGGAAACCCTAAATCAGTTATAAAGAAAAAATCCTAACCCTAATTATGAGAGGGTTGCAATTTGAATGATTCTCTTTATGGCATGGTCATGATATTTACTATATATTGCATTGGCTATGAAATCCTAACCATGCATGTGTTATTAGATGATGAACATAACCAGGTATGAGTTGTGATGATTTAGTATAATACATATTATATAAGGCCTTGTGAGACATTTGATATACTTGTACAACAAGTATGATTTATATATGGGTTTGATGGCCTAGAGTTGGTTATTGCCTAATTAGAGGTGATAATTTTCAATAATGAACTGAGGGTTTGATACCCAAGTATATGATCATGATAATGGTGGTGAAGGGATGAGATTCCCAATAAAGTATGCATGGGATTGAGATCCCACGTAAGTGTAACAAGATATGTACCAATTGATATAAGATATCTTGGAAATATGTTACACCTTTCTATATAACATTTATCTATAATTCATGATTGTAACTTGATTGATGCTAAAAGATGTAGTAATGCACTTAATCTATAAAGTGAACTAAAAATGTAGTTGCCCTGACCATAGAATCATTCAGTGTCAGGATATGTTGAATTATGAAACAAGTTTTACTCAGAGCGCATATTTTTGAATAGGAGAGGGTGCAAGGTGAATATTACCTTGCTTCCTTCAAACCCCAGGATTTGGCCTTAAGCCATTTTCCTAAAAAGAGTGTGGTTGAAGGTCGTAGCTCTAATGCAACATCAGGATAGGCAGTAAAGCATTACCCCCAGAGGAGTATGGCTGCATGACATGACTCAATATATACTAGTAGGATTGACTTTAGGTCATACCCTGGACAGAGAACATGCTATGCATTGTATCTCTGTAGCGAAGAGACTCTATACGCCAATCTAGCTAAAATGCAGAATGACTCATAATGTCATTACCACTCTCATACTAACCGAGAAAAGAGTGGTCATGGATTTTGGCTCTTCCATAGACCTATGTGGTACTGATGCTAACTTCGCAGTGGTCAGTTTGAGATGGAAGGTATATTCCCATCTTCGCAGGGCATAATAAGATGGAATGTTTAAAGATGCAATCTGTCATGTAGTGTATTTGTTTAAGGACCAAATACAGAAACATTGGTTGCTTCCTTGCTTTGGTTTTATACTATTTAGTTTATAATAGTTATACATGTTCTTCATTTTCCTATTAAAAGTGATTAAATGATCTATTGCTCTATTGTATATTCTTGCACTAATATGTTATTGATATTTCTCTTCTCTGCACATAATCAACAGTTATACTATTTAATTCAATATAGGTTTCTTCTTCTCTCATCCATAAAAGTTTAATTATGGTAATAATACTGTTGGCGGAGAGTAATATCTCTCGCTGGTACAAGTTGTCTCACCTCGTGGGTTCTACAACTTTTTAGGTGGACATGCATGAAAGGGTAAAGATCGTGTAGCAGAGAGCAGGCAGCAGTAGCCAGAACAATAGTAACAGCTCAGGTTGAGTGTGCCATTATGCGTCTTCTAGATATAAAGTCTTATGTGTCGTCCTTGTACTCTCAGGTCCTTTGGGAGATAATGTGTAAAGAGTTTTATAATCGATCTGAGATTTTGGCTAGTACGCCTCGATGCATGATGTTGCTTTTGTGTATGTTTTGATAAAGCAATTGTTATCTCAATCCTTACAAGGTGATGGTACATTGTATGTACAAGCAAACCATGATGTATATATATGGTTTGGTTCTTTCTGAAAAGATTTTTTTGGTAGTGGATCTCTTGGCAAAAAGGTTTTAATTTTTAGTGATTTTTGATAATCCATTGTTAATGATATATTCTGCATAGTTTTATGTGATTAAGTTGTCAGTTTGATAGCGGTTGTCACAATTACACCAAAGAATTGTTTTTTTGTTGCCAATACTTTAAATACCCAAATCTAGGGGGTGAGGAAGTAGCCCAACAGTGCGTCTCTGGAATCCCCAATGAAGGGACCTCAGTTTGACTCTGGCTATTTCCCTCAGGGTGCAACAAGGCCCCACATTATTGAGCATGTTGTAGTGCCCCTGAATTACGTGACTGGTTTTAGGGTTTACCCTTGATTGGGATGGGTCCAATAGTGGCCTTTCCCATGAGGGGTTCCTCATCATAAAAAAAACAAATTTTATGTACTAATCACTTACTAAATATGTATTTTTTGTACTTTTATAATTGGGATTAGAATTAGATCTTAATCATATTTTATTCATATTCCACTCATTTTGCTGATAAATTTCCGTATATTATTTGTCTCAAATCGAGTTACCCATAATGTAAGACCCCTGACTTGGGTTTTGGTGTAACCCTATTTGTTTTGCTTAATTAAGTTTCTTAGAACCTTTATCTAATCTTTTGAGATGTAATTACAGCTTTTCGAGAGCTTAAGTTTCAATTTTGAGCTTGTTTGGATGTTGTTTGTGCTTTATGTGCTAGTTTTAGTGCAAATTGCAATTTACCCAAAGTAGGCGGTTGATGTGCAATTTTTCACCTCTAGTGTGTTCCTTATCTTTCTTGACATCATCTATAGGAGAGAGAAGGAATTGGTCTCCTTGTTTGTTCCTTGGTTTAGGAGTTTCACCCTTAGTGGTGATTAGGGTTTCTATGAGTGTTGAGTGTCTTGACCTATGTATATATGTGTGTTGTCTCGACCTAGGTCGTGACCTAGGGTTGGTTTAGTGGGTGTTACGATCGATACACCCGCTCTACATGGTAGGGTCACGACCAAGGTGGTTTTGGGTGATCTTGGGTCGAGATGGTTTCCTTCTTATAGGATGTTTCGACTTACAATTTGAGGTGGTCCCTTATCTTGACCAAGTCGTGATGGTGGTGTGTGTGTCGCAAACATGGATGGTGAACCATGGGAGGGTTGTGATCGTGACCATCTGGGTGAAAAAGGTGGTCGAGGCCCCTAGAGTGTATCACCATGTCTTGCATGTTAGGCTAGAGTGGTTGCATGTTGGTCTTTTGAATGGACAAGTGTCCCTTTGGTACCTTGGAGTGTTGACACATCATCCCTGGCCTTCTCTCTCATCTTCCACCTATATAACCCCTTATCTCTCCATGCTAGTAACCCTTTTATCCCTCCCTATTCTTCCTTCTCTTTTTCTTGTTCTTGGATCTTGGTGGAGCAAGGAGATCCGACCTTCAAGCTTGGTGACTGAACTCTTCTTACATGTGGTGCTTGTGGTGACCATATCCCATCTTCAACCCTTGGTAAGTGTTTATCTTCCTTGATGGCATTTCTTTTAATCCCCTAACTCCATCTTCCTCTCTTGTCTCGGCCCTAGACCATTTTCCCTCCATGGTGGTCATTTTGTGAGAGAAACTCCTCATCACAAGGGTCATAGACCATGTTTTGACAAGGCAGACCCAAGTGTGAGGAGGGTTTCTTCTCTCTTTCTCCCTTTCTCTTTTAGCTCGGCCTAGAGCTTTTTTGTCTCTCTTTTCTTGGATGATCTTTGACCTTGGTGTATTCTCCTTCTTGAGGTGATCTTGTGGCCGAGAGTGGAGCTTTTGGTGGAGTTTCTTCAACCCTTAGATCGTGTGCTTGGAGCCCTTGATCTTGGGGCTTGGAATCCTTGGTGGTGATCTTCTTTAGGTGGGTTATATAACACTTAACCTACTCTATTATTGCAGTCTTTTATTCATGTTTGCTACTGTCTTCTCTCTCTAAAATTCTCCCTTATTATTCTAGTAGATAATGATAATCTCTAGAACTTGTTTGGTGGAGATATCTTGCTTGGTTTGGTAGAAATCTGAAATCCTAATCTATATGCACCCGTTTTTGTGGTTGATATGTTAGTAGAGGTTATTCCCTATCTTTTGACCTTGGCCTTTCTCTCATGCATGGTGTTTGTGTACCTAGATGTTGAAGGGAGGTTAGGTTCTATTTTATCTCCCTTGAATGAGATCCTTTCTTGGTGGTTTCATGATCCATGATCTAGGTTTTTTTATGATTGTTTGCATGGGTTTTTCCTTCTTGATGATCATCGTTTTCCCCTTAGTTTTGTTCTTGTTTTAAGACAAAGATATCATCCTTAGGATGGTCGAGACACCCATCTCCTTGTTGGTCCTGACCATAGTTAATCTTTTTGAGATGCTCCTCTTGTTGATGGGTTGGACCTAGTGTAGTTTAGGTCACAACACTTGATGTAGGTGGTCTATTTAACCCCTATTTTGGTTGGGTTGCTGCCCTTGTCTTGGTCGTGAAATGCCCTTGAGAGAGGTCACAACCATGTGGTCTTGGGTCGTGACATGTTGCTAGGATGGAGGTCGAGATAGCTATGAGGTCGATACAACCATGTTTTGAGGTTGAGACATCTCTAGGTCACGACATATGGGAATGGTTAGAGCCCTAACCCTAGGTGTCACAATCGAGACACCCTAGATGTCACAGTCACGACATGGTTTAGGTGGTGTGGTCGCGACCTAATGGCTTGGTGGTGGTTGAGACACATGATGATGATAGTGGTTAAGAGGTATGCTTAGATACATTATGTTACTCTTGTATGAGTAATGTATACGCTATATATATATATATATGTTGTTTGGATTAATATGAAATCAACTCTAATGATGTACCTTAACCCTAATATACTCCAAGTTGATGGGATTTGGTGAATATAGGGTTTATGAGAGGTGGTGAATCTAGATACAATGATCATGCTTGTTTCTCTTTCATGCAATGGCTATGGTGTGTGATGTTATCTATCTTGTTTATGAACTTCTAACCATGTAGGTGTTACGAGCTTGATAATCATAGTTAGTGCATGCTATGGTGACTATGATATGAAATCGATTGAATGTGTCTTCTTGAGGCATGTTGAGGCACTTGTGATACATGAATGATGTGAATTGGTCATATGACTTGGCAGTGGCTTATTACCTATTATGAAATGACATTTCGCAATGATGAGTTGAGGGATTGATATCCCATAGTATGTGAATTCGGTATTGGTGATGTGGTTAATGACAATGATACAAGCATTGTGTGGTGATAGTGTGACAAGTTCACACCCTATACTTTTATATTTTATGGAGTGTACTATGCCCTTATCTTTGAAGAGTTTGTTATGGCTTTGTACATTAGAACTTGATTGATGCTAAAAGACACTTAATTGACTTTACTATTCAAGTAGAACTTAATCATATAGTTTTTACCTATGCCATAGATTCAGCTCAGTGTCAGCACTTGCTGGATGGTGAAACAGGCTTTCCCTAGTGAAAACTTGGAGTCATATATTGTTGAGTATATGCATTCACATGATTTTTTGCGCGCCATACTATAAGGTCTCTAAACTTACTTAATGAGTTGAATGAGCTTAATTATCATAATTTAATTCTCATAACCCTAATATAACCTTGTGAATGCTTTGAAATCATAAGACAAGCTTAAGTTTCAAATTTGGTCCAATTTGGACACTGTTTGAGCAAGTTATGCAATTTTATGCACATTTTGGACTTTTCTGCAATTTACCCAATTAAGAGGTTTTCTTTGAAATTTATTAATTTCATTATGTTCCTTGTATATTCCCTCATCATTATTAAGATTTTTGAGCCATGGGGCGCCTATTTAAACCTTGGTTTGAAGGTGTTTTCCTCAAGGGTATTTTAGGGTTTACCCCTTCATGGATGAGCTACCTTTAGTAGCTATCAACTAATGAATGAATTGTTTTGCTTGGAAATTCAAGAAACTAGTGATAATAATATCTATATGGATGGTGGGGGAGCTGTTTGTGTGTGTTCTTGTATATTCTTAATAGTTTAAGGCCATGGACACTTGGAAAGATACTAGAACTTTCAACTTTTTCTTTTTCTTTATCTTAAAGTTTCATATACTTATCCCTAAGAACCAAAATGAGCCATTTTCTCTCCACCACTTCCATAATTCTATGAACCTCTTTCTCCCTCTGTGATGGTGTGAATTTCCTGTCCAAGGAAGAAGAAAGAGGGGATCTTCTTGGAAAAAGGTTCTAGGGTTGCAATTGACTTCCTTTTAGGGTTGAAAAGCTTCCTTCTAGTGATATTGACCTAAAAGAGTAAGAATCCCCTTCTTACCTCCATATATTTCTTTTTTATCCTTCCTCCTACCTTTATACAGGTTGGAACCTGGATGTTCCATGGTAGAAATTGCTCTAAAGCTCTAAAACCCTACCTTTCTTGCTCATTATGCTTAGGGTTTACTCATTTGATGAAGAAAGGTGCTAGATGGACGAGTTCATAGATTATGCTTGGATTTTCTATCCTACCTTCTCGAGTTTTATTATTTTTGGGATTTCATATTCTAATTAGAGGCAAGTTTTATAACTTGCTCCACATTTATTGCTTACCATAAGCTTGCTAGCTCATGTTCTTGCTTGAAAATGATGATCCATACACTAAAAAGCTATGCTTGACTTGGATTTAGATTTTTATAATGTTCCCTACTCTGATTTCAGTTCTAGATGAACATGTGATCATGTGTACGTTATTCCTAAGGTATAATATGGCTTGGATCAGATTGGTTTGACAACCTATGGTAATCATATAGTTGTAGCATCAATTAAGCCTTAGACCAATGATTTCTTGGGTCACTTGATGCAATGTCGGACCTATACTGTAATTGATGGTTTTAACATATGAACTTGACCCAATGGTCAAGATCTAATGTATATTCCTCCAATAAAGTAGAATGATGTATAATGTAATATGTTGGTCCTAATAATGTGATTTATATGGTTTCCTTTATATGATCAACTTAAGGAGCTTACTTGTTGACAATGGATGGCTTGTTTTAAATGAACAGTCGATTGTGGGTTTTACCCTACTCTAAACTGAACCCTTATTTTTGTTAACCAAAGTATGGTTAGGGTTAAATGGTGACTTTATATATCACAACTCAACAACATTATAGATTATTCATTCAAGGTGTTTACTTATGTAAACAACCAATGGTCTTACCTTTTAAACATCCAATGGTTTTGGGTGGCATTGTGGTATGGTGATATGGGTTGAATGATGATGGAACAAATGGAGGGTTACCCTTAATAAGGTAGTATTACCTATTCACTCATATGAATAGAAGGGATGATAACTATATTGTGTTGATATATAACCCTAATGAGGTATAGCTTGTTATACCTAGCTTTAATATAACAAAATGATGGTAATTGGGTATGAATAATCCTTGAATAATTAATACAATCATGGAGTAATCTCTTATTGTTTTTGAAACCCTAGTATGTTATAACCCAATGTTTACACCTTGATTTATGTGTGGTTTCATACTTGAGAATAGTATGGAATGTGATGGTGATGCTTCACCTTATGCATCCATGATCCAATGGGGATGTCGTGAGTTAGGGTTTGGGTATAAGTGTTGATTAGTAACATTAATATATTTTATATATCTTGTTGAACCTAACTCTAATTCAAATAGAAAAAGATGAGTATTCATGATTAACATTCTTATATGATGGAACGATGGTGAAATAAGATCCTTAATATGATCATAGCCTTAATATGTTAATTGGTGGTTATCATAGCGACATGGTTGATACTTTCTTATGCTAAACATGTGCATTATGAATATGATGAGGGGTAATCATATCTAGATTTCTTACATGTTGATGTAATAAAGGAATGTTCTTAATGTTAATATAACCCTGCTATGATTGTTTATGAATATCTCCTAGATCATTAATGCAATATTGTGTTGATCGGGTGTATTATATGTAAGTGATGTTGTAGAGCCTTGTTATAAGGCATGCAAAGATAATGATGATCTTGTAGGGAATAGTATGATGATCTTTATGACCTTTGGGCATGGTTGAGCCCTGAATGAGGTGTAATCCTCTTATGCTGATAAGGGTTGATACCATGTGATATTGTGAAAATTATATATATCATGTGATAGTATGATGGTCTTAATGACCTATCTAGCCCCCTTTGTTCCTACATACATCTATCTTCTTCTACAAGTGAGTGTGAGATCTAAGTAGCTAGTGTAAGTGCGATTAGTGCAATTGCCTAGAGTTTCCTAAAGGCTAGGTGGCAAGTAACATGAGGTGAAATACCCTCATCTCTACTCCCATTCCTACCGTTGGCTCTCAATTTCCCTAATATCACTTACCCTATAAACCTAGACTTGCCAAGTCCTATTAGAATTACACATAGCCCTAGTTCTCAAACTGGTAGTATAGGGTATATTCTAATAGCACTTGCCTTGTTGTTTGGTTTGGTAATCTAGATTGAAATGTGAGAATTGCATGCTATGTTGACTTTCCCCCAACTAATATCAAGTTACATTCCCAAACGGCCCACCTATCCATCATATTGCTTAAAATCCACATTTGCCTTCTTAGCTTGTTAATGCTAGTGTAGTTAATTGCCTTTGTTAATTCTTAGCTAATTGCCTAGTTCTAGATAGATAGTTCTTTCTTAAGTAGTTGGATCCTTTGATCTTGCTTGTGTTAAGTTATCTAACTAGTGATAACTTAGATTCTTGCTTGTCTAATTGCTTAGTTTGCATCTTAGTTGATCTAACTCCTTGCTCTAGCCTAATTGCTTGCCTTGCTTAGTTTAATAGCCTTAGCCTACTTAAAGTAATCTAGAGTATTGGTTAACTTAGTTTCCTTCTTGCTCTTGCCTGCTTGCTTTTGTGGTGTAATCAAACCAAACCCAACTTAAAATTCTCAAACCCTAATCTCCACTTTAGGAGCATAGCTAACACAAACCTAGTTCTAATGCCCCCTCTCCCTGAGGATTGACCCTAATCTTACCACTAGTCTATACTACAGCATGACCTCGTGTGCTTGTGAGTACGTGTGATTAGTTGAGCATGTGAGTTGGACTAGGTCCACATATAAATTTTGAGAGATATGTGTGTTTCCCCTTAGGGTTTCATCTAGCCACCTTCAGTTGGTTAGTGTGTGGCCTTGAGAAGATCACACTAGTGCCTGAATATGAGATGGAGAGCATATTGGCACACTATCACTCCCTACCTACTGGGGGACACCACGCTAGCTCAATGATAGCGGCCAAATTGTTAGAGTGTGGATTTTATTGGCCAACACTTTTTAAGGATGCTTACAATTATGTATGTAATTGTGATGTGTGTCAACGTGCAGGAAATATATCTAGGAGACATGAAATGCCCCTAAATGTCTTTTAGGAGGTTGAGGTTTTTGATTTATGGGGAATATATTTAATGGGTCCTTTTGTTTCTTCAAATTACAATCTATATATATTGCTTGTCGTTGATTATGTATCTAAGTGGGTGGAAGAAATTCCAACCTGCACCAATGACGCTCAGGTGGTATGCAGATTTGTGAAAGTCCTTTTTGTTTTGTAGGTTTGGGGTGCCAAGAGTGATAATAAGTGTTGGGGGATCTCACTTCACCAATAAAAAGTTTGGTGCTTTTTTGAGTAAGTATGGAGTGAGACATAGAGTATGAACCCCATATCACCCACGAACCCAGGGACAAGTTGAGGTGTCCAATAGGGAGATAAAGAAGATATTAGAAAAGTCACTCTCAACCAATAGGACTAATTAGACCATATAGCTTAATGATGTTCTCTAGGCATATAGGACATCTTATAAAACACCAATAGGAACAACTCCTTTTAGGTTGGCCTATGTAAGAGCATGTCATTTATGTGTGGAATTGGAACACAAGCCAGATGGGCTTTGAGTAAATTCAATCATAATCTAGATGATGCGGGGAAGAAAAGAATGTTGGTACTCAATGAGTTAGATGAGCTCAGGATGGATGCCTATGAAAGCTCTAGGATTTACAAACATGGAACAAAGAAAATCCATGA
Source organism: Alisma plantago-aquatica (assembly GCA_963693085.1). NCBI lineage: Eukaryota > Viridiplantae > Streptophyta > Magnoliopsida > Alismatales > Alismataceae > Alisma > Alisma plantago-aquatica. Next base: position 401,861,554 of record OY856409.1, read on the forward strand.
TCGTCACATCTTGCATAGAGTGTTCACTCTAGGACAAAAGGTTATTTTGTTCAATTCTAGAGGATGAATTTGCATCCCGGGAGATTGAGGTCTAGATGGAGTGGTCCATTTGTAGTAAAGGTTTTTCCTCATGGGGCGTGGAGATTAACAATGGAACTGAACCATTCCTTGTAAATGGCCAAATGTTTTAGCACTATTTTTGGGGATACTTGCTAGGTGATAGAGAGGAGTTGAAACTCCTTGTGCTTCACTGATTCTTTTGGATTTGATCATCAAACCTATGACATAAAACAAGGTCACTTGTTGGGAGGCAACCCAACCATCTTTTTCCATTTTAGGATCTTTTCATTCATGTTGGTAGTCTCAATATATTTAGTTTGTATTTTATTATTTTCATTGTAAAAAGGTGCATTGATCATTTTTGTGTGGTGTGCAGATAGTGGAAAACTTGGTACTACCGATAGCAAAGTCGGTAGTGCCGACGCAATCACATGGACAACAGGGCCAAGTTTCACCGAAAACTCGGTACTACTAACAAGCAACTTGATAATACTGACAGTTCCAACAGTGACGACCAAAATTTTGCTTAGAAGTATTGATCCCTAAGTCAAAAGTACTGACTTTCTTTAGAGATGAACTGTGTTACTAAATAGGACTTAGTACTACTGACAGTACTATCGATTCCATGGTCATACTCTTGGTTCGGGATACCAAGAGACTGTTTGAAAGTATCAAAATTTTTAAAAGACTCAGTATTACTGACACTGCAGTCCGTAGTACCGACATCACTCAATAGGGGTGAGCAAAAATTAGCTCGATATTGCAGACACACCGATTGTTAGTCTTGACATCCAAAAAACCAGAATCTAGGGTGCACCATCAATGATCACAAGTATCCACATCCAACGGTCGATAGTATTGATCTGATGCATACCTTCAGATGTCCGTACTACTGACATGGACAATCGGTGCACATGGACATCAATAGATGAGGGACATCATTATCAACGGTTGGCACCAACTCACGTAGATTGTGGGAGAGAAGTCAGTACTACTGACACTATAATCGATACTACTGACGCAGCGCCTGAAGGCAACTTGTTAGCTATAAAAGGAAGGGTGTGGGTTGTGTTTCAATCACACCCACACCACATCCTTTCTGAGTATAAGTGTGCAAGTGCTCTTGGGTGATTAGATTATCCATGTGACCAGCTTCCTCTATGGCAGGGAATACCATGCTGGTACCAAAGCCAACACGCATTTCTCATGTCAATGCCGACGAGAGGAAGATCTATGAAGGCTTGATGAATTGAGAGCTCATCTAGACATAGTATGGAGACTGTGCTTTCCTTGCCTCCGTCAGCTTCACCGACAATCTACACCAGGTCTGCGTAGCCTAAGGCTTGGTGGATGATCACTCGTTCTTTGGTGATTGCCCACTTACGAGGAAATCATATGTGAATTTCTAGAATTGTTGGAGATCAGTTGCATCCCTGAGCATGGGGAAGGATGGATGAAGTTTAGTCTTTTCACACTGCCTATCAGTTGATGCTAAGGAGTTCAATGCCATCTATGGGTGGCTTCTTGGCGATGTGTGCTTCACCAAAAACAACTTCGACTACACTAGTTCATGGGGGCTTTTGATGGATTTGCCAGGGGATATACACAATCAGTGGCATATGAACTTTATCACCAACATCGAGCTTCTATTTGCTTGTATTTTGCATCACTATCTCACCAACACAATATTTTCCAGGTCCAGCCAAGGACAAGGGAAGGTACAGAAGGTGGACCTTTATGCCCATTAGTCTTCATTGGCCTTAGGGGAAGAGATGTTAGACTATGTCTCCTTCTTTCTACAACACATGATGGTGGCAAAGAAACTGGTGTAGAGGAAGCCCCTCATCCATTTTGGGAGGCTCATTACTCCCATTATGATGCATCTCAAAATAGACCTCTCCACCTCCAAGTCTTTGAAGACATCCTCCAAGTTGGATATGAAGCACTTCAAGAGAGCAAACCTCGTCACCAAGTGCCATGTGATAGTGTATGATTATTATACACTTAGGGAACACTGGTGAGAGAGGGAACTCCCTGACCCCATCTTCAACCTATAAGGGATTTGACACATGAAGTGGCTGAAAGAGGATTCCATGGAGGGAGATGAAGAATAAGATGACAACACTGAGCAGGATCAAGAGCATGAGAAAGATAAAGAAGAAGAGGAGGAAGAGGCTACCATACCATTCATGAGGCAGTGGGTTATCTAGGCTCCATCTCCTCTGCTCCACCACCTGCCCAATATGATGACCCATACTCAATGGAAGGTATGTATGGAATGTTATAGGAAATACAGTAGGAGCAACAACAATATACAATAACATTAGTGAGCATTCATGATGTCTAAGGATGGATATACCAGAATTAGCAGGCCATCTTGGAGAATGAGAGACTTCTCCTGGCCAACCAGTAGAACATGCATATCTATTTGCAATGAATGGAAAACTACCAGTAGCCTTTTTTTGACAACTAATGGAGCCTAGGTTATTTTGGTAGTTATCCATAACCTCCAAGGATGCTGCAATAGAACCCAACATTTCAGGGGACTTTCTACCCCCATGACCCAACCATGCCGCTACCACCACCACCACCATTATGATCGGTACCACAATTTCACCTCTTTGTTTGGATTTTGAGTATGAGGACATAGTGAAGTTCAAGCTTAGGGGAGGGTTCTAGAACAACTCTATCTTTCATTGCTTTTTAGTTCTATTATTTTGAGTTTTTTTAGGATCCACATCTATCTAGTGTAATTGTGGATCGGTGGAAGCATGATTTCTATTTTTATCAATCATAGAATGTGTTCTTCCATGCCATTGCAAAAAAAAATTGAAAATTGAAAAAAGAAATGGCTTGGTTGCAATTTCTTAAGTGGCATCACCTAGAGGAAGTGTATGGGTTAGTCAACTTATGGACATCTGATGTGAATGGAAGTCTAATTATTCATGTAAAGTGGATGGTGATGGGGTTTGAGCCTGAATTGATCAAACAATTAACGAGACCTTAAATTGAAGTTTTAAAGAGAAATCCTAAGGATACCATGTACACGGGTCAGTAGTGGAGGGACAAAGGCATTGTCTCTTAATTGTATGATTCCATCTATTTTTCTGTCCATTTTGATCCATCACTTTAAGATGATCAAGTAACCCAAATTGTTTCCTTTTTTAGTGCATGACATGGCATAATAGGTAGATGTTAGTTAGTTATGTTTAGTACATTAGTTACAAACTAATTTTTTTTTGCTCTTATGCATATCATCTAGTTGCACAACAAATTACATATAGATTGCATACCTTTTGCACCATTCATTCTACACCATGTACATGTGTGTTTTCTTCTAAAATTAACTGCACAGGGATACACATCCATACCTCTTAAAATAGATTAAAAAAATTGATTAGTGTAGTGAATCCCAAGCATACTCTTCAATCATGCTAAAACATGGGCTAAATTTAAAAAAAAAAAGAGGTAGATAAGGATGCCCTAGATCGGGTATGGATCGTTCTTAAAAAAGAAGTGAACTCATGTACATGATGTATTCTTTTTTTTTTACTTTCATCAGTCAGATGAAATTTTTAGTGCATGCATCATTCCACTCACAATAGTAGGAATTAATATTCATGCATTTGCACATTTTCACCATGTTAGGTTCATCATGTTTCATTCTTGCATAAATGATTCGAAGTTACTTGTGATTCTTCATAGGCCACCTATTTCGTTCCATCCATTGCTCTTATTGGTAGGCCACAAATGTGATTGATCTCCTCATTTATTCTTATAGGGGGAGTTGCTTCCAATTAATTTGATAGTTAGCAAAGAGTAATGTAGATAGGGAATCACATGATGCACCAAGAAAATGCCTGATTGACTATGATATTAACTGCTCCACTAATAGTGTTTCATTGATTTGCGGATGGACATCTTTTGTGTATATTTTTGGTCACTTTAGAGTAGTTAATTGTTCAGTGGTCAGTAAAGGCTGATTTGGGAATGCCAGATGGGGATAGTTGAGAATGTAAATTCATGTTCCTTGTCCTTTTACTGACTTGTCTCAAACAAACTTGAGGGTGTGTTGATCGTGGACAAGCAACATTTAAGCTTAGGGGATTTTGATGCACTGAATATTTTTTACTTTTACAGGCTATTTTTCTAAGGTTTGTGTGCAATTATGATTCATTTTCTTATCAATCGTGCATGATTTATCATTAATTGCTTAAGATACTTAATTGCATCAGATATTCATTATTTTTACTTTTCCCGATTGATTTATCATTCTTATGATTCATTTTCTTATCAATCGTGCATGATTTATCATTAATAGCTTGTGAAACTTAATTGCGATAAATATTCATTATTTTTACTGTTCCCCGTTGATTTAATCATTATTTTGAAGCTTAGGTTTGTTTCTGTTGAATTTTAGGTGAATCTATAAGAAATGACACAACTTTGTACTACCAAAAAGCATGTCGGTGGTACTGACATTGAATGAAAAGGAATAGAGTTAAATTGAATCAACTTGGTAGTATTGATATAAGAATCGATACTACCAATATTTTAACATGAGCGTTTAGGACGAATTTTAGTACTACTAATGCCTAGCTCAGTGGTACTAACTTGTACTGAAAATCCAACAGGGAACCTCAGAGAAAATCTCGGTACTACCGATGGACAAATCGATAGTACTGAAAGCTTATAGAAAATCATAACTAATCGATGGCATTGATACTACTTGCATGAAGTCAGTAGTACCAACTTTACACGATCAGATCAGATAAAAAAATCACAATTAATCGGATAGTCGAGACTTAATGACAACCTAAGTCACTTCTATGACTAAGGAGATTTGCGCTCAGACCTAGATAGCATGTTCTTCTCCATTACACAACAACCATGAACCGAGGGAGGAAAAAGGAGAGAAGAAAGCCACCTTCTGAGAGATTGGGCACCTTCAATTGATGAATTTGCATCCACATGTTAGCAAATCGGCACGTTCAAGAGAGGGAGTCATACATACCATCTTCTTTAGGGGTTACTTTAGTTTTCTAATATTTCCCACATTTTTCTCTTCTTCTTCCATGTTTGTTGACTTGAGAGTTATACATTGTCCATATTTTGATAATGAGTTAACCATTCCATTCATATGTATCTAATATGTTTGTTTAAAATTTATTTCAGGCATTAAGTACATGAAAAAGATCAAATTCACCAAGCCCTAGCTTATCCAAGTTAAAGTCAAAAGCTATGCAAATGTGCAATTCCGGAAAACATTCCAAACCACCTTAGAATATTTGTGTAATCATTTGTATTGATGCTATGACTTGTAAATAAGATGAAGAAAATTAGGGACACTTAATTCCATCGTTTGATCACTTAAAAATCATTTTGGAAAATTTGTCACAAAAACTTTATCGGTCGAGTTTGAATCTCAACCGATCAGTAATGGATTTTTGGGAATGATTGGATTGGCTGAGTTGTACACTCACAGAACTTAACATTGATCGAGCAACTTTCTAAACAAAGTTGATTTTAGTTGACCGATCGAGTTACCTCAGGACAAACTCGACCGATAGTTTGGAAATTAGTTTTATCATATAGTGGATTGGTCTAGTTACCTTTATTATAACTCACACTTCCTAAGTTATATCCCTCTCCCATCAAAAACAAAATCTATCCTTGACAAAGTTAGGAGAAATTTCCTTTGGAATAACTTCCACAAATCTGAAAAACCCGGGAAACACTACCATCTAGTAAATTGGAAAACAATAGCTGCTCCTCTTGACCAGGATGGTTGGGGTATCCTAAATATCGAAACCCATGCCTTCTGTCTTATTAGAAAAATTATCAAAAGCCTGGTCCAAAATAAATCAAAAATTTGGTCACAACTCATCAACCACAAATACTACCAAAAATCCCCTCCCTGGCATATAGTCTCAAAAAAATCTGCATCCCCCCTTTGGAAATACATAAACAAAAATATCCAAAAAAATAACTCAAATTATCAACACCCCTCCACACTCCCACCTGAATATCTCTTTCTGGTTCGATCCATGGTTTGATAACAATTCAGTCATAAATATTCACCCAAACTGGACCATTCCAAACAATCTACTTAAAATCAAAATTGATAAAGCTCTCCACCTTATAACCAGCAACAGAACAAACTCTCTTAAAAGATGCATCCTCATGCATCTCAGACAAGATGAATTCTCTAATTTAAAGCTCTCTTTGGAAAACAACACCTCAAACAGGATAACATGGAAATGGGGAAACACTTACTCAGTTAAGGGAGCCTACTCTTTTCTCACCTACAGAGGCTCCACCTCACCCACCACAAAAATATGGAAACAAAAATGGCCGCAAAACTATAAAACATTTATGTGGCTTCTTCTGCATAACAAGTTGCTCACAGGAGAAAACCTTAAAAAAAAAGGGATTCATTGGTCCTTTCAGATGTTTTTCTATGCAAAACAAATTCTGACTCAGTTGATCACATCTTCTTCAAGTGTACCACCTCACAAAACATCATCTTACACTACACACGTAGCTACATTTTAGATATCAAGGAAGCAACTTTCCCACCTCAAATCACACCAAATAGACAATACAAAAACTTCAAGGGAAGCGACATATTCATCACCATCAATTGGAATCTCTGGAAAGAAAGAAATAACAGAATGTTCAACAACAACCAAAAAATGAGAAAAAATATTATATCACAAATAGATGCAGATCTTCACATTCTTTCAAAATGCAGGTAAACAAACAGAAGAAGGACAAGCTGATTCTGATGAAGGTGAATCGGAAGCCAAGTTTCTTTGTGACCTTAAAGCCATGGTGGATGACGAAACAGGAGTCAGCATAGTGCAGCAACATCAATGAAAACACCTAACTAGGATCTGAAAATCTTTTTCCTAGACTCTAGTTGTTTTCTTCTTTAAATGCTTCTTGAGGCTTGTTAAAGGGGTGCCTCCCCCCATCATCAGAACTTAGCCTTTATCTCCATCAGGCCCAAATGTTTTCTTTATTATTTCCACTTCGCCTTATATGAACTCACTAAAGCATGTGTTTGCTTGCTTCGATGTGATTTAAATATATGCTATGACCTTTACCTCAAAATAAATAAATAAAAATAACTCGAGCAAATACATTGTACAGAAAATGCTAAAAAAAATGATTTCAACCATTGGAGAGTTGTTAGAAATGAAAATGGATATGTTGCAAGTTGTTACCTTGTAAAGCTCTCCATCCTTCCATCTTCCCAATCCCCTTTCTCAAAGAAAAAAGGCTGAAGTGATCTTCTCCGAGTGAAGGAGGAGTTGATATTCTTCTTCAAGGCTGAAGAAGGTGTGAAGATCTTCTCTAAGTGAAGAAGAAGGATAAGGCAGAATATCCAAGGATCTTGGTGGATAAATCCTTAAGGCTGAAGACTTGTTGAAAGGTGGAGATGTCCTAGGAGAAGGAATCGAGCTACTTGCAAGAATGGGTAAGACATGTTGTGAGGTAGAAGACTAACTATTGGATAGGTAAGACCTTGGGTGTAAGGTGGTATTATTTTATGTCTTATAATGGAATATAAGTATACATGGGTTACAAAGTCCTAGAGGTTGACCTCTTTAGGTAGGGGACTGACGGTCTCCTAGTTTAGAGATCATAACCACTCTAAACACCTTGTCCAAGTGTTTGTTTCAATTTCTCTCATCCTTGATATGCTTGTTTAGATAGGACTTCAAATTCAACTTTTGCATTTGGTTTCAATCGATATAATTGGAAGGTCTAACATTCTTGTCCAAGTTTTGAAGCTCTATTCAACCCCCTCTAGATCCCTAGATCTAATAAGTGGTATTAGAGCAAGTATCTTCTCCAACAAATCTCCTACGAGATGAGAAGATGAGTGAGAACCTACTTGGTTCCCTTAACCTAGAGGGAGGCTTCTCCATGTACCCCCAGTCTTTGACGGCACCAACTTCCTCTATTGGAAGAGGTGGATGCAATTTTACATTCAAGGAATGAACTTTGACATGTGGAAAGTGATGATTTCACCCTAAAAGGAGCCGACTGGAGTTGTATCAACTTGGTATGAAGCATCTCTAAAGAATGCACAACTCAACAAGCAATTAGAATCCTTTATGTAGCCCTCACTCCATCCAAGTTCAACCACATCTCTTCATGGGACACAACCCATGAGATATGAGACAAGTTAAGCATCACTTATGAAGGCAAAAAGCAAGTGAAGGAGGCAAAGATCTACATGTTGAACAACCTCCTAGAGAACTTCAATATGGGGAAGAAAGAAGGAGTGGCCAAGATGTATTCAAGACTTAACATCATCATCAATGGCCTAGCTTCTTTGGGACACACTTTGGATAGAGGAGCAATCAACTCAAAGATCCTAAAGTCTCTTCCAAAGAGATGGGAGTCAAAGGTGACCTCCATAGAAGAAGTAAGAAGTCTTGGTGATCTTCTAACCGATGAGCTTACTAGCAATCTACAAGCTCACAAGCCAAGACTTGACAAGCAAGAAGAGGAATCAAAGTAAGAAGAAAAAGAATCAAGGAAGATCAAAGATAGTGTCTTCAAAGATCAAATAGAGGCTCTCATCCTTCAACAACAACTTGTTTGGCATACCTCTCCCTCCTCCTCTAGTGAAGATGATGTCCCTAATGAGCATGAAGCCAACTTCCGCAAGGGAAAATGCTTCAAAGGGAAGCAATCTTCTTCTTCTACTCCAAGGTGCTACAAGTATGGTAAAAAAGAACACTATAAGAATAAATGTCCTAAGGCTAGAAAGTCACACCACAAGAGCAGCTCCAAGAAGAAGGAAGACTACAAGATAGATAGCAAATACAAGAGGAAGGAGAAGAAGGAAAGGGGGAACAAAGATGCAGCTCATGACGCATGGGAAGGATCATCCTCTAGTGGCTCAAGCTCTAATGAATATGGAGAATGCCACCTTGCACTAATGGCCTCCACAATTGAATATATTGGTGAGGTAAGTTTGCATGAGTTAGCTAAAGAAACTCTTATTGACATGCTTAATACTACTCGTTCTTCTTATTCTGAATATAAATCTAAAAAGAAGAGATTGGGCAAAATCATTGATGACTTGTATGCTAAACTTGATATTCTTGAGAAAAATGAGAAAATTCATCTTGAGAGTATTGATTCTTTGCAAGGACAATTTCTTGATCTTGAGCTCCAATACAATGGATTTGAGGTAGTGAATGGTGTCTATCTTAAGAATATTGCATATGTTAAGGAAGATAACCAAAAGTGCCTTAATAAGCTTGAGTTACTTAAAATTGAAAATGCTTAACTTAAGCTTGTTAGTGATGCTCGTAGAGATGATACAGATGTTTATCTCAAAGAGATATAATTGCTTAAATATGAAAATGCTAGACTTCTTGCTCAAGTTAATGACTTATCTTCTAGACCTATTTTGCTCAGTAATGATTTGCTTCTATTACTCTTGAAAAGGATTCTTATTTAACTAAAGCCCTCTATTTAGAAATTGACCTTGTCCATGCTAGAGATGATCTTGCTAATTTGTCTTCTACTGTCATCTCTCTTACTGATGACAATCATAAAGTTAGAGCCTCTCTGCAGAAACTACTTGAAGGGAAGAACTCCCTAAATGAAATCCTTGATCACTCTACTAAACAAAGTGGTACTGGTGATTTGGGATTTTTAGGGGGAGGTCCTAAGGGCAAGAGTAAGGCTAAAGGTAAGAAAAAGAGTAAGGAACCTCCTTTCTTCCATGGAGAGTATTCTGGCTGAAAGAATCCTATGATTTGTTCTCATTACAAGAGTGATGATCATTACTATAATTATTGTCCATATAAGCCTAAGGAGACCAACCCAAATATGAAATGGCTCCCCAAGCTAACTCTAGGTCCCAAAATTGAGTTGGGAATTGACATTCTCCTTTCTTGTAGGAAAAAGGAAGATGGATTGTTCATAGTGGATGCTCAAAGAACATGACAGGTGATATAACCTACTTCAACAATTTCACAAAGAAAAAAGGAGGATCATTTATTTTCAGGGACAAGAAGAAAGGTAAAGTAAAAGGTGACTGTGATGTAGGTGAATCCTTGTGTATCAAGAATGTTCTCTTTGTGGATGGCGTACATCACAATTTAATAAGTGTTAGTAAATTATGTGATAATGGTTACCTCATGTTATTTACTTCTTTTGAATGCTTGCTCCTAGATTCCCTCACTTACAATATCATTTTTTTAAGGAAAAGTAATGTTATATATTAAAAACACATCAAGCAAGCGAAACCTGCTTATGTGAAACACCTACATAAAGTTTGAAATAGCAATAGGAAGAAAACTGATGTACTAAAGCTGATGAGAGTAGTGTTTAGCTAACGAGGGGGAGGCACCCCTTAACAAGCCCCTTGGTGTTTAAAAATTTAGCTTCCTAGAAATTTTGCTGATGAAGCTTCCCTTTATCCAGAAAGACAAGTCACAATTGTTATTGTACTAAGATGACACCGGTCTCGTCGTCAACCATTGCTTTGAGGTCACAAAGAAATGCAGCTTCTGTTTCTCCTTCCTCTGAGTCATCCTGCCTCCCATCTGCTAGTTTACCTGCAGTTTTGTAAGGATGTGAAGATCGGCATCTATTTGAGTTATACTATTTTTTGCCAAATTTTTCTTGTTGTTGAAAATTCTATCGTTTCTTTCTTTCCAAAGATTCCAGCAGATTGTGGTGAAAAGATCGCTGCTCTTGAAATTATTGTAAAGTCTTAATGGTGTTGTTTGGATGGGGAAAGTGGCTTCCTGGAGATCAAGAAGGCAATTTCTTATGAAGTGTGAAAAGATAGTTTGGGAAAAAGAGCATTTAAAGAAGATGTGGCTGACCGAGTCACTATTTTTTTCACAAAGAGCACATCTAAACGGGCCTATGAAATCTTTTTTGTGATGTTTTCACCTGAGAGAAGTTTGTTGTGTAAAAGAAGCCAAAGGAAAGTTTTGTATTTTTGTGGCCATTTCTGTTTCCAAATCTTTGATGATGAAGGGGTGATACCTCTGTAGGAGAGGAAATTGTAAGCAAGTTTGACCGAATAATCTTTCCCCCATTTCCAAGTGATTGTATTTGAGGTGTTGTTTTCCATGGAACAAGATAGATGTCTGAAATCATTTTGACTTACCTGGGATAGAATACATCTTTTAAAGGAATTTGATCTATTACTGGTTATTAGCGTGAGAGCTTTATCAATCCTTAGGTTGAGGAGATTATTTGGAATAGACCAGGAAGGTCTGAGATTTAAGACAGAGTTGTTTTCATACCATGGATCAAACCAGAAGGAGATAATTTTGTGTGAATGAGGAGTGTTTAAAATTTGTGAAATCATTTGGATGTTTTTATTGATGAATTTCCAAAGTGGGGAGGCTGATTTCAGATGGATTTGGTGCCATGGTGGTGAGTTTTGATAATATTTGTGTATGATGAGATTGGTCCAGATTTTCTTTTTGTTTTGAATTAGACTGTCAATGATTTTGGCAATAAGGCAGAGCGAGTGCGTTTCAATGTTGATGATGCCCCAACCTCCTTGTTCCAGAGGAGCAGAAATGGTTTTCCAATTTACTAGATGGTAATGATTCCCTGGATTGTCCAGTTTGTGGAAGTTGTTCCAAAGAAAATTTCTCCGAATTTTATCTAGAATGGACTTTGTCTTTGAGGGTAAGGGAATGCAGCTCAAGTAGTGGGTAGTTATTGGTGTGATGACACTGTTTAGGAGGGTGAGCCTACCCGAGAGGTTGAGGAAGTTGTTTGCCCAGTTTGTGAGTTTAGATTTTATTTTTGAAATTATGGGATTCCAAATAGCATTTGTGATGTTATAAGGGGTGATGGGGAGACCCAGATATTTGATTGGGAATTCTTCAGTCTTGCATTTTAGGAAGTCTTTGAGGTTCTCCAAAGAAGATTGATTAATGTTTACCCCAAAGATGGAAGATTTTTGTATATTTACTTTTAGCCCAGAGATATATGAGAAGATACATATGATCCTAAAAATATTTTGAACTGAGGATTCTTCTGGGGAGGAGAAGATGATGGTGTCATCTGTGAATTGAATGATGTTTTCCTTGCAGACATCGGGATCAGAGATAAGACCATTTTATTTTCCCATCTGAATCATGCGAGAGAGAATAGTGGTTGGGATGATGAAGAGGTAAAGAGAGAGAGGGTCCCCTTGTCTAAGTCCATTTGAATTATGGAAATAACCAAAAGGAACACCATTGATGATAGTGGAGAAGTGATTTGTTGATATACAAGCATGGATACAAGAAATCCATCTGTCTGGAAAATCAAAGCCCTTAAAAGTATTTAACAGACATTGCCAGTTTACAAAGTCAAAGGCTTTTTCAAAGTCTAGTTTGATGGCTAGGAGAGGGGATTTATTTTTGTGGCAAAGATGAATCATTTCATTAACCATTAAAAAGGCATCTTGTATGCTTCTGTTTTTTAGGAAGGCAGATTGGTTAAGAGGGATGATGTCTTCCATGAGAGGTTTGATCTTGTTAGCTAATGTTTTTGCGATGATTTTGTATGAGGTATTTATGAGGCTGATAGGTCGGAAGTGAGAGATGATTTCAGGCTGACTATTTTTTTTATCAGGGTGATGAAAGTTTTGTTAATGTATTTGATGATGTTTTGTGGGTTTGAACTGGCGTGGAAGGCAGATAAAAAGGCAAGAAAATCGTATTTATAATGGTTCCAGTTAGCCAAATAGAATTCCACATTAAGACCGTCAGGTCCAGGGGATTTATTTTTACCAAGGTTAGAGATAGCATATTGTAATTCATCAAGGGTGAAGGGTTTGATGAGATCTTGAGGGTTTTTTATTTTCTTTTGACAAATGGTGTTCCATTGAAGGTTGTTGAGACAAATAGGATTGTGGTTGTTATTGAAGATATTTTTGAAATGGTTTTTTATATGTGTTATAATGGATTGTTTATGAGATGTGAGTCTGCCATTTATCATTAGATGGGTTATGGCATTATTTCTAAAGTTTTGGTTACAAATTTTGTGAAAAAAAATTGTATTTTTATCTCCTTCTTTAGCCCAAGAGATCTTAGCCCTTTGTCTCCATCTTGTGTCAATGCAGTCATTTATGTGGTCAAGATCAGCTTTTATTGAAAGGACAAGAGCAGGATCAACAGATGGGTCTTTGTCAACAAAGAGAAACTGGTCTTCAAGAATTTTTTGAAGTTCAGATAAGGTCGAAGGGTTTTGAAGTTTCCATTGTTTTATGTGAGTTTTGATATGTTTTGTGTTGTTTAGGATATGAAGACCAATGTTTGTTATTTGTGGGTTGGCAAGCATCCAAGCTTCAAGACAGGATCTGGAGAAATTTTCCATGGAGAGCCAGTTGTTTTCAAATTTGAAGGGTCGAGACCCCCAAGAGCAAGAAGCAGTTTCAAGAATTAAAGGGAAGTGGTCTGAAATGGTTCTATGGGAGATATAGACAGATGAGAGAGGGTGTTTGTCTTCCCAAAGATTTGTACAAATGAAATGATCAAGTCTAGCAAAAGATTGGTTTCTAGACCATGTATATAAGGCATTAGAGGGTAGAAAGTCGATCAGAGAGTGGTTTGTTAGCATCTGACAGAACTTTTTATCAGTCGTTGTCATCGATAGGGAAGAGGGATTTGAATTGTGTCTATCTGAGATCTGGGTGATAAGATTAAAATCACCACCAAGAACCCAGGGAGACATGTGATAATTTGAAAAGAGGTAGTTTAGTTCCTCAAGGAAAAGGGATTTATTATACCCTGGTTCCCCATAGATACCAGAGAAAGACCAAAGATAACCGTTAGAGAGATTTTTGAAATCAATTCTTATGGAGAAGTTTAGGATGGAAGAGTTTTGCGAGATTAGAGTCTGGTTGTTAAAACCAACAATGATACCACCTTTGAAGCCCTTAGGAGGTAGTTGAATCCAGTTTGTGATTCTATTACCACCGATAGTTTTGAGGGAAAAAGGGGTAAGAAAGGTTTTAGTTTCTTGGATGGTAATGAGATCGATATTGTTTTTATATATGTGGGAGCGAATTTTTTTCCTTCTTTGAAGATTAGCAGCCCCACAAATATTCCAAGATGAAATTTTCATGATGGAGGGAAAAGATCAAAAAGGCTAAACAGATAAACACAGAAAATGTGCTAGCCAGTTAGCACCTTTTCTTCGTCCATCCCATGAAAGATTCAAGATTATTAAGAACATTGTGTGCGTCATCGTCATCTTCAAGATGAAAGCCTATTTTATTTGCAAAAGATGTGAAGCTTTTTATGTTTGACCAAGAAGCTAGATCTTCTATTGTATCAAAATCTTTGTTAATTTTTTTTTTATAAGAAGGAGTTATTGATAATGAAGTCGCAGAGGAAACATTACTGAAAGAGCAAGGAGGAGGGTTACCTTTCTTTGATCTATTGATGATGCTGGAGCCTTTGGAGTCGATTTGGTTTGGCTGCAAGATCTTTTGTAGGTAGCTGGAGTTGGGCTTCTGCTGAGGGCTCTCCTGTTCTGAACTCTACAAAGAGTTATCGTTCTTGTGCTGAGATGAGTCTTGAAACAAGGTTGTTTGATGGTTTTTGTTTGGTGAATGGCAGCTTTCCTTTGTAGAGGAAGGAGATGGGAAAGTGTTGCTTCTAAGTTTGAAATTGTTAGCAGGGAGAGAGGGTTCAGGAGATCTGGTTCTTTTCTTATTTGGAAGGTGATAGGAGTTTTTAGAGTAGTTTGAGGTTTTCCTAATCCAAACATGGTTTCTGTCATGTGGAGCCCTGGAATGCGAGATAGGGATTTTATCTTTATTTGGGCTAAACCAAGATGGTGGATGAGAAGAAAGGTCAGAGAAGGCAGTGTTGCTTATAGTAGGGTGTTCAGCTGCAAGTTTTAGATGATAGATGGACTCGCCAATTCTAATGTTGATGGATGGCGGTAGGGAGATGGCGGCTTTGACTGAAAAGAGGCAGTAGGATTTGATGAATTGATTAGGGTGTAGCATTTCTGGGCTGATGTATTAGACAGTGGCCCCGATAGAATGAGTGATGCCTCTAAAAATCTCAATCTCCCACAGATGGGGAGGGAGATTTGAAATGGCTACCCAGTCTGAGCCGCCAGCTGGGGCAGGGAAAGAACCAGAGTCAGCATACCATTTTGATAGTCTAGCCATGATAAAGCTCGAGCCACATTGAATGGTGAGCACTTGGTTGAAAAGATGATTAATCTTCGTTCCTTCAGGGACAGTATAAATAAGCTGGGTGGGCGAGAAGATTTTTGGTTTGAGGATAGTGTGACTAGGAAGAAGAAGAGCTAAGGCCCGTGTGATGTCTAAGACATTGATAGGGTTGTTGTCCAGGTTATTTTCAACTGAAACTAGGATACTTCTAAGAGAGAAAACTTTGAGCAAACGCATAGAGTTTGCAGGGATATCAAGGGCAATAGCATATTCTAGGTGGTCGGGACCTTCATGGTTGGTAAGGTGGAAGGATGGTTTTCACAGAGAGTTTTAGCATAAGGTGTCTTTGGAGGAGGGTTTTTTCATTGTGGGTTGTGCTTAGCAGTTGAAAGGTTTCTAGGCGAGTGAAAGGGTTTAGATATAGGAGGGAGCCGGGTGTTTGTGATCGAGCAACAAGGAGGGGTATCTTCTGCATGTTCGGGCGGGAGATTTGCAAGGCATGCAAATGGGTTTTCTGAAAGGTAATGACGATGGGTGGGAGTAGCGTTGTGCCTGTGGTTAGAAAAATGCCTTTTTGGGGCAGCAGAACTTCTTTGGAAAGGTGAGATTTTGGTCGAGCGAGTGTGCATGTAGGAGGAGTGGAGGTTTGGTTGGTATTTGTCTCTGTAAGGGAGAAGGCGGGTCTTACAGAACCTTTTTATGTGCCCTAGACGACCGCAACTGAAGCAAGAGCGTCAAGAAAAACATCTGGAAGTTGAGTGGTTGTTCCTGAGGCAAAGAGAACAGAAAAGGGCTCAAAAAGGTCTTTTTGGGGGGACCGGAGTCCAGATATGGGCGGTGGGGGATTTTTCTAGGGTGTTGTTAATGAGAAGGGAAGATTCTGCTTGGCCCAAGACGGGTAAGGAAGAGTTTAGGTGAGTGAAGTCCTTAGGGATGATTTCCCCGACCGGGGGAGATTTGGGAAGAAGGGTTTTATATAAGGAAGATAATTTTGGCTTGTAATTTTTACCTTTAAAAGATGGGGAGGGAAAAAGCTTGTACCTTCTAGCGATAGAACAATGTTGTTGGACCGAGGGTGATGTGACATCATCTTCTTCTTCCTCTGATCCTGAAGAGATGGAGATGGGCCAGGATTTTGCTCCCATGGGGGGTTGATATTCAGCTCTGACAAAGAGTTGGTCTGCCGAGTTGGAAGATGAGGAACTATCTTAATCATGTTTTTTGTAGAGGTGGGCAAGTTTTAGGGGAGAGTTATGAACGAAGTCTCAAACCCAGGCACGGAAGGTGCGAATTTCAATCAGTTGTAAGAAAATCAACCACTCTGGTTGAAGGTTCAATTCCTTGCGCATATCGCTCCAGCCTTCCGAGATGAGGAGGAAGGGGGATTTTTTTACCCCAGGTTGTTTCCGAGGGGGTAGACCATGTGATCTGAACCTGGAAAGAGCGGTGGACGATATTGATCATGCTGGTACTAGGAGATACGTCGAGCTTGTGATAGATCCAGGCTCGTGGCAAAGGGATGCTTGATGAAAAGGAAGGGTCAGCGAGTTGGATTTCGATGTAGGGAAAGTGGGAGTTCATGTTGTTTGGAGGTGTTGAGGTTTTTGTGTTGTTGCTGGGCACCAAGGGTTTTTGCTTCTTCAGAGCGCAGCGGAAGGTTGTTATCTTGCCTGATTTTTACATGCACTGTGTTTTTATGCATGAGGCGAGGGTGAGGATGCCTCTTGTTCTCATGTTGTTATTGGATTGTTTGGTGGGGCTTTATTACTGATGGCTGGGCCAAAAGTTATGCTGATTTGATCTGGTAGCCAGCGACATTCTAGGGAAGGGGTTATAGCCGACAGAGAGAATGGAAAGAGTGAAAGGAGTAATCAATGAGATGTTTTTTGCATGCACCTAGGGCCGTTTGGGATACACGTGGTGAGATGCAAAATGATGTGGATAAACTCATAATTTATTGCACACTGGTTAGAAGAGGCCTAAAGATGGAACAGGGTTTCGCCGCCTAAAGCGAAGAGAAGGTAGGGGGTGATGGAATTTGATCGGCGAAGCTAGGAAGCTTAAGACCGAGAAGGCAGAGGCGTTGATGCTGCTAAACCGGATGTAGCAAGATCAAGCTCGACAAACACTGAAACCGATCAAGGAGTTGGTACCATCAACATGCAAGGTAAAAAAACGGGGGATGTAGTTACCTGAGAATGGATTTTCTTTGGACCCTGATATGGGAGATGCAGATTCCCAGAGAGAGAAGGATGGATTTTGCTGCTGCTGTCAAGATGGAGCAAGAGGCGGCAGGAACTCGTCGGGAGTGGAAGGAGACACCTGAGAAGGGATTTTCTTTGGAACCTTATTTGGGAGAAGCGGAATCCCGAAGAGCGAAGGATGGACTGCTCCGCCACAGTCAAGATGGAGCAAGAGGCAGAAGGAGCACGTCGGATGTGGAAGGAGACACCTACCTACGTTGACGACGAACCAGATATAAAAATCTAGAGAGAAGTTGGAGCTTTCTCCCTCTAACTTACCGTTTTATCGAACTGCTACACTGACTCGACTTGCGGGAGTTAAAGCACTGAGTTATTATTTCTAAGAAGAAGAAAAAATCACTTACAATGTCATTACGCACCATCCACTCTTTGCCCCACTTGCTCCATGTTTAAACTCTCATACTCTCTCTTTTCAGATGGCAATCGTCTCTATAGAATTCTCCTTCTCGCCGTCACCATGAGACCTCCCACACCCTCTGGATTTGGTGAGTGGATCATGATCAACGCCATGATGCCATGGTTACCAATCGTCTTCAAATTTTTCTAGTGACCCGATCGAAGATGTCGCTTGGTGCTTTGCCCAGATCTACATATTTTCCATTACTGCTCTGTGACTGAAGTGCTTGAGTAACCCAGAGATTGTCATCCACAACTAGGCCGTGGTGAACAAGATCACACAGACCATGCTGGAGATTGTCGTTTTCAGAATAGGCACACATAGACAGTGGTTCCCATTTATACCCTGGCGAGCTTGTGCTCAGCTACAGCCTAGAGACCGCACTCATTGGCGGCGGTGTGGTACTCTGATCCTCTGCCATTGTAGTGATCCTGATCAGGGGCCCATTTAGAGTTGCATGCGACTGATCTTGTCGGCTGTGGTGTGCTACTGTACAGAGGAACTAGGGATGTACATCAACATGAGTGTGGTTTTTAATTTGCACACTCTTTGGGATTCGAAATGTCTCCAGATCTCCAGTGGCTCTTGGTGGCACCTATGTGCTAACCATGTCCGATTTGGAAGAAGGAGAGATTCCTCCAACGGTGTGTCCCTCCACTCAGCGATAATGTTACAGGTCCATGCCATGACATACTACCAACATGGTTGACTGCTTGCAACTCGAGACAGGCGGCTTACATTGTCCATTCTGGGATTTCCATTATTGTCCAGATGGTAGGGATGGAAGCAAATGCTTCACTCACATGATCTCTCATCTCAAGAGATTCCACCTTTCTAGTGACGAGCATCGTAGAGCATTATGGGATGCCATTCAGGACAATCGCGATTTATTTTTTATAGTAGAAGAAACCTTGAGGGCCCTTGATTAGTGGATGTGTGGAAGATGCATGAAGATACAAGCATTGAGTCGTGCATGTCACCTTGATGATGGTATTGTTTGGTTTATAGATGATAGCAGAGAGATCTAAGGACGTATCATTGGTATCTTAAAGCCCCTTCCAACGGGCGTTGAGGTTCCTAATGTCACAGATGAGTTGGTCATTGATGTTGGGCTTCTCGACCCTTTTTTTAGAGCACCTATCACCACTGTGAAGAGCATTCCTCAAAACTATCAGCTTGCTTTCTCTCAAGCATTGAAGGCATCTCTTTACAAAGTGGTTGTCGAACCGAGTTCCATAGCTTCTTGGGCAAGAATACTACTTCTTCCCCATTGCACCCTATAGGTATTTAGGCCTAAAAATAGGCAGGATAGCAAATATGTTAATAGAAAGTCTCTACAACAACATCATATATTGAATGCACTCGCTACTTGGGGTAGAGCATATGGAATCACCAATTTAGTGGATGATATGACGAACCTTGTCAGACATGGAGGTATGGATTATGAGAAGGATGACTCTATTGATGGAGATATAAAGGAGAACACCAACATCAAGCAATGACTTCGTAAAGTTGCAGACGGACACTTTACCACAGTTGTAAAAGTTTTATGCTCTACAGGGGTGGCCCCTTATGTTGATTATACTATGAAAGTTCTAGAGGTTAAACATCCCTACAAGCAGCCTCCTTTATCGCCCGATATTTTAATCTCAGAAGCTCCTCTTGTATTTGATGTCGATACAATTCTACGGTGTATCAAAACATTTCCTAAAGGGACTTCCTACGGTAGAGATGGTTTGAGGGCCCAACACATTTTAGACGCTCTATGTAGAGAGGGATCTACAGTTGCCACTTATCTTCTACATGCTATCACCATGGTGGTTAATTTATGGTTGGGGGGAGGTGTATCTAAGTTTGGCAGAGTTTGTTGCTTATGCGCCTCTTACGCCATTACTCAAGCCTGACAACGACATACGTCCCATTGCAGTGGGCACTATTTGGAAGCGTCTGGTATCAAAGTTTCCATGATAGGAGTAGGCAAAGATATGGCTAGGTATCTTCATGACTTTCAATTTGGAGTCAGTGTATCTAGTGGGGCTGAAGCAATTTTACACATTGTAAATAGGTTATTGAGCGAGTTTCATGAAGATGGATCTCTCTCCATGCTTACAGTGGATTTATCTAATGCTTTCAACATGTTAGATAGATCTATGTTGCTCCATGAGGTGAGAAGTAGGTGTCCATCTATTTCTTTATGGGTGGAGTTTCTCTACGCTCAAGTTGCTAGATTGTACATCAGAGACAAGCATATATGGTCATCCACTGGTGTGCAACAAGGTGATCCTTTGGGCCCACTTCTTTTTTCTCTTTTTTTTACACCCAGTTATTCATGAGATTAGAGACAATAGCAAACTTCTTCTTCATGTCTGGTATTTTGATGATGGGACTATCATTGGGGACACATTGGAGGTGTCCAAGGTACTTGACATCATACAATGCAGGGGTCCAAAGTTGGGGCTTATTCTTAATATTTTGAAGACTGGGTTTTTTATCCTTCTTGCGATGGTAGGAGGATTAAAAAAGGATTGTTCCCCATGGACATTGGGAGACCTATGTTAGGAGTGGAACTTTTTGGAGGAGAAGTTAGCAGGGACAAAGATTTTATTAAGGAGTTGGCTATGAGGAGGGCAACCAAGGTTGTCGACTTGATGCATCTACTTCCCCAGTTACATGATCCACAAAGTGAGCTTCTTTTGCTACATTCTTGTATGGGTACATCCAAACTTATGTTCGGATTAAGAACATGTCAACCCGTATACATGGAGCTAGCTGCAAAATGGTTTGACAAAGGACTACGTAGGTCTATTGAGGATATTGTGGTCTATGGAGGCCCTTTCAACTCCAATGGCGAGTAGCATCCTTGCCCATTAGGCTCGGTGGCTTGGGCCTATATTCAGCGATGGAAGCTTATTCATATGCTTTTGTGGCCTCCAAAGCCCAATCTTGGGATCTCTAAGATCATATTTTGCGAGACAATGTCATACATGGTATGGAATTTGATTTTAACTACTCTTTAGGTTGTCTATGTGTCACAATCCCATCTTTCGATATTAGCTGATTTTCTAACAAGGACACCGTCCCCCCTAAATCCTAGAATGCTTTGGTGAGCTCCCTTTTTAGCAAAATTGTTAATGACATGGATGTTGATTTTGACATGACTGTTAGACAGAAAGAAGTTTTCCGATGTTTACAAGTTGATCATGCTCATGATTTTCTTCTTGCTATTCCCATTAAAGGACTTGGACTGCATATGTCACCAATGGAGTATCGTACTATTCTTAGTTACCATCTTATGATTCATCTATTCCCAACTGATGAGGTTTGTCCAATTTGTTATAAATCTTGATTAGACACCTTTGGGGAGCATGCAGTCCATTGTAGGGAACTTACAGGCTTCAAACATAGGCATGATCTTATCAGGGATGTTCTTTATGATGTACTTAGACACGTTGGAGTTTCTTCTAATAAAGATGCGCCAGTAAATTTTTTAACTAATCTATAGGAGGGGAGATTGACGCTTAGACCAGGAGATGTTTTAATTTTTGGGTTGGTGGAAAACATGCTTATGTGGATCTTACAGGAGTCTCTCCATTGGTGGGCCTGAAAAGTGGTGATTTTACTGTAGGAGACGCTTCCCGAAAAGCTTCTTCAGCTAAAGTGGCCAAGCATGAGAAAGCGTGTATCGACAATCAACATGTTTTTATCCCTTTCACATTTGATACCTTTGGGTTCTTGGCACAAGATGATGTATATCTTCTTAAGAGGGTCCAAAAAAATATGCATAGTAATGTTATGACCCCTAGGTCTATGGATGTGGTTTTCTAGAGGATTGGATTTGCTATTTAAAAGGGACTGGCGACGCAACTTGTTGCCCGTCTCCCTTCTATTTCTTTGTAAATTTAAACTTTGTTCTTTTCATGTGGCAATATAATACAAAAGTTCCTCAATAGGGAACTAGAAATGGTAATCTTTATGTAATTTTGATTGACTCTATTAAGCATGTGGTTGGTATATGCCTAGTAATCAAATCGAATGATATTTCTCTTTGGCGTCATTGGCTAGGTCATGTAAATATGCATCAATTGAAGAAGTTGAGCAAAAAGGACTTGGTCAAGAGACTAACCAAATTGGATTTTTAAAAGTATGAGGAATGCCAACCTTGTACCCAAGGAAAGCAAACCAAGTCCTCCTTCAAATCCAAAGGAGTCCTTAGCACCAAGAGAGCTCTTAAACTTCTCCAATTTATCTATTTGGACTTATGAGAATTCAATCACTCCGTGGTTCTAAGTATTATCTTATTATTGTTGATGATTTCTCTCGATATACTTGGACCTTCTGTCTCATTTCTAAGAGAGATACACTTGATGTTTTCTCTAGATTTTGCAAACAAGTTGAAACCAAAGCTCCTTACCGCATTGTTTTTGTCTGTAGTGATCATGGGGGAGAATTTGAAAATGATCTTTTTGAACGTTTTTGTGAAGAGTACATATATGCTCATAACTTTTCTTCACCTCGAACACCTCAACAAAATGGGGTCATAGAGAGGAAGAAAAGGTCACTACAGGAAATGGTTAGGACCATGCTTCTAGAATATGATACTCCAAAGAAGTTTTGGGCCGAAACTGTTAGTATTTCATGTTTTGTGCAAAACTGGATTTTCACACATCCCTCTTTGAAGAAAACCCCTATGAGATATGGCGTGGTAGGAAGCCTTCTTTCGAGTATTTTCACATTTTTGGATGTCCTTGTTTTGTTGTGAACACAAAAGATTCTCTTAACAAGTTTGACCTAAAATCGTACAAGGCTTTCTTTCTTGGCTATAGCACTACTAGCAAGGCTTATAGAGTGTATAATGTTGATCTATCTAAGTAGAAGAATCTATTAATGTTAGATTTATTGAGACTAACCCCTATGTTTCCAAGGATATTTCTAATGATGATGTTGCAGATGGAGTAATTCCTATCTTAAAAGAACTTAACATCACACAAAAAGGAAAAGACGTTGCCACTTAAGAACAAGAGATAGATGAAGAAAAGAAGTATCCCACTCCCCACTTTGCAAAGAATCATCCTAAAGAGCTGATCATAGGTGATCCCTTTGAAAGAGTGAAGACGCGGGCTGCCTACAACAAAGAACAAGCCAACAACACCTTCATCTCACAACTCAAGCCAAAGAATGTCAAAGAAGGTCTTGGGGATGATGAATGGATCCTAGTCATGCAGGAAGAACTAGAGCAATTTGAAAAGAACAAAGTGTGGACTCTCATGCCAAGACCATGTGATGGAAATATCATTGACACCAAGTGGGTCTACCGCAACAAGCCTGATGAAAGCGGCTAGGTGGTAAGAAAAAAAAAAAGCAAGGTTAGTGGCTCAAGGCTACAATCAACATGAAGGTATAGATTTTGATGAAACATATGCACCTGTAGCTAGACTTGAGTCCATTAGGATGTTGCTTGCTTTTGCTAGTTACAAGAATTTCCTTCTATATTAAATGAATGTTAAAAGTGTGTTTTTGAATGGTACAATTGAGGAGGAAGTGTATGTTGCACAACCTCTAGGATTTGAACATGATAGTTTGCCTAATCGTGTTTATCTACTGCAAAAAGCTCTCTATGGTCTCAAACAAGCACCTCGAACTGGGTGTGTGAAACTAAAAACTTAGATCATGGCTGTATCATGGGCAAAGTAGATTCTACCTTGTTTCCAAAATACACTTCTAACCATTTTCTTAACATTCAAATTTATGTTGATGATATCATTTTTGGTGGAACTCATCTTGATCTTTGTAAGGAGTTTAGTGATCTTATGCAGAAGGAGTTTGAGATGAGCATGATGGGTGAGCTTCCTTTCTTCCTCAGCTTTCAAATCAAGCAAACTAAATATGGGAACTTCATCAACCAAGGCAAGTACACAAGTGAGCTACTTAAGCACTTTGGGATGGAGAACACCTAGCCAATGGAGATCCCCGTGTCAAACACCGCCAAGCTCGATAAAGATGAAGAAGGAGAAAAGGTTGATGAGAAGCTCTATAGAGGTATGATTGGAAGTTTATTTTATTTAACTACCTCTAGACCTGACATAATGTTTAGTGTTGGTTTGTGTGCTCACTTTCAATAAAATCCTAAGAAATCACATCTTATAGCTATTAAGAGGATTTTGAGATACTCAGCCAAAACCCAAAATTTTGGACTATGGTACCCTAAATCAAGGGACTTTACTCTTACTGCTTATAGTGATGTTGATTACGTGGGGTGTTTGGTTGATAGAAAGTGCACAAGTGTCACTTGCTTCCTCCAAGGACCATGCTTGGTGTCTTGATTTTCCAAGAAATAGAGCACAATGGCTCTATCAACCACCTAGGCTAAATGCATTGTAGTCGGGAGTTGTTGTGCCTAGGTTCTATGAATGAAGCAAATGCTCTAAGACTTTAACATTTATTTTGATGCTTCTCCTATCTTTTGTGACAATACTAGTATAATCAATTTATCTTATAATCCTATATTGCATAGTAGATCCAAGTATATAGAGGTTCGTCATCATTTTCTTCATGATCACATTGCCAAAAAGGATATTTATATCACGCATGTGGACACGAAAAATCAGTTGGCAGACATTTTTACTAAACCTCTATCTAGAGAGCAATTCAATTTTATTAGATATAAACTACTCATAACTGCTTTGGATGATACTAATCTACCATCTAGCTAGTTGATATCTATTCTATATGCTCTGCTCATCTCTTGATCACCCTTGCTTGCTAAAGTGCCAAAATTTCATGTCCTTTGTTTTTTGCTTATTTTAGGTATTTTTTGCAAATAATTGTTTTCTCACTAAATAGTACTCAATGATGAGTGATATGTGCCTAAATATGTCTAAAATGCAAAATGGATCAGAAAAATAAATTTAATTTGCACTCAAATGGCTAAAATCTAGAATTTCTAAGTTTCAGACAGAAATTATGTCGATCGAATTAGCAACTCGACCGATCGCTGGTCGAGGGCATTTGTAAAAAGACATTCGATTGAGTTTCTTTCTCTCAGAACTCGACCAATGGCGGGGTTGGACTAATGATGCGATGATTTTGAGTCGCATTTAGAGACCTATTTCATATGTGTTTTGTGCCTTAATTACTCATTTTCATGGATATTATTGCATAATTCACTTTATTTGGTCTTTGCCATCATTTTATATCAAATCCCCTTTGTTTTACTATTTTGAGCATTATTTATCATCTTATTATAAATTGTGTGGATTTACTTGGGCCTGTTGTGAAATTTCAGGAAGAACAAGTATCTGCATCCGTCGATACCATCGACGGATGTCGATACCATCGACCAAGCCACAGGTTGTCAGCCGAGAAGAGCAATACAGAGTCGATACCATCGACACCCATGTCGATGGCATCGAGATGTCTCCAGGCTGTTGGCGAGGATGAAGTCGATACCATCGACGCAAGTCGATGCCATCGACTCAAGGAGAGCTACAGCGTCGCTAAACGACAACAACCGACGCTAAAGGAGTCGATACCATCGACACCCAAGTTGATGGTATCGAGATCATGACAGGCGCTCAGAATAAAAGAAAGGAAAGCTGCCGCTAATCCGCTGTGTCGATACCATCGACTCGCGTCGATGGTATCGACGCCGGCAGATATGCGTTAGATTTGTTTTGATTTCGATCGGACGACTGTTGTTATTTGACGACCTAATTAGGGACTTATACCTAATGACGGCCGCCCAGACGTGATGATCATCTCATTTTGGATTGCACGAGTGCCGAGGAGGAGAGAAAGGAGAACGGAGGCCGAGAAGCTCATTCTGGGTGATTCGGACGCTGCCGAAGACAATTTCCACCACCGACAGGCGGGGAAAGCTTGTGTTCTACGCCAAGGATCCACCGGTTCTTCTCCGTTCAGGGGTTTTCCCATTTATTTCACGTTTTTCTTATGAATTCCCCAATTTCTACCATGTATTCGTGTAAGATGAACATGAGAGGCTAAAACCCTCAATCTTTAGGACCGGGAGTAGCCCGGGGATACATTGTATGATGATTTTATATTGATAATTCATATTTTTCTCTCATATCCGTGGTATAAATTTGTTTTCTCTATTGCTATTGTTATGTTTGATCACCATAATAATAAATTAATGCCCTTAATCACTTCGACAGAAGGATCAACGGTTGAAAAGAGACGAATTCTACATTAATTAATAAAACCCTTGACAAAGGAGTTGTAAAATTAATGGTGGGAACTGAGGGACCGGTCTTAATGCGCTTAGTTTAGGGGAATGATTACTATGACGATGGAATCAACCTAAATCTAAGTAGTGGATTACACCACGACAGTGGGTAATTCTCATTTCAGGCCACTACCCGGATAGAGAGAGAAGTGTGAGGAATTATATGAAATCTAATACAATGTTGACCCGCGGTGAAACCGCCATCCTAAAGATATCCTTTTAATTGATTAAATTAACCTTTAATCGATTGTTTTCTTTGTTTGATTTTTATTTTCTTTTAATTTGAACAACAAAACCTTACTTTGTTAATCGGTCTAGCTGATTGCGATTAGTTAGTAGAAGTCTCCAATAATTCATGTATCCCTGAGTTCGACTCGGGCCTCACAAGGCCTATATTACTCGACGCGTACACTTGCGTTTTTAGCGCGTAGTAAAATACACGTCAAGTTTTTGGCGCCGTTGCCGGGGATACGGCGAATTATTGGCACTTTGAGTGCTAAGAGCGGCCATTCTAGGCCACATTTTTTTTATTAATTTTAAAACAATTTCAAAAATTCCTTTATTTCTCTATAATTGTGTTGACTCGTTCAAAGCATTGTACTGAACCCCTATTTCCATATTTCAGGTGCTTTGCATGGTGCACACACGTAGTCGAGACTACGTGAATCACACACCTGAGGTTCCATCTACGGGACCAGAGGACGAGGACTACTACGAGGAGGAACACCACAGTGATATACATTCTGAATCTGAGCCAGAACAAGAAGAAGTAATGGCTGAAGCACAGACAATATGGGAGAAGATCAAGGCGTCTTCTTCCTCGGCATCAAAGGGGCCTATAAAGAAACAGGGGCTAAACATACCTACATACAAGATCGACCCAGCACTGATTAATTTGGTCAAATCCAATGCATTTCACGGACTGAAAAATGAAGATCCAGTGGCACACATTAGTCAGTTTGTGGAGAACTGTGATATGGTGAAGATAGATCGATTTCCGCAGGATGTGCTCTATCTCAAGTTATTCCCGAGTTCCTTGGCTGGAGTGGCAAGAGAGTGGCTTCATAACCTCGACGACGAGTTTGTTGAATCATGGGATCACATGGTGGAGGTTTTCTTCGAGAGGTTCTTTCCTCCTGAGAAGACCAATGATATGATCCGGAAGATCCACAATTTCACCCAACAGGCGGGTGAAACCTATTCTGAGACTTGGGAGCGATTTCAAGTCATGTTGAGGAGATGTCCACATCATGGATTGGACAAGGAAACCCAAGTGAAGATCTTCTACTTTGCTCTCTCCGAGCATGATAGAAGCAACTTGGACTCGGCCGGTTCTGGATTCTTTCTAAACAACACTGATACAAGATGCTGGGAAATATTGAAGAATATGGCACGAAAACAATCTTGGGGAGAGAGAGAAAGAGGCCCAGTTGAGCAAGCAAGAGTTTCCAGTGAGTCAAAGGCAATGAGAGAGCTGAATGAGAAGATGGATCTTCTCGCAAAGAAGTTGCTACAGAAGGAAGACAATGAGTCCGAGGATGAGGCTCAGGTCAAGTATATGAGGCAACAGCAAGGGTACAGGAACAACGATTACTCATGGCAGAAGGACAAGAAATTTTCATGGAAGGATCCAAACAACTTCCTGCAAGATCCGGACGCCAAACCTGCACCGGTCACGGAGGACAAGAGCACGGAGTTGCTCAATCAAGTCATAAAGCAAAATCAAGAGTTGATGAACACTTTTGGGCAGCAAATAAAGCAGCAGGGTGAATTCATGAACTAGTTCGGGCAGACGTTGCAGAGCCACGGGGCTCAGATGCGGACTATAGAGACTTCCATGGCACAGATGGCAGCGGAGATTGCAAGCTTGAAGAAGCCGGCACATCCGCGTTTTCCGGGGAACACCAATGTTCCCGGGGGAAACCAACAGGCCAAGGCCATATTGTTGAGGAGCGGTAAGAAGGTGCTTAATCCAAGGGCGGATGACACAAGCACACCGCAGGACACAGTCGAAGAAGCAACCGCTAAGGATCAGCCCGCACCAGTCATAGAGCAAATTGATGACACAACCGAAGATGGTAAGGAAGGACAAGCCACTGAGGAGGAACCACAGAAATTAACTCCCTATGTGCCACCTCATCAAAGGGCACATACCGTTCCGGTTCCCTATCCCAATAGTGCAAAAGCAAGAAAGGTGGATGCACAGTTTAAAAAATTTCTGGACAGCTTTAGAAAGTTATATGTGAATATTCCCTTGTTAGAGGCAATTGAACAAATCCCGTCTTATGGAAAGTTCCTTAAAGATGTAATCACCAAGAAGAGGAAGATACCCGACACTGAGGTTGTGGTATTGAAGGAGCAAGTGAGTGCTTTTATTATGGGCACTTTGCCGCCAAAGCGACAGGATCCCGGGTGTTTCAATATTTCATGCTTTATCGGGAAGTTCAAATTTGGCGAAGCGCTTTGTGATTACGGGGCAAGCATCAATCTGATGCCCCTTTCTACATTCAAGAAACTTGGATTGAAGGAGTCAAGGCCAAGCAATATGACTATCCAATTGGCCGATAATTCTGTGGTGAAACCATATGGAATCTGTGAGGATGTTTTGGTAAAGGTAGACCGCTTTATTTTTCCCGCTGATTTTGTTGTGATGGAGATGCAGGACGAACACGGCAATGAGTTACTTCTTGGTCGCCCATTTCAAGCTACAGCTGACATGATCTTGGAGATGGGGAGAGGTCGCTTGACCTTAGGCATTGCGGATGATCGCTTTGAGATGGTCATGCCCAACAGCAATACATCTACTAAAGCAAAGGCACAGTGCAACATGGTGAAGCATGTGGAAAGCAATATCTCACTTTGTCTCGGGAAGCCATTTTTAGATATGGCCCATGTGATGAGCAGGATAGACAATGGGACTTTGGCGGTAGACCTTATGGAGCAAACGAAAGCTGTCTCTTTATGCAAGGCTGTCGGGTTTCCAAATGATGAGAATGAGGACATTCCACCTTCGTGGGAGGATGATGTGATAATTACTTCTGTCTGTGATGCATATCCGGAATTGCCTCTAGAGGCGTGCTTGCTTAATGTCACTTATGATTGGATGCGGAGTACTTCACTCAAGGAGTGCACCAAAATGCTTCAAATGCTTCTATGTTTCTACACGAGGCACTATGAAGATTTGGGTACACTGCCCCCACCGCTACAATCATCCCTTATCTGCCCACCTGATCTGGAGTTAAAGCCATTGCCCCCGCACCTGAAGTACGTCTTTCTAGATGAGGAGGACAAGTTGCCAGTGATTGTTTCTGCATACTTGAGTGCGGATGAGGAGGAGCAGCTATTGATAGTGCTCAAGAACCACCGTGGAGCCTTTGGGTGGTCAGTGGCGGACATCAAGGGGATCTCCCCTACACTTTGTCAACATAAGATTCGGCTTGAGGAAGGAGCCAAGTCAGTCATACAGCCTCAAAGATGTCTAAATCCAAGCATGATGGAGGTTGTCAAAAAGGAAGTCATTAAGTTGCTTGCTGCAGGGATTATTTATGCCATATCTGATTCGACGTGGGTGAGCCCCACACAGGTAGTCCCTAAAAAGGGGGGAATCACAGTCACTACAAATCTTCTAAATGAACCTGTCACCACCCGATTGGTAACCGGGTGGCGTGTATGCATTGATTACCGCCGATTGAACGCCGCAACTCTGAAAGATCATTTTCCATTGCCATTCATTGATCAGATTTTGGAACGCTTAGCCGGTCGGTCACATTTTTGTTTCCTAGATGGTTACTCGGGGTACAACCAGATTTCTATTGATCCTTTGGATCAAGAGAAGTCTACGTTTACATGTCCCTATGGGACTTTTGCCTACCGCCGTATGCCGTTTGGTTTATGCAATGCGACGGCGACTTTTCAACGCTGCATGCTCGCCATTTTCTCTGACATGGTGGAGCGGTGTCTCGAAGTCTTCATGGATGACTTCTCGGTTTATGGAGCGTCTTTTGATGAATGCCTTTATAATTTAGATAAGGTTTTGCAGCGGTGCGAGGACACACACTTGGTCCTCAATTGGGAGAAATGTCACATGATGGTGACAGAAGGAATTGTGCTAGGACACAAGGTGTCTAGCAAGGGTCTAGAGGTAGACCCCGTAAAAATTGAAGTGATTTCTAAGCTACCCCCACCAAATTCTATAAAAGGGGTGAGAAGCTTTTTAGGACACGCTGGGTTTTATCGGCGCTTTATCAAGGATTTTTCAAAAATCGCAAAGCCATTATCGGAATTGTTGGAAAAAGACGCAGTTTTTGATTTCAATGAGAAATGTCTTCACGCATTCGAGGTTTTGAAGGAAAAGCTGATTTCGGCTCCGGTTGTTCAAACGCCGGATTGGACAAAGCCTTTCGAGTTGATGTGTGATGCGTCTGACTATGCTGTGGGGGCTGTTTTGGGGCAAAGGGTAGATAACAAGCCTGCTGTGATTTTCTACGCCTCAAAAACACTTAATGATGCTCAATTAAATTACACAACCACGGAAAAACAGTTACTTGCTGTTGTATTTGCTTTTGAGAAATTTCGGCAATACTTAGTGGGTTCTAAGGTGGTTGTGTGGACGGATCACGCCGCAATAAAATATTTGATGGAGAAGAAGGATGTGAAGCCTAGACTAATTAGGTGGATTTTGCTCCTACAAGAATTCGATATTGAAATCAAGGACAAGTCAGGAATTGAAAATGTGGTGGCTGACCACTTGTCTAGGTTAGAGAGGGTGGATGAACAAGGTTTGCATATACCCATTACCGAGACTTTTCCCGACGAACAACTTTTAAAAATTGATTCTAAAGAACCATGGTTTGCGGAAATTGTGAATTATCTGGCTTGCGGGATCATCCCGGAAGATTGGTCTTATCAAGAGAAGAAGAGATTCTTCCATTCATTGAGATACTATTTTTGGGATGACCCAATATTGTTGAAGCAATGCAGGGATGGTATTCTTCACAGGTGCGTGCCGGAGGTAGAGTACGAAAGTGTTCTACATCATTGTCATGCGTCGCCTACGGGAGGACATCATGCGAGCTCACGGACAGCAGCTAAGGTGTTGGAGAGCGGCCTTTATTGGCCCACTTTGTTCCGGGATGCCTATGATTTTGTTAGGCAGTGTGACCCGTGCCAGCGTGCAGGTAATATCTCAAGGAGACAAGAAATGCCCCTGAATGTGTTTCAGGAAGTCGAGGTATTTGATTTATGGGGCATTGACTTCATGGGACCCTTTGTGTCCTCAAATTCAAATCTTTATATTTTGCTTGCTGTGGATTATGTGTCGAAGTGGGTAGAGGCAATCCCCACAAGGACTAATGATTCGAATGTAGTGTGCAGGTTCGTCAAAGAGAATATTTTCTGCAGGTTCGGGATTCCTCGAATGATCATTAGTGACGGAGGCACACACTTCCGAAATCAGAAATTTGCTTCACTTTTGAAGAAATATGGGGTCAAGCACAACATTGGCACCCCATATCATCCACAAATGCAAGGACAGGTGGAGGTATCAAACAGGGAAATCAAGAAGATTTTAGAAAGGACCGTAGCATCTACACGGAAGAATTGGAGTGCATTGCTACCGGATGCACTTTGGGCTTATCGAACGACGTACAAAACACCTATAGGCACTACACCTTTTAGGTTGGCGTATGGCCGGGCGTGCCATCTTCCGGTAGAATTGGAGCACAAGGCCCATTGGGCGCTAAGAAGGCTGAACTTGCGCTATGACGAGGCCGGGAGGAAAAGAATGTTTGAATTGAATGAATTGGATGAGCTACGCATGACGGCATATGAGAATGCCCGTATTTATAAGGAGCGCACAAAGCTGATCCACGATCGCCACATTGAGATGCGCACGTTCAAGAAAGGAGACAGTGTCCTATTGTTCAACTCTCGTCTCAAATTGCATCCCGGGAAACTGAAATCCCGATGGAGTGGGCCCTTCGAGGTGGAAGAAGTGAGACCGCACGGAGCAATTCTCGTGCGAGATGGAGAGGCCACGTTCTTGGTGAACGGGCAATGCTTGAAGCTGTACTTTGGTGAGAACTATAAGAGGAAAGTGAATGAGGTTAAACTCATTTCACTTGTACATGAATGAGAAGAAGGACCGACGTCTAGCCTAAGACGCTAAAGAAGGGCGCTTGTTGGGAGGCAACCCAACCATTGGTACATTAGGATAGTTTAATGTTAGGTGTAGTTTGCTTTTACTTTGTTTACTTTTTAGTTTAAAAATGATACCTTGATCCGTTTGTTAAATGTGCAGGAACAGGCAGGGTCGATACCATCGACACATCAGTCGATGGTATCGACATGGGTTCAGGTTGACACCAGCAGAAATCGCACTGCGTCGATACCATCGACGGCCTCTTCGATGGCATCGACATGGTCACAGGCAGGTCGCAATAAAAGTGTCGATGGTATCGACACCCCAGTCGATACCATCGAGATCTCTGGAGATATTCAGACGAATTTTGCTCAGTCAACTCGATACCATCGACGGCCCCGTCGATGGTATCGACATCATCACAGGTTGAATGCAATAAACGGAGGTGTCGCAATAAAAGCAAGTCGATACCATTGACACCCGTCGATGGCATCGACGGACATGTCACCGATCCGCATGAAGACATCGACGACAATTGCAACAGCCACGTCAGCGATTCGGGTGCTGCGTCGATACCATCGACTTCTGTCGATGGTATCGACCCGTCAGCGATCCGGGTTTCTCGATCCAGCAAACGTCAGCCGTCGATACCAGCGACAGATGCGGCTACCCGCGAGACGTGTCGATACCATCGACCCGCGTCGATGGTATCGACAGGTCAATAGGGGCGCCGATCAAGTCTATTTAAGGGGACTTGCAACGTCATATGACATCACACCCTCAGAGCAAGTATCTCCCATTGCGCCGAGCACTCCCCCGAGCCCTCTACACCTGCGGAGAAGCGTCATCGAGCGAAGATCTTCACCGAGCGGAGAATTTCTCTCCATCTTCACCGAGCTCTTTTCTCCCAATCTCATTCTTCTCGCAATCATGGTGCATACGGGCGGAGCATCTTCATCAAGCGCGCACCCCATGGAGATCGAGGAGTTTGTTCCTCCTCCAACCGCTTCCATCTCTCGTCCACGCCTCATTCATGCCAACATGGATGTAAGGAAGGTATACGAGGAGATAATGAAGCGGAAGTTCGAGGCAACCCGGTATGTGGACCGGGGAATGATCAGGGAGCTGGGATTCGATGCCAACTTGGCCTATGTGTTGGCCGGGAAAGCGCGGCACACCAATCGCTTCTATGAGATGGACTGTCATGCGGATGGGCAGCCGTTTTTCGGCGAATGGCCCACATACAAGGAACTGGTGGCCGAGTTCATGGTGTCTCTTGATATCTGCGTCGTACCAAATGACGTGGTACCATCGGACCAGACGTGGATCCAGGGAAGGGTGTCCTTCCGACTCTTCAACAACAATTACAACATCACGTTGAAGCAGTTCAACGACATCTTCAACTGGAACCACAGCCGCCACGATCACCGACGCCCCGACGCCCGCACCAACTACGACAAAATCTTCGCCGAGCTAGTTACAGTGCCGGCAGGGAAGACCGTGAGCTACCACAATGCCGCGGTAGCGGATTTTGAGCACCCGTTCGTCCGGGTCCTGCACAGGATGTTGAGCTTGACTTTCTTCGCTCGGAGCGATCTTGCTTTGAGCAAGTTTCAGGAGAGTGACCTGTTCTTTCTCTATGCACTCCTGAAACATCAAGAGTGCAACTGGGGAGCATTCTGGTTACAGCACGTCATGGCGGTGAAGCGGAGCACAAGGAAGGCTCCAATACACTTTGGTGGTCTTATCACCAAGTTGGCGCTTTACTTGGGGCTGAACTTTCAGTCCATGACTCCGATTTCTACGTGGAGTAGGGTGAACGTGCAACACTTGCACCGTTCAAACCTCATTCTTATCCGGGACGGGTTGGCGTACGCTCATTGCCACGTCAACCAAGCTTACCAGGAGGCATCCCTGCCGGACGACGTCTTCCACATCGAGGGCAAGCAGCATTTCCGATGGCCCATCATAGCCATCGAGTCCTCCGAAGAAGAAGGCGGAGGTGAAGACCAAGAAGGCGAGGCCGAGGAGGACGAGGAGGCTTTCACACCTCTTCGAGCACGCGTGGCACCACGGAAGCGTCCTAGGATGCATCCAGGTGCATCTTCATCATCTCAGCCCCCGCCGCCATCACCACAGCAAGAGCAGCCAGCTGCGGATCCCTACTCCATGCAAGGGATGTATGCCATGCTGCAGGACATACAGCAGACTCAGCTGCAGCACATGGGTATGTATACCGGCATTCATGAGACTACGAGTCGGGTAATTGACAACCAATGGGCTATGTTCGAGAACGAGCGGCTCATCCTCGCCAACCAAGAGCAAATGCACACCCGGTTGCAGCGGATAGAGACGCAGCAGGAGCCCTTCTTCGACCACTACTGGAGTCGAGACTACTTTGGAGGTTATCCACAGCCTCCGCCGAGGACCCAATATGATCCAAGCTTCCAGGGGGAGTACCCGTCTTGGGATCCTACGACACCACAATACCCACCACCGCCTCCGCAAGATTGATCAGGGTATCACTGTTCCACCCTTAAGTTGGTTTTTGACTATGAGGCCATAGTCGGATTCAAGCTTAGGGGGGTGGCTGGAACAACTCTATCTTTTATCTTTTCTTTAGTTGTTTTTAGTTTCTGCTTTGTTATTTGTTTTTGCAATTTTAAATTTTTATTTAGGATCCACATCTATCTAGTGTAATCGTGGATGTCTTAAAAATTGTCATCTTGCTGTTTTCATGGGGAAATTAAGGGAATTTAAAATTTTTTCTGTGTCATTTGGATAGCTTTACTTGGTTGTCCTTAGGGAACTTGTTCTATGAAAATGATTGATTATGTCAACTTTGAAGCAATATGTCATACTCACACCCCCATTGACTCATGAAAAGTGGATAGTAACGGTTGTTTGAGCCTAACCTAATCAAATGGTAATGAGACCTTAATCAGATGTAAGAGAAAGAACCCTTTAAACTACTACACATGTCAGTAAGGAGGGACACATAATTTTCTTCTAAGGTTCAGTCACTTAATCTTGTGATCATTCCACCCCATTTTCTATAATCCACCCAAGAATTGGAAGTAAAGTGCAGTTTCAATTTCTTTTGTGTGCATAGCATGTAGATAGAATTTGCATTGTTATTTTCATACTTTTGCATAAAACGAGAAAAAAAAATGTATAGTGATTCATGCACATTACCTTTAGGTGCATGTCATGTAGTTGCACTCATACTTTCATGATTTTCATGCATAAGTACACCATGTATCTCAGTTGACCTGAAAAGTGATCTAAATTGTTCCATACCCTCGCATTAGTACAAAGATTTCCAATCATGAAGAAAATAGCCTAACACATGTATCTCTAAGCAATTATGGATATGTGGGCTAAGAGGAAAAGAAAAAAATCTGAAAGAAAAAAAAATTTGAAAAAAAAAGAAAAAAAAAGAGAATTTAGAAAGAAATGGAATAAGAGGGAAAAGGAACATGATATCACTTGCATACCAGGGAAATTGAGTACATGATATGGCTTAATTAGATTTCCATCTCATTGTGGGGTGGAAGGTTAATGCATGCATCATTCCACCCAATTTTAAGCATTAGGGCATTCTTAATGTGCATTTGCATCATTTAGGGCATTTTGTTATATGCATTTTGAAACTGTGTAATACTTCCAAATTCTTCCATGAACCACCCATTCCATCCACCCGTTGCTCGAATTGGTAGGTCACCGTGATTTTCTCCTCACTCATGATTATAAGGAGGACTGCTTCCATGTAGATGGTAGTTAGGGCGAGCAACGTAGTTTAGGCGATCACAAGATGCACCATGGCTGAATCGGCGAACTTTATTATGTTAACTGCCTTATGTGATAGTGTTCATCAGTTTGAAGGATAATTTCTTTTATTGATGATTATTGTCGCCTATAGGGTAATTACTGTTCTGTGATTAGGGTAGGCCGGTTTGAGAACGTCCAGTGGGAGTCATTTGTGATGTGGGTTGGTATTTTGATTGTTAGTTGACATTCACAATTCTATTCTAAGGGTTAGTTGCTCGAGGGCGAGCAATGTTTAAGCTTAGGGGAGTTTGATGCGATGATTTTGAGTCGCATTTAGAGACCTATTTCATATGTGTTTTGTGCCTTAATTACTCATTTTCATGGATATTATTGCATAATTCACTTTATTTGGTCTTTGCCATCATTTTATATCAAATCCCCTTTGTTTTACTATTTTGAGCATTATTTATCATCTTATTATAAATTGTGTGGATTTACTTGGGCCTGTTGTGAAATTTCAGGAAGAACAAGTATTTGCATCCGTCGATACCATCGACGGATGTCGATACCATCGACCAAGCCACAGGTTGTCAGCCGAGAAGAGCAATACAGAGTCGATACCATCGACACCCATGTCGATGGCATCGAGATGTCTCCAGGCTGCTGGCGAGGATGAAGTCGATACCATCGACGCAAGTCGATGCCATCGACTCAAGGAGAGCTACAGCGTCGCTAAACGACAACAACCGACGCTAAAGGAGTCGATACCATCGACACCCAAGTCGATGGTATCGAGATCATGACAGGCGCTCAGAATAAAAGAAAGGAAAGCTGCCGCTAATCCGCTGTGTCGATACCATCGACTCGCGTCGATGGTATCGACGCCGGCAGATATGCGTTGGATTTGTTTTGATTTCGATCGGACGGCTGTTGTTATTTGACGACCTAATTAGGGACTTATACCTAATGACGGCCGCCCAGACGTGATGATCATCTCATTTTGGATTGCACGAGTGCCGAGGAGGAGAGAAAGGAGAACGGAGGCCGAGAAGCTCATTCCGGGTGATTCAGACGTTGCCGAAGACAATTTCCACCACCGACAGGCGGGGAAAGCTTGTGTTCTACGCCAAGGATCCACCGGTTCTTCTCCGTTCAGGGGTTTTCCCATTTATTTCACGTTTTTCTTATGAATTCCCCAATTTCTACCATGTATTCATGTAAGATGAACATGAGAGGCTAAAACCCTCAATCTTTAGGACCGGGAGTAGCCCGGGGATACATTGTATGATGATTTTATATTGATAATTCATATTTTTCTCTCATATCCGTGGTATAAATTTGTTTTCTCTATTGCTATTGTTATGTTTGATCACCATAATAATAAATTAATGCCCTTAATCACTTCGACAGAAGGATTAACGGTTGAAAAGAGACGAATTCTACATTAATTAATAAAACCCTTGACAAAGGAGTTGTAAAATTAATGGTGGGAACTGAGGGACCGATCTTAATGCGCTTAGTTTAGGGGAATGATTACTATGACGATGGAATCAACCTAAATCTAAGTAGTGGATTACACCACGACAGTGGGTAATTCTCATTTCAGGCCACTACCCGGATAGAGAGAGAAGTGTGAGGAATTATATGAAATCTAATACAATGTTGACCCGCGGTGAAACCGCCATCCTAAAGATATCCTTTTAATTGATTAAATTAACCTTTAATCGATTGTTTTCTTTGTTTGATTTTTATTTTCTTTTAATTTGAACAACAAAACCTTACTTTGTTAATCGGTCTAGCTGATTGCGATTAGTTAGTAGAAGTCTCCAATAATTCACGTATCCCTGAGTTCGACTCGGGCCTCACAAGGCCTATATTACTCGACGTGTACACTTGCGTTTTTAGCGTGTAGTAAAATACACGTCAACTAACTCTTAAGTAGTGTTCGGCTGACTATTCTCCCTCTCAACTAGAGAAAAGTCGATCGATCCTCACTCCAGCTCTCCCAAGCTCTCAACCCTAGCCTTTACCTTCCCTCTCCTAGCCCCATCCAGCCTTTGTTTGACCTACCTAGCACCTTTTTCTACCTGGCTTGGTGGTTAGATGACCTTTGGTGGTGTTTCTCTCTTATTTGGTCTCTCAATCTTCCCCATTTCACCTCCATATCCTCAAATAGAAGAAAGAGGGCCACACCTGCTGGAGCACCATCGTCATTCTTCAACTCTCACATCATTCCTTATGATGACACCTTATTTGTTTCAACCAAAACTCTAAATATGTACAAGGAGCTCTTTCCTAGGAACCCTTTCCCTTTCCGTGCCTTGTTTGATCCTCATCTATGTAATAACGAGGTGATAGATGAGGTAGTCGAGTTTCTATATGACCATCACCTACCAGCCCTGAGTGTCGAACGTCGGTGCTTCCATAATTCCATTACACACACTAAGTTGGCTCATGAATTTTACGCCAATCTGTCGTGGAATTATGACACTCTTGTACCCCCTCCTAATAGTCAAGTGATTATCACTTCCATGATTTTCAGTATGAAATTCACTATCTCAGAAGATACCTTGAATATCTTTCTCAATGGTACTGAGGTAACCGACACATGGAGGAAAGATTATCATGAGTATTTTGACTTGCTTGACCCTGAGTCCTTCTACAAGCAATATGATATTACTCTCCCTGGTATTTATAAGTTCTTAAAGAAGCCTCAAGCACCCTATAGGAAGAATTCCATCATAACATCCTCTTCCTTGGGTCTCAAAAATCGCATACTTGCTCTGGTAGTCAACTGCAATATTCACCCCAAGAAGAATCAAACTGAAATTGCAGATAATACCGCAGTAATTATGTTTTGTGTTTTGAAGAACATAGGAGTCAAGTGGTCTAGATACATTCTCTACCACACGACCTACTTTGAATCTGGGAAGAATACCCAAGGCACCCACCCACCCTACCCAACCTTGATTTGTGGTCTCTTCACCTTTACGGCTGAGAAGTCTTTTTTTCATGATCTTCATTACAAACCCTCTAGAAAAGGAGTATGTATTAGTGAGACCACAATCAAGAAAACTTTTTTGCCTACATATTCTTCCACCACACCTAGAGCCTCCACCTCCATCCAGGCACCTCCACCTCCTCAACCATCCTGGCCTGTTCGTGCCTCATTCCATGTATCCAATGAATCCCTTATGGGATATTTGATGCATTAACAGGCGTACAACCTACAAGTTCAAGATCACATGCATCATGATCTCTGTGAGATCATGTCCACCATAAACCTATCATGTCCCCATCCTTACCCTACCTACCAGCCCTACCCAGGTGGTGATTATGCTTCCTATGCATACAAACACTTCTACCCTACCCCTCCACCTATTGCTTCCACTGCTACACCCTCTAGTGTTGGTGGACCTACACCTAGAGTGCTACCTCTACCTACTGGCCCCATAAATACCCTACTTGTAGGCCTTGGCACTTCTACTCCCACTTTCCCTTAGGCTAAGGAGCTCCATGATCTTGGCATGACTTGGGAATGCCGATGAGGAGATGCTCGACTAGGCTGATGAGGAAGTTGTTGTTGATGGGAGGAGGCATCTAAGGATGATGGTCCTGATGCTGGTTCTGATGTCTCTGGTGATGAAGGTGAAGCCGCTATCTCTACTGCACCTTCAGATGGAGATGATGACTATGAGCCTGAAGTTGATGACGATGATGTTGTGGACACATATAGCCTAGATGTTTAGATGTTTTAGTTTTTATCTCTTGGTTGTTGATCATATATATCAATCTATACTATTTTTCACTAAAGACATCTTGGCACATTATCTGAGTTGTACTATTTCTATCATCATGTTGGTTTCATCTCTAGATAGTATTTGTTTTGAAAATATACTTATATGTTGTAATCTTAATCCTATGTATCATAACCCTATGTATGCTCTATCATATGAGTTTTTGGTATGCTTTCCATATTTGATTATGACACATGTTACTTGCTTCTCTCTCATCTCTATTTTATGTGTGTTATGTGGTTGAATGCTATATCTTGTGGTTACATGTTTTTGGTTGTGTTTGGAGAAGACCTACTAGTATTCCCTTCTACCCCTTTGCTTTTTGATAATGCCAAAAGGAGGAGAGAAGTTTGATGTTTTAAATCTCAACCATATTGCTTTTACTACCTATGTGATCCTTTTCTTGTCTAAGTATATGTTTTATCATGTGACTTGATAAAGGACCATGCAGTATACATGTTATATACCTTTGTGTAGAAATACTAACTATGCATGTAAGAGTGAGCATAGATTCAGGGGGAGAAACTCACATTGTTAAAACAATGAATCCCCTTTCAATTCACAAGGCCAAGGTATAACTCTACATATCCTTTTCAATATGTTGAGGAATGGTTTGTCATTGTCAAAAAGGGGGAGAATGTTGACTTGAGAGTTATACATTGTCCATATTTTGATAACGACTATACCATTCCATTTATATGTATATAATATGTTTGTTTAAGATTGATTTTAGGCATTAGGTACATGAAAAGGATCAAATCCACCAATCCCTAGCTTGTCCAAGTTCAAGTCAAAAGCTATGCAAATGTGCAATTTGGGAAAACACTCCAAACCACCTTATAATATTTTTGTAATCATTTGCATTGATGATATGAATTGTAACTAAGATGAGAAAAAATCAGGAACACTTATTTCCATCATTTGATCACTTAAAAATCACTTTGGAAAATTCGTCACAATAACTTTATCGGTCGAGTTTTAATCTCGACCAATCACTGATGGATTTTTGGAAATGATTGGATCATTCAAGTTATACACTCACAGAACTAGACTGACCAACTTTCTAACCAAAGTTGATTTCATCTGATCGATCGAGTTACCCCAGGAGAAACTCGATTGATAGTTTGAAAATTGGCTTTATCGGATAGTGGATCAGTCCAGTTACCTTTATTGAAACTCAACCGAATACATTGTATGAAAAATGTAGAAAAAGTGATTCCAAGCATTGGAGAGTTTCTATAAATGAAAAAAGATCTTTTACACGTTGTAAAATGGCTATTTTTTTCTTCTTAAGTGATTTCACACTCAAAGCAAAAAACCCAACTATAAATAGGACCTCATGGAGTTCATTCTAAGGTTTCTCATTCATGTTATCCTTGGTCCTTACTATAGTTGAGTGTGCTAAACCGCTTTGAGCCCCTTTCTCTCTCTAATTATAAAGCATGTTGTGATTATGAGTGAGTTACACATGTTGTAAGAGAGATACCTCATTGTTACCTTATAAAGCTCTCCATCCTTCCATCTTCCCAATCACCTTTCTTAAAGAGCAAAGGCTGAAGTGATCTTCTCTGAGTGAAGGAGGAGTTGTTATTCTTCTTCATGGCTGAAAAAGGTGTGAAGACCTTCTCCAAGTGAAGGAGAAAGACAATGTGGAAGATCTTATTGGTAAGGTATGCCCATAGAGCAAATCATATGATGATTGACATGGCATAATTACTTAAAAGGCTTTGATTAATAATAACACATATATAAAGACAAGATTCCAATTCATTTGTTTCACTCAGTTATGAGATAATGAGGATACGGAGTGAATATCTAGATAATTATATTACTCAATGACGTATGTTGTCAAGTTCCTATCCTTGTGATGAGATCATATGGATATTAAGAGCACATATACATATTCTCATTATGTCCATGATTGGTTCTTATTGTGGAAGGTTGATAGACAACAATAACACATAAGATTAGAGTGCGAGTTGGTTGATGACTAAATCTCATTAGTCATGATATGGCAATATAAAACCAAGCACGCATATACATGTTAGAGAATAGTGTATCATACAAACCCACCTTGAGAGTGACACATGGTTTTGTGGTCACAATCATCTCTCATAGTGAAGGTGGTGATTCTGATTCTTAGACCTGAAATCACTACACTCGTCACATGTCGTTGGGTACGCTTTGACATCATCAAACACAATCCTGAAACATGGGTTGTTATAATGTTGATGATTGGGTGACTTTAATACATGGGGATATATTGTGAGTGATAGATATGGGATTTGTCCCTCCTACAGGATTATGATATCCTGACCACTTGATTAGCGAGACTGAGAAATGCATGTGCATGCACATGTGAATTAATATATGATATTGATGTCACATTACGTCTGCTCTTGATTCAAGAAACATGGATTGAACGTTGAGAGGATGACCAATCATGCCTTGAGTTTATACTGGATATCAAAGATAAAGGAATTATACAATCACTACAACACCTTATACATATTTTAGGTTGAAGTTGTTTTCCAACTTTCCATTTCAGTTGGGTAGCACTGATGTGTGACTAGGCACCACTCTTTACTTGTGATGTCATAAGCTAGTTATGGGCATTCACTGCCAATGTGATATGAGACCTATAGGGTCACACATATAGGAACTCATCTAGAAGAGGAGTTTGATCTTGAACGATGATTTGATTGATTACTAAAGTGTTTAGGTATTCAATTCACACAACTAATTGCTTGAATGGCAGACTAGGACTGCTAAACGACCATCTCACTAAGTAAGATAGTTGTTTGGGAAGCCATACAGGTATCTCATGTAGTTGAGATGGCCATTTGGGATTAGGTTGATCAGAGATCAATTTGGCTAAGTTTTGTCCTTGAACCGACTGGTTCAATATGCTTGAAACTGACTGGCTCATCTCAACTCACCAAACAACCAGTTTGAAGAGTGAGATAGGCATCTCACTAGTGTGAGATGGCTCGGTTGGGACGAACAAAAGTTTTGGAGTTTTCCCAAACTT
The DNA here is from genome assembly GCA_963693085.1 of Alisma plantago-aquatica. NCBI lineage: Eukaryota > Viridiplantae > Streptophyta > Magnoliopsida > Alismatales > Alismataceae > Alisma > Alisma plantago-aquatica. The sequence continues at coordinate 401,904,439 of OY856409.1, forward strand.
GTTTCAATTGCACATACTTGGGGTGCAAATAAATTAATGTGTGACATTAATTAGGAAATAATTTTCCAATTCATATCTGACTGGGAAAGCACAAAACGACCATCTCACATGTGAGACAACTGTCTAGCATGCGAGACGACCGTATCACATCCCAGACTGACCGTCTTGCTTAGCGAAATGACCGTCTCGCGTGCGAGACGACCGTTTCAGCTGACGCCAGTTGTAAAACTTTCAAAATTGTTGTAAAAATTCAAGATCTTCCGTTTCTTTCCACTCCTGCTTTAGTCTCACATTGGCTGGGGATTGGTAACCTTGACCCTAACCCCTCCTATATATAGAGGGGTACTGGGGGCTTCCCAGAGTACAACACAACACATATAATTGAGCATCAGTTCCTCTGACAACTGTTGTCCTCTCTGGTTGTGGTAACCAAGAGAGCCCAGGCAAGTCCTACCTGAAAAGGAGGGATAGCGAATGGGAGAGAACAACTTAGAAGTTTTCATTGTGGTTGAGCAGGTTGGTGACTAGTACACCAACAGGGAGGACAACTCCTTCCTGTTTGTTTTTGGTGAATGAAAGGAGTTCTAGTTGGTCCGTGTAGACTACTCTATAGGCAGAAGTCCTTTGGCTGCTGCTCGGAGAGAAAAGTTAACCTACAGTATGTGGCAAGACCACTGGAGTCACTGTAGATGTTGTGCATGCATTGTTCATGGTGAAGACCAGGAGCTATACAACTACCGTCCAAGAGCAACTTGTCAGGAGCTGCAAAGAAGTGAGTTTTGTTGTTGGACTTGATCCAGGACCATGTATAACTCGTTAAAACTATCTTTCCTATTTCATAGTAGTTGATGCAATCTTGTTGTATTAGGGAATACAAATAGATAAAAAATTTGTTTCTGCTGCTATACTCTATTACTGTATTTCCCTACAGTGGTATCAGAGCCACGCCAATTTACTATGTTTTAGGATAATTGATATGATTATATTTCAGTTTTATCATTTATTTATTGCATACGATGTGAATATTTAAACTGCTCTCATATGTGTATCCGACCAAAAACCACATAATCCCAAACTATATATATATATATATATATATATATATATATAGAGAGAGAGAGAGAGAGAGAGAGAGAGTCAGGCTAGAATACACTCGAGTGTATAGATCGCACGAATACACTCAAGTGTGTTTGCATATCAAGACTATTTTTTGCAAAATGTAAACCTTTGATCTTCATTGTCATACTATAACTAGGCTACATACAAATTTTGAGCCCATTTGGATGAGTGTAAGTCACTCATCCAAGGGCAACAAAATCGACGTGCGAAACTAATTTGAAATGCGTAATTTTTGCGGTCTTTATAACATGACCTATAAATGTCCAAATGTGCTCAAATTTTGTGTATGAGCTATTCATAACATGTTTAAGATGATCAATGTATTAGATTTTTGAAAAAAAATTGCATCATGAAAAATGACTTGAGTGTATTCTAGCCTAACTAAATATATATATATATATATATATATATATGAAATTTACACGTGTCGCCCTAAAAGTGGTTTTGATGGTGGATGTGTAGCATGGTTACCTAAACCCTAAATCTATGTGTGGTTGGATGGTTTGGTTTTTCTTTATCTCAGTTTGCATATCGAGCCTCTACCCCATCTTCCAGTGTAAATTTAATGCTTTCCTATCTTTGCTCCCGTCGATGTAGCTTGAGGTTTCTCTTATCCAATGTAACAAAGTAGCAATAGGATAGTTTCTTTTCATGCAACAACGTTGAAGATGTTCATCATCGGTTGAGACGACCAGTTCACGAGACGAGTCAACCGTCTCAAGGATCATGGAAGAAAGAGGATGATGGAACGAGATGATTGCCTGGTGGGCCCAACCAACTGTTTGGAAGGATTCTAGACATCATTTGGATAGGAGGACCAACTGAATAACTAATAGACGAGACGACCAGTTCAAAGGTTGAACCGATCTACCCATATTGGCAAGCATAGATCTACGTCAACTGCAGGTTCATACATGTGATGTGATGATTGAACTAGGTGGTAGTAATTCCTTGTGGCTCCAAGGAATTACAAGTAGACATGTCCATAACCATCGCTTTTTGTTTTATATTGCATGTTTACGTTGTGGGATATATCATGTATATGATATGTAGTATATATGTGGTGATTGGATACAATATGTAATATATGATATATATAAAAACCCCTCATCCAAACATATTAAGTCTAAGATGCTTTCCAATAGCAATACACATGAAAAACTTGATCAACCAAGTGTATCATTTCACAAAGCATGGTGCATCATTTATCTCATGGAAGTATGATTGTAGGTATGTAGATTTGCACAAAGCATGGTGTGTATCTATCGTATTGGCTATTAGGTCGGGCTTAACTGGTGACCAGGAGAGCCCAAGCCCAGAGGTATGCAAATGATCATGCCAAGGTGTTGTGCATATCATCTATCCAATAGTTGCATGTGATGTAATTGACAAGTTGGCTTACCTAAATAGTCAGGTTGTGGGCGATCGGCAAAAGCCTACTCATGACTTGATGAAGTATGGATCTTGGCTTATTAGAAAATTGTTCGCTACAATTTTCTGAATTGATACTTGAGGATTATCAATTTGAACAAATAATGAGAATGATAATTAATTAAAGACCTAATTGTTATCGCCCAAATTTTAATCAAATCAAATCAAAATTAAGTTTTTTACAACATTGTAAATTCTTTTATAGAATCAAATGGCACACCAGACAATCACTTTTCTCTATGATCGGTCCTTGATAAGGATAAACTTGTTGGGAACAACTTCCACGACTAGTTCAGGATGTTGAGAATTTTCCCATGTAGGAGCACAAGCTTTATGTCCTGGAAATGCCAGAACCAAAGGAGCCTACTCAAAATGCTCCAAGGGATGACAAGGATGTTTACAAGAAGCATACTGAGGATGCCATGTATGTCAAATGCCTGATGCTATGTTCAATGAACCATAAGTTGCAAAGGCAACATGAGAACATGGGGGTGATTGAGATGGTCACACACCTCAAGAACATGTATGAAGATCAGGCAAGACAATAGAGGTTTGATGTCTCCAAGGCACTGTTCAAATGTCACATAGATGAAGGAGATCCACTAGGTCCTCATGTGCTCAAGCTTATTGGGTATGTGGAGAAACTAACCAGACTAGGATTCCCCTTGGGCCAAGAGTTGGCCACTGACGTGATTCTACAGTCTCTACCAGAGTCATGTAGTGAGTTTGTCATGAACTACAACACAGCCGAGACACAAATGAAGAAGGACAACCCAAATATGTGATGATGATCAACAAGACAAAGGGGAAGTCTAAAGGCAAAGGCAAAGCTAACAAAGGTTCTAAATCTAGATAGAAGCCCAAGTCTTCAAATCTCAAGGCAAAATGTGGAGTAAAGAAACAAAGAGGTGATTGTCACCATTGTCACCAGGCTGGAAATTGGAAGACCACTCTTGGTTAGAGGAACTGAAGAAGAAGAAGGATGGAACCGAGGCCTCCACTTCAGGTATAAACCATTTAAGATAAATTTGATTACTTCTTAAAATTTGGTATATGATACCAAATAGAGATCTAACATACTGATGTGCATGATCTGACAAGAAGTAAAACCCGTCATGGAAGGACAAAGATGGACAAGGCGGAGCAAATGTTGTGGAAGCCATAGTCTGCATTTAAATTTATCTGAGCCCAATGGGAATGTAATGGAGTTACTAGAACTACTATTTCATTATGCCATTAGAATAGAAACATTTTCTTTATGCATCTTGTATGGATAAGGATGATTATCTTACATGGCATTGGCCCAAAAAAAAACATCTTGTGATATTTATTTGAAATGATCCAAAGATGAAAGTTCATACCAAAGGAATATAATTGATAACTCAAGATTATCATTAGAATAAGTCATCTTGTATGTACACATAAGAAATGCATACTTAGATTACATATTGATGTTGATCTAGATTCCCTTGGTTATTGAACCTAAGGAAATATGCAAGTCTTATTCATACATCATATGACATGACATCCTTCACTAAATGTAGTGGGTGGATAAAGCTTCCATTAGACCTCATACATATGATGCATGAAGATCTTATGGAATGAAGTCTATCGATAAATAGTTAATACTTCATTTTGATTTATTGGTAATATGATGATATGTACCAAATGAAATGAAAGCATCAATCTCTTGAAAATGTTCAAGGAGATTGTAAATGAAGTATATCATTGATGAAAGTATTAAGATACTTTAATATGATCAAATGTTGAAATACATTATATCAATACCTTGAGTACCTTTAGGAATGAACTGTGATAATGTATCACAAGTCAAATTCATATGAACATAATGATGTGTCAAAATAAAGGAATTATACCATGATGACTCATGATATAATTATCAATCAATCTAGTCTTCTTATATCCTCATAAATATATACCAATCACTAAATAATGTGCCACAAGAATGGTTTGTAAGACATCATACATGATATGATTTGGGAATGTTCCAATATGTATAAATGATTGAAACCCACCTTGAGAAAGTAGTTTCTTGAGAAGGCTTATCCATAAACCATGATAGTTGAACATTACTATTAATCTCAATCCAATACCAAAATTGTTTTGTTAATAGGATAACTGAGTTCTTAAAGATTCAGTGGAAGTAAAAGTAATACTCAAAGTGTTTGAGGTCAACAACAAGGATAAAATGTGAACAATGAGAATCACAAGTTGTTGTGCAATCTCAGGTTCATCATGCAAAATAGAACAGAATATTCTAGTAGAACACATCTGAGATTGGAGGATTGTGAATCCAACTAATCAGATGGGTTGGTCATATAGGATGAGCCAACTAGTCAACTAGAAGCCTTTTTCTGAGCTATATGGAATCCATGTAAGCTAACAAGGTAGGACCTTGATAGCGCCACCTAAAAGGGTAACACCTAAAGGGTGCAATAGGGTCTTATGATCAAGACCTACATGGATAAATAAAAGGACAAATTGGTTGAATAAATCAAGTTCAAAATGTTGAACATGATAGAAATTCATTTACCAATTGTCATGCTTGTTGTTGCAGTTAGAATGGACTATGATATTTTGCATATGAAAAATGGAAATTGGATTCCTTAAGGGAATACATTAGAGGATGTGTAAGTGACAACCTAAAAGGTTTCATAACTTGGTAAATGCAAATTAAGTCCATAAACTACAAAGTTCAATCTGGGATTGAAACAAGCAACTCAGAAGTAGGATCTTTTAACTTGACAAGACAGTCAAAGATTCTGACATTGAATTAATACAAAAGAAGAAATATGTGTTTACAATAGATCTCGTGGGATCATATATGAATATTCCACATATGACGAGGAATAACATCTCAATATTGTGAATATTGAGAACTAGCATAAAAACTCCTTTAGCAATGAAGGATAAGGTGAAACCTCTTATGAGATAAGGACCAAGACCTATGAGGTAGTTCTTGAAGATTTCACAATGGAAGTTTAAGCACATACAATAGCAATGTGTTGAAAGAGTTCAACATGAATGGATTTAGTGAGAGAGAATTCAGATTAATTTCTCATGAACCCTACATTCCTACTCTTGTGAAGAATGGAAGTATCATGAATTAGCTTCCATGGTCCAGCCCAATAGTGGATCTATCATGTAAGCTATTAACAAGCTTATCCCATATAATCTTGTATGTATTAGACATGACAAGATGATATAAAATCCAATAAGGGCTATTGGAAAGTCATTAAAGATATCCATTGGTACTTGGGAAGTGAGTAAGGATAGATTTCTAGTCAATGATGACAACAACAAAAAGGGAAGAGTTGGATGTAAAGGGTTACACCGATGCAAGCTTCCATAAATGACAAAGTGATCGCAAAATTAAAATATGTTTGATTTAAAAGAATAAGTGATGATTAGTTGGAAAGGTTTTGAACTAATATACATTAATGCTAATCTATAATAGAAGTCGAGTATTCTTGTGTTGTGAACACAGAGTGATACTATATGGATATAAAGGTTCATAGGATGAACTTATAGATGTTCCAACCATTGATAACTCAATAGAAATACTGTGACAATAATGGAGCTGATTGTTAGACAAGGAATATCAAATACCATATTATGGAGGTTTCATATGAGAGTGAAGAGATAAGAAACATGCAATATACCAACTATAAGCAAAGTGCTGCTAACCCGCTATTTTAGCACTAGGGAAGCAGAAGCATGTTGGACATGTTTATATCACTAAGGAGGAGATCTGTTAGTGATTGGCTCTAAGTGCAAGTGGGAGTCTATTGGTAAGGTATGCTCGTAGAGAAAATCATATGATGATTGACATGGCATAATTACCTTAAAGGGTTTGATTAATAATAACACATATATAAAGGCAAGCTTCCAGTTCATCTGTTTCACTCAGTTATGAGATAATGATGATACAGAGTGAATGTCTAGAGAATTATATTACTCAATGACGTATGTTGTCAAGTTCCTATCCTTGTGATAAGATCATACAGATGTTAAGAGTACATATACATATTCTCATTATGCCCATGATTGGTTGTTATTGTGGAAGGTTGATGGATAACAATAACACATAAGATTAGAGTGCGAGTTGGTTGATGACTAAATCTCATTAGTCATGATGTGATAATATCAAACCAAGAACACATATACATGTTAGATAACATTGTATCAGACAAACCCACCTTGAGAGTGACACATGGTTTTGTGGTCACAATCATCTCTCATAGTGAAGGTGATGATTGTGATTCTTAGACTTGAAATCACTGCACTCGTCACATGTCGTTGGGTACACTTTGACATCATTAAATACATTCCTAAAACATGGGTTGTTATAACGGTGATGATTGGATGACTTTGACACATGGGGATAGATTGTGAGTGATAGATATGGGATTTGTCCCTCATACAGGAGTATGATATCCTGGCAACTTGATTAGTGAGACTGAGAAATGCATGCACATGCACATTTGAATCAATATATGATATTGATGTCACATTATCTCATACAGTCTACTCTTGGTTCAAGAAACATAGATTGAATGTTGAGAGGATGACCAATCATGCATCAAGTCCATCTTGGATATCAGAGACAAAGGAATTATACAATCACTACAACACCTTACACATATTGTAGGCTGAAGTTGTTCTCCAACTTCCATTTCACTTGGGTAGCACTGATGTGTGACTAGGCATCACTTGTTGCTTGTGATGTCATAAGCTAGTTATGGACATTCACTGCCAACATGATATGGGACCTATAGGGTCACACACATAGGAACTCATCTAGAAGAGGAGTTTGATCTTAAACGATGATTGGATTCATTACTCAAGTGTTTAGGTATTCAATTCACACAATTAATTGTATGAATGGCTAACCAAGTCTGCCAAACAACCATCTCACTAAGTCAAATGGCTGTTTGGGTAGCTAGATGGGTGTCTCATGTAGTTGAGATAGCTGTTTGGGTCAGGTTAATTAGAGATCAATTTGTCTAAGTTTTACCCTTAAACCGACCGACTCATCTCAACTCACCAGACGACCGTCTGGGTGAGTGAGACGGGAATCTCACTGGTGTGAGATGACTCAGTTGGGACGAATGAAAGTTTTGGAGTTTTCTCGAACTCATTTCAATTTCACATACTTGGGATGTAAGTAAATTAATGTGTGACATTAATTAGGAAACAATTTTCCAATTCATACCTGATTAGGAAAGCACAAAACAATTGTCTCGTGTGCGAGATGACCGTCTCACATCCTAGATGACTGTCTCACATGCGAGATGAGCATCTCACTTATGATACGATCATTTTGGTCAATGCAAGTTGTGAAACCTTTAGAATTGATGTGAAAATTCAAGATCTTCCAGCCCTTTCCACTCCCACTTTAGTCCCGCATTGGCTAGGGACTGGGAACATTAATCCTAACCCTGGGGGCTTCCTAGAGTACAACACAACACAGACAACTAAGAATCAGTTCCTCTGACAATTGTTGTCCTCTCTGGTTGTGGTAAGCAAGAGAGCCTGGGAAAGTTCTACCTGAAAAGGAGGGATAGCCAATGGGAGAGAACAATTGAGAAGTTATCATTGTGGGAGAGCAGGTTGGTGACTAGTACACCAACGGGGAGGACAACTCCTTCGTGTCCGTTCTTGGTGAACATCAGGAGTTCTAGTTGGTTCGTGTGGACTACTCTAGAGGCAGGAGTCCTTTGGTTTCTGCTCGAAGAGCAAAGTCAACCTATAGTCTGTGGCAAGACCACTGGAGTTGCTACAGAGGTTGCACAGATGTTGTTCATAGTGAGGACCAGGAGTTGTACAACCACCGTCCAAGAGCAACTTGTCAACAGTTGCAAAGAAGTGAGTTTTGTTGATGGACTTGCCTCAGAACCACATGTATAACTTGCTAAAACCATCCTTTCGATTTCATAGTAGTTGACACGATCTTGCTATATTGGAGAATACAGGTAGATAATTTTTTTGTTTCCGATGTTATACTGTGTGCCCGTATTTCCCTACAGATCCAAGGAGCTTGGTGGATAAATCCTCAAGGATGAAAACTTGTTGCAAGGAGGAGATGTCCTAGCAGAAGGAATCGAGCTGCTTGTAAGAGTGGGTAAGACCTGTTGTGAGGTAGAAGACTAGCTCTTAGATAGGTAAGACCTTAGGTGTAAGATAGTCTTCTTGTATGTCTTATAATAGAATATAAGTAGACATGGGTTGCAAAGTCCTAGAGGTTGACCTCTCTAGGTATTGGACTGACAGACTCCTAGTTTGGAGATTGGAACCACTCTAAACACATTGTCCAAGTATTTGTTTCAATCTCTCTCAGCCTTGCTATGCTTGTTTTGATAGGACTTCAAATTCACTTTTAGCATTTGGTTTCAATTGATATAATTTGAAGGTCTAACTATTCTTGTGTGAGTTGTGAAGCTCTATTCACCACCCTATAAAACCCTAGTTACAACAGTTCTTGATAATGGAAATCATGCGGGGCTAGTCTCCTTTGTTCCTTAGGGCCTGAGAGTAGCCCGATTTTGCATTGTAATTGACAATTATGAATTAATATGAATATTTCTCTTAATTTCTAGACATGTCTCTATGATTGCTTTATGAATTGCCTATGTCTGATCATCATAGGTGATTTCTTAGACCATTAATCACTCTGAGAGAGGGATTAAGGGTTGGAAAACTTATGGATCTACATAATTTATACTGCATCTTGAGGGAGGACCTACAATTGTGAAGAGAATAACCCAGAGAATTTAGTAAAGCACCTAACTAATAATCAAATTGCTACAAGAGTGGAATTTATATTAGATTAGGTAGTGAATTACACTGTGAGAGTGGATAATTCTTACTATAGGTTTCTTGGTATAGGGTTAGGAAGAATAAATATTAATGAAAGAATGTTGATTTTAACGTGAATTATGGTAAAATCGTAATCCTAAGGAATTCATTCTAATGGTGATCACAACCAGTAATCTTAGATTTACTTCATGCAATTTAGTCAATTAAACAACCAATCGCTCTTTTTCTCAGGCCTAGCTGATTAGGTCATTGTTAGTAGTAGTAGTCTTTGGATACATGTTTTCCCCGTATTCTATATTCACGTCTCTTTAGGCCTATATTACATTGATATGTGCACTTGCATTTTAGACGTGTAGTTTACGCGCATCACATAACATTTAGAGCAGTCTACTATTCTACATATCTAGTAGAGTAGGCAGTGGCAAAGGAAGGATCCTCTTATCACATGCAACACAAAAGGTACTGAGAGGGGTATTCATCGCTCTTGACTTTAGGAGAGATGAGAGGGGCCTAGAATATATAGGGTATGGGAGTCTATTTATAGGTAGATTTTAGGATTTAGGATTCTAGGAAGACCTTATGGAAGAGGTAGTGAATCAATGTGCCATGCCCTGCGGAAGGGCAAATGGATTGAGACAATCTGCAAAGTATCATGCGGCCGATGGATGCTACCCGCCCAGTATCCTCAGGTGGGAAAAGGCAATCTCTCATTTTCCCACTAATTGCAGGAATGTTTTAGTGAAAATTGGGAAAATCTTACGCAAAAGGCAAAGTTATCTCTTGGATTTTTTTTGAAAAAAATTGAAAATAGGAAATAGTCTACTTCAGACAATTCATTTGGGCAATTTGTGAAAATATCCTATTTAAGGCAATATTGAAGAATAATTACACTTTTGGTCTGAAAGAAGGTTTCTTTACATAAGGAACCAAATTGGGTGATAGTGGGCAAAAGGGGGTGGATGAAACATGCTAAAAGTGGGGAAAGGGTGAAGAAATAGGTATTACATCACTATTCGAAGGATTAGCATTAATCGTGAATTTCTATGGAGTGACTAGAAATGGGGTCTCAACACTTTCTCTCTGCCACAACTACTTATAGGTGCCGGGAAGACAGATGAGGCAGGTGGAGAAGGTTGAACGATGACTAACATTCATACTTTTGTTTCCTTAGTTAGTTGGAATGGCAACAATGATGGGTAGGGTTTATAACGTTATGATAAAGTAGAGGAAATGAAGGGAACAAGGACAAAGACAAGATGGATATCTTAAGAGGGAGCAAAGAAGGAAGAGGGCCACAGTAGTGCCAGTAATAGGTGGATTAGGCACTCACAACTATTATCTAACAAATGCACTTAGTCAGGGAGTAGGAGAGGGTAACACATACATGATTAATGAACACTATAGTTTGAATTAGATAATTAATGCCATTATTATATATGTACTCAAACAATTAATTGAATGTGTAGATGAAGGGTATTGACATGAAAATCAGTGGCTAGGCTAATCAGACTATTGAGAATATGATTTTACCATCAATTTCTCCTTTTGATTCTATATAATAAATTATTCTTCTATTAGAGTGATAATCAACATTTATTGCATTTATTCCTTTTTAATCTGATTAATCATATTATTTGTATTTATTTACTTTCTCTTATGCTCTAAGCCTAGGAATACTCTAGAGTATCAAATTAAGGTCAAAAGTAATTAATTGATAAACTTAAATAATTAACCCCCAATTGATGACTTAGTTTATTAATTGATCTTTCGTCTTGTACAAAAGAGTTATTTGTTATAATATTATACTTTCTTGGCTCTTGTGATGACCTGACAGCCAAATCGCCACCAGTAATTATGTGGAATAACCATTAGTAATAGATTAACAAAAATAACTAAAAATTAAAATCATTTTGCAAGGAGACCCATTGCCAGGAATCTCTTAAAGAAAGAACCAAAACAATACATACATCATGGTTCACATTGTACATACATTATACCATCTCATCTCGAGGATATCATATCCCAGTTGCTTTGCCCAAATATATACATAAGCAACATAAAACCTCGAGGCATATAAGCCAGAATCTCAGATCGTTTATAGAAACATTACATACTAACTCCCAAGGACCTGAGAGTACATATACGACACATATGACTTCTATCTACAAGACACGACAGACAACACACCCAACCTGATTTGTTACTGTTGTCCCTATTGTTGTTGTCCTTCCTCTATAATACGGTCTCTACCTCCTCGTGCACATCCACCAACAAATTGTGGAACCCACGGGGTGAGATAAAAGTCCTAGCGAGAGATATAACTCTTCACCAACAATATTATTATCACAATTAAACATTATAAAACTGAGCAGAGGATCTTTTATGGAAATAAGCATGTTTTATCATTGTTTAATTGTAGAGCAAAGCAATAACATTGTTTAAGCAGTTCAACTATCCATGACAGAGCTATAGATCATCTATTTACTTTATAAGGAATATGAAGAACATGTATAACATCTATCTAATTAAGATGTATAAAAGTAATGTAACATCAACTAATGTTTTTATATTCGGTCCTTAAATAGATACACTACACGGATGATTACATATTTACAATCACACTTATGCACAAAGGATATGAGGTATACCGCTCATGCTCCAACCAACCACCGCTTAGTCGAAATCGGTACCATAAAAGGTCAATGGAAGAGCCGACTGCCAAGACCTCACCTGTCTCAGTCAGTACGAGACCACTAGCAGTGACATCATGTCAAGCTACAACTAGCTTGCCGGGGTATAGTGACATCTTTACTAAAGATCTACAGCTGCATCATGCACCCTCTTCAGGGAGATCACATGTCAATCCCCGATACATTTTGATCATGGCGATCACACAACAACCATGTTATTCATTGGGGAGATCACACAGAAATCCCTATCAGGATGTAAGGATATGTTCGTCTGTCACCCCCACATATTCAAAAATATACACTCCGAGTTAAACTCGTTTCACCATTCCACAAATCCTGATACCGAATGGATCTATGGCCTGGGAAACTACATGTTAAGGTTCCATTTGATTAATTAGGTGTATTACAATATCTTTTAGCATCAATCAAGTTACAAGCCATGAATTATAATAGATGCTACAAAGAAATGTGTAATACATTTATCAAGTACTTTTATAATCTTTGGAACACATTGAATGCATAACACTCAGGATATCAGTCCCTTATCACATTCTTGGGAATTCTCATCCCTTAACATTATCATCATCATGAATGCTAGATGTGGGTATTCAAACCCTTAGTGCATTACTAAACATTGTCACCTCTTATCATGTAACTATTACCTCTAGGTCCTCAAACCAGGTTTACATTATACTTATTGCACAAGTATTTCACATGGCTCACAAGGCCCATTTAATCTGTATCATATGAAACATCATAGATCATACCTGTCTATGCTCATAATCTCATGATACCTGCATGGTTAGTATTTCATGATAAAAACAATATCAAGTACATAACATCACCATGCAATACAAGAGAAATACAACATTCCCTTTATTAGGGTTAGGGTTTCCCTTTCAAGCCGATTAGGGTTTCAAGTTCATATTATCAAGAATCAAAATCATGATTCATATCTCCACACATATTAGGAGCATCAATGTATGCTCATTAAATGATTATCCCACAAAGTATGAGTTTCTCTCTCATCCTCACTAGGATATTGATTACATCATACTTTATTAAGTTGGATCAATCCTTTTCTCAAGGTACATCGGCCTACATTTATCAAAATGCATTAAACTCCTTACATCTTAATGTATCATTTGACATAACACACTTCATTGGATTTAAGGTGCGTCCACCATATCGGGCAAGAGGTGTGTCCTTGCTTCCATATCGCCCAAGAGGTGTGTGCTTGCTTTCATATCGGGAAAGAGGTGTATGCTTGCTTACCATATCGGGAAAGAGGTGTATGCCTACTTACCATATCAGTAAAGAGGTGTATGCTTGCTTACCATATCGGGCAAGAGGTGTATGCTTGATTACCATATCGGGCAAGAGGTGTATGCTTGCTTACCATATCGGGCAAGAGGTGTATGCTTGCTTACCATATCAGGCAAGAGGTGTGTGTGATTCACACCATATCGGGAAATAGGTGTGTGTGCGCTTCACACCATATCAGGTAAGAGGTGTATGTGTGTGTGCCACACCATATCGGGCAAGAGGTGTGTCTGTGCTTCACACCATATCAGGCAAGAGGTGCTTTAACCCGATATTGATTTGTTCTATGATATTGTCATCATCATCAAGCTCTAGACTTTCGTTCCTTACTGTCCTAGTTCATGGACAACAATCCTATGCAACTATTAGAACTCATGGATTCAACAATTATTCATGAAAATTCGAAATTGAAAGTAGATCATCAAGTATAGCAAGATTGAAGGTGAATAATAACATGATTAGGTTCAAGTTATATAACCCACCTCAATGACAACTTCAAAGATCCAAGATCCAAAGCTTCACGTACCCAAGGTTGAAGATGAACTTATCAAAGATCTAAGACTTGTTCACAACTCCTCTATATGCAAAGAATCACCATATATAAGAATTTGGTAAAGAAGAAAAGAAAGGAAGAATCACAACTTGAGATTCATGCTTCAACCAAGGTTGAAGATGACCATGGCTTCACCTTAAGCTTGAGGCTGGAGATACTCCTTACTCCTCACTACTATGCATGATATTTAAGAGTAAGAGGGTTGTAGGGTTCGAAAAGTTTTACTAACATGTGAAAGGAGTGGTATATAAAATTGAGGTTCATGAGAGAGTGTGTATAAGAGGTGTCATCACCTCATACTACTAGGTGACGCATGTCCACGCATGGTTGACACATGTCCATGCATGCACACATATTTATCTTGACATGAAAAACGCTTGAGGATAATCTAGGGATAAGATTTTGGCCATTACTTATCTTGTTGATCAAGATATTTCAACCCAACATCACTTTATCACAAACTGATACTACTTTTCCAAGGAAAGTTGTAAACTGATATCCATCACCTTCTTGAGGTGCTAAACCCATCATGGAAAAGTCCAAGAGTTGAAAAAACGATATGGGACCTCATCTATGGTTCCTTGGCCTATAGGCACTCCCATATAAGCTCTACAACTCGATACAACTCAATTAGGGTCTCAACTAAACATCTCTTCTTGGTCTTTTCATCACCAAGAATACCACCACTAAAAATGATTCAAACATAGTGACTCTTTCTTTATCTCTCCTCTAGATGATGCCAAGAGAGAGTAGGGACACTCTAGATGTGGTAATTTTCATATCAACCCTACATTTTTGGTAATTTACAATTTGCACCAAAATTGGTACACAAGGCACAAACATTATTCAAACAAGCTCCAACTTGGAACTTAGGTTTTCCACAAGCCACCCATTAGAATAATTCTCTCTCTTATGATGCTTAAGCACTTAAAGCATGTTCAAAATGTGATATATTGCAATATAACCCCTCATTTTGGGTAAATTGCAAATTACACCAAACTATCATATAATGCACAAACAACAAATAAGCTCAAACTTGAAAATTAAACTCTCTTTGAGTCTTAATTACTTTTCAAAAGATTAAAACAAGTTTATAAATAACTTAAGCAAAACTTCTTGGTTTATGGCATAACCTAGGTCAGGGATGTTACAGCTCCAATCACTCTCAAGTAAACATATTTAATTTCAACAAAACTATAAAGGGACCTAGGAAAAGAGGGGATTAAGTTATGACCCTAAATTTGAGTATGTTAGACCTACTACCCAAGTGACATGGACTTGAGAATTTTTTAGGAGTTGTATCAAGTTATTAGGCCTTCATGTGGCTTGAGGATAATAAATACTCAAATTTAGCTGACTAACCAAAATAAAACACTATGACTTGGTAAATGGAAATGGAGTTAAATCTACCCTATTAGGTGCATCCCTTTTAGACACGTGCACCCTGGTCGTCAATCATGCTTTTTAGGCATAAGAAAAGGTTTATCTACAAGCAGGGGTGAGATGAATCCACCCAACACTAGTTTATGTGAATGGAAACTTGGGTGAATATGGGTTAGACTAGGCTTGCGTTGAAGTGAGGAGAAGATAATTGGTCCAATAACAAAGACTTAGCAAGGACGTCAAGTGGTTGAGTGGGAGAGACTATAACATCCGTAGTACACCGTAACAAGGAGAGAGTCCCTAAGAATTAGTATGACATGGGATGCAGATTACATAATAGCAAACTATATTATCATGATCTGCTACCCCAAGTAACATTAGCTTATGCATTACAATGATGTCAAGTCATTATGTGTCTTGGGCATAGTATGCTCTGTGACATGGTAATGGCATGCCAAAGCACTATGACCTGGATATGATTTGTTACAATGAACGGAATATTTTGTAGGTACACATAGCTTGTATCCACCATCCATAATATGCCAAGTTTACAACTTATTAAGTACAACCAACCACATCATCTGCAAGAACATAATGTGGATTGTATATCTTTATGAAATCAAAATCATATACTATATATTATAAGAAATATTGTTAGCCATGTTCAACAATGATTACAAGTCCTACAACCTAATGTAGACTAGAAAGTATACAATATTGTCATTGGATGACCCAAAAATGTTGGTTTGAGACAATTTTCATAAGATGTTCAATCTAACATGTGTACATCCTATATGGTTGGATTATGGCATTTTAAAATTCCAAACATGTTAAATATGAAACAACTCCATACAAGTCCAACTCAGGCACACAATTCTTAAGCTACATATATCTTATCATATTTCTACTTGAGTTAGATATGCCGATAGTAATTGTGGCATTATCCTTGTCCATCTTTGATACTATTGTCATTTTTATTGTCCATATTCATTAATATCTTGATAGTTGCATGAGACAAACTATTACATCAACATAAGACTTCACCCTAACATCATCACACTGCTTGTTTGAGTTACCATAGAATAAGACATACCTATATTTCTCCTCTAACAAGGTCATCTCGTCCCCACATATGTGAATTCTGCTACCCAATAAAATAAAATATGATATCTCAGATATCAGATAATTTGACACAATGACGCCCGATTGTGTTGAAGCACAAACAAGGATTGCCACATCTTAGATGAGTGTGGGTAAAGAAGCTAGTCCCACTGCATCATGGCCTGAATGTAGTAAAAAATGTGCAAGACTTCACCCTAACATCATCCCACTGCCTGTTTGAGTTACCATAGAACAAGACATACCTATATTACTCCTTTAACAAGGTCATCTTGTCCCCACATATGTGAATTCTTCTACCCGGTAAAATAAAATATGATATCTCAAATATCAGATAATTTGACACAATGACTCCCGGTTGTGTTGAAGGACAAACAAGGGTTTCCACATCTTGGATAGGTGTGGGTAAAGAAGCTAGTCCTTCTGCATCATGGCCCAAATGTAGTAAAAAATGTGCAAGGGTTTCCACATCTTGGATGGGTGTGGGTAAAGAAGATAGTCCCGCCACATCATCACCAGGATGTAGTGACAAAAGTGCAAGGGCAACATTTTCGACGAAGTCAAGTAAAGAAGCAAGTTCAATAAAAAAGGATTAGAGTTGGATCTTGGAATATTGACTCTTTGACAAGGAAATCTTTGGAGATAGTGGATACCATGGTGAGAAGAAAAGTCAATATAGCTTGTGTATAGGAAACCAAGTGGGCATGGGAACATTGTAGAGAGATTGGAGACACATGATACAAAATCTGGTATACATGTATTGATAAATATAGAAATGACGTAGGTATTATTTTTGATAAGATGTTGAAGGATGATGTTGTCAAAATTACAAGGATGAGTGATAGAATCATATCTATCAAGGTTGTTCTTGGGGGAAATATTTTTAACATTATTAGCGCTTATGCCCCCCAAGTTGGCCTTAGCGAGGATGCTAAGAAGGATTTTTGGGATGACATGGATGAATCGATGCAAGGAATACCGATCGAGGAGAAGATTATTATTAGGAGTGATCTAAATGGCCATGCGGGGAGTAGCAATGTCGATATGAGAGAGTTCATGGTGGTTTTGGATATGACAGCATGAATGGAGAAGGAGAGAGGATATTAGATTTTGCAGTTGCATATGATATGAATTTTGGCAAACACCCATTTCAAGAAAAGAGAATCTCACAAGATTACTTTCAAGAGTGGGCACAACTGTAGCCAAATTGATTACCTCCTTACAAGGCGGGTGGATCATAAAATATGCAAGGATTGTAAAGTGATTCCTGGCAAAGAACTCACGACCCAACATAGGTTGATAGTTTTGGATATTAACATGAAGATCAATAAAGGCAAGCATAACAGAAACCAAGATAGTAGGATCAAGTGGTGGAATCTTAAAGGAGAAAAGAAATTGACTTTTCCTGATAAACTCATCAAGGAGGGAACTTGGAACTTGGAGTCTGATGTTAACACTATGTGGCATAACATGAGCTCCTACATAACAAAAATTTCCAAAGAGGTTTTGGGGGAGTCTAAAGGTTGTGGGCCTCCACAAAAAGAGACTTGGTGGTGGAATGATGAAGTACAAAAGGCTATTAAACTGAAAAGGGAAATCTATAAGAGCTTGCCCAAATCTCGAGATGATGCAATGCTCCAAAGATACAAGCAAGCAAAGAAAGAAGCTAAAAAGGTTGTTCAGGAGGCAAGGTCTAGATACTTTGATGATATGTATAAGAAGCTGGACACTAGAGGGGGGAAAAAGATATATATAAAATGGCTCGTATAAGATAAAGGAAAGGAAGAGACTCGAGTCAAGTAAAATTCATCAAGAATGAAGATGGTAGAGTATTAGTGAAGGATGATATCAAGAACCAGTGGAGAAATTACTTCCATAAGGTTTTCAATGGAGATACTGCATATAATGTTAGAGACTCGTGTGACATGAATACAAGAGATATCATTTACACACGATGAGTTTCACTATTTGAGGTCAAGAATGCTTTGAAAAAGATGAAAATGAGAAAGGCATGCAGACCAGACGGTATTCCCGATGATGTATGGAAGAGTATGGGGACTGAAGGAGTTATGTGGTTAACAAAGTTCTTTAACAAGATCATGAAGACCAAAAAGATGCCGGATGAGTGGAGAAATAGTAATATACTCCCCATCTACAAGAACAAAGGTGACGTTTAGAGCTGCACAAACTACAGAGGTATCAAGCTGATGAGTCACATGATGAAGCTTTGGGAGAGGATTATTGAGTTGAGGTTGAGATCTATAATGCATGTATCAAACAACCAATTTGGTATCATGCCTGGATGATCAACAATAGATGCTATTTTTTGATAAGGAGGCTTATGGAGAAGTATAGACAAAGCAAAAGAGATCTTCATATGGTGTTTATCGATCTGGAAAAGGCTTATGATCGAGTACACAGAGAAGTGTTGTGGGTGGTTTTGAAGAAAAAAAGGTGTGCCAATCCAATACATTGACTTGATCAAAGACATGTATGATAGCTCTATTGCAAGTGTCAAGACTCATGGAGGAGTGACACCAACTTTTCCTATCACAGTTGAGGTACACCAAGGATCCACACTCAGCCCATATCTGTTCGTTCTTGTTATGGATGAGTTGACAAAGAATGTTCAGGATGATATTCCTTGGTGTATGTTATTTGCTGATGATATTGTTTTGATTGACGAAACTAAAATGAATTGAATGATAAAGTTGAACGTTGGAGAAAGGCATCAGAATCAAATGGATTGATGATTAGCAGGAGAAAAACTGAGTATATGCATTGCAATTTCAGCCAATCTCGTAGTGTAAATGATGGAACCAAGTTGAATAGAGTAGACATACCAAAATGTGATAAATTCTGTTACTTGGGTTCTATTATTCAAATAGACGGGGATGTCCAAAATGATGTTTGTCACTGGATCACTGCAGGATGGTTGAAATGGAGGAGCACAACTGGAGTATTATGTGATCGGAAGATCCCTCTAAGGTAAAAAAGTAAGTTTTATAGAATAGCTATACGACCAGCCATGCTCTATGGGAGTGCATATTAGGGCGGTGAAGAAACAAAGTCTCAACAAGATGAACATGTCTGAAATGCGTATGTTGAGATGGATGTGTGGCAAGACAAGAAAAGATCGCTTGAGAAATGACTATATCAGGAATAAAGTGGGGGTGACGAACATTGAGGACAAGTTGTGCGAGGGTCGACTCAGATGGTACGGACATGTGCAACACAAACCAACTAGTGCGCCTATACGAAGCAATGCTATTGAAACACACACTATAAATAGAAGAAGATGAAGGCCTAAATTAACATGGGATGAACTTATAAAGAGAGATTTTGAATCTCTACATCTTAACCAGAATATGGCCCATGATAGAGCTGAATGGAATCGAAGGATCCATGTAGCCGACCCCAATATAGTTGGGATTGAGGCTTAGATGATGATGATGATCTCAAATATCAGATAATTGGGCTTGAAATATGTAAATAATGTATCTATATATAGTCATGGTTTAATATTATGAAAACTACTGATTGAGATCGAGTTTCATGGGCATTTCATTGTGGAGTTTAACTTGTCAACATTAAGAAGTAGCTTAGGGGCCGTTTAGGGGAAGCAATTGGAGGCGATATTGTAATTTTTTCTGGTATTCTGACTACGGCGGTTGTAATTAAACCGTTTGGCCAGAGGTAGGTGTTTTTATACACTGTGGCAGTCTATACACGATATTCTCGCTCCTTGTAGGACAAGTTTGGTTAGCTGGATTTATTGAAATCCTGTATTTTGTCCGTCGTGGATTACTGAAATGCTGTATTCTCAAAATCCCGCAAAGTAAAATTTTATGTTTGGTTTGTTGGATTTTGTAAGATGAGATTTTTTTTTTTCATATCAGCTGTCTTGCCCCAAAATGAATTTTGACCTCCGAGAGAATTTTGATGGAGAACAAAATCCAGGATTAGCCAAATTTAAATATCCAGGTAACCAAACCTGCACGTATTCGACGACCCTTGCAGCAAAAGACGCCGCTCCCTCTCCTCTCACTCGGCACGGTTCCGCCCCAGGCAGCGTCACTTCTCTCCCGATTCCACGCTTCCCCTCCCTGGTTCGTCTCCTCCGGATCCATTTCTTCTCCTCCCTCGACCTCTCCTCCACGCCCAAGGTTGGTGAAATCTCCGAGATTCCCTTTTGCGGCTCCGTCACCGGGATCCCGAGTCTCCAGTCGGTCGCTTGGTAGATACGGGAGAAAGCTCCGGGCAACAAGCGTGCGTGCTCAACGCCTTCCTAAGGTATCCCAGAAGGATTGAAGGCAGCGGCGGCTCTACCACGGGCGTTGCCACCCTCCAGTTTTTTTTTACGTTCGAGGGTCTCCTTCTTAGTCAAATTTCTATTCAACACCATGTGCCCTGATCACGAACCAGTGGGCTGAGTGTCTGGTTCTTCCTCTTCCTTCTCCCTCACACCTCATCCACATTAGCCTCTTCTCCCAACCAATTGCGTCCATGGTAGGCTGTCTTTCTGCTTAGTTGGTATGCGGGGAGAAGTTGAGATGGTGGGACTCAAAGGCTGATCCTTTGCATCAGCAACAGCCGCAGCAATGTCTCGCCTAGTATGCCCATACACACAACGACAATATTGTCAACAATGACACATACACACGAATTAATAAGGCAATTAGCAATTACGATTGTTGTATTTTCTGGCATCCAAACAAGGCAATTAACAATTATTGACATTGTTAATAAGGTAATCAAAATCCCAGAATTCAGAGATTACTGTTGTACTTAAAATGGGTCCACCCAAACGACCCCTTATCTTTTTGGTAAATGTTCTCATAGCATCTAGACATTTGGGCCCTGTTTGGGAATAGACTGAGATTATTGAGATTATGAAATCCGGAATGGGATTAGTCCAGTCATCATCCGGATTGGGATTGGTGTTCCCCACTTGGCTCTATTTGGCAAACCAATCCGGCTTGTCTCGTAATTTGTGTTTTTCAGTCTGCTATATAAAACAAAATACATAAAAGACAGAGTCTAATCCGGATTAGGATTCCTAATCATGCTGCTGGCATGACTGAGATAGTCAAACTTTTGGGATTACGGAATCTCGAAACGGGAATTCTAGCCAAACGCGTAAGTGCAGAACCGGACTGGATCAGGACTGGATTTGCTGCTGTGGCGCAGACGTGGTCTAATAAGACAAAACTCAATCCCATCCTGGTCCGTTTCCATAGAGGGGCTTGTTATAGTGAAAAACAATTATTGCTGCATGGTGACACACACACCACGCCATGTGTTTATCACACACCAAAAATATGCTTGCGTGGAGTAGCAAGGAGCGTTGTGAAAGTACCCAAAAATATGCTTGCGTGGAGTAGCAAGGAGCGTTGTGAATGTACCCAATTCCGTGGGTTTTAAGTGGGGGCCGGCGTCTGACCGGCAATCAATGTAGTTATGCAATTAGGTGAGTGCCGTAATAATTTGTTTCCCGTTCAATAGAAACAGGCCGGGGTCAAGTAGACAGGACAACCAACGCTCTGGCGTCAAAAGGGTAATAAACCCGTAAATTTTGTCTCATTTCAATCGAAAAAACGCTCATTATTCGTTTCCGCATCATCGGATAGATTCGTGTTAAAAGTAAACTGCAGACGGGGACGCAATCAATTGGGCCGGTTCCTTCTCCACCTGCACTAGCGGCAGCAGCGTCCGTTTGTGGGATTTCACGAGACTTCGCGCTGTTCTGAATCACGACACGGCGCTAACTTCTCGTCTTCCCCCTTCCCTGGAAGAAAGGTCCCCTTTCCCAACAAAGACCTGATCTTTTCTCGTGCTCTGGCAGAATCGGTGTGTCCCTCGTCGTTCGATCCCTAACCGCGACAACAACGGAAGCCGGGACCTGTGAGGTAACCACCACATGCCTTTCTTCTTCATTACATCCCTCTCTCTTCTCCACGTCTCTTGGTGGCTCTCCTGTCACGCTTCGCTGCCGGCGGGCATGGGAGCTGTGATAATGAATAATGGGTTCCGAACACTCTTTTGTTTTTGAGTTTCTGATGGCTTCGGTCATCTGTAACCGCATGGCGTGGACAGCTATCTGATTGACGCCGGTCGTGTCGGTCCTGGTATGCTCCGTCGTGAGTGTACTTCGTCACTCTCCCTGGGTCTTTGACCCTCTTGTTCCCATACGGTTCACGAGTCCATCGAGCAAAGAAAGGTATGCTGCGCATCTTCTCATGCTCTCTCCTCTTCTTTTTAGCATATGCTATCAATCGCAAATCTGGTTTCTAAACGCGCGCAGAAACAACAAACATTGACCGTTGTTAGCCGGCTACTTGGCTGGCGGTGCTGTTGCTTCTGCGGCAAGTTGGAAACCGAAAGGTTGATCATCGGCGACACCGCCCATCCCTCCGTCATAGTTTCTATCCGATCTGCACACACTAATGTAATGAGGTGGACCAGGTGGTCCGTTGGCCAAAAGGATTAGGCTTAGGGCTGCCTGCTCTATAACTCAGTTGCAAGGGGCAACAAACCAGGCTTTCCCCATTCACTTCCTGTTGTAGTTCTCGCCCATTTTGGTTGGCTTCAGGCTTCGTCCACTTGCTGGCCTTGCTAGGTCATATAGGCTATCTAAAGGTGTCCTCCCATTGTTCCTAACATGGTATATCTGGCGTTACATTCTCTTTGTTCGCCCATATTGTCGGTAAGGGTGATCGTTATTCAAACTTCTCACTGTCATATTGGTGTTAAGCAATTAATCTGATGTCCTATAACTGTCACGGTTATAACCACATGAACACTCAAAGCTTATTTTATAATGGCTTTTTTAAGCTTTACAGTAACATGTTTTGTGTGGCGATCTCGACCTCTTGTCCCATAAGATATCCGTCCCAAGTTGCTGGGCTATCTTTTCCTCGGGGGATACTATATATTCTGTGAGGGAGGTCCTTGCTCTGCCGCAGCGAGTCCTTTCTGTCTGTTCTATCCATCCCACTTTCCCTGGCTTCGTAATTTGATAGCTTGTCCCATAGGCTTTTAGAAATTCTAGTGTTCTGAAGCCCGGATTGTGTCCGTTTAACGTTTGCCTTGGTTCAATGTTTGTATGTTCTAATAGCTAGTAGCGTGTCTGTTTAGTATATCTTGAAGCTCAATATGTGGGATAGCCTTATAGCCACATTTAGGATCTATAATTTATGACGCATTTTCTCATGCAACCTGAATCCAATCTGGGTCTCAGTGGCCGACATCAACGCTTACATTTACCCAAACTTAAATTTTATTTTTACAGAACAATTATTTTGTTGCTCGTTTCTGGGATTGCAACAAAGCCTCGTACCTGTGGGAGATGGTGGTTAATGGTCTTGTACATCCCCTCCCCCCATCACCAGTGTAGGCAAAAGACTTATAAGTTCAGACTCCTTTTCTGGCGCAACTGTAGAGTTAGCCTAGCTGCTGCTGTTTTGCTATGCATGATTATGTCTCAGATTTAGTTGGCAATGGCATTGGGATATACTGCTCGACAGTAACCCATTTTTAAGGCGATTTGGCTTCATAAGAATTCTATGTTCGGAAGAGACGGTGTCGTGCAAAGAGGTGGTATCTTAGTTAGGCACAAGTGTCATATAGAAGCTTGCGTAACAGTTGGAAACTGGGTTCTGGATATCTTCCACCATTTTGTTCATGTATTCACTCCTTTTGAGTCATTAACGAGGGAAAATGGTATGCAACTATACAAGTCTTTGATCCTGTCCATCCTTTCGATCCGTATAGAAAACACATGGTTCTAAAATATCTATTGGTCTACTCTCCTTCCTTCTTCTTTTGTAGTGAATGATCTTTTAAATCTTCCCTTTGAATCTCCATGATTAGTTCTAATAGCCAATCATGGGTTTTTGTCAATGACATGTTCATTTTGATAAAAGATACATCTGTTTTTTTTCCTCCTTTCAATTCCTTTCCCATTAGCTTTATTCTGTCATCGCACCCCTAAAATTGCACGATAGTATTTAAAGCATCTTGGATCCCCTCAGCGTTCCTTGAACCAAGGCCATTTCCCGTTCATGATTACCCTCAAAACTTGCTTTTGACATTCCTTTAGAGAAAACGTACGAACTAGCCACCCCCTGAGTTTAAGAGTATCTTCCCCCTGAGTTTAAGAGTATCTTCAAATATTGCTCTTGAAAATTTACCTTCGTTGATGATACAATCTTCATTTAGGTTTTGGAAAGCTTGAAATGGAAAGCAAGCAAGTGGACCTCCAGCGTGAAGTGGGCGCTTTACGAAAAATTGACCTAATTAAAAAAAAAATGTAGAGAATGTATGGTGTACACTAGACTACTAACATAGAAAAATACTACTCAATCTACCAAGCTTACGGAATGATAGTACATAGCAGTAAAAAGAGTTTCATATACCTAAAAGGTGTCCTCATTACAAAAGTAAATGCAAAAATATTAAATAGAGCCAATTAATAGACTATCATCATTCATATTCATCATTCCAATCACCCACTAAACTAGTAGTGTCATTTCCTAGAGTAGTTTCAACATCCTCAAAATATGTGTTGAAATAAAAGTAGTTGTCATTATCATCAACAGAATTCACATCATCATACTCCTCTTTGTCTCCCCTATCATTCTTAAATTAGCCACCCTTGTATTTTTCATATTATTTTATGCTTATGATGCACCACTAGAGTTTGCAACTGCCCCCAAGTTATTTATGCACTTGTATGGATTTCTTCTTCATCTGGATCCAAGTCTACCATCTAGTCTTTTGCCTTGTCACAGTCTTGGGGCTATGGGATCTCCATTCAATTCATGTCTTTCCTTCCACTCATTCAGGTATGCATTAAACCGGATGAACACCAATGCTTCAAGTTTCTTCACATCAAAATTGTTTCTCTTTTTAGTTGACTCTGAGAAACAAATAACAAAAACAATGTCATCATCAATGTTTTAAAAACCGCGTGGCAGGAGGCGTACAGACAACACCTTGTAGCCAATTAATCGTCGGGGGGGCGATTAAGCATGCGTTTTTTGAAAAAGCGCGTTCCTATATTCTTATATACTTTTGTATAAAATTACACATATTTGTATGTAAAAAATATATTTCTGTGGAACTTTTATACATATCTAATCAGCAAATCAGTAATTAAAATTAAGTATTAATCAATACTTTACTAATGGGCGATTAAGCAGGCGTTTTTTGAAAAAGCGGGTTCCTATATTCTTATATACTTTTATATAAAATTACACATATTTGTATGTAAAAAAAATATTTCTTTGGAACTTTTATACATATCTAATCCGCAAATCAGTGATTAAAATTAAGTATTAATCAATACTTTACTAATCAATAATTCTAATCACCAAAAATAAAACAATAATCGTAAAGAACTAACTATGAATTTATTATTAAACTCTAAACGACGAATCAGTAATACTAATAAGTAAAATAAGCAAGCATATCTGTAAATCAGTTTCTAATTAAGCATTTTTCAATATTTACCACCAAACAATATTTATAATCATCAGCAAGAAAATCAGTAATTGTAAATAAGCAACTATGAATTAATTATCAAGAACTTTACTACTAATCTGTATTAATCAAATAATCACTATAGTGCCAAAAAAGTAATACTAATCAGTAATCAGTGAAAGCAGCAAGGAAATCAATAAAACTAATCATTCACTAGAAGTATAATAGAGTAATATCCATTCAAGTATAAAACCAACAAAGAAATTCCAGTATCATGGCTCTAGGAGCCAATTTTATTTAAACGGGTCCAAGCGGTAGCCTAAAACAGTTGTTGAAGCGGCCACTTAGGAGGGCTGAGTGGCCCAAAAGCAGGCCCTTAATGTCCCAAGCGTCAGGCAGACACCTAATGTTGGATTAGAACAACCAGGACATGTCAAAGCTTAAGCGGCCTCCTGGGTCGTTTTTTAATACAGTGGTCATCATGTATAAAAAAATTCAAGCAATATTATGCAACCACTCATGAATTTTCCCTCGATATACCATCTCAAACTAGCCATATTTTTTTTCTCACACCATCATGATGGGCAAGTCAAATTTAAAATGCTTAATTTCATTATTTGCAAATAAGCTATAACTGACCTTTAGTTATGCAATGTTTGGTAACACGATTGCATTCATTGCCGTTGGTCCATAACTGATGACTCTATAGAGAGTTAAATGTAAATGTATTGGATGATTAAAAGGTTTACAGTGCATTCTCTTATATAGGATAAGAGAGGAGATATAAAACAGAAATGAGCAATATGGGACTAAACCACACAAGTAAAAAACATAAGTGAGGCACATGCTAGGCACATGACACTCAATGAAACATAAACATATCTTTATACTCCCACTCAAGTTGGATCGTAGATGTCGAACATGCCCTGCTTGTCTACTAGAGTTTGGAAGCGAGCCTTTGGAAGAATATTGGTGAAGATGTCCGCTACTTGTTGCTCAATGCTGAGAATGGAGTACAAATATGACCAGAAAGAACAGTCTCGCTGACAAAGTGGCAATCGACCTCTATATGTTTTGTCCTTTCATGAAATCTCGGGTTGCTCGCAATAAAAATAGAAACCTTGTTGTCACAAAACATCAATATAGGACTGGAGTAGGATATGTCAAACTTCTTGAGAAGACTTTGGACCCACAGAAGTTCACATGTAGTATGGGCCGTGGCTCGATATTCTGCCTCTGTACTGGACTTGGCTACTACGGTTTGCTTTTTGCTTCGCCAATAACTAGATTGCCACCCACAAATGTGCAATAGCCAGATGTAGATTTACGATCAGATCTACTTCCTACATAGTCAGAATCTGAAAAACCTGAGAGGTTGCAGTGGCCGTGCTTCTTATATAATAATCCTTTGCCTGGAGAACTTTTGAGATAACGCAGAATGTGACATACAACGTCCCAGTGACACTGTTGTGGTTTGTCAAGATACCTGCTTATGAATCCTACAACACCAGTAAGATCAACTCTCGTGACGGTGAGATAAATAAGCTTGCCAACAAGTCTTCTAAGCTTGCCAACAAGCCTTCTGAATTGGCCTTGATCAACATAAGGGGGGTGAGGTATTATCGTCCCAAGCAATATTTGGGTCGAGAGGGGTGTTGGCTGGTTTACAACCAAACATACCAGTTTCCTGCAATAGATCAATGACATATTTTCGCTGGGAAAGGCACAGTCCTGCATATGATTTAGATACCTCAATGCCTAAAAAATATCTCATCTTTGCAAGATCCTTGGTGACAAAGTGTTTCTCCAAGTACGTTTTAGTGGCCTGAATGCCCAAGGTATCACTGCCAAATAAGATAATATCATCAACATAGACAATAAGAATGACTAGCCTGACCACAGTTTTGCGGATAAACACAGAATGATCTGAATGGGAATGACAAAAGCCAAAGTTTACTAAAATCTGACTAAGCCTGTCGAACCAAGCACGAGGACTTTGTTTTAGGCCGTAGATGGCCTTTCTCAATATACAAACTCGCGAGGAAGACTCCCCTTGAGCAACAAATCCTGGTTGTTGCTCCATGTAAACTTCTTCCTTGCAAGTCTCCATACAGAAACACATTTTTGACGTCTAACTGAAATAGGGGCCATTCTTTGTTGACAACAACATAAATGGGAATTCTAACAGAATTTAATCTTGCTACAGGAGAAAAAGTTTCAAGTAGTCCACACCATAAGTTTGTGTATAACCCTTTGCCACAAGACATGCTTTCAGTCGCTCAATCGTACCGTTTGGTTGATATTTAATGGTGAAGACCCAGCGGCAGCCAACAGTAGAGCAGGAAGCATGACGATCCACAAGCTCCTATGTCTTGCGATCATAGAGTGCATGCATTTCATATTCCATAGCCTGTTTCCATGCAGGAATGAGAAGAGCTTCTGCAACAGTTTTAGGAATAGAGACATCAGAGATAATAGTGAAACACGCAAAACTGCCATTAAGATTAGAAGATGAGCAGAAATGACTAATATGATGTTTCGTGCAGGAACATACACCCTTGCGTTGACTGATAGGTAGGTGTAAGTCAGAGGTTACCTCAGTGGTTGTATGATCATCTACAGAAGGAGGAATTGGTTGTGGAGGGGCCATGGAGGGAGTACTTGTCTTGTTTCTTCGCTTGTAAACTTGCAGAGGTCGAGCTTCAGTTGGCAGCTCCGAAGAGGGCACAATCTCAACAACATCAGACAACGACGTGGGTACCGAAATATCACTGGAGAGTGATGCTCCGTCATCAGAGTAATATGGCATATGCTCAAAAATACTATATCAGCACTCGCAAACCATTGCTTTAGAATAGGATCAAAGCAACAATATCCTTTCTGGGTTCTAGAATATCCCAAAAAGATACACTTGGTGGAGCGAAGATCAAGTTTTGTTAACTCCGGGCGAAGATTTTTGACAAAACAAGTACACCCAAAAATGCGGAGAGGGACAGAAAAAAGTTGGGAATCAGGTTTAAGAATGTTGTAAGGAATTTGATTGTGCAAAACAAAAGATGACATGCGATTGATAAGATAGCACGCCGTAGAGACAACCTCAGGCCAGAAACGTTGATAAACTTTAATGAAGTATAGTGCAAGCAACCTCTAACAAATGGCGGGTTTTCCTTTCAGCAACTCCATTTTGTTGTGGAGTGTAGGGACAGGTAGTTTGGTGTAGAGTGCCACAGACAGAACAAAAGGATGTCAATGATTTTTGCATAAACTCAAGGGCATTATCAGTGCGGAAAATTTAATGGGCTTGCTAAATTGTGTCCATACTTCAGAGAAAAAACGCTAATATTATCCAATAACGTGCTGCGATCTTTTAGTAAAAACAGCCTAGTAGCACGAGAATAATCATCAATGAAGGTCATAAAGTATTTAACTCTAGAATGGCTAGGAATAGAACACGGATCCCAAATATCCGCATGTACAATGTCAAAAATGCCTTTAGAGTCAATATCTTTCTTAGCAGGAAACGTAATACGAGTTTGTTTACCCAACTGACAAGATTCACAAGAAAATATTTTTTTTCCAGATAAAGCAGGAAATATATGTTTCAATTTTGCAGCAGAATGGTGACCAAGCCGATAGTGCCACTGGAGTCTCATCACTGATGTTGACAGAAGAGCAGATGCCGCTGGTGGTCCATCCAGATAGTAGAGTCTATTTGGTCCCTCATGGCCTGACCAATCCTCGTCTTCGTGCGGAGATCCTTCAAAACACAACCAAAAGGATCAAATTTAATGGAGCACTGAAGATTTTTCACAGTCTTACTGACAGAATGTAGGTTAACAGGAAATTATGGGATATATAAAACAGATTTCAGATGCAGTTTACGAGACAAGGGAACAGTGCCAATGGCATGACTGAAAGTTTTAGAACCATCAACAATAAAAGGTGGAATCTGAGTACTTTTAGTAAGAGCAGAAAATAAGTTTATGTCACCGACCATATGAACCGATGCACCAGAGTGAATACACCATTTATTGTTACCAGCAAAAGGAGAGGCTAACAAAGCAGAAGATCCAACAACAGACGTAGATGGAAGCTGAGACATGCGTTCTTGAAAAAATTTCTCGAACTTGGAGCGAAGCCACTCAGGTGAAGGTGTAGCAGGTGGCTGTTCATGTGTTGTAGTATCAGTTGAAGTCTCTGCGGATGCTTGGTTTGCCCAAGCAGGTTTACCGTGCTTGATCCAACATCGGTCTTCATTGTGATTGTCTCATCACAGAAGTCAGAAGCGAGGAGCAACAGGTTGTCCTTGACCAATAGCATTAGAAGATGTGCGCCCGCCGTTAGTAGGGAGACGACCTCGACGCCTACGTCGTCGACCGCGTCCACGACAGAAATCAGCGGTGCGAACAGCTAGAGAAGGGTGTTCGATTGCAGGGGTGGAGGTCATAGATGGAAGTCTTTGAACACGCTTGAGGACATCCCAAAGAGTTGGCAGTGGGTCACTCGATAGAATCTGGTCGACCACCCAAGAAAAGGAAGCTGGAAGGGCGGCCAAAATTGGACTAGTTGCAGTTCATTGCGGTGCTTCTGGGCTTCTTTGATGTCGGCTGTCAAAGGATGATAAATCTCATATTCATTCCAGAGGGCAGAGCATTGATTATAGAAGTCCTCAACAGAAGTGTCAGATGAAAATTCTTTCTTCGCCAAAGTTTTAAATATTTCAAAGACTCTCTTAGGATTTTGCTGATGAGAATATATGTGAGATAGTTGATCCTACATTGCCTTAGCATCATGAAGATAGAGAAAAGACTGGCTGATCCGTGGCTGGTGCTATTAAGAATCCAAGACATAACACCAGAGTCATCTTTGGACCATTGTGCATATGCTTGCTTGCTTTTCTCATCCGCCGTAGCAACAGGGGCAACTGGGGGTTCAATAGTGATATGAGAATGGCGGCCTTGTGCTTTGACATACAAGACGAAGGACGCCGATCATAGATGATAGTTGGAGCCATCAAATTTAACTTTGGTAACACACATGGAACGAGGAGGCTCAACAAATGCCATAACAAACAGATCTGAAGCAGAACAAGTAGAAAAGCCTGCCGGTGCAGCAGTAGCAGAACCCATCGACAGAGATCAATAGATCTGAAGAAACCCACGATGGGGCAGTAGAGCACAACTGTAGATCTGACGCATCATATCAGAAGAGACCCGCTACGGGCAGAATAACTGATAAAGGAACCTACGCCGTCATGAGGAGAATCAAGATTCTACCATGAGGCAACGTGCAATGACGATGGCTGTCCGAAGACGTCAAGGACGTAGAGTAGTAGTGTTAGGAAGGGAGGAGGTTAGATGAGGAGGATAATGGGTGATGTGATTGGTGGTACGGGGAAGGAAATGGATCGGGCTTGGCATACTTGTCAAGGCGCTCGCCTAGCCGCCTAAGCGGCAAGGCGTCCCAGGGTTGCGCCTAGGCGAGGACGCTTTATTTATAATGCTACAGTGACCTAGTTTTGTGGGTCTGGTTGTATATTCACTTATTTTAATGTTTGATATGGCTACACCAATGTTCAAAATTAATAGTGTTGCCTATTTTATGTGCCAAATATCACTTTTAGTTGGGTCTAATACTCTTTTTTGGGTTTGACTGGATCTAATACTCTTTTTTTGTTTGATTGGATCTAATACTCTTAGTACACATTTGATTTTTCTTAGTTTGCACCTTCAATTCAGATTGTATTAAGTAGCTATGCTATGAAGGATAGTGATTACATTGTTTAATACTTGTAGCTATGTATAACAATAAATATATATTAATTTGTTGATCACTCTCTTACATTCTTTATAATTATTTTTTTCGTGTCCTTGACATTATTGCCAATGATAATATATTAGAAATGTAATTGGTTATTTTTTCATACAATAAAATATATATATAGGGAGATCGACCATAAATTTGTAGATAACTATACAATGTGTGTATATGAGTGGGGAAAAACCATGACACATGTATATATACATAATTTTTTTTAAAGGTCGCCTAGTCGCGCCTTGGCGCAAGGCGTCCATCCCCAATGCCGTGTCGCCTTGCCGCCTTAACAAGTATGGGGCTTGGAAAGTGGTGGAGAGGGCAGCATAAGGAGGGAGTGGGCAGTGTGGAAGAGGGAGGGGGCAGGGCGGCGGCGGGCGGGAAGAGGGTGAGGGGAGGGGCGGCGGCTGAGAGGGGGGGTTGGAGCGGCGGCGATGGGCCGGGGGAGGGGACACCAACGACAGCGTGGGGGGAGGGGGTTAGCGGCGGCAGGGGGATTGAGGGTGGCGGCTAGGTCATGAAAGGATAGGGTTAGAACTTGCATGGGGGGGGAGGGAACCTGCTCTTAATACCATATAGAGAGTTGAATGTAAATGTATTGGATGATTAAAAGGCTTATAGTGCGTTCTCTTATATAGGATAAGAGAGGAGATATAAAATAGAGATGAGCAATATGGGCCTAAACCACACAAGTAAAAACTTAAGTGAGGCACATGCTAGGCACATGACACTTAGTGAAACATAAAATATCTCTATAGACTCATTGCAATAATTTCTCACGGTGAGAAATAAGCGGCCGTTAGAGTTTGCCGATCGCCCCAGTAATGTAAAATGAGAGCGGTTGGCAACCGTGTGTTTAGCAACGCAATTGGTAGCGATTGATCCGCTGCCCGTGGTTGTCCATCGCTGCCCGAACAATGGCCACCGCTTTGCCAAACGAAGCATTAATCTATCATTGCATTGTGTGACCCGATGCAATTGAAATTATAAATCCTTCCAATTATATAGCACAATGTTGTGCTTAAAACATGGATCCATTCCAATGCCATTTCTTTTTCGAATTGCAGCCAACCTACCAAAGGATTGTGAACCCTCTCTGTACGCTGGTAACCCCTTCATTATGATATCATCATGGATATGCGACTCATGATAGAATGTCTCAATGCACTTCATAAGACCATCCATTATGCATCTCGTTAATATCTCTTTAATATAAGAATGGATTCAAATAGTATTATGCAAATCATCAAATTCATTAACTGTTAATGTCTAGTTGTTGCCAACACATTGATGGCTCAAACATGTGTTAGTGGTTTGTTACCTACAACATGTAAGGGCGGTTGAGCTTGTGGTTCGTTTTATCTTACACTATCTGGAGCACCTGCTTACGAAGTGGCTCATCATTTTGCAAATCTTGTACCAATCTTATATATTGCGTATATCAAACCAAAATGTATTAAAGCCATAGTAGTTAATTTTTCACAATCAATTGCTTACAACATTGTTACTAGTGGTTTTGTTTTCTTAGCATCAGCTGAACTCCCTTCCAAAAATTGTGATAGGCCTATTGTGGCTGCAACTCTAATTCCCTTTGATATCTTCGAGAATTTGTAGTTGACCTAATAATCAGAGACAATCCATCTCCTCATCTCTCTCATGTGTTTCAAGAGACTTATTAAGCTTAGAAATGTTGTAGTAAATCTAGTGATATGTGGCTTGACCTAGTCACACCCTAGGAAGTTTCTCATTATACTTATAATATGTTGGTTGTGTTAGAAAATTGTAAGTGCTTTCGCCTTTTTCATAACATTTTGCACCCTAAACAACTTCTCGACGACCATCGACATCAAGTCAATGCACAACACATGGAATCCAAAAGATTTTTGGCTGATCCTCATTCTGTTGGCAACTTGCAACAAGGTTGGCTGGAGCATTGTAACATACCACCTACACAATGTGTTCTCCTACCTCTTGATCTACAATATCAACAAGAGTGAATATATACTTTATGTTGTGCGCCTGGCTTGAACAATCGTCAACCTTCCAAAAATAAGTTTGTAATCAATTATTAACACATATTCATGATGTTTTTATTGTGCTTGTTTGTATGAACATCTGTCATCAATGAGCATCCACGATGTTTCCATTCTTCCTTGTGTTGTTTAAGCACTTTCTGTCACTTAAACCTCATGCTGAGTAGGGCTTCATCAACTCATAATAAAGATGTTGCCTTCAAATCAAAGCGTATTGTCCTATAGCTTCCATCACTACCTGGAAGCTCTTATGGTTTAGGGTATTTGTAGGAATTCTTATTACCATAGAGGATGATGATTCAATAAAAAACTTAAGTTTAGTCAACTAGTCATAAAGAAACCATAGAATCAGAAGTTATCTTGCCGGCTTCATAAGTCCACCTTGCTATATATTAGCACGTCTTGTCCCTTCTTTCCTTTCCCATCTTATCTAATATTGTTGCCTGATTTAAAGAGATTTTTTTTGTTTACAATATCCTTTAGATCTCTGATGATATATCGACCAAGGTGACCTATAACCTTGGCCTTCTTCTCTCTGTCCCTGATGTCAACATGTCAGGTGACTCATCACATTTATCAATGTCTACCTCAAGCCGTATACCCTTCCATTCATGTGCCCTCTTGTTCTTCTCAGAAAACTTGTCCATGTAACCAATGATTTCCCGTTTCATCTGGTACAAGACACCCCTACATGCATCAACATGGTCGTACTTACCCACATTTTTTTTTAGAATTTGAATATTACACCAGTTGTAAAATTATTGGGGAACTTGCATTTCACCCTTTCCCTCCTAGATGGACCTAGTGCGCAATACTTCAACTGTGAATCACTTGACTTAATCACACTTTTCTCACCATCTTGGTTCTTTTCACCCTGGTCAACCATGCTCTGTTAGGATGGCAAGTGGGCGTGAGCAAATATTAGTCCAGACTGTAAGACCTGACTGGATTGGTCCATTTGGTCTAGTCAGGTCTTAGACCATTTCATTTTTCGGTCCGGTCTAAGACCGCTGCCGATATTTGTAGTTATTACAAGTAAAAAATTATAGATAATTCACATATATGAACATGAATATTGTATATATTGTTATATTTGTGTTATAAGTAATTAATATGATTTGAGTTTTACTAATAAATAAGTATAGAACACATAAAAAGTATGATTCCTATTCAAACGGTCCGACCATTCTTTGAAATGCCCAGTCCCACTTTTAAATGGTTCGTCAGTCTACGGTCCATAATGTTTTTTTCTAATTTGGTCCTCGGTCCGGGCCGTTCTAGTTCTGGTCCGATCCTTACCCCTGGATGCCTATTACTACGTTTACTAATATATATGTATTAATTAAAGATTCAAAAATTATGGAATCATTTATTAGTATACTTTGTTGTTAATACTTAAATGAGTTGCTTACTTACACAGTCACTCACAATATACTTTGACTTTTTGCATAAACACATGTATTTGCAACTTAGTCACAAATCTGGGAGGATGAATAGACGTCTATGAAATAAACACATGGATTTGCAGCTTGCTACAGGAACTTTGTAGGACAAAGTGATAACTGATGATAATGAGTAAAGTTAAAGTAAATTAGAAATTATATATCATCATCATCTAAGCCTCAGTCCCAACTATGTTGGGGTCGGCTACATGGATCCTTTCTTTCCATTTAGCTCTATCATGGACCATATTCTGGTTAAGATGTAGAGATTCAAAATCTCTCTTTATAAGCTCATCCCATGTTAATTTAGGCCTTCCTCTTCTTCTATTTATTGTGCTTGACTCAATAGCATTGTTTCGTATAGGCGCATTAGTCGGTTTGCGTTGCACATGTCCGTACCATCTGAGTTGACCCTCGTGCAACTTGTCATCAATGATCGCCACCCCCACTTTATTCTTGATATAGTCGTTTCTCAGGCGATCTTTTTTTGTCTTCCCACACATCCATCTTAGCATACGCATTTCAGCCACATTCATCTTGTTGAGACCTTGTTTCAGAAATTACATATCAATGTCTTAAAAATGCGATATGGGGTGAAGTATACACAATAATGTGGCTCATATTAAGGACATTTGACTTTTCATATATATAGCTGATACATGTAATCATGGTTATCAGAACCGAACCGCACCGGCCGGTTGAACCGGGAACCGGTCACTCTTATCGTTTTGGTCCTCTCCCAAAGCCGGAAATGAAGTATGACCGGCATCAAACCGGCAAACCGGTCCGATTTTAGCCCAACCGGTCGGTTCTTTCACTTAGCAAATACATGTATTGTTGCTGCTAATTTTTTCATTAATTAATCTTGTATACTATATAAATGTTGGTATATGTATGTCCATGACTAGAATTATATTTGTTATTTGGTCTGTTTATCAAGTTACTGTGAGCAGTTGTGCTATTATTCCTGTTTCATAACTTTTGCAAGGATATTTTCCGTGAGTATCAAAGACATATATATTTTAAACTATTAGTACGTCATGCTGACATCACCGATTGAACCAGTCAGACCAATGGTTGAACTAGTGAACCAAGAACCAGAGGCCTCACCGATTCGTTGACCGGTTCGGTTCTGACAACCTTGCATGTAATATATATGTGTATACATACATTGATATTATACATATGTGTGTGTGCGCGCACGCGTGCGTACATGTGTGTGCGTGTGCTTGTGTGTGTGTGTGTGAAGATATATTTATATAAGAACACAATCATATCCATGCATTAATCTTTTGATCTTTCATGTTATTTTGACACTATTGTCGAATGATTCACTCTCAAGGAAGTAGAATAGTTAAAGATGCATTTAAAGTGACTCCAAGCATGCACACAACATAAATTTGAGCGTGAAAAATGTTGCAGCAATTAACACACAAGCATGTCTTGAAACATAATTTCAGGCCTCACATAAACATTACCGAAAACTTACAACTAAAACAGCTAAAATTATTACATCAAATATCAATCAACAATCATTCTATAACTCTATTTATATCAGAAATCATAAATTTTATTAAACACACCTATTGATAAAAGACCTACAAATGTTCTATCTAACTTATGCACCACATAAGCTTGAATATGCAGCCGCATAGGCCACATATGCAGTCATTGGCCTGCATACCTAGCAACACAAGCATATTTATTATCAAACAGTCCCAAATAAAAAAAAACTTAGATTAAAGACACATACAACATCTATATCTCATATACAACATCTATATCTCATATGTGGCCGCATATGCAGTCATTGGTTGCATACTAGGATACAAACATATAGGATGCGAAAAGATGACTAAACTACATATGCAACCTTATCAAGGCTTTAAGTGCTCCGATTTTCATGAACAATTATTGTCTTAGTGAGGCAAGTCACAGGCCTAAAAAGTGTACGAGGCGCTCACACACAAACACATATACGTCTGCGTGTATGTATGTATAGGTGTACACATATAAATGTGTATATGTGTCTGATTATATATATGTGTGTCTGTAATATAATTATGCATGAACCATGCATGCATAAGCAAAATAAATCTAATTAGAATTCTTTTTACATAACCTAATTTAGTGTAAATAGATATTATTTGCAAAGTTCATTACAAACACCTCTCATCATCATCATCTAAGCCTCAATCCCAAAATAAACACCACCATCATAACAAATAAAATTCATAGCAAATATTGAGTTGTCAAATACTCGGTATTAATTAGATCCAAAATTTGTAATTGGAAAAAGTCAATTAGGGAAAACATGATTTTGAGGGTTTACAATGCTAATATCTACTTGTAGGCAATAAAGGATCCATCCTCTCCATTTGGTGTGGTATGATCAAGGAACTTCTCCTTATGCACTGTAGGGAGAAAGTAGCTCTATTCTTCTTGTGCAATATGGGAAAAGAGCTAACCTCACTTTTGTCTCAGACTTAAGAATAGCTTCGACTCTTAACAAGAACCTGCAGGTAAGTACACATTTCTTCATAAAAGAAGCACCACACTCCATATACATAGAAAATAATATATCTAGAAACCTGTAAACACACACATACACACACACACACAAATATAGTCTGGCTGGAATACACTCGATAGATCGCACCGTACACTCAAGTGTTGTTTATAAATCTAGACACATTTAAAAAATTTAAATAGTTGATCTTCTTTATTAATGATAAACATATACAACAAATAAAATTTAAGCTCATTTGGATCCTTGTAAGGCATTCAACTAAGGACAACAAATTTGGCGCACCATTTTTGTTGTCTTTATATGTATGACCTACTAGTGTCCTAACGATCTCATTTTTTTGTATTAGGCATTCATATGATATTTAAGAAGACCAATATTTTTGAATTTAAAATAATGATTGATAATAGAAAAAGACTTGAGTGTATTGTGTTTACGCTGCACTCTTGTGTATTCTAGCTGACTCTGTGTGTGTGTGTGTGTGTGTGTGTGCGCGCGTGTGTGTATAGTTAGTGAGATAGAGAGAGCTTGATGAAGTAGTAGCACAAGTTGTTATGAGGTTGAGCTCACCTAGAAATCCTACCTTTTAATTGGTTTATATGACAATAACTCAAGATCTTGGCAATATAACTTGTTGACATGCAAGAGGGTTTGTAACGATCCTATATAGTATTGTAGGTATCGTTTGTAGCTCTTAAGTGGTTGAGAAACGATTTGACTGGTTCTCTATGTATAAGGGAATAACCAAGCTACATTGAGGTATTCCTTTTGTTTTTTCTAGAGCATATTCATGCTTATCTTGTAGGACAGAAAGAGACTTTTTGGGAGGCAGATGGACACTTGCCAAGGTGGTGTGAGGTGCTCTTCCCACTTACAAAATGTTTGCTTGTAAAATCCTAATAACCATTAATAAACACGATAAAGTCAATATCAACTTTCTGAAAAAAAGACGAACTTAAACCAAAGAAGATATTTGGTGGTGGTAGTGGATTCAAATTTCATGGACTAAGGTCTGCTCCCTTCAATTAGGGGTGAATAGGGGGTTCTTTGGCTGATCTCAATTTGATCTCTTGGCCAACTGACCTTGTCATTTCATAAGACAAGATAACAATCAATGGATGAAGGGTGTAAATTATGATTTTCTTTCTTCAAATAGTAGTTGGTAGTGGTTAGGGAGGAAACCATTCCTCTCCTACTTAGATAGGGAGGATTTATGCTTGTAAACATTTTTCACCACCCTACTTTCCTTTTGGCAAGCTATTTTCCTTGCGTGATATATATCTTTAGTTTAAACAAGGGGTGATAGCAAAAGGTTGCTCGATTGGCAACTTTTATTTTTCTTCTTCCACTAAAGTTCTTGAGGTGATTTTAGGTTTTCTCATTTGATTTTGGTGAAATTTGTTGTGTTTTGCTCCTTGCGTATCAAGGACAAAGGATGACATTAGTGGGGCCAACATTGTTTCTCGACTTTCCATATAGTGAGGAAGAGCCATCCTATTAGCTAATGCCCTTCTTGGTCTAGGAAGGTCTGAAACCTACTTTTTTTAACGAAGTACATTGTTTTGGCTTTTCTTCAACAAACCTATAGCAAATGTAGTTGTGATTAATTGCTTCCTTGGACAATTTGGTTGTACCGTTTCAGGATCTTCTGTTGAGAACAAAAATATTATTTCTATTCACGTGGGCTTGTATGAGGATCATGGATGACACTCTTTAGGAGTTGTAACTTATCCCAAAGGGGGCTATCTTTTCTTGGTGTCGAGGAAGCTCGCTTTTGATGGTGGTCCACTACTCCACCCCTACAGTGAAGTTTTGGTCATTGTTATATTTGTTCTGGGGAGGTGTAAAGCCTTTGGGTGTCTTGTATTTGGTTAGGTCATAGTTGAAAATTTGAAAGGGAAGGAATAACTTTAGGTTTATGGATCCCTTCTCGCATTGGGGTCCCATGCTTAAGGAGGACATGTTAATATAACCTTGCATTTAAGCAAAGTTTAAAGAAGGTAAAAAGTGAGGTAGAGCGAGGTTTTGCCATGATGTTAACTTCCTGCTATAACTTTTCCCCTTGTAAATTCTCTCTTTTCCTAACAAAATTGAGACTATTCCTCTACTTTTATTAAATCTTAATTGTTAAGAGCAATGACGTCATAATCCAAAATATAAAAGTCGTTTCTCCTACATCATTAAATGTTTACTGAAATTTGAATTCGATTAATTGTTTGTTAGAACTTCCTTTGTAGGATCTTGATAAACACCTATTTGAGTGAAGCTTGATTCTAATTTCTTTGGTCAAACTCTCTACTCAGTCCAAATTATGTAAAAGAGAGTTTTGATGAAAACTTCTTGATCCACAATAAAACTAAGAGTAACTCTGTGTCAAGATTTGATTGGATATTTCTATCAAGAGTCCATCTCGTTCCATTTTGGATTAAAAATTGAGCTCCTTGGCTATTCACATGTCATACAAATACCTCTTTCTTACGATGAACACCTACTTGAGTGAAGCTTGACATTAGTTTCTTTTGTCAAAGTTCGGTTAAAGTTCTTGAAAGGAGAGCTTTGACGAAAACTTCTTGATCCACAGTAAAAATGAGAATAACTCTTTGCCAACATTTTGTTGGTTATTTCTACGATGTATCTATTCTCGCTCTAAGCAACCAGGTTAATATCAACAAAGGTATTAGACACTCTAGAGGTGGAGGTGAATAGAATTAGTTCCAACTTATGCAGTATCAAACACACAATGGGGTCAATTGGAACTTGCTTAATGGAGTAGTGATGCAAAAATGAGTTAAGAAACAAATCAACAAAGGCAACCTCAAAAGACACAAAGATGTATAGTGGTTCTAGCTTGAAATGCCGTAGCTTCACTGTCTAGTAGTTGCCTAGAAGGGTTTCTCGACTTGTAATCTATAACCTTTTCTACATCGATACCAATTACAGTTACCGGTGTCTTTTGTAGATAAGACTAACCTCCCTTCCAGCTCAAGGATAATAATCTCTTCTTCGTGGGATGCTAGGAAACCACCCACCACCTCTTCTTTGGGGGTTGAAGAAGTGCACCCTTGGAGAAGATAGCCTTCTTATTCTTTCACCTTCGGATATAACCTTCTTGCAAGAAGTGTTTTAAAGCTCTTGAGCCAAACATGGAACAAGGAAGAAGAAAATTATGACTCTCTCAAAGATTATAAGTGAAGCACCTAAAGAATAAGTGATTAAACAACTCCACAGAGATTTAGGCAAGGCTTGATGTGGTAGAGTAGGACACTTAAACTAGATTAGGATTAGGCTTACTCAGAAGTAGTTGGAGCCAACAAACTAAGGTTTTGATCAAATTGATAACATGTGGAAATAATTTGACCAAATGTGTTTTGGGCTGTCCTAGGACACTCCTATACAAAATGTTTAGGAATAATCTACATGATTGTTGGGAGTGTTTAGGATGAGCTAAGTACTCAACTAGTCGTTGTTACTGTTCAACTAGGATAGTTGTTAGGATTGAAACGGCTAACTGCACACTAACAAAAAAGTATATAGATGGTCAATGACTTGAAAGCATCTTGGTTGAACTATAGTTCGACTGAGAGACAACCTACACCACCATTGATGTAGTGGCTATATCCCAGTCAAATTGTAGATAGGAAATAGTCTGTCCCATGAAGTCCTAATT
The DNA here is from genome assembly GCA_963693085.1 of Alisma plantago-aquatica. Lineage (NCBI taxonomy): Eukaryota > Viridiplantae > Streptophyta > Magnoliopsida > Alismatales > Alismataceae > Alisma > Alisma plantago-aquatica. The sequence goes on from OY856409.1 coordinate 401,945,863, forward strand.
TTGGGAAACACCTAATTTTGTTAGGATTGAAACGGCTAACTGCACACTAACTAAAAAGTATATAGATGGTCAAAGACTTGAAAGCATCTTGGTTGAACTATAGTTCGACTGAGAGACAACCAACACCACCATTGATGTAGTGGCTATATCCCAGTCAAATTGTAGATAGGAAATAGTCTGTCCCATGAAGTCCTAATTTTGGGAAACACCTAAAACAATATGTGGAATAAATTTTTTAATCTCCTCATCTTCATGGTTTGTATACAAGTGGAAAACTAGGTTAGGATGGTTGTTGGCTGTTCATCACTTGTTCTTACATGAGTTCTGTCAAGTTATACAGTTGCTCCTGTACAAGTTATGAAGCTAGGTACAAAATGATCTACAAACATCTAAAGACAATAAGTTTAGCATTAATTTATTCATTTGATCTTGTATAAGTTCCTAAGTCACTTTAATACTAAATACACATGTTAGTAATACAAATGGAAAATTCTTGCATCAATCAAAATTAGAATGTGAAAGTACCCAAAATGCTAACAGGTCCAATACCCAAAGGTGAACCTCCTATAGGAGCGACAACCAACATGGTCATCATCATAGTATCCAACCACATCTATATGACATTAATATTATTAAATATGGCTTGACCATGAGACTTCTTTGAATATGTTAAAATATGGCAAACACCATCAGGATGATGTTGCCTAGAACAATCTACGAATTGGTCGAGCACTTCTGTAACAAAAGGATATGTTGGATTTAGTAATAGTCAAATACAACAACTTCCTAACTAAACTCTTGTATCTAAGCTTATCATCTGTTTCAAGAGAGGAGTCATTCCACAAATCATGAGCCTGATTCATTGAAGAAGCACTAGGCTTATCTTTTCCAGAAGATGTAGAGTATATTAACGTTGAGATATAGACAATTCAGTCTTATTGTGAGTCACTTCTCTCCCAAGAATATACCTAACTCTCCTTAGAACTTTATTAACAGAATGTTTCTGAAGATGCAGTTTTGTTTCATCAATACCAACGACACTAGTGCTAGATAGAATAATGCAATCAAGAATGACAATCAGACGATACTATCCTTTGGCAACAATTGCGCTTTAATGCGGTACATGAAACCATCTTTGTAAATACTTGATAGTGAACACCCATCTGCAATCAACAACTTGACTACCAATATGCAAGTCAACCCGATCCTAATTACCATGAGAGAAAAGAACCCACATTTCATTATCCATGGCTTTCTTCCCACCAACATGATGCATGTAATATATTTAGGGATAAAGATTTAAAACAGTGTGTTGTTGTGAACCTTGTCATCTATGAATGTATCTGGTCTGCAAAAATAGATTGAGAGATAATTTTCTGTAGAAGTGCGTGCTCGCGATGTTATTGTGGAAGTGCATGCCCGCAATGCTACAATCAGGTCAAGATCAAAATTAGCAACAAGATTGTATAATTACCTTCTTGCAGAGGTACTACAGATCATCAATCTCAGTACGAGTCAAGGCAATAGATACTTCAAGTGAGGTAGAAGACTCATCGGAGGTGGTAAAGAACACAGGTACAATAAGAAGAGTTATTGGATTCACCAAAGAAAGGAGTGTCTTAAAATAAAGTAACATTTCTACTGACAAAGCCCTTCATTGTCATAGGATTAAAGCACCTGTACCCTTTGTAAGTGTGAGAATACCCAAGAAAACTACAGCAATATCTTGAGGCATTGATATATCAAGATGAGGTTGAGGATTGTGTACAAAGCACAAACAACCAAAAACTTTCGTTGGAAGAGAAAAAGTGGGTTCATGATTATATAGTAGATTGTACAGAATAAAGTTGTGAAGGGTGGGGGATGGTATCCAGTTGATGAGGTAATTGAGTTGAAGAATCTTGTTAGGTGAGTAATTTTTGGCACTCACATGTCAAAAGTAATGGTTCAAGCAACATCTAAAAGATGGTGAACTTTGCGTCTAATATATCTATTATGTTGGATGTACATGCAAAAAGTTTGATGCATGATTCCAAGAGAAGTACAAACCATTTGAAGTCCCATTGCATATATTCATCATGCGAAGAAACTTAGGCAGTTTAGGAAGCATCTTCTCTATTTCATGAAGAAAAATAGTGTAGATAGGAAGAATTACAGGTTAATCTTCTAATAAAATAATCCAAGTAGAACGAGACCAATCATTAATAAACCGAACAAAATATCTCATACTGGCGCAATTAGCACGACAAGGCTCCACATATTAGAGTGATAAAAATGAAACTAACTAGGACTTGCCCCAACTAGGGCTGTAATAGGACATAAATTTCTTAAGTTTGCAATTGTCGCGTTGCCTAGTGGAAGATGCTAATGAAACAATGAATTGAGGAATGGCTTAGCAAGGATAACTATAGTAATCGTAGTAGTCTGCAAGTAGTATAAATCATCATCATCATGTCCTCGCCGATCAGGTCTGGCTTCCTGAGATCCTATAAAGTAACAAAATGCCGATAGGTCACTCTGCAATTTAGAGTCCTAATTTGCACGCTACCACTAATCAAATTCAAAAAATTTATAGGGACAAAAAGGAAGAAGTAAGTGTAGAAGTATTAGCAACTTCCCCTCCATTCATTATCCATCAGTTGAAGGATGGTCACTTGTAGACTTGGTAAATGTAGATAAAAGTCCCTTATTTTTGGACATATGAGCGGCAAATTTAGAATCAAACATCCATTTAACAATTCTGAATGATCAAATAGCATGGAAAATGAAATCATTTGATCAATGGACAAACTTTGCAAGCAACAAGGCAGATGATTAGAATTGGCATGAGGATTTGAGGAAGACGTAGTGTAAGTGGCTTGAGAAGACGGTTTGAATCTTCCAAGCTAAGCATCACCGTGCCAGATGTAGGAGCATCTTTTGATTCAACACTATATTCGGTAGTATCAATCACCCAATCCAGTTTGCCATTACAGACCAAGCAATGATGAGAGTGCTAGGTAGATGGGTACCTCTTCAAGACAAGGAGATCGATGACCACAACTACATCCATATACTGCCTTAGCAGCTAGCTGTATCACACGAGTGATGTGAGAATCTTGGGAATTCCTTCCATAAACTTTCCCTATGATGGTAGAGGATGAAAACCAAGAATATGTTGATGAATAGTTTCATAATGGCAGGAAAAGATGCAAGGAATGACACCCTCTCTTCCACCCGCTTTTGAAGGACCTCCACATCTAAAATGCAAGTATGATATGCTTTTAATTCTCCTCAAATGCCTTTGACAAGTATCAAAGCAAAGTAGTTATCTCAATAAATCGCAGAATGTTCAAATGCTTATACAAGTAAAAAATACACGAGGTATTCTCTTTGGTGAAGATTCTTTAACAAGTTAAATCCCATGCTTCTTTAGTAGAAGTTAGAAAGATAGATTCTAGATATAGTCGGTTCACAACTAGTGCTAATCCATCCCATGACTTAAGTCACGTCCGACCCACTTTTCTCACAACCTCTAAATCATATGATATATCTTTAAATAAAACTAATCTTTAATACAATGTGTTTTTGAGTAAGCGTGGACATGAATATGCAAAGCTTCGCTCACTGATGTAACACACTTCGCAGTCGTATTAGAAGATGAAGCATCAACACCCATGTCGCGAATTTATTTTCATTAAGCTTCACCAATGTAACACCCAAATTATTGTTTGAGAAGTTGAAGCATCAACATGAGACTAGGCCATGATCCACAACAATCACAAAGAAGTAGGCGGAGTACAGGAGTAGTATAGACAAATAACATACATGGTAATAGTCAGAAAAACAAAGCATTTATTCGAATTTCCACGTGTCAGAAGTAGATAAAGCAGCACAATAGTATCACAAGCATATATTTTTTTCTGGGAAGAAGCACAAGTGGAGACATACACAATTTTCATGCAACAATAGTATGATTAGGCATCTAGAGATCGACAACCACTCAAAAATGGGAGAACAACCCAACAAGGTAGAAAGAGAGAAAGTGAAATGGTTGAACTTCCAGCTTTGAAGGTCTATTGCCTTTAGGAACATTGGTAACCCATGTCTTTTGGGTTTAGAGACGTCATCATGTCTAGGGTCATGTGGGTCCCAAGACGTCTTCACACAGGGGCAAGCACGTGCATTCCACTAGGACAAAGACGTTAGAGGGTTCGACTAAGTCACACACATGGTGTAGTTCTGCGTATTTTCTATTGACAACATCAGTGGATGCTGGAGCTGGAATTTTTCTTGCCTTGAGATCCTTTATATGCAGACATGCTCCAAGCCTTTATCGTACAATTGCCAACTCTTAGGAGTGGGGTTGGTAAGGGTGATACTTAGGTCTTCCTTAGTGTTGGCTGCTGGCGACCTACATATCGCTGGGGTAGTGCCCCCAACATTACTATTGCGAACAGAAGTAAACACCTAAGCGACAATGGCTTGGAGAGAAACAACTTCAGAATAAACTATTTGACAGAGATGCTAATCCTAGAGAGAGAGGGTCTATGTGACGCGTCCCAATCCCAATATCAGGGATTAAATCTGTGTTAGACTAACGTAAAACGACCTAAACTCTTTCCTTTAACTATTTAAGACACTCAATGAGCATGAAGTAGTTCAGATTTTGACTAATATCTACACATCAAATGAAGTTCTTACAACTGCTATTGTAGCGGAAACTAAACTAGCTATTACACACATTGTTCTAGTACTTGAAACAAATTTAGATCATGTACATGCTTTTGCAAAAGCAACAAAACTCTCTATCTCTCTCTCACTTCTCACCTTAGAAATTGAGAATAACATGAGACATCTTGACTCGTTTGCTCATACTGATAGCCTCCTTGTCGTTCTTCTTGCAGTTGCTAACCTACATCAAAATGAAGTTCTTACAACTACTATTGTAGCGAAAGCTAAGCTAGCTATTACACATTGTTCTAGTACTTGAAACATATTAGATCATGTACATGCTTTTGCAAAAGCAACAAAACTCTCTCTCTCTCTCTCACACACACACTTCTGACCTTAGAAACTGAGAATAACATGAGACCAACTATCACTAGTCTAATACTTCTCTAGACAACTTGACTTGTTTGCTCATGCTGATAGCTCCCTTGTCGTTCTTCTCGCTATTGCTAACCGTGACTTGGTGTTCATTAACCTTGCTATAACCTATAAGCTAATCTCAGCTCATTATGCTCAACTCTTGGAAAAATCTAAAAGTCCACCTTTCATAGGCTTAGTTCTAGCTAGACCTGTAAATGGATATCCAAAATCTGCAAATTCGATCCGGATTCTAGTCCGAAATTTTGAAAAAAATTCGACATCCGCATAATCTGAATCGGATTTAGGATATCAAATTTCATATCTGAAAATTTCGGATAGTATTTCGGATATGGCTATATCCGCTCCGAAAAAATCCAAAATCTGACAAATATATACATATATTTTCAAATATATATTATCTATATATAAAAACATAAAAATATAGATATTATATCATATATATTCATAGTGATATCAATGTTTTCTACATATAATGTATTAATAACAATACATTTATACTTTTTGTTTCGGATCGGATATTTATCCGAATTCAAATATTATTTGTCGGATCGGATTCAAATATTATAACATGATATCCGTCGGATATCAGATTAGATTTTTTTTCTAGATTCTGATATCGGACATAGTAGTATCCGCTCCGTATTCGATCCGTTTACAGGTCTAGTTCTAGCTTCTCTCGTACATAGGCCACACAACCCTAGATGGAGATAGGGATACCAATGTTCCGCGTGTGGTACTACATCCACTCACTACCCTCGTCACACATGCAAACTATCTCACCCACGACCATCTGAGCCCTTCTGAACCCACCATGAACTAGTTTCCCATGGCAAGGGCACCACAAACACTCGAACCACTGAATTTTTCCCCAGATCACAAACATTGTGCATGCATTGTTATGACGATCTGGACATGTTCTTTTCTAGCAAACAAATCAAATTACTTTTAAGTCCCTCTTACCTTACCTCCACGAGCAAATCACTCTCCGCCTCACTAATGGCAACCCAAAACGATCACCCTAGCTTATCGTCTCACCATATTTACGTCTCTCCTTCCTAATGACTTTTATGGTCCTTTGCCTCATGTTGAGCCCCTCTGCCATGGCCCATAAGGTGGCTCTTTTGCATGGTTTGCCACTAACCAGGCCATTTGTACCAGTGTCAAAGTCAGACAAACAAACTTTGTGGGCAAGGCCTGACCAGGTGTAGTAGAGGCTGGATACTGCCGAGGTGGAGGTGGGGAGGGTATAGTGGTCACCATGAAGGTTGTAGCAGTCTTAATGGTGATGGCAGTGAAAAAGGCGACATGTTCCACCGTGGCAACAGAGGTAGGTGTGCTTGTGATAGTTACAACGACGATAGAGGGGGACGCCGTGAAGGTTGGAATGGTTCCGGTGGTGATGGCAGTGGGTTCCACCGTGGTAGCAGGGGTTGATATGATCACGACTATTACAACAATGACAGACGAGGCATTGCTAGATGGTACTAGGTACGGGTGTGGTAATAGCAGATTGCGATGTTGCTGAAGGCGGGTAGCACCTGAATAAGAATAGATCTTTCTTTTCTTGCATTCTTACAAGCTTCCATGAATGGACTCTCCATCGAAACTAGTTTAGATTGCCACTTACATTCGGACCATAAATGTGGTTTTCTTTCCAATCAGACCATCATGTGTGAGAATGTATGGTAGTACCAAATTATGGTATGGGTGAGAGTGGTTTGGTTTGGATGATGGGTGTATGGCTTTTCTGTCAAAGCCTAGATGAAGATGTCTATGTTTTCTCGTTCTTCCATAGTTCCCTCTGTTTCTCCCCAAAATTGCTTCTCTGATGGCAAGAGCCTGTTTCGAGTGTTTGGCTATAGTGAACTAAGTCAAAACTACTTAGTTTTTAAGTATAATAAAAATTATAGGCTATTTCGTGATTTGCTGAAAAATTGTGTCACACCCCTCTTATTCGGCTAACTTTATCTTTAATCTGTCGACTAATGGCTTTTTCTGCCAAGCTTGATGGAGATGCCTACGTTTTCTCGTTCTTCCATCGTTCCCTCTGGTTCTCCCCAAAATTGATTCTCTGATCGCCAGAGCCTACTTCTAGGGTTTGGCCATCGTGAACTAAGTTACAACTACTTAGATTTCAAGTATAGTAAAAATTATAGGTTATTTCGTGATTAGCAGAAAAATGTTGCCGACTCCCCTCTTAGTTGGCCCACTTATTCTTTAGTCTGTCGACTAATGGGTTTTTAGGGAATAGCGACCCTTTGATGGCAATGACCCCAACCTTGCCATCGGCCATCCAAGTCAGCCTGTCTGTGGTTGCTAGTTGGTTAACTAGACCAGCTTTATTCGGCCTGACTAGACCACTAGTTGATTGGCTAAGTAACTCAACTCAGACTTGAACTTAACCAATGACCTTGCCACCAATGTCCCTCTAATGCTTCCACCACTAGCTTAGTTGGCGAACTAAGGAGCTACTCTTCTGACTAAATGTCAAGTTAAACACTTATACATATTCAAACCCAACAAACAACATAAATGTCATGTTCTACATAAATGTCTATGTTCCAAGTGCTTTACAATGATTCACGTCTTCTACATATGATTAAATCTTACTTGAACTATTTCTTCTTTATCTCAAATTAGGGTTTTATACTTGTCCACATCATACTAGAATTCAACATATAGTTCAAACATACAAAATAACTCAACTAAATTTAACTAGAATAATCTCTATGCTTCTAATCTCATTTAAATATTGAGATCAACGTTTAAATGAGGATAATCTCATTTAAGGCTGAAACTCTATTTAAATTATCAAGACATTTATTCAATATTTAATTCGACGGAACACACTAAAGCCCTTCAATTAAGATGAAAACTGAGATTAGGGTTCCTCTAACCCTAAAATTACTAGTTAAGCAAGAACTGGTCGTAACAATATGCTTGCTATGAGAGAGAGACGAAACTCTTATTTTGGGATTAAGAGAGATATATACCCCTACTCTCCCACAACATATAGTGGAGGCTGGGCGTACATGTTTTTTTAGATCAAGAAATGCTTGTCCGGTTGTTTGAACCGGGGTCCCTCATTTGGGACACCTGAATCTGCCAAATGCGCTATCCCTCGCCGGTGATGAAACTCTTATTTTGATACCATGTAGAGAAGAAGCTATGGTGTGAATTTTATGAATATGGTGCCCACTTATTTATCAAGCATAGGGCATCGTGCAAGATCCCAATTACTTGGTGTGAGACAAAAACACAAAAGAAAACTGAACCTATGGCACATGTAAATAAAAAAAGAAAAACTAATAAAAGGCACATTTAGCAACAATTCTGAAAAAGCTACTTTTTATAGCAGTTCACAACTGAACCTAAAGAAACCAACACCACATAATAATGGTTTGGTTTTGTCTAGTTGAAAGTTTGGAAATTCTCTGAACTTATAAGATTAAGTTTGCACTTTTAAGGGTAAACTGAACCAAGCCCGCCCCTCTTATGTGTAACCATGGTTGTCTAGGCAGCCCTTTCCACCCACGGAAAACTTAGGGGGCTTAGGCGCCTAGGCGAGGGCCTAGGCGTTTCTAGGTGTTATTCATATTTGTTAATATTTTACATACACATAAATGATTTTGCATATACATTCATCTATATTCAAATATATATATGACTATGCACATTTGTACTGATTATCCCAAAGCTTAATAAATCATGACTTCACCTACATAGCACTTGTCATGACCTAACATGATTTAAATTGGACCTAATTTAACTTAGTTTGCCCTAATTTGCACTAAGTCAGACCTATTCTGGCATAACAGGCTTAATCAGACGTAACTTCCCCTAGTTTGTCCTACAATGACCTAAATGAATCCTAATTTGGCGAAAACAAACCTAATTCCCCCAAACAAGGCATGTTTTCTTGAAATCTGACCTATTTCTCCCGAATAAGACCTAATCTGCCCAAATTAGATCTGATTTGGCCTAAATTCGACCCATTGCTTCCATAACATAACTTGATCTAGTTTGACCAAATCCATACCTATTCATGCTAATTTGGTATTTAAGTGTCTTAATTTGGGTCTAAAAGGCCTTAGGCATCCACTTCAGTTATCTGAAAGCCTAGGCGCCCAATTTAAGGCGGCCCACCTAGGGCCTAGGGGGCTTAGGCGGGAGCCTGGATAACTGTGTGTAATTCAACAAAGCATTGCTGAAATTGTATATGTGAACTTTGCTGAAACTGTACTAGTGAACTTATCAAGTGAAGTAAGGATGATTCACGGTTTAATGTAACATTCTTGATGTCTTTAGGCATGTAAATATTGGATTGTAACATACTGCCATCCTGCCGTTTGCTTTTGCAGCTGTATTGGTTTGTCTGCAAAGCTGAAAAATTGTAAATGCTGCAACATGACATTGTTTTGACAAGCAAACGATTGAACTAATATGACCTCTAGTGTTGTTGTTTTTGTGTTTTAGAAGACAAACTTAACTCTTAATATTGAAATATCACATACATGTTTGACATCTTTCTATCTTTCAACATAAATTACTCTATTGCTTCTTGACTGACTAGGGGTTGGTTCCAGATCCAATTTATAATGCAGGTTTCGAAATCCTCAGTCATGGCAATCAAGTCATACAGTTACCAGGCTGAGATGCTAGTCAAGGACTACTTGCTTGCTGATTCATTGCTGCCATACACATCCATCATTGCTGGCGTCTTCATGTGCAAGATGGTAAATTAGACATATACTTTTAACACTACATGTTTCTCTCTTCAAGATGAGCTGTTGTTAGTGGGTTTTATTAAGGTGTGGGCCCAGGTAGGAAACCCAAAAATACGGGAATTGGAGCATGAGTCCAGTTGCTCCTAGTATATTGTTGCCATGGATTTAGTTGGCATGGATGGGCATGTTGCATGATATTCATTCCCAACTGGCAGCAAAAAAACGACATGCTTGCAGGCAGTTCTCTCTTTGGTGATCCTGCAATAAATCAAGCAAAAGATAATCTTGAAGTCTGCAATAAAAGGTCTGCAGATCCAGCACCATGAGGCCTACATGTGTAGGACACAGACCCAAAACCTTATCATAAAACCAGTACCCAGCTGTGAGACCTCGACCTAACTTTGACAGCTGCTGAGTATTTAAAGAAAAAGAAAAAGACAACGAGGCATACCCACACACAGCTATTCAACTTGCCTATATGTCAAAAAATGAAACAAGTTTCATACAATGTGATGTCTGTCCCAGTCAAACTAGCGAAACATGAATGCTTGAAATGTTGCCAAGTTATATCCCCCCCCCCCCACCCCCCCCCCCAACAAAAAAAAAAAAAATCGTAATTGATGTTTTCTCCATTCTTCCTTTATAGAGGATTAGAAATGGTCCATCTGCATTTTGATCCAGATTATAGTTTATATTTTCAAGAAATGAAGGCAACATAAAAACAGCACCTTTAGACATTTAAACTTGTCCTGACTTCCACCATTTCCTTCTCTACATGTGAGAATGTGTACTCTGAGAAGTTTTAAGATACAACGCTAATATGTATTTCTGTGAACCATCCCATCACGCCTTGACAAATTTCTTGCATTTCAGGCATATGATCTAACTCAGTTGGTTAGTGCCTACTATTTCAAAGGTTATGCCGCCCTTACTAAGATTCAGCGGATTGAGTGGAACAATAGGTACTGGAGTTGAGGTTCACGAGTGTAACTGCTAATTTTACTTTATGTTATTTGTATTATATAACATGCATCGTGTAATAAATGCAGGGGCATGTCGAATACTCACGCTCTTTACATCACCCTAATGTCTCTATACATGGTTTTCGTTTGTGATTTGTATTCCGACAATCATCTTGGGAGTCTAATTACTTATAGGGCATCTCCTTTATCCAATTTTACACTTGGGGTAATGTTTATCCTCGAATTTGTTCATTAAATTATTTCGTTTAGGAATACAATATAATAATCTTTTTAATGAATTATCTGCAGGTTTCTCTTGGGTACTTCATCAGTGATCTTGGGATGATATTTTGGTTATTCCCTTCTCTCGGTGGAATGGAATATGTAAGTGCAGTACCTATATTTGCAATTAAAATCTTGCCTCTTAACATATATTTAAGGTTCGTATCCTAAGAAGTGCCGAATGACTGATATAAATATCTCTTTCCTTACAAAGTTGAGCAGTCAAATACACAATCATGACCCGTGTGGGCTATAATATCGGTGTCTGCTTCTAAAATGACAGACACCACTTTCATGATTTATTTTAGGTTATCCACCATACACTGTCAGTGATTGGTATAGCTTACACCCTGTTTTCTGGGGAAGGACAACTATACACATACATGTTGCTCATCTCTGAGGTGACTACCCCAGGAATCAATTTGAGATGGTACATTACCAAAACTCCCTTTTAGTTTATATCTTGGTGTAATAAATGAACCATAATGCTTTGTTTCCTCAGGTTTCTTGATACAGCTGGAATGAAGAGATCCCCTGCATATCTTGTCAATGGAGTTATTATGTTCTTTGCCTGGTTGGTGAGTAGAGTTCCTTCATAGTATAAAGGATCTATCAATTAAAGAAGAAGTTCATATATATACAGTTTCAAGGGAAAATTTCATTCTGAATTATCGAAACATCCATTATGTATATGCAATACACAAATAAACTGGCGGTATAAGAAGTAATATTACTTTTACCTTGCATTCTTGTTTATTGAGCAACAGAGAATTTGAAATGTGGATTGTTAGAGTTAATCTGTATTAGTGGGCTAATTGGGACTTAAATTAGTCCCACATTGTGTAATCAGTGAGAGAAAACTCCTCGAATTACTATATAACCATGTATAATGATCTCATGTATTGAATAAAGCAAAATCACTCTTCTTTTACATGGTATCGGAGCAGGCCCTTGTTTCTCCTCCTCCCTTTCCTTTGTTACTGGGCGGCTGCTACAATAACATACTGTAGCCATCGACACAATATGAGGGACTCTACTCCCAGCCGCCGGGACTTCAAGCACCCGAGATTTTCAGACATAAAGGGAATCCTGGATTTTGGTTTTCATCTAAATTCTCCCAGATGCCAAAATCTAGTTGTGGCTGGCCGGTAGACCAAGAAAAAAATAAATCATGTCCTTCATAAATCCAAGAAACCAAACATTAAATTTCAGTTAACAGGATTTTGTCAATGCATCATTTAACAAATGCAGGGTGGCTTAAATGCGGGATTTTTGCAGATCCAGCAAACCGAACGTGCCCTATGATGAAGTTATAAGTAGAATTCTTAAAACCCATAATAGAGTCATAACCTCATACATAAAAAGACTAACGTTTCATACAAAATCAGTGTTTTAAAAATCGCCCTAGGCGGCCGCTTAAGCGTCACAAGGTGCTGGACGATTAAATTGTACTATAAGCGGCGCTTAAATAAATTTGAGAAAAGCGGCCGCTTTTTGCCCGCTTAACCCGCTTTTTCCCGCTTTTTTCCCGCTTTTTCCCCGTTTTTTTCCCGCTTTTTGCCCGCTTTTTTCAGAAAAACTGCTGTAAGCATATAACATTAAGTACACTATATGTCATATTTAGTATTGACTATAATATATTAAATTAGCATACATTAAATGTTCTATGATATACTTAGTTCAAATTTAGAATGCATACTTTGTATGTAAGCTGTAATGATATGGTACTTTTGTGATGTATCCAAATGAATTGTAGGTAACTATTATCTAATTTAGAATGCATACTTTGATTAAATGTACTACTGTAATGTATGACTATTTGATGATGTGCAAATGTAACAATATGTTTGTTAGCTAGCTATAATAGGTCTATTATTTACTGTTTAGCTATGTAAACATGATACAAAATTGTTGTTTCATCTTGTATATACACTTATTATTTTATGTGTAAGCTGCTTTATCTATGACAAGTATATTATTTACTATATTATATAGATACAATCGTTGTTGTATAGTTGTATTCTAAACTATTTGGGTGTTTTATATTGTCTTGTACAATGTTTAGATATGTATAAAAATTTCAAAAATATAGTATTTATATACATATGTATGTAATTTTGCATAAAAGTTTATAGGAATTGGAAATTCGCTTTTCTAAAAAGCGCCCGCTTAATCGCCTGCCTGGCGATTAATCGGCTACAAGGTCCCGTCCGCACGCTTCCCGCTTCGCGCTTTTTAAAACCTTGTACAAAATGATACTTCAAAATCCAAAGTTCATTAACATAATGCGATCCTAGACATGATTAGACCCCTTTATATTAGGTGGAGTGAAGTTATCGTGAGAGTTGGGGTTAGGAATATTAGGGGTGCGGTTTTTTGTTTGTGTCTATGCTCAAAATTGGGTCACATATTGAGAGGTGGGGACTTGGGAGGAAATTATAGTCACCCACTCATTGGCTGAGACTGAAGTTCTGGTTAATCAAACCGGTGGACTGGTCAAGTCTTGACTGGTTGGACCGACCATCTGACTGGTTGGTTCGGTATTACGGGGGGTCTATGATAGCTGAACCAGTAGGGGTGCCGGTTCATGGTCCGACTGGTCGGACCGGACGGTCCAACCAGATTTGATAACACTGAAACAACTACTCAAATTGACTTAAGTTGGCCTAAACCAAACTTATTTAAATAGAAAATGAATCCAACCAAATTCAATCTCTGTAAGGTTAAGTTCAGTCAGAGTTAAGTTGAACCGAAAGGTCAATAAACTGATAAGTGAGATTAAATCAGACCTAAATTAAGCTTAGTCTGACCTTAATAACTAGACATAAATTGACCTAAATCTGACCTAAATGGACCCAAATTTGACATAAATCAAAACTGCTACGACCTAAATTGACCCAAATCTGACCTAAACGGACCTAGATGCCCACCTAGCCCACTAAAAGATTCAGTACGACGAGTAGGAATGCTAAAATTTAGATTGGGATTTCGTATTAAACTTAGATTTAAATAAATTTTGGAACTTGAACTCTATGTAATTTGGGAGCTTTTAGTCGAAATTTTCTATTTGAGAATGTGATGACCAAATCGTAGGCCGTCATAAATTTATTAGAAAGCTCAGTCATGATCTAAATCTTTGATTTGTCTTTGTTACAATATTCTGTCTCTCATTGTCATGATAAAATGAGCAATTTTCATAACTTACATTCTCAATGAAACTAAACTAATTTGTATGATTCAATTGTTGATCCAACACATTGTATAATTTGCAACTTGTTCTGTCCATTTCTTGTATCACTCAGAAATTTCTTTTTATCCTCGTAGATTGCAAGAATCTTGCTGTTCTTCTACATATTTTATCATGAGTATTTGCACTATGATCAGGTATGACTTGTATCCGTATTTCCGGAAGCTTGTTATAACTATGAAAATGGGCTGCTAACAACATATTAAGTTGTTGAATGTCCTTCATCACTAGATACCCTCCTTGCTGCTTTATATTTAACATCTCTGTTGCACGTATACCCTTCTACTATATATTATATCAAATAAAATGCAACGTATGTGAAAAGGTCAAAAATGATCTTTGTTTTCTTCTATTTACTTTGGGGTGTCCGTTGGCTGATTTCTTTATGCCGGCCCTGCTTCCTACATGTAAGGTTTAGTTTCCGCTAGTTCCTGCCTTCTTCTTAGGGCATTCTCAGAGGAACAGTGCAGGGAAGATAGTCATGAACTGATGTCTACATCGCCTGCTGTGGTTAGAGAAATCACGATAGGTGACAATGGCATTATTGGGGGATGACATCCAGGAGTATAAATATCATTTTGTAATGTGTATTTGTCTTAGCGGCACCAAATCCATGGTGACAATGCGTTCTTGGTGGCTTTGTGGTACATATACTGCTTCATTATGTTTGTTTGGGAGTCATGTTAGATTTGTCATAATGCAGGAGTACCATGGTTCCCTGTGAGCTTATGCTAAATTAATTAGCTCTCGTTTTTGTTGTAAGCTTTATTCAGAAATATGCTAGGTGTATGCTGCCTTACCCACATTGCACTCCCATGCGTGCACACATGGGCCTGTTGAACTGCACCACCTCTCCCTGTGAGAAGGGGAGAGAAAGCAGGAGGTTAGGAGTTGTCTCAAGGACATGCATGGGTGGATTTATACTAGCTATTTCTAGAAATAGCTAAGCCAGCTAGTGACTAGAGGTGGACCCATGCAAAGCACATCTAATTTCTGTGACTATGACTGAAAACACAGTTATGAACAAATGTCGTAGCTCTTCCCTTTTCTGTCTTTCTACCAATTCTTTTAAAGTGTTATCAAATTGCTTCTTTTAGAATTAGCTAGGTAGGGCAAGTAGTCATTTTTATAGCAGGATTGTATACTAGAAGGAGATGATTCGTTTCTTTTGTTGATTAATTAATGAGGGCGTTTCCCAGCTTCACACTAATGAGTTATATCCACACGGAATAAGATGTCAATCTCTTGCTCTTGTTTGATCTGTCAACATGACTGATAACGTGCTACACAATCTTGTCATTAATTAGAATAATAAGGCGAGGCTGACTTTATCTTTCATTTAATAAGACAGCTCATATAACACCTTCAATACTTGACTCTATCCTTTGCATAGATACATGGTAATCATGCACTTCATTTTACATCCCAAGTGCAAGATGCCAAGCTGACACATGTAGTGTAATAGCATGGTAGGTGATGCCGAGTAAAATCTTACATAAACCTTCATCCTCCTATACAAAATCATGCTACCTTTGACTTATCTGTTAATTGAAGCGTTCATACAATTTCCCACATTGATAAAGAAAGGATAAGTGAACTGGCCCATTCTTGTGTATTCTGTATGTGTTAAAATATGAGATTGATTGAATAGAAATAGATTGATTACAAAGATTGACGACCTCTCCTTTATATAGAAGGAGGAGAGACGTCCTATTACTTAGGACCCAAGTAATCTAAACTAGACGGGCCGAAATATAAAGGCCCACTAAACTAATTAGCCTATTTAACTAATAGACTAATATAGACACTTTAACACTCCCCCTTAAGCTGGAGCATGGGTGAAACACATGTTCAAGCTTGGAGAGTTACATGACTCGATAAAAAGAAATGATAAATGAAAGATGAAGATAAATATCACTCCCATACAAAATATGTTACTCCCCCTTAGTCAATACTCCCCCTGAATCAAATAGTGATGATGACTTTGCAGGCTGAAGATACTCGAGCTTTGAAGAAGGTCTTCCTTGAAGTGCACCTGAAATGAAGACATCTGAAGATACTCTGTAGGCTGAAGAATGCGCCACTGGAATACGTGCTTAATGCAGCACGAACGCGGATATAGTGTCGACGAATGGTCCTGATACTACAACAACTTGCCACTGGAATACGTGCTTAACGCGGCACGAACGTGGACGGACGATCTGCTGCTTGATACGATGCAGGAACCATGGGGGCTTGACAGAAAAGTAGATATCATCCATTAAGGAAAGTCCCAAGAGGATCAACTACAGTCGATGTCGATACAACAGATGCGGCTCGGAGAAGACGTGATGAAGCAACTCGGTAAAGATAGCTTCTGAAGAAGCACCCATCTTTCTCATGTGAATGCAACTGAAGGAATACATCATCAACAACGGATATGGTGTCGACGCTGGATCTTCACTGCTGGCTCAAGTAGAGAACCGGTATGCTGAACAATGTGAAGCTCCATAAAGATAGCCTAGAATATATATAATCTGAATACATATATCATCTTATCTCAAACTCTCGCTCTCATACATTCTCTCATATGCTCTCATGCTCGCTCTCTCTTTCTTCTCATCTCTTTCTCTCCTCTCTATCCCCCCGCACACCAAATACGACGAAAGTGAGTGTTTAGTTTGGAGAAATGGGTATATGACCCCCCGTAATGTGGACAAGGGATACACATACGATATGGGGGGAGGGAAAGAAAAAAAAGACTGAGAAGAGAAAAATATGTGAAATGGAGATGGGTAAGATGTGGAGAATGAAACCGATAGCCAAAGAGTATACTAAATGGGTCATCATGAGATCCGGTTAGAAAAATAAATGGATCTAATCCCGACCCGAAAGGGGGTTTGTTGGACCGATTAGGGTCAAAATAGGATCCGATTAGCAAAAGGTAGGACCGATTAATGATCCGAATAACAATAGAGGGCATAATGAATATGGGAGTAGACATAGATGGGAGGTGACGATGGAGTGATGATGATGGAGTGATGATGATGAAGTGGAAGAACAACTTGCGGATGATGACAAATATGACGTTCGTTGGTGTAGCACTTTGTCGCACCATAGGAGATGACAAAGGGTCTCCTGTGTGACTCCGGAGATATTGCATGCCAAGAGGATGCATGCGGAGCCAAGGCGGACCCTCTCCAAAGCGGAGATGAAGGCTGATCTGAAGACGTCATGAGATAGGTGTATCCGTTTCACATCGCTTCTGATCAACTCTCGATACCATCGACAGGGCTGTCGATGGTATCGACAGACGCTCTTCTGTCGCTGTGATAAAGTCGATACCATCGACTTCCTGTCGATAATATCGACGGGAATGCAGTAGGTTGCTTCTGGAATGATCTCGATACTATCGACGCTCGGGTCGATAGTATCGACACGACGACGGCTGGGCTGCTGCGGCAGATGGAGTATCGACAGAATGCACTTTGCGTCTGGACTAATCTCGATACTATCGACGCTCGGGTCGATAGTATCGACGCGGCGGCAGCTGGGCTGCTGCGGCAGATGGAGATGGCTGCTCCTTGCGGATGGGAAACAATTTCTGATGGCTGCTACTGCTGCGGATGGTGGAGGCGGCGCTGCTATCGTGCGGAGTTGGATGCGGAGCTGCTGGTTTCGGATGGCGGAAGGAGATTACCGCGGCGGATGCCTACGGCGGCGACTGTTGCGGATGATGATGGAGGACGGCTGCTATGATAGGCAGCGGAGGTGTTGTATGGAAAGAATGAAAGAATAAAGAATAGATGACCATGGAGGTCGGGATATGCCTAGCGGGAAGCCGGCCAAGCCATGGTGATGGCGGCTGCGGGCGCTCGCCCGGTTGTTCTCTTGGAGAAAGGAGCGGCGATGGCTTGAAGGGAGAAGACGACGGCTTAGAGAGAGAGGAAAGCGGGGCGGCGGATTAGGGTTCCCTCAGGAGCGACGACTCTGATACCATGTTAAAATATGAGATTGATTGAATAGAAATAGATTGATTACAAAGACTGACGACCTCTCCTTTATATAGGAGGAGAGACACCCTATTACTTAGGACCCAAGTAATCTAAACTAGACAGGCCGGAATATAAAGGCCCACTAAACTAATTAGCCTATTTAACTAATAGACTAATATAGACACTTTAACAGAATGCAACATGATGTCAACTGATTTTTGAATTGGATATGAATGCAAACTTTCCTATAATTTATTGGCCTGGACAAACATTGTAAATGCAAATTTTAAATAGTTCAGTTGTGGATGATGTTTAAACACCATAGAAAGAACTATATTCACTTATATGAGGTGGTATAAGAGATATATTGCTTCTGTAAGGTTTGGTATAATGATTAGAAGCACTCTACAATTTGTTGCATTGACATTCTTGTGCTTTTTGTAGCAAGGGTGTCCTAAGAAATTCTTAGAATCACTTTAACCATCTCAACAAACTGCTAGACATGGATGTTTTAGAAAGATACAGTAAGGCTGATGGGTTATGCTTTTGTTGTTGGAATCTTAATGGAGCATTACCATGGCTTAATAATACTTCAAATGACAAATTTCACCATGCAAAATTATAATATATGTGCAAAGAAGTAAATTGAAACCAACCATGATGCAAACATTAGTGCACAATGGAAGATAGTGCCTTTGAATTGTTGAATCTATCATTCACCGAGAAGGCTGTTACGATTGTTATCACATTATTAAGGAACTTGATGCAGGAGGAATGTGGTAATGGGGCGCCTCATGATTACATTTATTGAGATACATGATGCTATCTACTATTTCCTTTATTTACACCTTGTGCCACTAGTTGTATTATCTTATTTGGTCTCATACCATGTGTGCGCGTTTTGCACATTTTCTCATATCCATACAAATAAGCATTTCTCCTTTTAGTAGTAAACACATATTATATTTGAGTAGCAAGTAGCAACCTTAGCTTTCCCGTCCACTACTAATGCAATTGACACTGCCATCGTCCGCCCCTTCTAATTCCACAAGTGTCACCCTTTTCCCCTTCCTACATCTCGTGGTCCACTTGTCAGGCCCCAACGACCTTCCATGCCTTGTGGCTCCAGGCCTTGTGCGAGTAGGTCAAGCACCTAGTTGATTGTTGGCTTGTCCCTAGGGATAACTAGCCTAGTTGTTGCATATAACATCTTAGGGTGTTGCCTAGAGTTTTTTTTGGATAGTGTGTATAGGCGGTTGTGCAACCATCACCGTGCTAGTGATGTCGCCTATTCGCCCCCTTTACAATGCTATTGGTCCTTGAACCTCTGGCGTCTTAGGGTGTTGCCTAGAGGGATGACCTCAGCTCAGTGGAAAGCGAAGGGTCAAATCCTGGAGAAGGCGAAGGAATTCCACTAGCAGGAAGATAATTAGATAGCCCGGTGCTGGAAGGTCGAAAGGAGAAGTGTTTGAGGAGCTTTGAATGGAAGCCCCGGTAAACAACGACAGTAACTCTGACTGTCCTAAGGTAGCGAAATTTCGCTTTTTGTTGGGATTGTGCCTATAGGCGGGTGTGCGACCATCATTGTGCTAGTGATGTCGCCTATTTCAACATCTAGCCTATTCACCCCTCCCCCTCTGCGATGCTATTGGCCCTTGTGCCTCTGCTTGACCCTGTCGCTAATAGGTCATATGTATCATCTACAACCCTCTATTGTCGAGGCTATGCTTCCCTCTGTCTCTTAAACATGCATCTTGATTGCTTAGACAAGCTACAAATGCATCATTACTATAATCTATTGCTACAACTCCAAATGCATTGCTCCGTAATTTATTAATATTTGCTTGTCTATACATTTGATTTTGTTGTGCTTGTAGAATCCCGCCACGCTAAACGATATAACCCAAAACCAAAACAACAATTTAACACTAATTAACCATATTACCAAAATAGTACAAAATTAAAACCGAATAAAATTTCTAAACATTCCCAAGAAACATTTACACAAAGGTCTAACTTCACACACTTATATATACGTTCTAGATAACTTTACATGAGTTCGGTGGCCTCAACATGTTAGGCTGTTACAATAGATGTTGTCCACATATTTACAACATGTGTACAATTCATGATATACAACCAATAAATTGAGTCGATATACACGATATACAAAACTCCCCTTCCTGGACTTGAGAGTACATGGACCACTCTAGGACTCTACACAACCTAGACAACCTCTCTGTTTCTACAGATCTTCAAATGCGCCTTCTCACCAGTCACCACCCTACGTCTGATTGCATTGTTGATCACCTAAAAAGGGTGTGGAAACCCCTCAAAGTGAGACCCATGTCCCAGCGATATGATATAACCCTCTAATAACATTTATTGCTTACAAGTAGATTTTGTACACAGTTAAGGTAGATAGTATTACAAAGTTCAAAGACAACACAACTTATACAAAAGTTCAAGCATAGTTAAGAGTCACAAGTACAATTGATTTCTCTTATATTATAAATCACTATACTAATAAAAGGAAACACAACAAAGGTCATCATCCAATGTCATTCTCCAAGTAACACTGACTGTTATACTACACGACCGAGTTACATATTTATTAAACCCTAGGTAGTTTGAGGCGCACCACTGCGAACTACTAGCTGACCACTGAGAAGTCGAAATCAACCTCATATAAGATCTAGGATGACCAGAATCCTAAAGATCTCTTCCCTTCGGCCAGTACGAGTAACAATCATAGTGGCACATCGACCCAACTACTAAAATAGCTTAGTCCATCCTGGGTACACAAGCCACAACATAAAAAATTAGGGTATAAACCTTCAAATCTGAGTTACGACCGCAGTCACCCTCAATGACATCAACATCCGAGTCACAGCCTCAACCACTCTCCAAAACCTTAAAATCAAGATGACATGGATATACCCTCCCTGAACCCGCATATACTCGACATTTTATGACTCCGAGCTCCTTATGGATTACTCGTTTCACTATCCAACAAGTTTTGACACTGAAATAGTTCAACGGTCACATGGCACTACATGGTTAAGGTTACACTTGATTACTTAAGTCAGTTAACCATTTTTGACTGCAACAATCAAGTTACATACAAACACCCTAATGGTTCATACAAATTAATTGCGATTTGCAGCCTCCGACACGTTTTTGAATACCATTTGATGACCATTGGTTTAAGGCGATTGGGGCGAGATACCATCGGGAGAGGATTTGGAGTATATTGAACTCGAAAAGCGAACCCTAGTACGATGCGATGGGGGGAAAGGGGGTCTGCCTTCCCCCGTGAGTCGGAGCCCGTCCATCCACGTGCCCCATGCTACTCGGGTCGAAGATATAAAACCTATAAAACAGTTGCATATCACTCTATCCAGGCACAAGTATCCATCCTTGTTCGTTAAGAGAGTCAAGCCACACTTTTGGATATGTAAAAGCCTACTAGGGCACTTAGATCTAGAACAGTAATAATTTCATATAAGAGTATCACCAACAATTGGAACTTTGTAGAGAGCTTAATGAGTCACAAGCTAGACCACACCTAAATTTGCATCATAAATGTCTAAAGGATGTAAGAGTTATGGTATTACTAAGAAATAAACTACACTCAAAACTTATTATAGATGAGATATTTTTAGTACTAGGGTTTTGTCCAACCATCATTACAATGCCATAACAATGTTACAAGTCCCAAAATTTGCATAGGATAACCATGATACAACAAAGAATTGTACATGGGTCGGATTTCCTTGCTCTTTGGATACTAAAACATTACATATGTGACATTTTAAGAGTCAAATGACCTATATTCCAAATTTTCAGACCTTTTGTATATAAAGAAAAGTTCAAAATACAGCAGATGTTCATAAAGTTTGAATTAAAGCTTAAGAACTCGTATCATCATCTTGTCATACAACAATATCTAAAGTTTTTTAGCATTCTACGAGTCTCTAGAGCAAGATTATAGTCATGCATGTAGAAAGTAGGCAAGAAATGCGTTTAAGGTTGTATCACTCGCCTTGGTAGAGAAGAAAACCGAAGTGTGAGAGGGGAAACTCTGAAATCAGCAACAAGATATCGAGCTTGGTCCACCAAAGCTCCAAGAACTCCTAACCCATGAACATGGTGATTCTATAGAAAAGGGAAGGAAGAGAGAAAGTTCTTAAACCCTATGTGCATGTTTCCAACGAGAAACGCCATGAAAATCAGCCATAGGAAAAATCGAGGGTGAAGAACAACAAAGAAATGATTAAGAGGTGAGGATCTTTCACGAATGGAGCAAGAAACAAGATCGATGGCCTTAGATCAATCCAAGGAGAACTCGAACATGAGCATGCATTCACTAAAATCCGGCGATCGTCGACCCCTATGGGTTCTCGTCGGCCTCCGGATCTCAGCACCAAGATTGCAAAAGACGAGAGAGAGGGAGAAGGGTGTAGTTAGAGGTGGGTGGAAGTCAGTGCGGTTCTGTCTGGTTGTTGGGCAAGGAATCCCGTCAACTCCAGGTCTCGTCGGGCGCAAGAGCAGTCGTCAGTCAAGCCTCGTCAGAAATCTCTTCGATCAAAGCTGGGTCGTTGGTCAGGCACACACCCAAAACTTCATAGATTGAATGTAATCCTTTGGTTAATTAGCTAGTGACTTCGTCGGGCGCCAAAGACTTGTCGACTGACGAGCTGACACGCTCTTCGTCGACCATCGATCGTCGACCGTCGGACTCAAAACAACCACTACCCATAAGGCACAGATAACTTTCATCATCATCATCATCTAAGCCTCAGTCCCAACTTTGTTGGGGTCGGCTACATGGATCCTTCGTTTCCATTCAGCTCTATCATGGGCCATATTCTGGTTGAGATCATGGGATGAGATATCGACGCTACCGTTGGTATACCGACCGGTATACCGATATCGACGCCATCGGTCATCGGTTTGAGCAAGTCTGCCACTAGGATTGCAAATATCGATAAACCGGTGGACTTACCGGTAAAACTGCCCGATATCGGCGAATATCGGGGGTGCCGCATGCAAAAAGCCCCACTTAAGGGTGGTATCGGTGGTATGCCGCCCCAACATACCGATTTTTGCAAACCTATTGCTGCTGCTGTTTGAGTGGAGAAACTTGGAGATTTGGGGCTATTTCTTTCCTTGGAGCTCAAATCAGCCCTAATCAAGGTATGCTTTCTTAATTTCTTTCATTTCTCATCATTTCCAACCCCTTCCCTCTCTATTTCCTTCTATTTTCACCATAGAAGTTCTCCAAAATTCTCTAAATACACCCAAATCCTAGATCTACTCCAAAAAACTTAGGATTAATGCTATTTAACAATAGATATATGATTATATTATGTAGATCTACTATTGTATCACTAGATCTATTACTATTAATTAATATTATCATATAATTTCACTAATTAATATTAAATTCGTAATAATACAATAAATACTATTAATAATAGGTATCTAACTTAGGTTTAGTAGAAGAAGTTGTACCAAATACTAATATGGACAAAAACAAACAAAAATATAGTTAAAATATTTATATTTTTTGAATTTTCGTTAATTAAAAATGCTGAAAATAAAAAAATACATTTTTTTACAGAAATATGTGTGTTAGTGTTATATAAGATGGAATGAGTAATTTGTAACACATCACTTGCCTTAATATTAGATAAATATCAAATTTTATATATTTTTAAATAATTTCAGACTTTTATTTTTTATTTAACCCTTTTTTCTTGGTAATAAAAATCTTAAAAAATAGTGTTTGATTCTATAAATACATTTAACATTTATACACTTAAAGTATTGTGTTTGATTCTGTTATACATTAAATAGAATAATTTCTTGCAACTTAATGGTTTTAATTTCATACACCTAGTTTTTTTGTCCGTCTTTTTGCAGTGTTGACTTTTGACTTTTGAGAAGACGTCTTCAAGCGATGGTGAGGGTGCTGGGGCCGGTAATGTTGGAGCTAAGGATACGGATTTTGCATGGAATCACTGCATGCCTGTTGACGGGAATAAGGGAAAGATAATTTGCAATTATTGCAAGAAGACAATTGGTAGAGGGGGGATTACTAGATTTAAACGTCACATTACTGGTGGTGACAAAAATGTGGCAATGTGCCAAAGGTGTCCCCAAAGTGTTAGGGATGATTTCAAGAAACTTATGGGTGCAAAGAAACAAAAACAACAAAAAATGAAGGAGGTTGACAAGGCTTACACAGATACATTATTTGATGTTAGGCCCACAGGTTCTTTTGCTGAATCCGATGATGATATTGGATATCCTCCTGAATGTGATACATCCTATTCACGTCGTATGTATAGACATGCTATCAGAGAATCTCGCAGAAGTGAGTGGGAAAGGGAGGAGGCAACTCTGATTACAAGGAGGTATGGGCCATCTGGTGCAGGTGGAGGCAGTGGGACTGCACACATTCTTGTTGTTGACCTAGATGACGATGAAGACCGAGCTGGTCATGGTGAAAGGAAGAAAGGAGGCATTGATACACTTTTCCGTTCTGCTAGTGTGAGATTGAGGAATGTTGATGAGCCCGGGGTTAGGAAACTAGAGGCTAGGCAAAAAAGCCTCAAAGCAATGTTCACTAGTGCAAAAGATAAGGTTGGCAAGGCAGTCGGCAAGTTCTTCTTTGCTTATGGTATACCTGCATATGTTGTAACTGAACCCTATCTGCAGCATATGGTAGATGTGATAGGGGAGTATGGTAGGGGCATCAAGGCCCCCAATTCATATGAATTAATGAACAAGTATCTTCCACTAGAGAAGAAGGACCTACAAGCATGGATTTCAGACCAAAAACATGTGGTCTGAATATGGCGTCACACTTATGTGTAATGGGTGGACAGAAGACAAATTATCAACTTTCTTGCACATTGTCGTGGATCCACAGTTTTTCTAGACTCCGTTGATGCTTCAAGTGAGGTCAGGAACCACAGATACATAAATAGACTAATGAAGACATACATGAAGCAGGTTGGTGTGGAGAATGTGGTGCAGATAGTTACTGATAATGCTTCCGCCTTCAAGAAGGCCGACGAGAGTTTAATGAAGAAATATCCGGTCTATTGGACACCATGTGCTGCCCACTGCATAGATCTCATTCTTAAGGACATGGGCTCAATTGTTTTCATCAAATATGTTGTCATTGATGGTAGGTTGATCACGGGATTCATCTACAACCATTTTTTTCTGCTAAATGCAATGAGGCGACCTGAGTTTTGTGGTGGTGATCTAATTAGAACAGGGGCAACTAGATTTGTAACAAATTTTCTTGCCTTACAACCGCTAAAGTCCAAAAAGGATGGACTTAGGAGGCTCTTCAATGGAGTGGAGTGGACCTCCATGAAGGAGCACAACACCCCGATTGGCAGAAGAATTGAGGAGTTGATTGCCAGCCAGCCTTTTTGGGATAAGGTTACTTGAGTGCTGCGAATAATGGAACCCATTATGAAAGTATTGAGGTTGGTAGATGGTGACAAAACTGCAACAATGCCTTTGCTATATGATGCAATGACCTCAATGGTGGACAATATAAAAAAAGCAGCTCCTAGGTCCAATGAGCAATACATAAGAATTTATGAGAACCGTTGGACAAATATGCTTTTGCATCCATTGCATAAAGTAGGTATATATCTCAATTATATTCTAACTTCTAAGTTATTGGTCTAACTCATAGTCTACAAATAAAATGCCATTCTTATTTCCTTAATTACATTTGTGACAACTTACTATTTGAATCCGAGGTTCCAATACTCACAAACACTAGGCTTGAATGCGCCTCTAATGAATGCAGTGAGAGATGTCACTAACAAGTTCATTACCTCTCCAGAAGAGCGATTGCTAGTACTAGAAGAGGTATACATCTATATAACTTACATTCTTAATTTCTCATTAGTCTTTCCTTTGATTTCATCATCTTAATATCGTATATATTATTTTTGCAGTTGCGCCAGTTTCGTGAAAGCACGGGAGGCTTTGGCCATCCAAATGCGGTTGCTGACCGCAAGACAGGTGATCCTTGTGAGTGGTGGGTTTGGAATGGAACAGGTGCCCCCATTTAAGAAAGTGGCTATTCACATCCTTGCTCAAACAACTTCTGCAGGGGGTTGTGAAAGAAATTGGAGCACTTTCAATTGGATACACTCGAAGAAAGGAACATGCTTGGTGCAAACAGGTTGAAGGATCTTGTCTAGGTTCACTACAATATGCGGTTGAGGGCTAGAGCAATACGAGATGCCAACTACAAGGAAGTGGATTTTGCTGTTGTCCATGATCCCATTGACACCGCATATACTTTTAACACAGAAAGACGTAGAGGATTGGAGGATGATTCAGAAAATCCTTTAGAGGAATGAATGAATGAGATAGGTCATCCTGTTCTTGATAATTTATATAGACGTCCAGATCCATATATAGAAGAGCAATTTGATGCAAATAATGGTGATGATATTATACCCCGCCAGAAAGACTTGATCCTGAAGCTGCACATGTTAATATTGATTTGGAAATCAATAGAGAAGTGGAAGAAGAATTAGGTAGCTCAGATTCTTCTTTTTCTACATCTGGTTCCAAATCTAAGTCTGATGATGGTATAAACTACTTGGAGCCCATGTGGCCATTGAAACCCCCTAATTGTTTCTGCGAGACGTTCCGTAGTCCAATAGCTACAAGAGTTTGCTGATTTATGTATATTAGTTTCTATTTATAGAAATTCTATTATTTATATATTTTTTGTTTTATAACAATAAACTATATCACTCAACATGTACATAATGGCAATGATGGTGATAATCGTAGCCAACGCTCTCCAGAATATCCTCCAGCTGTTGATCCTCAAAATGATGACCGGCCGTATGTTAGTCATGTTACTAGGGCTGCACCTCTACCAGAACAGGAATATCCCATGGCTTAAAACATTTCAAAGGAGAAAAACTCGAACTGGGAAAGATTACACCGGTGCACCTCCACCACAACTACAATACCATAGTCAAAGTGATTATTATTCTGATCTTGCTGATTCAATGGATACCGTGAGCATATCTGACTCTCAATCTCAACATTCATTTGGAGATATGTTATTTGGGCAGACACTTCCATATCCATCTCAGTCCCAACATGGGTATTCTGGATATCAAGTTGAACCACCACCTAGATTAGAAGTAGGCTTGGGATATCACGAAGCATACTCTGTCCTAGCCCTTATGGATGCTTTCGGGTGAACACCGAAGCATACTCTGGTGATAGAGGTCAAAGATGGAGTGGTGCGCATACTATAGTTTATCCTATTGCCGGTGTACCATTACAACCTCCTTTTCTTCAACCTCAAGCTCCTCGAGTATGGGCACCTCCTCCTGCTTCTACTCAACCTCAAGCTCCTCAACATCAAGCTCCTCGAGCATGGGCACCTCCTGCTTCTACTCATCCTCCATTCATTTCAGCAACCAAGGAAAAATATCTCAAAGATTTGGAAGAACATTTTTCAAAGTTTGGGATGATACAGTTTGCCAATCCTGAAGTGTATGAGGAGCATGTTGTTTCATACAACAAGTCTTACAGAAGTTACATGACATGAGAGCAATATGTGGCCCATATCAACAACATGATGTATAGAGAACCAACGCGTCACTCAACATACAACTGATGTGAGTTAGTAATTTACTATGTTGTTATATGTTTGTTGTAAATTGAATATTATTGCATAAGTGTCTAAACATGAGTTTATGGATTGTGCTAGTAAAATTTCAGATCTTAATTCTTGCATTTTGTCATCGAAATCCTTCATCGAAATCTCTAAAAAAAGGACAGATTCCTTACCTCCCACATGATTGACCCCCCCACATTACCCCATATAGAATTTTATTGCATAAAACGTTGCATCTAGGTATTGAGACCACGCCTGTAAAATTTCATGATTTAATTCGTTCGTTTCTGCATCGATATGGCTAGGATTTCATCTGTCGATATTTCCGTTAGTATACCGGTAAATATCTATATCCAAGCTGTCGAAATGGCACCGATATCGATCATTAAATTCCTTGGTTGAGATGTAGAGATTCAAAATCTCTCTTTATAAGCTCACCCCATGTTAATTTAGGCCTTCCTCTTCTTCTATTTATAGTGTTTGGCTCAATAGCATTGCTTTGTGTAGGCGCACTAGTTGGTCTGTGTTACACATGTCCGTACCATCTGAGTCGACCCTCACGCAACTTGTCCTCATTGCTCACCACCCCCACTTTATTACTGATATAGTCATTTCTCAAGCGATCTTTTCTTGTCTTCCCACACATCCATCTCAGCATACACATTTCAGCCACGTTCATCTTGTTGAGACCTTGTTTCTTCACCGCCCAACATTCACTCCCATAGAGCATGGCTGGTCGTATAGCTGTTCTATAAAACTTACTTTTGAACCTGAGAGGGATCTTCCGATCACATAATACTCCAGTTGCACTCCTCCATTTCAACCATCCTGCAGTGATCCGGTGACAAACATCATTTTGGACATCCCTGTCTATTTGAATAATAGAGCCCAAGTAACAAAATTTATCACATTTTGGTATATCTACTCCGTCCAAGTTGGCTCCATCATTCACATTGCGAGATTGGCTGAAATTGCAATGCATATACTCGGCTTTTCTCCTGCTAATCATCAATCCATTTGATTCCAATGCCTTTCTCCAACGTTCAACTTTATCATTCAATCCATCTTTAGTTTCGTCAATCAAAACAAAATCATCAGCAAATAACATACACTAAGGAATATCATCCTGAACATTCTTTGTCAACTCATCCATAACAAGAACGAACATATATGGGCTGAGTGTGGATCCTTGGTGTACCCCAATTGTGATAGGAAAAGTTGGTGTCTCTCCTCCAAGACTCTTGACACTTGCAGTAGAGCTATCATACATGTCTTTGATCAAGTCAATGTATTGGATTGACACACCTTTTTTCTTCAGAACCATCCATAACACTTCTCTGGGTACTCTATCATAAGCCTTTTCCAGATCGATAAACACCATATGAAGATCTCTTTTGCTTTGTCTATACTTCTCCATAAGCCTCATCAGAAAAATAGCATTTGTTGTTGATCTTCCAGGCATGAAACCAAATTGGTTGTTTGATACATGCGTTATAGATCTTAACCTCTGCTCAATAATCCTCTCCAAAAGCTTCATCGTGTGACTCATCAACTTGATACCTTTTTTGCAGCTCTGAACGTCACCTTTGTTCTTGTAGATGGGGACTACAGTACTATTTCTCCACTCATATGGCATCTTTTTGGCCTTCATGATCTTGTTAAAGAACTTTGTTAACCACATAACTCCTTCAGTCCCCATACTCTTCTATACATAAATGGGAATACTGTCTGGTCCGCATGCCTTTCTCATTTTCATCTTTTTAAAAGCATTATTGGCCTCAAATGGTGAAACTCGTAGTGTGTAAATGATATCTTTGTTGGATCTAGCGCTCTAGATGGGGGGTGAATAGAGCTTCGAAAAATTCTCACAAGATAGATTAGACCTTCAAATTATATCAACCAAAACCAATAGCTTAAGTGCAATTTGAAGTCCTAACTAACAAGCATAGCAAGAATAAGAGAAAATGAACGCAAGCACTTGACAAGGTCGTTTAGAGTGGTTCCACTCTCCAAACTAGGAGAGAGTCAATCCACTAGCTAGAGAGGTCAACTTCTAGGACTTTGCAAGTGCTTTTCTCTGTATATTCACCAATAAGAGTTACAACACAAGACCACCAAAGTACTTATCCATCCAAACACAAAGAGTCTTCCACCTTACCAAGGACTTACCCACTTTGCCAAGAGTCTTCAACCTTCCTCCAAGGTATTACCTACTCTTGCACAAGTCTTCAGCCTTCAAGGGTTTACCCACTCTTCTTGGATCTTCATCCTTTGCCTTCTCCTTCACTTGGAGAAGATCTTCACCTCTTCTTCTACTTTGAAGAAGAACAACTACTCCACCTTCACTTGGAGTAGCTTGCTTCACCTTTGCTTCATGGAGGAAAGGGGTAGGGAAGATGGAATGGAATGAGAGCTTTACAAGCATAAAGAAGTAGCTCTCTTACAACTGGCCTATCTAACTCATAATCACGAAATGAATTGTAAACTAGAGAGAGAAAGGGCTCAAGGAGTTGCAACACACTCAACTATACCAATGACTTAGAATATCATGAATGAGCAAACTTGGAATGAACTCTAAGGGGTCCTATTTATAGCTGGGGGTGTTCCCTTGAGTGTGAGATCACTTAAGGTCGAAATATAGCCGTTTTCCAAGTTGTAACGGATTTATTTTCACCCAAAACAACTCACCAACGGTTATAATCACTTTTTCTGCGTTTTCCGTACAGTACATTCAGTCGAGTTTCAATAAAGGTAACTTGACCGATCCACTAAATGACAAAGCCAATTTTCAAACTATCGGTTAAGTTTGTTCTGGGAAACTCGACCGATTAGCTAAAATTAGTTTTGCTCAGTGAGTCGGTCGGTCGAGTTCTGTGAGTGTGCAACTCGACCGATGGGTCATCTTCAGAAAATCCATCACTGGATCGGTCGATAAACAACCTGTGACAAATTTTCTAAATTGACATTTGAGTGATTAAACCTTAGAATTAAGTGTCCCTGATTTTTTCTCATCTTAGTTACAAGTCATATCATCAATACAAGTGATTACAAAAATCATCTAAGGTCATTTGGAGTGATTTCCAAAAACGCACACTTGCATTGCATTTGACATGAACTTGAACAAGCTAGGGCTTGTGTAATTTGATCCTTTTCATGTACCTAAAGCCTGAAATCAATCTTGAACAAACATATTAGATACATAGGAATGAAATAATTAAGTCATTATCAAAATATGGGCAATGTATAACTCTTAAGTCAACAATCTCTTGTATTCATGTCACACGAGTCTCTAACATTATATGCAGTATCTCCATTGAAAAGCTTATGGAAGTAATGTCTCCACTGGTTCTTGATATCACCGTTCTTCACCAATACTCTACCATCTTCATTCTTGATGCATTTTACTTGACTCAAGTCTCTTCCTTTCCTTTCTCTTATACGAGCCATTTTATATATATCTTTTCCCCCTTCTCTAGTGTCCAACTTCTTATACATATCATCAAAGTATCTAGACCTTGCCTCCCGAACAACATTTTTAGCTTCTTTCTTTGCTTGCTTGTATCTTTAAAACGTTGCATCATCTTGAGATTTGGGCAAGCTCCTATAGATCTCCCTTTTTAGTTTAATAGCCTTCTGTACTTCATCATTCCACCACCAAGTCTCTTTCTATGGAGGCCCACAACCTTTAGACTCCCCCAAAACTTCTTTGAAAATTTTTGTTATGCAGGAGCTCATTTATGCCACATAGTGTTAACATCAGACTCCAAGTTCCAAGTTCCCTCCTTGATGAGTTTATCATGAAAAGTCAATTTCTTTTCTCCTTTAAGATTCCACCACTCGATCCTACTATCTTGGTTTTTGTTATGCTTGCCTTTATTGATCTTCATGTTAATATCCAAAATCACCAACCTATGTTGAGTCGTGAGTTCTTCGCCAGGAATCACTTTACAATCCTTGCATATATTACGATCCACCCGCCTTGTAAGGAGGTAATCAATTTGGCTATAATTGTGCCCACCCTTGAAAGTAATCTTATGAGATTCTCTTTTCTTGAAATGGGTGTTTGCCAAAATCATATCATATCAAGTATCAACTGCAAAATCTAATATCCTCTCTCCTTCTCTGTTCCTGCTGCCATATCCAAAACCACCAGGAACTCTCTCATATTCGACATTGCTACTCCCTACATGGCCATTTAGATCACTCCCAATAATAATCTTCTCCTCAATCGGTATTCCTTGCATCAATTCATCCATGTCATCCCAAAAATTCTTCTTAGCATCCTCGCTAACGCCAACTTGGGGGGGCATAAGTGCTAATAATGTTAAAAATATTTCCCCCAAGAACAACCTTGATAGTTATGATTCTATCACCCATCCTTGTAATCTTGACAACATCATCCTTCAACATCTTATCAACAATAATACCTATGCCATTTTATGTTTATCTATACCTGTATACCAGATTTTGTATCCGCTGTCTCCAATCTCTCTACAACGTTCCCCTGTCCACTTGGTTTCCTGCAAGCAAGCTATATCGACTTTTCTTCTCATCATGGTATCCACTATCTCCAAAGAATTCCTTGTCAAAGAGCCAATATTCTAAGATCCAACTCTAATCCTTTTTTGTTGAACTTGCTTCTTTACTTGCCTTCGTCGAAAACGTTGCCCTTGCACTTTTTTTACTGCATCTGGACAAATGATGCGGCAGGACTAGCTTCTTTACCCACACCCGTCCAAGATGTGGAAACCCTTGCACATTCTTCACTACATCCGGGCGATGATGCAGCGGGACTAGCTTCTTTACCCACACCCATCCTAGATGTGGAAACCCTTGTTTGTCCTTCAACACAACCGGGCATCGTTGTGTTGAAACCCCTTGCATATTTATCACTGCATCCGAGTGCCGATGCAGCGCGTCGCTAGGTAGGGACGCTCCAACGAAATTTTTATAAGGATCCATGTCATAGAAAGAGTGACCGTTTTTATAGACTGGCTGTCAACCTACCACCAACCCTCCTTTACCTGGGCTTGGGACTGACTACATTTGCACAAAATGTATGAAAAGATAGACGGAGTTAACTTTCATGAAAAAAAATTCAAAAGCATCCAAAGGAGAAGTAAAATCGTAAGATTCTTAAGAACATCATGAAGCAACTCACGTAAGTGTTAAAGTTATGTTTACACCCCCTGAAAAGGGTAATTTGCATAAAGGTCCACAAGTTTTAGAATTGCAAAATAGTGTTACATTATAATCCAAGATGAAATTTCTAAACTAAGCATCTAATTAATTATGTTATGATTAAGCAAAGTTAGGGGCCTTACAGTTCTTGCCTCAATACTATTGATTATCTATGAGTTCTTCTATCTGGGCATTATTTTTGAGCTCTGATAATGCTGATACACATCAAATGCGTGACGCCAATGAAACTTTGATAGCAAGATTTATATCTTTTGGCCTTGATCAATTCACACCCATCCCCTCTCTTCTCTCTCTCCACTAGATAAATCAAACATACCACAAATCAACCTTGGTAAAATATGAATCCATTAAGATTAAGAAGTTGATCAGAAAAAGTGGGCATATTGCGACCCTCAAGTTATTTCCTGGCTCCTTAACAATTTCAAATTTCAAATTCCTCCAATCTTATTCTCTTCTCTACTAGGGAGCCGACTTATCAAGCTAGTTCACTTCCTATAGGTTGACCCAATGTTTTTAATACATTATAGAGTATTTACAGTCTGTAGGAGTATATACATGAGCATATGTAGTTTTTTTAATAATTTACTTATTATATTTAAATTAATCACACAATTTCATATTTCATTTGTAAAATTAAATGTTTGGACTCAAAAACTTGAGATAGATGATCGGCCTTTTTCTCGCGTCCGGAAACGAACGCGGAACAAAGGAAGGAATCAAGCTATTAAATTTATAACCCGAAACCTTCTAGGCCCCCGCAACTTTTATTACGGGGTCGAAGTAGATATACGGGGTCGAACAGAGGGACGTGGTGACGTTTAGGACGCCACAAATCTCGTTCTTAGGTCAGATAAGCCAAAAACGATAGTCGATAAAAGTAAGTGCTAGAACTAGCCTAGCGGGTTGTCACGAATTAAAAGAGGAAACGAAGAAAAGAAACGAAAATAAAACGGAGCCCGTGAGATTCTACTAATCAAGAGAGGAGTTCTTGGCTATGTAACCACAAGTTAGGCAGTCTATGCACCCGTTCTCAGGCGTAGACAACCCTCAAACACCTGAACAAGCAATCTATATCCAAACATAGTACGTACTGTCGTGTCTGTTCCTATGGGTCGTCCCACTCGCTCTCGCGATGCGTGACTAAAACCATCAACAATATGTCATCGACCCTCTCTCGAGGAATGACATATCAACACCTCGGAATATGCTAAGTTCCCTCTCGGGTCTTAGGAAATCCGGAGATATTAGGAATGGAGTACCTTGGATCGTCCTCCTCTCCGGTTCGGATCCAAACTATCTTCTCTTAACCATTCCTACACGGATCTCTCGATACAGGTAGAAATAGCAGTTCAAGCAAGAAAGAGATCAACCAAACTAGCTATCATAACCAAAAAGGGAAGATAGAACAAGAAACATACTAGATTTGAAATAAATCTACTTGCTTAAGTTAAAAGTACATAAACATGCCCAAAACGGGCTACATAGCCAAGAAGGAGCTCAACTAGCCATGAACAAGCATAGTTGGCACCGAACAAAGATGAAAGAACATCATTGTATAAGAAACCAAGGAACACAACAGAAGAAAGGGGAAGAAGAAGAGATTTAGCCCGTGGAGGAGAGGTGGCTCTCGCTCCTTTGCCTCCGTATAGGCTGGATCTCGTCTTTTGGTCCTCTTCCTTGATCAAATATGGACTCCTTGGTCCTCTCTCTCTAGATCCGCCCCGAATAACAGCTTGGTGGGTGAATGGAGGTGGAGGACGATGGTGGTTGGTCTAGATCTGGGTTTCCACCTTAGATCTGTGCAGAAATGGATGGACGGGTGGAGAAAGGATGGAAGCTTGCTGAAGGGGAGAGCGTAGGATGAGCTCTTTGGCCTTCTCAGACCTCCAGACTCTCCCACGAGGCTCTGGGAACCTTCAGATCTCCGAGCTGCAGCCTCTCGGCGTCCTTGGTCGAGGTCCCCCCCTCAAATGAGTGAGGGGACACCTATTTATAGAGGCAGACTGCAGACCGCGGCTAGTAGGTCGCGGGGTCGGCTACGGTCGTGACCAACACTGCGGTCGCGATTCATCGAGTGGAAATCACGGTCGCGATTCATCGAGTGGAAATCACGGTCGCAGTGATGAAGATCGCGGTCTGGGCGCCACGGATGTGGCCGAAGACCACAGTCGTGGTGGAGGGAGTTGGCTACGGTCGTAGCTAAAGGACACGACCGTGGCGAGGAATCGCGGTCGCGGTTGTGGAAGGAAAAATCGCGGTCGCGGTTATTGGGGACCGCGGTCGCAGTTATTGGCCATGGTCATGGCGGATGGCCACAATCGTGGCGAATAATCACGGTCGCGGTTGTTGGAGATGAATACCGCGGTCACGGTGTTGAAGTCCGCGGTCGCGGTTATTGGCCACGGTCGTGGCGGATGGCCATGGTCGTGGCGAGGGATCGCGGTCGTGGTGTTGAAGACCGCAGTCGCGGTTATTGGCCACGGTCGTGGCGACGGATCGCGGTCGCGGTGTTGAAGACCGCGGTCGTGGTTATTGGCCACGGTCGTGGCAAAGGTGGACGGCCACGGTCGTGGCAGGTGGCCACGGTCGTGGCGAGGACCGCGATCGCGATGGGCACCACGGTCGTGGTCAGGGTGGATTGCCACGGTCGTGGCGGGTTCATAGCTGCCGCAAAAACCATGTTCGGGGAGAAATCTTTGGAGAATAGATGTTTTGTCTGGTTCGGTGCCTGCAAGTCCCAAAATTGGCTAAATTGGCTACATTATTGGTTATTCTAACTACATTATCTAATGAGAGAAAGAAAGCGTAAAACATGAGCATTATTGGGTATATTAAGACCAAAGTGGCACGAAACTATAGATAAAATGCACAGATAATATGCGTAGATTTGGGTGTTATCAACTAACCCAAACTTAAAACTTGCTTGTCCTCAAGCAAGACTGTGCTCAAAGAACAAAACGATAACATCCAAATTAAGCTTAGCAATAGATGCTAAGTTTAAGAAAAATAGTTTAAAGCATCTATTCTCCTGATCCATGTCGTTTCAGAACAAACCCCCACCAGTCAACCACAGTCCTGCTAAAGCAAGATCAAAGAGTTTTCAGGCAAGATTAAGCAAATTCACTACAGCCTGCCGATACTCATGAGGGTTTGAATCATGATTATTTAAATATGAAAGAATTGTCACATAGATTATCATGCGGGTGATGAGCAATGAGCCATCACCTTGAATCCATGCATACCAATCCGGAACAACGCGCCTCACACTTATTCATGTCCTAAGAAATAAAGCAAAAAGACTCTAATGACTTCTGAGGATCCCGATCTGCGTCAGGTTGGTCCATGTAGCGAACAACAATCCCTGCAGTCCGAACCAGTTGGTCCGAAGCAGTGAGATGAACTCCTCGTACTGTGCTCGAACCAACCCTGCTACTGAGATGATCTCATAGGTCTCCTAGGGGTTCCTAGTGAATCTCTAATGAGCATTTGGAGTGATACTACCAGGCGCGACATACCTGCGTTCGTGAGCGCAGTCATACACCGGCTGGGCACCATCCTCAACTCTCCTAAAAGAGAAAACAACACTCATTTATTGTTCACACTCAGGCTTTTATCAGCTGCATTCTATTTTGTAGGTTTGGGTGAGAACTATATAGATATTTTTGGGATTTTATGGGTGGCCAAGCCTCTTTTGCAACTTTTTATATATTTTTTTCATCTTTTTGACTCAATCTAATGTGAGAAGGCATGTAGTCCATCAAGGAAAATACTTCATCTTGATTATAGCTCAAAACCCATCATAATTCGCTTGACACCTGTGTGAAAAGTTGCAATTATGATTCAAGAATCCTTAGAATAGAGGCAAGCTCGTGAAACCGCAGCTAGGAGTCTTTAATCATGTTTTAGCTCATTCCAACGGTCCTTTACCATGGATTTGCCATTCACGACATAGATCAAGGGAATTTAGCTTTAAGCTATGAAAAATGGGCATAACCTTAGATTTATTACCAAACTCAAGGAAAGAGTCAAAGAGCAAGTCAAGCAAAATGTTAAGCAATTTTTAAGATGAAAACTGTGCATTTAGGCATAAAGTCAAGCCTTTATCTATTAGATTCGCTCCATATAGCCATAATTGCAAAGCTAAAAAGCTGATTTTTTTTGAAAATTTAAAACTAAATGCAGGAAATAAACATGCATGCAAGAAGGGTGAAGAGAAAGAAGGGCGAAGCCCACCACTCCAAGCTTAAAATTTTGCTCGTCCTCGAGCAAGACTTAAACTTGAAATAGTGAGGCAGGAATGCATAATTTTAACGACAGTTATTGAAGTTCTAAAGATGATGTGTGGATGCAAGGATATAAAAATAGTTAGAGGAAAGAAACTAACTAAGCAAGGTTATGAAAAATAAATTTTTTATTGTAATAAAAGGGCGGGAGGGTGGGTTAAGAGAAAAGGGGGTGGCTGCCCCACGATACTGACACTGGGATCCCAAATCCTAAGTTTTGGGACCAGTGTCACCTGTGTCTTGCCGACGGGTTTCGCCACATAATAGGAGTATAATAGGCGGAGATGCGGGCCCTCTCGAGTCTGAAGAAGAGGAACGTAATCCGACGACTCGGTGAAGTCATCAGTGTGCTGGAATTGACTTGAACTGCACTGTGATGAATTCTTCGGCATATCATCCTCACGGTACCTTTCATTATATGAATATGAATATGAAGGTCCTGGGATGTCGACATAGGATGAGATGGAGGGGATAGGTTGAATGACTTGGGTAGGATCCATTTTTCCATCCTCCATCTCAGAACTTGAGGTTGGATGTTCAGATAAACACTATATACCGTCTGAGTCATCCAATCATCTTCTGAACATGAAGTGTCCCCAGAAGAGTATGATTGATGTTCTTCCACCCAAAGCTTGTCGCCTTCTGCGGGGTCTGGGGTTTCTTCATGCTCAGCAGCCATGTTGTAGTGAATTGTCCATCTACCTCCCTTGAGTTCCACTAAGCCTTGAGGAGGGATGGTGGTGATTGTAAGCTCGTGTTGTTCCAGCTCATCGTCGTTGGTGTATTCGCTCCACTGAGATGAATAGTCGCCGTCATCCTCACCATATAGATTGTTCCAAACCATGATCGGCGTGTTGCTCAAAGCGAAATGACAAGCCTCAATATGAGAGATGTCACTCTGGTTTGGTTCAAAATCTGACTCTGGTTCCTCTGACCAACCTTCTGGCTGTGAGGAAACTTGGCTTTTAGAGTCTTCATCATCGTCATCATAGACCCATTCATGTCTATGACTCATATCTTCCATTGGTTCATCAACTGGGTCATCTGGATAGAATGAAGGGCTTCCCGAAGTGGGTTGGTCTTCACAGAAAAATCCTGGTGAATCCAGTTGATGGTCTGAATAGGATGGTGAGATATACTTCGCTTCAGATCCAATGGAATGGTCTTGATGACTAACTTCTTCGTTGTTTTGTGATGGTAGTTGTAACTGAATTGTAACCAAATCGATGAGCTCTTGGAGCCTCCTGCCTTGTTCAACATCTTTATCATGAAGTTGTTGTACTTGAGCAGCAATGCTTTCGAGATCTGTCGATTCCGCCATGCACATATGAGGGGAGTCCGCTGTATCAAACTGATGCGCTTGGATGGATCCTTGCTTAAGAGTTCGAAGTAGACTTCTACTGCGGTCTACAACCTCGGTGACTAGTTTGAGATGATGATCCTGCTCTTCCAGTAGTTGTTGCATTGGATCGACATCTTCTTTGAGATGAGGGGCTAAGGAGGTGAGTGCGTTGGCACTTTATCGGCTCAACTCCACTGCCTTGATCAGTTCTTGCTCCCATGATGGCACGAAAGTCGAGGGCTGACTGGCAGTCTCCGTTGTTGGGGTATCATCGTATGACGACGGTGGGGGCGAATATAACTCGACGAGTTGTGAGGCACGGCTTTCAATTATTTGCCAGCAGTCAGAATTGCGGAAAAACTCGGGAGGACAGGTGGACAAGATCACTTGTCTTGCCGAAGCGAGATCCATGGCTGAAAAAGATATAAGAAAAAAAAGGAAAACTATTCAGTATATATGGACAAGTATGTGTAAAGCAAGAGGAAAACTATGCATATATATATACAGGCTTATAGTGACAGAACAAAATCTTTTAGGCGTGTAAATGTGGAAAACCACGTCCCCGATAACGACACCAAAAAGTTGATCGGCCTTTTTCCCGCGTCCGAAAACGAACGCGAGATAAAGGAAGGAATCAAGCTTTTAAATATATAATCCGAAACCTTCTAGGCCCCCACAACTTTTATTACGGGGTCGAAGTAGATATACGGGGTCGAACACAGAGACGTGGTGACGTTTAGGATGCCACAGATCTCGTTCTTAGGTCAGATAAGCCAAAAGTGATAGTCGATAAAAGTAAGTGCTAGAACTAGTCTAGCGGGTTCTCACGAATTAAAAGAGGAAATGAAGAAAAGAAACGAAAATAAAACAGAGCCCACGAGATTCTACTAATCAAGAGAGGAGTTCTTGGCTATGTAACTACAAGTTGGGCAGTCTATGCACCCGTTGTCGGGCGTAGACAACCCTCAAACACCTGAACAAGCAATCTATATCCAAACATAGTACGTACTGTCGTGTCTGTTCCTGTGGGTCGTCCCACTCGCTCTCGTGATGCGTGACTAAAACCATCAACAATATGTCATCGACCCTCTCTCGAGAAATGACATATCAACACCTCGGAATATGCTAAGTTCCCTCTCGGGTCTTAGGACATCTGGAGATATTAGGAACGGAGTACCTTGGATCGTCCTCCTCTCGGGTTCGGATCCAAACTATCTTCTCTTAACCATTCCCACACAGATCTCTCGATACATGTAGAAATAGCAGTTCAAGCAAGAAAGAGATCAACCAAACTAGCTATCATAACCAAAAAGGGAAGATAGAACAAGAAACATACTAGATCTGAAATAAATCTACTTGCTTAAGGCAAAAGTACATAAACATGCCCAAAACGGGCTACATAGCCAAGAAGGAGCTCAACTAGCCATGGACAAGCATAGTTGGCACCGAACAAAGATGAAAGAACATAATTGTACAAGAAACCAAGGAATACAACAGAAGAAAGGGGAAGAAGAAGAGATTTAGCCCGTGGAGGAGAGGTGGCTCTCGCTCCTTTGCCTCCGTATAGGCTGGATCTCGTCTTTTGGTCCTCCTCCTTGATCAGATATGGACTCCTTGGTCCTCTCTCTCTAGATCCGCCCCGAACAGCAGCTTGGTGGGTGAATGGAGGTGGAGGACGATGGTGGTTGGTCTAGATCTGGGTTTCCACCTTAGATCTGGGCGAAAATGGATGGACGGGTGGAGAACGGATGGAAGCTTGCTTAAGGGGAGAGTGTAGGATGAGCTCTTTGGCCTTCTTAGACCTCCGGACTCTCCCACGAGGCTCTGGGAAACTTCAGATCTCCGAGCCGCAGCCTCTCGGCGTCCTTGGTCGAGGTCCCCCCCTCAAATGAGTGAGGGGACACCTATTTATACAGGCGGACTACAGACCGCGACCAACAGGTCGCGGGGTCGGCCACAGTCGTGGCCAACACCGCGGTCGCGATTCATGGAGTGGAAATCGCGATCGCGGTGATGAAGATCGCGGTCGCGGTCTGGGTGCCACGGTCGTGACGGGAGACCACAGTCGTTGTGGTGGGAATCGGCCACGGTCGTGGCTAAAGGACACTGCCATGGCGAGGAATCGCGGTCGCAGTTGTAGAAGGAAAAATCGCGGTTGCGGTTATTGGGGACCGCGGTAGCGGTTATTGGCCACGGTCGTGGCGGATGGCCACGGTCGTGGCGGATGGCCACGGTCGTGGTGAATAATCGCGGTCGCGGTTGTTGGAGATGAAGACCGCGGTCGCGGTTATTGGCCACGGTCGTGGCGAGGGATCGCGGTCGCGGTGTTGAAGACCGCGGTCGCGGTTATTGGCCACGGTCGTGGCAAAGGTGGACGGCCACGGTCGTGGCGAGGACCGTGGTCGCGATGGGCACAACGGTCGTGCCTGATTGCCAATGTCGTGGTCAGGGTGGATTGCCACGGTCGTGGCTGGTTGCCATGGTTGTGGCGGGTTCATAGCTGCTGCAAAAACCATGTGTCGGGGAGAAATCTTTGGAGAATAGATGTCTTGTCTGGTTCGGTGCCTGCAAGTCCAAAAATTGGCTAAATTGGCTACATTATTGGCTATTCTAACTACATTATCTAATGAGAGAAAGAAAGCATAAAACATGAGCATTATTGGGCATATTAAGAACAAAGTGGCACGAAACTATAGATAAAATGCACAAATAATATGCGTAGATTTAGGTGTTATCAATAGATTCAAATATAAAGTTTCAATGAAAAGTAAAGCACCATTTAGAATACATTCTAGAATCATTTAAGCATAAACTCCAATGTAGCACGCATGAAATGGTTAAACACAAGGACAAAAGCAATGTTTTCAAAACCGTCCCAGGCACTCGTTTAAGCGACCAGGGTGCTTGGGCGACTAATCTAGCCTTGGGTGATTATTAGGCAAATTCGTAGTTGTAGATATATACAACTTTGGTGGTGGGTATAGTACATCTACATAAATTATAGTAATATTAGGTATTAGAATCCCTAATGCATGAATTTATTTAAATAATTTACATTTGAGTAATCATGGTGAAATAGGAGAGATGGAATGGTGTTACATTCTTGTAAACAGAAGGTTGATCTAGTAGAGAATGAGTACATGTAATAGATATAGCTTGAAAACAAAAGAAAAACTAGTAAAATACATAAGTTCTAATAGGTTTTTTCTGCCCAAGATAGAAGTAGCAGAAGAGTTATTCCACAATAGCAACAATAACATCCTTTAAGTTGGTCGATCTCTAGGCAAGTCGTCAACTTTTCCTACTTTTTCTATTGGTTCAGACCGACATCAATGACATTTGGGTTGACATTGTCT
Organism: Alisma plantago-aquatica; assembly: GCA_963693085.1. Classification (NCBI taxonomy): domain Eukaryota; kingdom Viridiplantae; phylum Streptophyta; class Magnoliopsida; order Alismatales; family Alismataceae; genus Alisma; species Alisma plantago-aquatica. The sequence goes on from OY856409.1 coordinate 401,988,020, forward strand.
ATGTTGGTCGATATGTCATCAAAGTTCACCCTGATGTGACTTATCTAACTGTGGACATAGACAATATTTTTGCTAGATTTTAATGACATTTAGTACTATAGTTAACATTGATTGCTAATGTAAGCTGATGCACTGTACATTTTCCCCTTATTACAATATTGGTGTTATTTAGCCGATTTCGTAATTTATTTATGATGTTGAGAGTTGGCACACGATAAATGGACGCCGATTGGCTCACTACCCACCTTGTCAGGTATGGTTCAGTGTTTTTGCCACCTAGATAAAATCGGGTTAGTTCAACTCGCTATCACCAACCGGGATGAGTTGTAAGCCACCTATGAAGCACAGATACAAGTATGGATACGGGTACGAGTACGGTACGGGGATACAACAAGTTTTGAAAATATAGGATACGGGTACGAGTACGGTACGGGGATACAACAATTTTTGAAAATATAGGATATGGGTACGACATGGATACGCCAATTTTTTTAATAATTTATTTAAAATGTTTAACAAAAAAATACCAATTTATCTTAAAAATAAAATAAAATAAGACAATCCCATTTCGTTCTCAAATCATAATATATTAGGGGGAGTCTAAAGTTGGGGAGTGACATGGTTTTGGGATTTTGAGGGATCACGTGAGTGGGGTGCTGCTCCCTTGACTGCTAAATGGGCTGGCGATGTCTGAGATGTATTGAGGTTGTATCTTGCTAATTAAAATGGGATACAGATTAAGAAGTATTCGATACATATTAAAGTATCTAGGGAGTATTGGTATCATATATGTATTCAGTAGGACACCTATTTTGGAGTATTGATTGCTGATATTGATGTTCTAATTTTTATAGTTTAGGGCTAATTCCGTTGCCTGCAGATCGTTTCCACTACTATATTAAAAAACGACATATGAAAATCAGCGAAAATCAACTATACTGTCGTCAGTTTGGTTGGAACAAATATTAAGCCATATCATCCGTTTGTTTTCGTTTGGTACGAAGCAACTTGTGTATTGAAACATCCAACAATGAGCACGGCTAAATCTAACAGCGGGTTGCTAAAATGAAGCCGGGGAGACATCAGGTTGTGAGTAACGCCAGGCCAAAAGATGGGAAATGGAACACAGCCAGTTTAGATTATTCTTGTACATATTTATTTACATGTCGCTTTGTAGAAATAGCATATACGAATGAATTAACGAGAACTTTTGTCGAATGTTTATCTATAAAGGGGATGAAATATATGTATTGCTAGATAGAAATCCAGAATAAACCACATTGAATTTAGTTAAAAAGCGGCACGTTAACCAACAATACTAAACTAAAGCCTTTCAGAAAACGCGAAGGACATCAACGCGCATAAAACTTGCTCCTCAGCCACAACATGCATCCAAAAGTACCATGTAAAGGTGGGTGAGTGAACTGGTTTGCAATAAAGAACCATGTAAAAATCCATGATTAGACATGGAAATTTGTTTAAAAGAACTAACATTAAGGGAACTATTGTGACAACTTTGTTGCTAGTTGCTACTTACCAGAGGGTCGAGACATGAACTAGTGTCAAGTGCTAATTGGGGCAGGCCATACTCAGATTTTCTTCTTCTAGTTTTTACCAGTTGGATACGACCCGGGTACAACAGGATACGACTTAAGAGAATCTGATACGTATCCGGGAGTATCCACGGAGTATTGCTATCAAATACTGGTACGACACATGTTTTGGAGTATCTGTGCTTCATAGTAAGCCACCCATTTCTCACTTCTGATGAAAAGATTATTCTAAAGCAACTTAACAATGTCTTTCTTGCTCAATTTCTTGGCTCACTACCTACGAGCTAGGAAGCACATATACTTATAAGAAACTGTTGTGGCAGTCTTGGGCGCACATCTGGCGAGTGTACGAGTTCAGAATTGTCCATTTTTCTTACAACTTAGGGTTCTAGACACAGGCGGCCCAACCCAAACCAAATAACTTCTCAAACCCCCTAATGCTACCCACGATCCCTCCTCAACTCCTTCTAAGGTTGATATCCTATCCCCCTTCTTCTAAGGCAGCCGACAACAGCTACACAAGTGCTCTAAGGTAACAACCAGAAGCCACTACCTTCAGGGGAGTCCACCGCTAGTCACATCAGCCACTGAAGCTTGTTGCGGAGGTGCGGCTGTCGCTATCACCTTTAGACAACACAAGTAACAAGCACCCTGATTAGCCACTACCACATAAAGACTAGCGCCGCTTTCCTCCGGCGGACGCTACCAACGTGTGAAATTCCTTCTCCCTAACTCTCCTTCCTCCATTTCTTCTCCTCCTCTTAACTCTTCTCCCTCTTCTACCTATATTTTTTTTCCTTTGTTGACATTTGTCTAGTACCTCTCTTCATCCTACTACATGCCCCAATGGCCCTCTCCTTCACATTTTTTCCATCCACCTCTTCTTCCCTTCCACACTCGTCTCCTCCCCTCCCCTCCCACCCCCACGACCCAATGCTGCTTCCTCCATCACAATCACTTTCTACCATTGACCCACTCCCTTCCTCTTCTAACCTAAATTTCTACTAAAATCCATTGCACACTCTCTACTAATGTTCAATCCGCTCTCCTCCTCTTCTTGTTTGTCCTATACCCCCTCCAACTGATGACCCCTTGCTCTCCCCTCCCCAACTCTTCTTCTAGTTATCCTCTTATGCTCCATATCCTCTATCTAACATTCCATTCATCCCCTCAAATTTCCTCTCATCTTCTAAAACCTCTTAACCTCTCCCCTCATTTTCATTATGTCTGATCTCCACAACCATTAGTTAATTTCTCCATCTCCATCCTCTTCCTCCTTACACCATCTCCATCACTCATCTCCTTCCAATACTATTCATCTCTCCACTTGATTTTCCCATAAACATTTATTACTATTGCTTCATTCTACTTTTAAATTATACAATTTCACTTGTTATATAGGATAATCTAGGATTTCTAATTGCATCATTATTTGTGTATGGTGTTTGTATCCGAGAATATTGCCTTGTTGCCTCGTTGATTTATTGTTCACTCTTTCCCTTTCTATGAGTCTATTTATACTTGTTCACATAATGTTTGATAGATCTAGTTTCATTACATGGATTTTAATATGGTTTGAACATATTTGTGATTGTGAATTTATACATAAAATTATATGTGTGTGTATGTGTATTTTAAAAACAATTTGCTGTGTCTGACTCTTGACCCATGTCCTATTTTTTTTTTAAAACTATTATAAAGAATGCCCATGCTTCCTAGTCTACCAAATATGAATCTATACAACAACATATCTCCACATCAAATCCATTTCCATCAATAGATGAGATCCACCAAAGGATATATAGGATTTTTGAAATCACCTCTATCGTGTCAGGTTCTATGAAAGAGTTATTTGCTCTTGCTGGCTATGGATTCAATTGCGGTCGTTGATGTGGTTATAGTGTGCTCTTTGAGGCTGAGGATGATCCTATGGGGCATTTTTTGAGTTTTCTTTAAGCACCTAATGATGACCCGATATGAAGTGACCCACACCTACTATAACATCTATGAGTGTAAATAAATATACTCACTTGATACCTTTAAGGCTTGACCCAAACATGTGTGAACCATACTCAATCCACTAACTCTGCCTTACCTACACCTATTCCAAATTCTTATTGCTTTGGTTTTTTGAAACTAGACCACTTGCGTTGGTTTACTATAGCATTCACTGCTCTAGCATGGCCTAACAGGGCTGCCCCGTTTCCACCTTTGTTGCTTCCGTAGCATGTGATGTGATCTTGAGGGAGTGAGTGTATGACAAATGTTGTAGATATGGATATTGAACATGGTGATCGACCCCTGTCCTTCTTGATGACGTCATCCATTGTCATTGGGATACATGGACGTGGGCTTGTCATGGATGTATAGACCACCTTTGAATCGAAGTGTGCAACAATAGGGGGAAAGAGTGATGGACAAAGCTAATATCAACAAATAAGTGAATTTTGAATTGTATCATTAAAATCATGCTAGAATGGAAACAACTGCAGTGACACTGGCTTTGTGATATGGTACCTTTTCGAGCTTTATAATTTATATAATGCATACAAAAAAAGAACTATTTTTACCTAGTGAGATAGAAACTTCAAACATGGGATATTACACACCAAAAAGCAAAACACTTCCGTTTTTCCTATTGGTGTAAGAGCTAGATGATTTTATTTTAACTAAAGAAATTTGGATAAAGTAAGCTAATTAAGTAGGTCTAAAACGGGTAGGCTGTCACATGAATCTAACACTGCTTCTAATTGATAGGGTAGGGCGTGGTTGTTGGTGTCACTAGTACATATTTGCATGTGTGTTGGTTGATTACGAGTCCTCGATCTAGAGTGTGCCCAGGTAGGCCAAGAAAGAGCACAAGGTCACATCGTACACGAATTCACTATGATGTTGTCCACAAGTAGTCCCCTTGGGTTTGTTTTGCCAGCCTCCTTGGCTCGCCCTAGGAGCTAGAGGAGGGTATCCAGAAAGCATTGCGAGCGGCATGAAGGCAATGCTCAGGGTGCTAGGTGATGTCCCATTGATATGACTAGCGAGGGGGCACTGAGTGGTTCGATAGCGGGGGTGGTATGACAAGGAGGTAGAGAGAACTTGTGAGAGGGTTTGGTCGCTGCAGGTGAACATGTTGGATCATTGTTCGATTATTGTTTCCAATGCCAAATAGGCAGAGAGGATGAACACAACTCTTAGCTGTTGGAATTGGAAAGTAATGGTTGCATAGTGTGTGTTGTCACCATAGTCACAAATTGCATTTAGGATACACTACGGTTGAGCTAAAAAATTCAGAATTTGGCAATTATGCGGAAAATTCAGGTAAAAAAGGGTTAGCATGATAAAGTTTATGGTCGACAATCGGGGAAAAAGTTGGGAAAAATCAGGGGATATGCACATATATTGCTTACATAAATATATTTATATATGTATATACATGTTTTGCACATATATATGTAAAATTGTAAGTATATATTGCATACATATGTCGATAACTATTACATACATACACATAGACATATATTACATACATACACACATGTGTGTTTACATATACACACATATATACACTCGTACTAAGTTAGAGTCTTGAGCAATATAATACGGGAAAAGATCGTATAAAATGGGAAAAAATATAAACGTGAATAATTTGTGAATAATACAAGAATAAAATGTAATATTCAGGAATTGGGAGTGATTCGACCATTATGCATGTCTAGGGAAAATATTGCGTTAAAACACAACTTTTTCAAAAAGTCTTGAGTATATTGTGAATTTGTGATCGTGGTAGTTGTCACTTGTTAGACTGACACTACATCCATACTCATATGAATAGGAGGGATGTACACATAATGGTGGATGGGGACACTTGCAGATTGCTCGAAGTTGATTCGAGTAAGGAATGCAGTTGTCTAGGCAGTCCGTTTTTTCGAAAGGGAGCTCTTTTTTGTTATTTTCGTTTTTTACATATATATAGTAACATTAACACATTTTTAGCTGTATTCAAGTAGATACATTACTTTATATATCCTAATGGGTATATCTAAGTTGTAACATTTATATTTGACCTATATCACACCCAACATGATCTAAACTAGACATGATTGACGCTATTGACCTATCTTGATCTAAATTGGACCTAATGCGACCTCAATCTATTTGCATAACATAAACTTCTTGGACATGAACTTTCCCTACTTTACCCTATATTTACCTAAATGAGACCTAATTTTGCCAAATCTGACCAAATTTCTCCAAAGCAGACCTATTTTCACAAACCAAACATGTTTCCCCAAAATTAGGCCTAAATTGCTCAATTTGACCTTATTTGGCCTAAATGAGACCTAATTTTGCATAACATGATCTTTACTTCCCCTAATTTATCCTATGTTGACCTAAATGAGACCATGGTTCTTTAAGCCGACGATGTTGGGCGATGTTTCTCCGATGTTGTCAATATCGGCAAAGTTGAAGCCTGGATAAGTCGACTTGGTCACAATGTCGATCCGATTTTTCCCCAACACCAGCGATGTTGGCTTGACACAGTTCATTTTCGTTACAATGTCGTCGATTAATCCCCGATGTTGGCGACATCAAGCCGACATTTAGACGATCAAAGTTAGCCCAGTCAAGTGTCCTGCTCGAGTATTATTTAAGCTAGAATGCTTGAATTGGCCTCCCACTTCACTCCTTAGTGAATTGAAGAGTAAGGTTTGTTGGGAACTTGGTGTTTTGACTCGTTTGTGTGTTGGAGCTCGGAGCAGGCACCCCTTATGCTTGTATTTGAAGAAGAAAGCTGCTATTATGTAGTTAATCTACTCTCTACAGTTCTATTCTCCATGTTTCGACTTGCGAATCTTGTGTTGTGTTGTGAACTCATGATTTTATGTTATTATTGACATTTTGAAGGTTGAGTTCTAAATTCTGACAATAATTAGAAGTTTTCCGTCGATGTTCTATTTGAATTTGCTTCATTTTCTTTCAAAAATGGCGTCGAAGTTTTACTGATGTTTATCGAAGTTTGCATCTAAACTTCCTCGAAACTTCCCCGATGTTTCCACAAACATCCTTCCACACATGGCGAAGTCAAAATGAAGTCAAAGTCCTACACCATGAATGAGACCCAAGTTTGGCTAAATCTTACCTAATTTCCCCAAATCAAATGTATTGCTCCCAAATCAGACCTGTTTTCTACAAACAAGACCTGATTTGGCCTAAATCAGATCTGATTTTGCCAAAACTAGACCTAATTATTATGATGTAATCGGACTATACTTCCCCTAAGTTACCTTGTATTGACTTAAATGAGATCCAATTAGGCCAAATCAGACATAATTTCCCCAATCAAATGTATTTCCCCCAATTCAGACCTAATTTCCCCATTAGTGTTCTTGGGATCAGTGAGTCGATATCCACAACAGATTATCAACCCAAGTAAAATATGTGGGGATGCCCTACATACCTAGTATGTGATATTATAACACAAATAAGTACATGCACATATATAGCTCGTACTTGCAAAATTACATAAGTTAATTCTTACTTTTGTCATTGGAATCCTTCGAAATCCCCAGGAAACATGAAAGTACCCTTACCTCCCCCATGGAGCCTCCCCCAACCTACCCCCATATATTATTTTATCACATAAAATGATGCATTTAGGTGTAGAGATCACACCTGCAAAAGCTCATGCCTTATACGCTTATTTTGACGTTGAAAAGGACACAGTTCCATTTATCGAACTTTCCATAAATTTCCATTTTTACACTGTCAAAACAACACCGAAATGGGATACCTAATTCCTTGCTCACATCATTCCTTCCTCATCTCCATTCCAGATTATGAATCCCTCCTATTATCCATGTTAATTAGGGTAGGAAACACAGAACCATATTGAAAGCTTTCCCTGCTTTGGAGCCGGGGGCAAGCGACCCCCACCACCCCTCCCAAAATAAAATAAAATTAAACTAACTATTTATCGATAGCTAAATGTATGCATATGTACATTCGTGTGTGTGTGTGTGTTTGTGTGTGTATATATATATATATATATATAGAGAGAGAGAGAGAGAGAGAGAGAGGCTAGAATACACTCGATTGTATTCGGAGCAGAATACACTCAAGTAGTTTTTTATGATGCAATATTTTTTTTTCAAAAATCTAATATGTTGATCTTCTTAAACATCTTGTGAATAGCTCATACGCAAAATTTGAGCACATTTGGACATTTATAGGTCATGTTATAAAGACCGCAAAAATTATGCATTTCAAATTAGTTTCACGCGTCGATTTTGTTGCCCTTAGATGAGTGACTTACACTCATCCAAATGAGCTCAAAATTTGTATGTAGTCTAGTTATAGTATGACGGTGAAGATCAATGGTTTACATTTTGTAAAAAATAGTCTTAATATGCAAACACACTTGAGTGTATTCGTGCGATCTGTACACACCAGTGTATTCTAGCCTGACTATCTCTCTCTCTCTCTCTCTCTCTCTATATATATATATATATATATATAAATACACTCAAGTAGTTTTTCATGATGTAATATTTTTTTTCTTCAAAAAACTAATCCGTTGATCTTAAACATCTTGTGAATAGCTCATACGCAAAAATTTGAGCACATTTGGACATTTGTAGGTCATGTTATAAAGACCACAAAAATTATGCATTTTGAAATTAGTTTCGCCCGTCGATTTTGTTGCCCTGACTATATATATATATATATATATATATATATATTCCTATATTTGACATGGCCAGTTTGGTAGTCTATTGGATCAGTAGGCACAATTAAACATGCTTGGCGCAGGTGGCCCCGGGAATCCCCTTTAACACATTTTTAATAAAATGCACCATCACCTTTAAAATTTCTATGATATTGCGTCCACTATATAATAATTTTTTTTAGTTAGAAGAGACATTAGTCTCCCCCTCTCTCAAAGAACGTGCCAGAGCCCGAACGACTGCGAGGCTGGTAAATAATGCACGCTACGGGAGGTTCAAACCCCGGGTCCCCCGGAGGGGACCTACCGTGCTGAACCATCCGCGCTACACACGCTGGGTCACTATATGATAAAGTTATGCTAGCAAATGTAGTAGCCAAGGTTTTAAAAAGCGGGAAGCGTGTGGACGAGACCTTGTAGCCGATTAATCGTCAGGTTGGCGATTAAGCGGGCGCTTTTTAGAAAAGCGGATTTCCAATTCCTATAAACTTTTATGCAAAATTACATACATATGTATATAAGTACTATATTTTTTAAATTTTTATACATATCTAAACATTGTACAAGATATTATAAAACACCCAAATAGTTTATAACACAACTATACAACAATGATTGTATCTATATAATATAGTAAACCAAAAAAAATATAGTAAACAATATACTTGTCATAGATAAAGCACCCTACACAAAATAATAAGTGTATATACAAGATGCAACACCAATTTTGTATAACATGTTTACATAGCTAAACAGTAAACAATAAACCTATCATAGCTAGCTTACAAACGTATTGTTACATTTGCACATCATCAAATAGTCATACATTACAGCAGTACATTTAGTCAAAGTATGCATTCTAAATTAGATAATTGTTACCTATAATATACTTGCATACATCACAAAAGCATCATATCATTATAGCTTACATACAAAGTATGCATTCTAAATTAGAACTAGGTATATTATAGAACATTTAATGTATGCTAGTTTAATAATATTATAGTCAATACTAATCGGAGGATATAATGTACTTAATGTGATATGCTTATAGTAGTTTTTTTTAAAAAGGTGGGAAAAAAGCGGGAAAAAGCGAGTTAAGCGGGCAAAAAGCGGCCGCTTTTCTCAAATTCACTCAAGCGGCGCTTATGGCACATTTTAATCGGCCATCACCTTGTGGCGATTAAGCGGCCGCTTAAGTGGCCGCCTAGGACGCTTTTTAAAACACTGATAGTAGCATAGATGAATGGGCAGTTTACTGGAATAGCAAAGCTGTGTAATGCTTCTTTCGCTTGTGGTAATGGGCTCAACTCTTAACTATTATGCATTTTTGATATTTTAGCACATCTTTTTAAGTTTTATTGCCCCCCCTCCCACCAACCATAAATTTCTGGCTCCGTCCCTGTCTGGAGTCTACTGTACCTGAAAATCCTCCTGAAAGCTACTCACGCAATAAATTTTCTGCTTTAGTATTTTGACTTGTAATTTGTGAATTGCATTGAACAAACTACCACGGTCTTCCACCGAGCAGTGTATCACTCATTGTGTATTTACAGATCATTTGAATGCTTAGGTGTGTTCCTAAAAATGTCTATGAGGCTCTCTTGAATGGAAAAAGATCATGGATGAAAATGTGTAGGCTTTGTACTCTCACACACATGGAATCTAGTTGCTCTCTCTTGTAGCTTCAAGGCAGTTAGCTGCAATTGGATTGTTAAATACTTTCTTGGTAGCACCGCGGAAAGCCTAAAAACTCGGCTCATGGTGAAAGGGTATACTCAAGGATTAGGTGTTGATTTTTTTGAAGCAATCTCTCCTGTTGTCCAACTGAGCTCAGTGGACAATTTATATCTGTGGCTACAAATAAAGGCTAGGACCTTCAACATGCTTTTCATGAATGCATCTGTCTGGTGATTTCCAATAGCAACCTCCATGCTATGTTGCTTAGGACAACGTCTATCAGGTTCAAGAAATCAAATTTTGAAGTTGAGCAAAATCCTCATTCCTAGTCTGATAGGGTGCCTTAGTTCTGTATCTTTGAATTCTCCTGCCCTGCTTTCACCAGTATGTCCTACACAAGAAGTCTAACACTGGGATCAATTTGTCTATCATGATATAATAGTTTGTGGCAGTGACCCAACTGACATAGCAAAGACAAAAAAAGCACTTGATGAAGTAATTTTTTCACCGTGAATCTAGGAAAACTAACATACCTCATTAGGATAGAGTTAGAGATAGTCCACAGTATGAAATCAGGTGTCTCGGTCTCAAAGGAAATTTACTCTGATCTTTTGGAGGAATATGGTATACTGGGGTGTAGACCAACTGACGCCCATTTGGACCAGTCTCATATTTTGTAGGACGATTTTTCTGCGGAACCACAGAACCCAATTTTGTTCATAGGTTGTCCTCGGCAAAGTCATTGGGGATGCTGCTCGGTATATATTTATGTATCTCATTAGCACTCTTCAAAAATGCTAATAGAATATAAATCATGGCCATACTGATCTAGTTTATTATTCTAATATTGACTATGCTGATATTTATTCAGATAGGAGACCCACTACTGGCTACTGCACCACTGTAGGAGGTACTTTGGTCATTTGGTGATGCAACAAACAAACTATGGTGGCTAGATTTAGTGCTGAAGCAGATTACAGGACAGTGGCGCACTACCTGTGAGCTTTTATGGACTCCTAAATTTGATTACCCTGTCCAGGCAATTATCTCTATATAATATGATGAGGGGTAGCCACCATCATTAGAGAAATCAGAACACGTTGAGGTGGACTGAATTTGTTTGACCTTCTAGCATCCCTCCCTTCCTGAGTAAAATTGAAGATTCCTAATCCAGACATTGAAGTATGCTCACCTTCCTGGCAAGTCTTCCTGTGTCCTTACTAAAATTATTATTGAATAGCTATCAACCACTTGGTACAATCTTTACTGCATTCTTCTTATGGCATCTACGAATTGAATCTCACTATAAAATAGATGTCAGAAGCTATATAGCAGCATCTACCTATTGCAAATGCACAAAAAGCATGGGTGAACAGGGATGACAATCTCATCCGTAAAACCATAATCCGCCCAGGTTCACTCCCATTCACCCTCCTTTGATCAGTTGTCGATTTGTGACTGGATGAATGAAGTGGATTCCATTTTAAAAGGGGCGGATTCAAAATGGTGATGGATACACCCGACTGTGAGCAGCAACTGTAGTTGTTTCAAAAACAATGCGACAGTAAAGTTGTTTTCAATCTCTCTGGTAAGCAAAATACATCCGCTGCAGCCTGCAGGAAGGAAAGGAATTCGTATGTGTGCGCAGGAAAGAAAGAATTCGTATCTATGCCAGGCTACATTCATAAACGCACATCCAGTCAGAAACGTGACACGGATCACAGGCATTTACGCTACCTGTTCTCACCAGAAAAATATGCTGGTGATGTGGTAATCCATGGTATACCACACCTGAATAGCACTACCACGGTAAGTGGTTAAGATGCCCTTGAATATATTGATTTTACGGATACAGTAGTAGATGAGAATGGATGGACCAGAGACCGATCCATTTCCATCGCGTTGGTGATTTAAGGGGTGCATTCTTTTTACTACATCTACAAATTGAATCTCACTATAAAATAAATGTCAGAAGCTGTATAGTAGCATTCAGCCAATGCAAATGCACCAAGAAGCCGAGTGAATCGAGGATTGCATAGAACAATTCCATCGCTTCAGGAAGAGTGTCTTACGGTTTTTTGTTCGACCCATATGGAACCTGTCGCTATTAACATTTGTTTGCGACAAGACCACATTATTGGTCTACTAAAAATGACCCCACAACAGAAATGTGGAGAAAAATGTGAAATATACCGGTGGCTATGTTAGCTAGTCAGATAACTTATTTTATCTTGAAAGTAGTCAGATCACTACTTGCGATTTCCTTATCCATGCTCACTACACGATTCACTATTCTTTCTTTCTCAATGCAGCGTTTCTTTTTATCTTATGCATATCCATGCTACCTTTTGTCCTTGGACTAACAAGATCTTTGAATGTTCGCTATCTTCTAACAGATTGAACAGATGCATCTCTTTGGTTACCTCTTAGTACTTGTCGTCCCAGTTGTATTGGCTGTCATGAACATGATGTGGTTTTCAAAGATTTTACGAGGACTGAAGAAACAACTGGCCAAAAGGCAGTGATAGATTTTAAGTTTGTGCCTTCGAAATATTTTACTTGTAGAAAAATCCATCCCCCGTTCCTGTGTACAAAGTTACTTTCATCTAATTTACTTTGTAAATGGAGTACAGAAAATGTAAAGAAAGAAAGGAGCCAATTATTTGGAATTGTCTTGCGTTTCTCTATTGATATTAGTGGAAAGGAAGTCCGCATGGCCCGACGGCTCCATGTCAGTCTCACATCTGTTCTTTTGGTTATGCTTAATGGCACACAGGTTACGTTTCTTCTAATAAACTAATTTCAGTCAACTAATTCATCCGGAACGTATTTAGAGGAATGAATTCTGATTGTTCAACGAATTTGAATTGCTTGCTCATTTCTTAAAACAGTTTTGATCCTTAAATAAAAGCTGATGTCAGACTGGCAGCGGAACATTGGTGCTTCTTGATTTGATCATGTGTTTGGGGGCATGCATCGTTTGATTCTGTAACAGCGTAATCATAGCCTATGGAACTCCAAACGACGAAATTTCACCCTGCAGAATGAGAGTATATGTTATTATAAGAAACTAAACTAAAATTAACCAAGATGCAAACATTGGTGCATCATGGATGCCTGCCAACTGTTGGATCTACCAATACTGAGAAGGTCGTTGGGATTGTAATAACGTTGATAAGGATGATGTAGGTAGTGTGGGGCGCTTCATAATTACTTACATTGTGATGTATAATGGGATTTATGAATTCCTCTATTTACACCTTATGCCGCTTAAGTGTATTCTCTTGTTTAGTTTTACATGGCGTTCGGGTATTGCACTTCTCCCCTTGTTTACAAACAAGTATTTTCCTTATCAATAGCAGGCATAATTATCCTCTCTACATTGTATTAAAGTAGGAACCTTAGTCTTGCCCTATTTACGTACCGTTTTACGGTTGTCAGATCTCAGCGCCCTTCAATATCTTGTTCCCCTTGGCTCAACTGCGGGTAGGTTGAGCTCCTACTCGACCGTTGGCCTGCCCCTGGGGATAGATAACCCAACTAGTGCATTTGTTTTCTTAGGGTGTTGTGTAGAGCTCTTTAGTGGGTTGTTGCTTATAGGCGGGCGTGCAGTGCCTGCTGCTGCCACTAGTAGGTCGTGTATCATGTACTACCTTAATATCGTTGAGGGCTATGACTACATGTCTGCTAGATGTGCATCCTCTTTTTTAATGTAGCTGATGGGGTTTGTTGATCGTATAAGGGTACAAGGGTACAAACCACCATGAAAAGGCGTAAACATAAAAGAGTATACCAGAGTATCGCTGAGGCGTGCAAGATGCACTGTCTTTAAGAGTATCTCCGCGGTACTCGACGGCGAACGTCTGTGCACTAGTCTCCTGCGAGGTACTCTCTCAGGATCCAACATCGTGTGTCGACGTGAAGCGTGCACACACAGTCACAGCGACGGACGAAAGATAAATGATCGTTCTTCCATTGGGCAGACTATAGGTGGAGGAGAAGAGAGGAAGAAGAAAACGAGAGAAGTTTTTCGTCTGTACCGAACGATAGCGGAAAACAAACATAAATAACCAGGAAAGGAAGCGTGAAAGGATGCGTTCGGTTGCAAAACGCGGTGCAGTTTGGAATGCCAAACGAACAGGTGCATTGCAACGACAAAGGTTAAAAAATGGTTCAATGAACCGAATGGCAAAATCAAGTCGGGGCGCGCCTGCACAAAGGGCTCCGGTAGGTCGGATTTTCACCCCCTGCGCGCGGGATGCGACGTGTGCCGACGCGCCCGATTAAAGGGTTTCCGGACCGGGCCGGCCCAAACCCCATTGGCAAGGCCCGCCATGCGCGTGCGTAGGGCCTATTCCCTTTCATTCCTCAATTTTACTATGGACAAGGGTCCATATATAAGGAGGATGGAAGTCTCCAACACAAACAATATGAGACTAAATCTTTTGCCTTTTTGGTTTGAAATACATCAAAGAAGTATAACAATCCCCCACTATTTCAAAACAAACAATATAAAAACTGAGTTGACCACTGGAAGAACTTAAACAAATGACATGCATAAGCTTTGGTAGAACTGAGTTCTTTCAACTAAAGCATAGAGTAGAAGTACGTAATATGTAGAAGATTGGTGGAACTATGTTCTTGAACCAATTCCTCCTTTATTTGATTAGTGGTACATTACTCACATGACATTCATAAAATCAATTACCTTTCTTACGGATTGGCGCCTTAAGGCCATTCGTCTGCTGGGAAAATTCATGAATGCTCTAGAGATTTGCCCAAATCTCAACAGGAGCGGCTCCACTCCACACTCATATAGTTGGACTTTCATCAAGCATATATTACAGTATATACACCACCATTAATGGCTATGAAATCCATTAAGAATTATATTCAACTGAATCACTGTAAATTGTTGTTTACATCATAAGAATGAGATACATTTATTACAACACGTTGAGTCCTCTAGTGACTTAGTTTTTCTCATTGAACCTTCTTCCCGGGATCACCATTCATGAAGGTTGGGTGTCCATCACTTCGACTTGTGGTATGGGCATAGTCCCATTCTCCTCGATGTATCGCTCACTAGTCGTTGACTTAATGGCTTTGTCAGAGGATCGACCAAGTTTAATTCTGACTTAACATAATCTATTGAGATTATGCTATCACATACAAGCTGCCTCAAAATATTGTGACGTAGACGAATATGTCTACTTTTCCCATTATAAACTTTGTTTTTAGCTCTTGCTACAGCAGCTTGATTATCACAATGTATAAACACTGGTGGAGAAGGTTTCTCCCAAATGGGAAGATCCATTAGAACATGTCTTAGCGATTCGACTTCAGTCCCAGCCTTTTCTAAGGCAATAAACTCATATTCCATAGTGGAACGAGCTATACATGTTTGCTTGGAGGATTTCCAAGACACAACACCTCCACCCATAGTGAAGATGTAACCACTTGTAGATTTCAATTGGCATCACAATATCCTTCTAGCACAGTTGGAGATCCACAAAAAATCAATCCATGATTAATTGTGCCTTTAAGGTATCTTAAAACCCTATGTAGAGCATCCCAATGATCCTTATTAGGATTTTGAGTATATCTCCTTAATCTCCCCACTGCATATGCTAGATCTGGATGAGTACAGTTCATTAAGTACATCAGGCTTCCAATTACTTGTGCATATTTGACTTGTTCAACACTATTACTTTTATTTTTCTTGAGATTGCAATTAGAATTAAAAGGTGTACTTACCGGCTTACAATCAAACATTGAAAACTTATTGAGAATTTTCTCAACATAGTGTTCTTGGGATATCATGATGCAATCATCATTTTTAAGAAGTTTAATTCCTAAAATTACATCTGCCTCACCCATATCTTTCATGTCAAAATTAGAAGCCAAGAAGCCTTTTGGATTATTTATTATATCAATATTAGTGCCAAAAATAAGCATGTCATCTACATAGAGACATATTATAACACAACCTTGATTATCGACTTTAGAATATATACATTTGTTTCCTTCATTTATATGGAATCCATATGATACAACGACCTTATCAAATTTCTCATGCCACTGTTTAGGTGCTTGTTTCAAACCATAGAGAGATTTGATTAGTCTGCATACCATATGTTCTTTTCCCGAAACTACATACCCTTTAGGTTGATCCATATAAATTTCCTCATCTAAATCTCCATTCAAGAAAGCAGTTTTAACATCCATTTGGTGTATAATTAATTTCTTAATAGATGCCAAAGCAATTAAAATCCTAATTGAAGAGATTCTAGTAACATGAGCAAAGGTATCAAAATAGTCAATGTCCTTTTGTTATTTATATCCCTTGGCAAACAAACGAGCTTAGTATTTATCTACAGTCCCATATGTTTTCAATTTTCTTTTAAATATCCATTTACATCCTATGGGTTTAATACCTGGTGGAAGATCCACTAATTCTCATGTATGATTAGATAATATAGATTCAATCTCACTATTAATTGCTTCCTTCCATAAAGACGAATCTGTTGAATTAATAACTTCATTGTAAGATTGAGGATCATTATCCACTATAAAGGAATAGAAATCATCACCAAGATTCTTTTCCTTCCTCATCCTAGTGGATCTTCTAGGTTCTATATCATCCGGTTCTAAAATATCATTAGAATTGGATGTACTTGGGATATTCTCTAAAATTTTATTTGAAGGATTAGCTAAGTTTTCTAAGGGAGTTTTCATAGGAAAAATATGCTAAAAAAATTCAGCATTTTTAGATTCAACAATTGTATTAGGTTCTACAACATTGCTGCCACTTCTAATAACCAAGAAAATATATGCAACACTATTCTGAGCATAACCTATAAAAACACCATCTAGGGTTCTAGATCCCAATTTTCATTTCTTAGGCTCAGTTAATAAGACTTTAGCTAGACACCCCCACACTTTGAGGTATTTCAAATTAGGAGGATATCCTTTCCATAATTCATATGGTGTCTTATTTGTCTTCCTACTAGGGATGCGATTTTGAAGAAAACAAGATGACAAAATCGCTTCCCCCCACAAGTTGTTGGGTGCTCCTGAATTGATTAAAATAGAATTCATCATCTCCTTTAGAGTTCTATTTTTACGTTCAGCAATACCATTTGATTGAGGCGAATATGGAGGTGTGTATTCATGTATAATACCATGGTTCATACAAAATTCATTAAAGGGAGAACAATCATATTCACCACCCCTATCTGAGCGAAGACGTTTTATTTTCTTATTGAGTTGATTTTCTACTTCTGTTTTATAATTAACAAACATTCCAAAGGCTTCATCCTTTGAATGTAGTAAATATAATTTTGTATATCGTGAGAAATCATCTACAAAAATAATGTAGAAACATTTCCCACCTCTAGATAGATTTCCTTTTAAATCTCCAAGATCAGTGTGAATTAAATCGAGCAATTCAGAATTTCTATGTGAAATTTGAGGACACGGTTTCTTGGTAGATTTAGTTTCAGCACATATTTGACATTTATTATTTAAATTAACAACACCATCAATATCCTTTAGTAAACCTAAAGATTTCATGCGTTGTAAATATTTAAAATTAACATGTCCTAATCTACTGTGCCATACATCAAAAGAATCAACGATATAAGCTGAAGGACTTATTTCATTAGCAGAAGAGTTTGGTACATTCAACAGAAAGAGACCATTTGAGCAGTAACCCATGCCTAAGTAGTCCCCAGACTTGGTGAGAATGACCTTGTTTGATTCAAAGGGCACTTTCACCCCAAAGTTAACAAGTTGAGAAACAGAAATTAAATTAACACGGATATCTGGGACAAATAGCACATCTTTGATCAACAAAAATGTTCCATAAATCATCTTGATCATGACATTGCCCTTTTCGGTCATAGGAGAAGTAGTTGAGTTGCCCATGACAACCCGATGTTCCTCCTGTCCTACTTCAGTGTAGGTCACAAAGGCATCTCTGTTGCCACTAATGTGGCGACTAACCCCTGAGTCAATGATCCAATCATTCTGGTGGAATGATCCTATGCTGATAATGCTGACAAATGCCACAAATACGTCCTCAGTAACAAGGTTGGTTGAAGGTTCCTTCGAATCCACTGCTTGTTTCTTCCTATGCCTGCATTTAGGAGAAGTATGACCAGGTTTGCCACAAACATAGCAAAAAACATTCTTTTTATTAATATCTTTGTTTCCTTTATATTTATTCTTATTTCCTTTCCCTTTCTTATTTTCCACTTATTTTTAGACTGATCAGTAGAAACTTTATTTTCTTAAATTTCATTATTAACAAAGTTAGCAGTACATGACAACTCTTTATTCAGTTCAGATTTTTCTCTAGTACAGTTTTGATCTTCAACTCGGATTTGTATTATTACATCATCCAGTGACATTGTCTTTCTTTTGTGCTTTAAATTGTTCTTGTAATGTTTCAAAGAACCCGACAATTTTTCAATTAAAGAACCCACAACGAAAGACTCAGGAAGATCAATTTTTTCATTTTTCAAATCATCAAGTAAAATATGAAATTCATGAATTTGAGTTGTTATATCTTTATCTTCAGTCATATGAAAATTTGGAAAATTCGCAACAGTAAATTTTTTGGTAGAAGCCTCTTCCAGAATATATTTTTTATTCAGACTTTCCCAAATTTCAGATGCAGTTTAATAGGAAAGTATGCGTCAAACAGTTAGTTAGACAATGTACTTAGAATCACATATCGACAAATGCGATTTGCTTTTTCCCAATCAACAAAATCATTTTTAGATTTGGGTTCAGTTAAAGCAAACGAGACATTAGAAACTTCTAAAGCAGTAATAATTTTTTCTTGCCAACGCCTATATTGTTGTCCATTAAACTGTTCAATATTCGTAACATTAGGAATTGGTGTTTGCGAAACAGTAGAAACAATGACGATTTGGTTGTTATTATTTGATGGTGTCACAGGCGTAAAGGGAGTTTCAAAACCTTCTATATTAGTACCCATCAGAGAAACAAGTTACTCTTAAGATTGTTGATCGTATAAGGGTACAAACCACGATGAAAAGGCGTAAACATAAACGAGTATACCAGAGTATCGCTGAGGCGTGCAAGATGCACTGTCCTTACGAGTATCTCCGCAGTACTCGACGGCGAACGTCTGTGCAGTTGTCTCCTGCGCGGTACTCTCCCAGGATCCAACAACGTGTGTCGACGTGAAGCGTGCACACACAGTCATGGCGACAGACGAAAGGTAAATGATCGTTCTTCCAGTGGGCAGACTGCAGGCGGAGGAGAAGAGAGGAAGAAGAAAACGAGAGAAGTTTTTCATCAACAAATTAACATAAATAATCAGGAAAGGAAGCGTATGTGTTCGGTTGCAAAATGCGGTGCAGTTTGGAACTAGCAAACGAACAGGTGCATTGCAGCGGCCCATGTTAAAAATGGTTCAATGAACCGAAGGGCAAAACCAAGCCGGGGCCACGCCCGCACAAGGGGCTCCGGAAGGACGGATTTGCACCCCCTGCGCGCGGGATGCGACGTGCGCCGACACACCCGATTAAAGGGTTTCCAGACCGGGCCGACCCAAACCCCATTGGCAAGGCCCACCATGCGTGTGCGTAGGGACTATTCCCTTTCATTCCTCAATTGTACTATGGATAAGGGTCCATATATAAGGACGAGGGAAGTCTCCAACACAAGTAATATGGGACTAAAACTTTTGCCTTTTTGGTTTGATATACATCAAAGACGTATAACAATCCCCCACTATTTCAAAACAAACAATATAAAAACTGAGTTGATCACTAGAATAACTTAAACAAATGACATGCATAAGCTTTGGTAGAACTGAGTTCTTTGAACTAAAGCATAGAGTAGATGTACATAATCTGTAGAAGATTGGTGGAACTATGTTCTTGAACCAATTCCTCCTTTATCTGATTAGTGGTACATTACTCACATGACATTCATAAAATCAATTACCTTTCTTACGGATTGACGCCTTTAGGCCATGCGCATACTGGAAATTCATGAATTCTCTAGAGATCTGCCCAAATCTCAACAGGAGCGGCCCCACTCCACACTCATATAGTTGGACTTTCATCAAGCATATATTGCAGTATATACACCACCATTAATGACTATCAAATCTATTAAGAATTATATTCAACTGAATCACTGTAAATTGTTGTTTACATCATAAGAATGAGATACATTTATTACAACACGTTGAGTCCTCTAGTGACTTAGTTTTTCCCATTGAACCTTCTTCCCGGGATCACCGTTCATGAAGGTTGGGTGTCCATCACTTCGACTTTTGGTATGGGCATAGTCCCATTCTCCTCGATGTATCGCTCACTAGTTGTTGACTTAATGGCTTTATTAGAGGATCGACCAAGTTTAATTCTGACTTAACATAATCCATTGAGATTATGCTATCACATACAAGCTGCCTCACAATATTGTGACGTAGACGAATATGTCTACTTTTCCCATTATAAACTTTGTTTTTAGCTCTTGCTATGGCAGCTTGATTATCACAGTGTATAAATACTGGTGGAGAAGGTTTCTCCCAAATGGAAAGATCCATTAGAACATGTCTTAGCCATTCAGCTTCAGTCCCATCCTTTTCTAAGGCAATAAACTCAGATTCCATAGTGGAACGAGCTATACATGTTTGCTTGGAAGATTTCCAAGACACAACACCTCCACCCATAGTGAAGATGTAACCACTTGTATATTTCCATTCATATGAATCAAAAATCCAATTGGCATCACAATATCCTTCTAGCATAGTTGGAGATCCACAAAAAATCAATCCATGATTAATTGTGCCTTAAAGGTATCTTAAAACCCTATGTAGAGCATCCAAATGATCCTTATTAGGATTTTAAGTATATCTACTTAATCTCCCCACTGCATGTGCTAGATCTGGACGAGTACAGTTCATTAAGTACATCAGGCTTCCAATTACTTGTGCATATTTGACTTGTTGAACACTATTACTTTTATTTTTCTTGAAATTGCAATTAGAATTAAAAGGTGTACTTATCGACTTTCAATCAAACATTGAAAACTTATTGAGAATTTTCTCAACATAGTGTTCTTGGGATAGCATGATGCAATCATCATTTTTAAGAAGTTTAATTCCTAAAATTACAGCTGCCTCACCTGTATCTTTCATGTCAAAATTAGAAGCCAAGAAGCCTTTTGTACTATTTATTATATCAATATTAGTGCCAAAAATAAGCATGCCATCTAAATAGAGACATATTATAACACAACCTTGGTGATCGACTTAAGAATATATACATTTGTCTCCTTCATTTATATGGAATCCATATGATACAACGACCTTATCAAATTTCTCATGCCACTGTTTAGGTGCTTGTTTCAAACCATAGAGAGATTTGATTAGTCTGCATACCATATGTTCTTTTCCCGAAACTACATACCCTTCAGGTTGATCCATATAAATTTCCTCATCTAAATCTCCATTCAAGAAAGAAGTTTTAACATCCATTTGGTGTATAATTAATTTCTTAATAGATGCCAAAGCAATTAAAATCCTAATTGAAGAGATTCTAGTAACAGGAGCAAATGTATCAAAATAGTCAATATCCTTTTGTTGTTTATATCCCTTGGCAACCAAACGAGCTTTGTATTTATCTACACTCCCATCTGTTTTTAATTTTCTTTTAAATATCCATTTACATCCTATGGGTTTAATACCTGGTGGAAGATCCACTAATTCGCATGTATGATTAGATATTATAGATTCAATCTCACTATTAATTGCTTCCTTCCATAAAGAGGAATCAGTTGAATTAATAGCTTCATTGTAAGATTGAGGATCATTATCCACTATAAAGGAATAGAAATCATCACCAAAATTCTTTTCCTTCCTCATCCTAGTGGATCTTCTAGGTTCTATATCATCCGGTTCTAAAACATCATTAGAATTGGAAGTACTTGGGATATTCTCTAAAATTTCATTTGAAGGATTAGCTAAGTTTTCTAAGGGAGTTTTCATAGGAAAAATATGCTCAAAAAATTCAGCATTTTTAGATTCAACAACTGCATTAGGTTCTACAACATTGTTTCCACTTCTCATAATCAAGAATCTATATGCAGCACTATTCTAAGCATAACCTATAAAAACACCATCTAGGGTTCTAGATCCCAATTTTCGTTTCTTAGGCTCAGTTAATAAGACTTTAGCTAGACACCCCCACACTTTGAGGTATTTCAAATTAGGAGGATATCCTTTCCATAATTCATATGGTGTCTTATTTGTCTTCCTACTAGGGATGCGATTTTGAAGAAAACAAGATGACAAAATCGCTTCCCCCCACAAGTTGTTGGGTGCTCCTGAATTGATTAAAATAGAATTCATCATCTCCTTTAGAGTTCTATTTTTATGTTCAGAAATACCATTTGATTGAGGCGAATATGGAGGTGTGTATTCATGTATAATACCATTGTTCACACAAAATTCATTAAAGGGAGAACAATCATATTCACCACCCCTATCTGAGCGAAGACGTTTTAATTTTCTTATTGAGTTGATTTTCTACTTTTATTTTATAATTAACAAACATTCCAAAGGCTTCATCCTTTGAATGTAGTAAATATAATTTTGTATATCATGAGAAATCATCTACAAAAATAATATAGAAACGTTTCCCACCTCTAGATAGATTTCCTTTTAAATCTCCAAGATCAGTGTGAATTAAATCGAGCAATTCAGAATTTCTATGTGAAATTTGAGGACACGGTTTCTTGGTAGATTTAGTTTCAGCAGATATTTGACATTTATTATTTAAATTAACAACACCATCAATATCCTTTAGTAAACCTAAAGATTTCATGCGTTGTAAATATTTAAAATTAACATGTCCTAATCTACTGTGCCATACATCAAAAGAATCAACGATATAAGAAGAAGGACTTATTTCATTAGCAGAAGAGTTTGGTACATTCAACAGAAAGAGACCATTTGAGCAGTAACCCATGCCTAAGTAGTCCCCAGATTTGGTGAGAATGACCTTGTTTGATTCAAAGGACACTTTCACCCCAAACTTAACAAGTTGAGAAACATAAATTAAATTAACACGAATATCTGGGACAAACAACACATCTTTGATCAACAGATTTTTTCCAGAAGTCATCTTGATCATGACATTGCCCTTTCCGGTCACAGGAGAAGCATTTGAGTTGCCCATGATAACCCGATGTTCCTCCTGTCCTACTTCAGTGTAGGTCACAAATGCATCTCTGTTGCCACTGATGTGGCGACTAGCCCCCGAGTCAATGATCCAATCATTCTGGTGGAATGATCCCATGCTGATAATGCTGACAAATGCCACAAATACGTCCTCAGTAACAAGGTTGGTTGAAGGTTCCTTCGAATCCACTACTTGTTTCTTCCTATGCCTGCATTTAGGAGAAGTATGATCAGGTTTGCCACAAACATAGCAAAAAATATTCTTTTTATTAATATCTTTGTTTCCTTTATATTTATTATTATTTCCTTTCCCTTTCTCATTTTCCACTTATTTTTAGACTGATCAGTAGAAGCTTTATTTTCTTTAACTTCATTATTAACAAAGTTAGCAGTACATGACAACTCTTTATTCAGTTCAGATTTTTCTCTAGTACGGTTTTGATCTTCAACTCGGATATGTATTATTACATGATCTAGTGACATTGTCTTTCTTTTGTGCTTTAAATTGTTCTTGTAATGTTTCCAAGAACCAGGCAATTTTTCAATTAAAGAACCCATAACGAAAGACTCAGGAAGATCAATTTTTCAATTTTCAAATCATCAAGTAAAATATGAAATATATGAATTTGAGTTGTTATATCTTTATATTCAGTCATATGAAAATTTGGAAAATTCGCAACAATAAATTTTTGGGTAGAAGCCTCTTCCAGAATATATTTTTTATTCAGATTTCCCCAAATTTCGGATGCAATTTTAATAGGAAAGTATGCGTCAAACAGATGGTTAGACAATGTACTTAGAATCACATATCGACAAATACAATTTGCTTTTTCCCAATCAACAAAATTATTTTCAGGTTTGGGTTCAGTTAAAGAAAATGAGACATTAGAAACTTCTAAAGCAGTAATAATTTTTTCTTGCCAACACCTATATTGTTGTCCATTAAACTGTTCAATTTTCGTAACATCAGGGATTGGTGTTTGCGAAACAGTAGAAATAGTGACGATTTGGTTGTTATTATTTGATGGTGTCACAGGCGTAAAGGGGGTTTCAAAATCTTTCATATTAGTACGCATCATAGAAACAAGTTACTCTTAAGATTGTTGATCGTATAAGGGTACAAACCACGATGAAAAGGCATAAACATAATAGAGTATACTAGAGTATCGCTGAGGCGTGCAAGATGCACTGTCCTTAAGAGTATCTCCGCGGTACTCAACGGTGAACGTCTGTGCAGTAGTCTCCTACGCGGTACTCTCCCAGGTTCCAACAACGTGTGTCGACGTGAAGCGTGCGCACACAGTCACGACGATGGACGAAAGGTAAATGATCGTTCTTCCTGTGGGCAGACTGCAGGCAGAGGAGAAGAGAGGAAGAAGAAAACGAGAGAAGTTTTTCATCTATACCGAACGATAGCGGAAAACAAAAATAAATAACTAGGAAAGGAAGCGTGAAAGGATGCATTCCGTTGCAAAACGCGGTGCGGTTTGGAACTGCCAAACGAACAGGTGCATTGCAGCGGCTCAGGTTAAAAATGGTTCAATGAACCAAAGGGCAAAACTAAGCCGGGGCCGCGCCCACACAAGGGGCTTTGAGAGGCCGGATTTGCACCCCCCTGAGCACGAGATGCGACGTGCGCCGACGCACCCGATTAAAGGGTTTTCGGACCGGGCCGGCCCAAACCCCATTGGCAAGGCCCACCATGCGCGTGCGTAGGGCCAATTTCCTTTCATTCCTCAATTGTACTAAGGACAAGGGTCCATATATAAGGAGGAGGGAAGTCTCCAATACAAGCAATATGGGACTAAACCTTTTGCCTTTTTGGTTTGAAATACATCAAAGAAGTATAAAATCCCCCACTATTTGAAAACAAACAATATAAAAATTGAGTTGACCACTGGAAGAACTTAAACAAATGACATGCATAAGCTTTGGTAGAACTGAGTTCTTTCAACTAAAGCATAGAGTAGATGTACGTAATCTGTAGAAGTTTGGTGGAACTATGTTCTTGAATCAATTACTCCTTTATCTGATTAGTGGTACATTACTCACATGACATTCATAAAATTAATTACCTTTCTTACGGATTGACGCCTTTAGGCCATGCGCCTGCTGGGAAAATTCATGAATGCTCTAGAGATCTGCCCAAATCTCAACAGGAGCGGCCGCACTCCACACTCATATAGTTGGACTTTCATCAAGCATATATTGCAGTATATACACCACCATTAATGGCTATGAAATCCATTAAGAATTATATTCAACTGAATCACTGTAAATTGTTATTTACATCATAAGAATGAGATACATTTATTACAACACGTTGAGTCCTCTAGTGACTTAGTTTTTCCCATTGAACCTTCTTCCCGGGATCACCGTTCATGAAGGTTGGGTGTCCATCACTTCGACTTCTGGTATGGACATGGGTGTCCATCACTTCGACTTCTGGTATGGACATAGTCCCATTCTCCTCGATGTATCACTCACTATTCGTTGACTTAATGGCTTTGTCAGAGGATTGACCAAGTTTAATTCTGACTTAACATAATCCATTGAGATTATGCTATCACATACAAGCTGCCTCACAATATTGTGATGTAGACGAATATGTCTACTTTTCCCATTATAAACTTTGTTTTTAGCTCTTGCTATGGCAGCTTGATTGTCATAGTGTATAAACACTGGTGGAGAAGGTTTCTCCCAAATGGTAAGATCCATTAGAACATGTCTTAGACATTCGGCTTCAGTCCCAACCTTTTCTAAGGCAATAAACTCAGATTCAATAGTGGAATGAGCTATATATGTTTGCTTGGAGGATTTCTAAGACACAACACATCCACCCATAGTGAAGATGTAACCACTTGTAGATTTCAATTCATCTGAATTAGAAATCCAATTGGAATCACAATATCCTTCTAGCACAGTTGGAGATCCACAAAAAATCAATCCATGATTAATTGTGCCTTTAAGGTATCTTAAAACCCTATGTAGAGCATCCCAATGATCCTTATTAGGATTTTGAGTATATCTACTTAATCTCCCCACTGCATATGCTAGATCTGGACGAGTACAGTTCATTAAGTACATCAGGCTTCCAATTACTTGTGCATATTTGATTTGTTGAACACTATTACTTTTATTTTTCTTTAGATTGCAATTAGAATTAAAAGGTGTACTTACCGGCTTACAATCAAACATTGAAAACTTATTGAGAATTTTCTCAACATAGTGTTCTTGGGATAGCATGATGCAATCATCATTTTTAAGAAGTTTAATTCCTAAAATTACATCTGCCTCACCCATATCTTTCATGTCAAAATTAGAAGCCAAGAAGCCTTTTGTACTATTTATTATATCAATATTAGTGCCAAAAATAAGCATGTCATCTACATAGAGACATATTATAACACAACCTTGGTTATCGACTTTAGAATATATGCATTTGTCTCCCTCATTTATATGGAATCCATATGATACAACGACCTTATCAAATTTCTCATGCCACTGTTTAGGTGCTTGTTTCAAACCATAGAGAGATTTGATTAGTCTGCATACCATATATTCTTTTCCCGAAACTACATACCCTTCAGGTTGATCCATATAAATTTCCTCATCTAAATCTCCATTCAAGAAAGCAGTTTTAACATCCATTTGGTGTATAATTATATTTTTATAGATGCCAAAGCAATTAAAATCCTAATTGAAGATATTCTAGTAACAGGAGCAAATGTATCAAAATAGTCAATATCCTTTTGTTGTTTATATCCCTTGGAAACCAAACGAGCTTTGTATTTATCTACAGTCCCATCTGTTTTCAATTTTCTTTTAAATATCCATTTACATCCTATGGGTTTAATACCTGGTGGAAGATCCACTAATTCCCATGTATGATTAGATATTATAGATTCAATCTCACTATTAATTGCTTCGTTCCATTAAGAGGAATCAGTTGAATTAATAGCTTCATTGTAAGATTGAGGATCATTATCCACTATAAAGGAATATAAATCATCACCAAGATTCTTTTCCTTCCTCATCCTAGTGGATCTTCTAGGTTCTATATCATCCGGTTCTAAAACATCATTAGAATTGGAAGTACTTGGAATATTCTCTAAAATTTCATTTGAAGGATTAGCTAAGTTTTCTAAGGGAGTTTTCATAGGAAAAATATGCTCCAAAAAATTCAGCATTTTTAGATTCAACAACTGTATTAGGTTCTACAACATTGTTTCCACTTCTAATAATCAAGAATATATATGCAGCACTATTCTGAGCATAACCTATAAAAACACCATCTAGGGTTCTAGATCCCAATTTTTCATTTCTTAGGCTCAGTTAATAAGACTTTAGCTAGACACCCCCACACTTTGAGGTATTTCAAATTAGGAGGATATCCTTTCCATAATTCATATAGTGTCTTATTTGTCTTCCTACTAGGGATGCGATTTTGAAGAAAACAAGATGACAAAATCGCTTCCCCCCACAAGTTGTTGGGTGCTCCTGAATTGATTAAAATAGAATTCATCATCTCCTTTAGAGTTCTATTTTTATGTTCAGAAATACCATTTGATTGATGCAAATATGGAGGTGTGTATTCATGTATAATACCATGGTTCACAAAAAATTCATTAAAGGGAGAACAATCATATTCACCACCCCTATCTGAGCGAAGATGTTTTGTTTTCTTATTGAGTTGACTTTCTACTTCTGTTTTATAATTAACAAACATTCCAAAGGCTTCATCCTTTGAATGTAGTAAACATAATTTTGTATATCGTGAGAAATCATCTACAAAAATAATGTAGAAACGTTTCCCACCTCTGGATAGATTTCCTTTTAAATCTCCAAGATCAGTGTGAATTAAATCGAGCAATTCAAAATTTCTATGTGAAATTTGAGGACACAGTTTCTTGGTAGATTTAGTTTCAGCACATATTTGACATTTATTATTTAAATTGACAACACCATCAATATCCTTTAGTAAACCTAAAGATTTCATGCGTTGTAAATATTTAAAATTAACATGTCCTAATCTACTGTGCCATACATAAAAAGAATCAACGATATAAGCAGAAGGACTTATTTCATTAGCAGAAGAGTTTGGTACATTCAACAGAAAGAGACCATTTGAGTAGTAACCCATGCCTAAGTAGTCCCCAGACTTGGTGAGAATGACCTTGTTTGATTCAAAGGACACTTTCACCCCAAACTCAACAAGTTGAGAAACAGAAATTTAATTAACATGGATATCTGGGACAAACAACACATCTTTTCTAAAGTCGATAACCAAGGTTGTGTTATAATATGTCTCTATATAGATGACATGCTTATTTTTGGCACTAATATTGATATAATAAATAGTACAAAAGGCTTCTTGGCTTTATTCAGACTTTCCCAAATTTCGGATGCAGTTTTAATAGGAAAGTATGCGTCAAACAGTAAACGAGACATTAGAAACTTCTAAAGCAGTAATAATTTTTTCTTGCCAACGCCTATATTGTTGTCCATTAAACTGTTCAATTTTTATAACATCAGGGATTGATGTTTGTGAAATAGTAGAAACAGTGACGATTTGGTTGTTATTATTTGATGGGGTCACAGGAATAAATGGGGTTTCAAAACCATCCATACTAGTACCCATCAGAGAAACAAGTTACTCTTAAGATTGTTGATCGTATAAGGGTACAAACAACAATGAAAAGGTGTAAACATAAAAGAGTATACCAGAGTATCGCTGAGGCGTACGAGATGCACTGTCCTTAAGAGTATCTCCGCGGTACTCGACGGAGAACGTCTGCGCAGTAGTCTCCTGCGCGGTACTCTCCCAGGATCCAACATCGTGTGTCGACGTGAAGCGTACACACACAGTCATGACGATAGACGAAAGGTAAATGATCGTTCTTCCAGTGGGCAGACTGCAGGTGGAGGAGAAGAGAGGAAGAAGAAAACGAAAGAAGTTTTTCGACTGTACCAAACTATAGCGGAAAACAAACATAAATAACTAGGAAAAGAAGCGTGAAAGGATGCGTTCGGTTGCAAAACGCGGTGCGGTTTGAAACTGCCAAACGCACAGGTGCATTGCAGCGGCCTAGGTTAAAAAATGGTTCAATGAACCGAAGGGAAAAACCAAGCCGGGGCCGCGCCCACATAAAGGGGCTCCGGGAGGCCGGATTTGCACCCCCCTGCGCGCGAGATGCGACGTGCGTCGACGCACCTGATTAAAGGGTTTCTGGACCGGGCCGGCCCAGCCCAAACCCCATTGGCAAGGCCCACCATGCGCGTGCGTAGGGCCTATACCCTTTTATTCCTCAATTATACTATGGACAAGGGTCCATATATGAGGAGGAGGGAAGTCTCCAACACAAGTAATATGAGACTAAACCTTTTACCTTTTTGGTTTGAAATACATCAAAGAAGTATAAGAATCCCCCACTATTTCAAAACAAACAATATAAAAACTGAGTTGACCACTGGAAGAACTTAAACAAATGACATGCATAAGCTTTGGTAGAACTGAGTTCTTTGAACTAAAGCATAGAGTAGATGTACGTAATCTGTAGAATATTGGTGGAACTATGTTCTTGAACCAATTCCTCCTTCATCTGATTAGTGGTACATTACTCACATGACATTCATAAAATCAATTACCTTTCTTACGGATTGGCGCCTTTAGGCCATGCGCCTGCTGGAAAAACTCATGAATTCTCTAGAGATCTGCCCAAATCTCAACAGGAGCGGCCCCACTCCACACTCATATAGTTGGACTTTCATCAAGCATATATTGCAATATATACACCACCATTAATGGCTATGAAATCCATTAAGAATTATATTCAACTAAATCACTGTAAATTGTTGTTTACATCATAAGAATGAGATACATATATTACAAAACGTGGAGTCCTCTAGTGACTTAGTTTTTCCCATTGAACCTTCTTCCCGGGATCACCATTCATGAAGGTTGGGTGTCCATCACTTCGACTTTTGGTATGGGCATAATCCCATTCTCCTCGATGTATCGCTCACTAGTCGTTGACTTAATGGCTTTGTCAGAGGATCGGCCAAGTTAAATTCTGACTTAACATAATCCATTGAGATTATGCTATCACATACAAGCTGCCTCACAATATTGTGACATAGACGAATATGTCTACTTTTCCCATTATAAACCTTGTTTTTAGCTCTTGCTATGGCAACTTCATTTTAACAGTGTATAAACACTGGTGGAGAAGGTTTCTCCCAAATGGGAAGATCTATTAGAACATGTCTTAGCCATTCGGCTTCAGTCCCAGCCTATTCTAAGGCAATAAACTCAGATTCCATTGTGGAACGAGCTATACATGTTTGCTTGGAGGATTTCCAAGACACATCACCTCCACCCATAGTGAAGATGTAACAACTTGTAGATTTCAATTCATCTGAATCAGAAATCCAATTGGCATCACAATATCCTTCTAGCACAGTTGGAGATCAACAAAAAATCAATCCATGATTAATTGTGCCTTTAAGGTATCTTAAAACCCTATGTAGAGCATCCCAATGATCCTTATTAGGATTTTGAGTATATCTACTTAATCTCCCCACTGCATATGCTAGATCTGGACGAGTACAGTTCATTAAGTACATCAGGCTTCCAATTACTTGTGGATATTTGACTTGTTGAACACTATTACTTCTATTTTTCTTGAGATTGCAATTAGAATTAAAAGGTGTACTTACCGGCTTACAATCAAACATTGAAAACTTATTGAGAATTTTATCAACATAGTGTTCTTGGGATAGCATGATGCAATTATCATTTTTAAGAAGTTTAATTCCTAAAATTACATCTACCTCACCCATATCTTTCATGTCAAAATTAGAAGCCAAGAAGCCTTTTGTACTATTTATTATATCAATATTAGTGCCAAAAATAAGCATGTCATATACATAGAGACATATTATAACACAACCTTGGTTATCGACTTTAGAATATATACATTTGTCTCCTTCATTTATATGAAATCCATATGATACAACGACCTTATCAAATTTCTAATGCCACTATTTAGGTGCTTGTTTCAAACCATAGAGAGATTTGATTAGTTTGCATACCATATGTTCTTTTCCCAAAACTACATACCCTTCAGGTTGATCCATATAAATTTCCTCATCTAAATCTCCATTCAAGAAAGCAGTTTTAACATCCATTTGGTGTACAATTAATTTCTTAATAGATGCCAAAGCAATTAAAATCCTAATTGAAGAGATTCTAGTAACATGAGCAAAGGTATCAAAATAGTCAATATCCTTTTGTTGTTTATATCCCTTGGAAACCAAACGAGATTTGTATTTATCTACAGTCCCATATGTTTTCAATTTTCTTTTAAATATCCATTTACATCCTATGGGTTTAATACCTGGTGGAAGATCCACTAATTCCCATGTATGATTAGATAATATAGATTCAATCTCACTATTAATTACTTCCTTCCATAAAGAGGAATCAGTTGAATTAATAGCTTCATTATAAGATTGAGGATCATTATCCACTATAAAGGAATAGAAATCATCACCAAGATTCTTTTCCTTCCTCATCCTAGTGGATCTTCTAGGTTCTATATCATCCGGTTCTAAAACATCATTAGAATTGGATGTACTTGGGATATTCTCTAAAATTTCATTTGAAGGATTAGCTAAGTTTTCTAAGGGAGTTTTATAGGAAAAATATGCTCAAAAAATTCAATATTTTTAGATTCAACAATTGTATTAGGTTCTACAACATTGTTG
This sequence comes from Alisma plantago-aquatica, assembly GCA_963693085.1. NCBI lineage: Eukaryota > Viridiplantae > Streptophyta > Magnoliopsida > Alismatales > Alismataceae > Alisma > Alisma plantago-aquatica. Next base: position 402,019,971 of record OY856409.1, read on the forward strand.
CCACTTCTAATAACCAAGAATCTATATGCAACACTATTCTGAGCATAACCTATAAAAACACCATCTAGGGTTCTAGATCCCAATTTTCATTTCTTAGGCTCAGTTAATAAGACTTTAGCTAGACACCCCTACACTTTGAGGTATTTCAAATTAGGAGGATATCCTTTCTATAATTCATATGGTGTCTTATTTGTCTTCCTACTAGGGATGCGATTTTGAAGAAAACAAGATGACAAAATCGCTTCCCCCCACAAGTTGTTGGGTGCTCCCGAATTGATTAAAATAGAATTCATCATCTCCTTTAGAGTTCTATTTTTACGTTCAACAATACCATTTGATTGAGGCGAATATGGAGGTGTGTATTCATGTATAATACCATGGTTCACACAAAATTCATTAAAGGGAGAACAATCATATTCACCACCCCTATCTGAGCGAAGACATTTTATTTTCTTATTGAATTGATTTTCTACTTCTGTTTTATAATTAACAAACATTCCAAAGGCTTCATCCTTTGAATGTAGTAAATATAATTTTGTATATCATGAGAAATCATCTACAAAAATAATTTAGAAATGTTTCCCACCTCTAGATATATTTCTTTTAAATTTCCAAGATCAGTGTGAATTAAATCGAGCAATTCAGAATTTCTATGTGAAATTTGAGGACACGGTTTCTTGGTAGATTTAGTTTCAGCACAAATTTGACATTTATTATTTAAATTAACAACACCATCAATATCCTTTAGTAAACCTAAAGATTTCATGCGTTGTAAATATTTAAAATTAACATGTCCTAATCTATAGTGCCATACATCAAAAGAATCAATGATATAATTAGAAGGAATTATTTCATTAGAAGAAGAGTTTGGTACATTCAACAGAAAGAGACCATTTGAGCAGTAACCCATGCCTAAGTAGTCCCCAGACTTGGTGAAAATGACCTTGTTTGATTCAAAGGACACTTTCACCCCAAACTTAACAAGTTGAGAAACAAAAATTAAATTAACACGGATATCTGGGACAAACAACACATCTTTGATCAGCAGAATTTTCCAGAAGTCATCTTGATCATGACATTGCCCTTTCCGGTCACAGGAGAAGCAGTTGAGTTGCCCATGACAACCCGATGTTCCTCCTATCCTACTTCAGTGTAGGTCAAAAAGGCATCTCTGTTGCCACTGATGTGGTGACTAGCCCCCGAGTCAATGATCCAATCATTCTGGTGGAATGATCCCATGCTGATAATGCTGACAAATGCCACAAATACGTCCTCAGTAACAAGGTTGGTTGAAGGTTCCTTCGAATCCACTGCTTGTTTCTTCCTATGCCCGCATTTAGGAGAAGTATGACCAGGTTTGCCACAAACATAGCAAAAACATTCTTTTTATTAATATCTTTGTTTCCTTTATATTTATTCTTATTTCCTTTCCCTTTCTTATTTTTCCACTTATTTTTAGACTAATAAGTAGAAACTTTATTTTCTTTAACTTCATTATTAACAAAGTTAGCAGTACATGACAACTCTTTATTCAGTTCAGATTTTTCTCTAGTACGGTTTTGATCTTCTACTCGGATATGTATTATTACATCATCCAGTGACATTGTCTTTCTTTTGTGCTTCAAATTTTTCTTGTAATGTTTCCAAGAACTAGGAAAATTTTCAATTAAAGAACCCACAACGAAAGACTCAGGAAGATCAATTTTTTCATTTTTCAAATCATCAAGTAAAATATGAAATTCGTGAATTTGAGTTGTTATATCTTTATCTTCAGTCATATGAAAAATTAGAAAATTCACAACAGTAAATTTTTGGGTAGAAGCCTCTTCCAGAATATATTTTTTATTCATACTTTCCCAAATTTTGAATGCAGTTTTAATAGGAAAGTATGCGTCAAACAGTTGGTTAGACAATGTACTTAGAATCACATGTCGACAAATGCTAATTTGCTTTTTCCCAAACAACAGAATCATTTTCAGGTTTGGGTTCAGTTAAAGAAAACGAGACATTAGAAACTTCTAAAGCAATAATAATTTTTTCTTGCCAACGCCTATATTGTTGTCCATTAAAATGTTCAATTTTCGTAACATCAGGGATTGGTGTTTGCGAAATAGTAGAAACAATGACGATTTGGTTGTTATTATTTGATTGTGTCACAGGCGTAAAGGGGGTTTCAAACCTTCCATATTAGTACCCATCAGAGAAACAAGTTACTCTTAAGATTGTTGATCGTATAAGGGTACAAACCACGATGAAAAGGCGTAAACATAAAAGAGTATACCAGAGTATCGCTGAGGCGTGTGAGATGCACTGTCCTTAAGAGTATCTCTGCGGTACTCGACGGGGAACGTCTGTGCAGTAGTCTCCTGCGCGGTACTCTCCCCGGATCCAACAACGTGTGTCGACGTGAAGTATGCACACACAGTCACGGCGACGGCCGAAAGGTAAATGATCGTTCTTCCAGTGGGCAGACTGCAGGTGGAGGAGAAGAGAGGAAGAAGAAAACGAGAGATGTTTTTCGTCTGTACCGAACGATAGTGGAAAACAAACATAAATAACCAGGAAAGGAAGCGTGAAAGGATGCGTTCGGTTGCAAAACACAGTGCGGTTTGGAACTGCCAAATGAACAGGTGCATTGCAGTGACCCAGGTTAAAAAATGGTTCAATGAACCAAAGGGAAAAACCAAACCGGGGCCATGCCCGCACAAGGGGCTCCGGGAGGCCAGATTTGCACCCCCTGCGCGCGGGATGCGACGTGTGCCGACACGCCCGATTAAAGGGTTTCCAGACTGGGCCGGCCCAAACCCCATTGGCAAGGCCCACCATGCGCGTGCGTCGAGCCTATTCCCTTTCATTCATTAATTGTACTATGGACAAGGGTCCATATATAAGGAGGATGAAAGTCTCCAACACAAGTAATATGGGACTAAACCTTTTGCCTTTTTGGTTTGAAATACATCAAAGAAGTATAACAATCCCCCACTATTTCAAAACAAACAATATAAAAACTGAGTTGACCACTGGAAGAACTTAAACAAATGACATGCATAAGCTTTGGTAGAACTGAGTTCTTTGAACTAAAGCATATAGTAGATGTACGTAATCTGTAGAAGATTGGTGGAACTATGTTCTTGAACCAATTCCTCTTTTATCTGAATAGTGGTACATTACTCACATGACATTCATAAAATCAATTACCTTTCTTACGGATTGGCGCCTTTAGGCCATGCGCCTACTGGGAAAATTCATAAATGCTCTAGAGATCTGCCCAAATCTCAACAGGAGCGGCCCCACTCCACACTCATATAGTTGGACTTTCATCAAGCATATATTGCAGTATATACACCACCATTAATGGTTATGAATTCCATTAAGAATTATATTCAACTCAATCACTGTAAATTATTATTTACATCATAAGAATGAGATACATTAATTACAACACATTGAGTCCTCTAGTGACTTAGTTTTTCCCATTGAACCTTCTTCCCGGGATCACCGTTCATGAAGGTTGGGTGTCCATCACTTCGACTTCTGGTATGGGCATAGTCCCATTCTTCTCGATGTATCGATCACTAATCGTTGACTTAATGGCTTTGTCAGAGGATCGTCTAAGTTTAATTCTGACTTAACATAATCCATTGAGATTATGCTATCACATACAAGTTGCCTCAGAATATTGTGACGTAGACGAATATGTCTACTTTTCCCATTATAAACTTTGTTTTTAGCTCTTGATATGGTAGCTTGATTATCACAGTGTATAAACACTGGTGGAGAAGGTTTCTCCCAAATGGGAAGATCCATTAGAACACGTCTTAGCCATTCGACTTCAGTCCCGACCTTTTCTAAGGCAATAAACTCAGATTCCATAGTGGAACGAGCTATACTTGTTTGCTTGGAGGATTTCCAAGACACAACACCTCCACCCATAGTGAAGATGTAACCACTTGTAGATTTCAATTCATCTGAATCAGAAATCCAATTGGCATCACAATATCATTCTAGCACAGTTGGAGATCCACAAAAAATCAATCCATGATTAATTGTGCCTTTAAGGTATCTTAAAACCCTATGTAGAGCATCCCAATGATCCTTATTAGGATTTTGAGTATATCTACTTAATCTCCCCACTGCATATGCTAGATCTGGATGAGTACAGTTCATTAAGTACATCAGGCTTCCAATTACTTGTGCATATTTGACTTGTTGAACACTATTACTTTTATTTTTCTTGAGATTGCAATTAGAATTAAAAGGTGTACTTACCGGCTTCCAATCAAATATTGAAAACTTATTTAGAATTTTCTCAACATAGGGTTCTTGGGATAGCATGATGCAATCATCATTTTTAAGAAGTTTAATTTCTAAAATTACATCTGCCTCACCCATATCTTTCATGTCAAAATTAGAAGCCAAGAAGCCTTTTGTACTATTTATTATATCAATATTAGTGCCAAAAATAACCATGTCATCTACATAGAGACATATTATACGCAACCTTGGTTATCGACTTTAGAATATATACATTTGTCTCCTTCATTTATATGGAATCCATATGATACAACGACCTTATCAAATTTCTCATGACACTGTTTAGCTGCTTGTTTCAAACCATAGAGAGATTTGATTAGTCTGCATACCATATGTTCTTTTTCTGAAACTACATACCCTTCAGGTTGATCCATATAAATTTCCCCATCTAAATTTCCATTCAAGAAAGCAGTTTTAACATCCATTTGGTGTATAATTAATTTCTTAATAGATGCCAAAGCAATTAAAATCCTAATTGAAGAGATTCTAGTAACAGGAGCAAATGTATCAAAATAGTCAATATCCTTTTGTTGTTTATATCCCTTGGCAAACAAACGAGCTTTATATTTATCTACAGTCCCATCTGTTTTCAATTTTCTTTAAATATCCATTTACATACTATGGGTTTAATACCTGGTGGAAGATCCACTAATTCCCATGTATGATTAAATAATATAGATTCAATCTCACTATTAATTGCTTCCTTCCATGAAGAGGAATCAGTTGAATTAATAGCTTCATTGTCTGATTGAGGATCATTATCCACTATAAAGGAATAGAAATCATCACCAAGATTCTTTTCCTTCCTCATCCTAGTGGATCTTCTAGGTGCGATATCATCCAGTTCTAAAACATCATTAGAATTGGATGTACTTGGGATATTCTCTAAAATTTCATTTGAAGGATTAGCTAAGTTTTCTAAGGGAGTTTTCATAGGAAAAATATGCTCAAAAAATTCAGCATTTTTAGATTCAACAATTGTATTGGGTTCTACAACATGTTACCACTTCTAATAACCAAGAATCTATATGCAGCACTATTCTGAGCATAACCTATAAAAACACCATCTAGGGTTCTAGATCCCAATTTTCATTTCTTAGGCTCAGTTAATAAGACTTTAGCTAGACACCCCCAAACTTTGAGGTATTTCAAATTAGGAGGATATCCTTTCCATAATTCATATGGTGTCTTATTTGTCTTCCTACTAGGGATGCGATTTTGAAGAAAACAAGATGACAAAATCACTTCCCCCACAAGTTGTTGGGAGCTCCCGAATTGATTAAAATATAATTCATCATCTCCTTTAGATTTCTATTTTTACATTCAACAATACCATTTGATTGAGGCGAATATGGAGGTGTGTATTCATGTATAATACCATGGTTCTCACAAAATTCATTAAAGGGAGAACAATCATATTCACCACCCCTATCTGAGCGAAGACGTTTTATTTTCTTATTAAGTTGATTTTCTACTTCTGTTTTATAATTAACAATCATTCCAAAGGCTTCATCCTTTGAATGTAGTAAATATAATTTTGTATATCGTGAGAAATCATCTACAAAAATAATGTAGAAATGTTTCCTACCTGTAGATAGATTTCCTTTTAAATCTCCAAGATCAGTGTGAATTAAATCGAGCAATTCAGAATTTCTATGTGAAATTTGAGGACACGGTTTCTTGGTAGATTTAGTTTCAGCACATATTTGACATTTATTATTTAAATTAACAACACCATCAATATCCTTTAGTAAACCTAAATATTTCATGCGTTGTAAATATTTAAAATTAACATGTCCTAATCTACTATGCCATACATCAAAAGAATCAACGATATAAGCAGAAGGACTTATTTCATTAGCAGAAGAGTTTGGTACATTCAATAGAAAGAGACCATTTGAGCAGTAACCCATGCCTAAGTAGTCCCCATACTTGGTGAGAATGACCTTGTTTGATTCAAAGGACACTTTCACCCCAAACTTAACAAGTTGAGAAACAGAAATTAAATTAACACAGATATCTGGGACAAACAACACATCTTTGATCAGCATAATTTTTCCAGAAGTCATCTTGATCATGACATTGCCCTTTCCGGTCACAGGAGAAGCAGTTGAGTTGCACATGACAACCCGATGTTCCTCCTGTCCTACTTCAGTGTAGGTCACAAAGGCATCTCTGTTGCCACTGATGTGGCGACTAGCCCCCGAGTCAAGGATCCAATCATTCTGGTGGAATGATCCCATGTTGATAATGCTGACAAATGCCACAAATACATCCTCAGTAACAAGGTTGGTTGAAGGTTCCTTCGAATCCACTGCTTGTTTCTTCCTATGCCTGCATTTAGGAGAAGTATGACCAGGTTTTCCACAAACATAGCAAAAAACATTCTTTTTATTAATATCTTTGTTTCCCTTATATTTATTCTTATTTCCTTTCCCTTTCTTATTTTTCCACTTATTTTTAGACTGATCAGTAGAAACTTTATTTTCTTTAACTTCATTATTAACAAAGTTAGCAATACATGACAACTCTTTATTCAGTTCAGATTTTTCTCTAGTACGGTTTTGATCTTCAACTCGGATATGTATTATTACACCATCCAATGACATTGTCTTTCTTTTGTGCTTTAAATTGTTCTGGTAATGTTTCCAAGAACCAGACAATTTTTCAATTAAAGAACCCACAGCGAAAGACTCTGGAAGATCAATTTTTTCATTTTTCAAATCATCAAGTAAAGTCTGAAATTCATGAATTTGAGTTGTTATATCTTTATCTTTGTCATATGAAAATTTAGAAAATTCGCAACAGTAATTTTTTGGGTAGAAGCCTCTTCCAGAATATATTTTTTATTCAAACTTTCCCAAATTTCAGATGCAGTTTTAATAGGAAAGTATGCGTCAAACAGTTGGTTAGACAATGTACTTAGAATCACATGTCGACAAATGCGATTTTCTTTTTCCCAATCAATAGAATCTTTTTTAGGTTTGGGTTCAGTTAAAGCAAACGAGACATTAGAAACTTCTAAAGCAGTAATAATTTTTTCTTGCCAACGCCTATATTGTTGTCCATTAAACTGTTCAATTTTTGTAACATCAGAGATTGGTATTTGCGAAATAGTAGAAACAATGACGATTTGGTTGTTATTATTTGATGGTGTCACAGGCGTAAAGGGGGTTTCAAAACCTTCCATATTAGTACCCATTAGAGAAACAAATTACTCTTAAGATTGTTGATCGTATAAGGGTACAAACCACGATGAAAAGGCGTAAACATAAAAGAGTATACCAGAGTATCGCTGAGGCGTGCGAGATGCACTGTCCTTAAGAATATCTCCGTAGTACTCGACGGCAAACGTCTGTGCAGTAGTCTCCTGTGCGGTACTCTCCCAGGATCTAACAACGTGTGTCGACGTGAAGCGTGCACACAGTCACGGCGACAGACGAAAGGTAAATGATCGTTCTTCCAGTGGGTAGACTGCAGGCGGAGGAGAAGAGAGGAAGAAGAAAATGAGAGAAGTTTTTCGTCTGTACTGAACGATAGCGGAAAACAAACATAAATAACCAGAAAAAGAAGCGTGAAAGGATGCGTTCGGTTGCAAAACACGGTGCGGTTTGGAATTGCCAAACGAACAGGTGCATTGCAGCGGCCCAGGTTAAAAAACAGTTCAATGAACCGAAGGGCAAAACCAAGCCGGGGCCGCACCCGCAAAAGGGGCTCCGGGAGGCCGGATTTGCACCCCCCTGCGTGCGGGATGCGATGTGCGCCGACGCGCCCGATTAAAGGTTTCCGGACCGGGCCGGCCCAAATCCCATTGGCAAAGGCCCACCATGCGCGTGCGTAGGGCCTCTTCCCTTTCATTCCTGAATTGTACTATGGACAAGGGTCCATATATAAGGAGGAGGGAAGTCTCCAACACAAGCAATATGGGACTAAACCTTTTGCCTTTTTGGTTTGAAATACATCAAAGAAGTATAACAATCCTCCACTATTTCAAAACAAACAATTTAAAAACTGAGTTGACCAATGGAAGAACTTAAACAAATGACATGCATAAGCTTTGGTAGAACAGAGTTCTTTGAACTAAAGCATAAAGTAGATGTATGTAATCTGTAGAAGATTGGTGGAACTATGTTCTTGAACCAATTCCTCCTTTATCTGATTAGTGGTACATTACTCACATGACATTCATAAAATCAATTACCTTTCTTACGGATTGGCGCCTTTAGGCCATGCGACTGCTGGGAAAATTCATGAATGCTCTAGAGATCTGCCCAAATCTCAATAGGAGTGGCCCCACTCCACACTCATATAGTTGGACTTTCATCAAGTATATATTGTAATATATACACCACCATTAATGGCTATGAAATCCATTAAGAATTATATTCAACTGAATCACTGTAAACTGTTGTTTACATCATAAGAATGAGATACATTTATTACAACACGTTGAGTCCTCTAGTGAATTAGTTTTTCCCATTGAACCTTCTTCCCAGGATCACCGTTCATGAAGGTTGGGTGTCCATCACTTCGACTTCTGGTATGGGCATAGTCCCATTCTCCTCGATGTATCGCTCACTAATCGTTGACTTAATGGCTTTGTTAGAGGATCAGACAAGTTTAATTCTGACTTAACATAATCCATTTAGATTATGCTATCACATACAAGCTGCCTCACAATATTGTGACGTAGACGAATATGTCTACTTTTCCCATTATAAACTTTGTTTTTAGCTCTTGCTATGGCAGCTTGATTATCACAGTGTATAAACACTGGTGGAGAAGGTTTCTCCCAAATGGGAAGATCCATTAGAACATGTCTTAGCCATTTGGCTTCAGTCCCAGCCTTTTCTAAGGCAATAAACTCAGATTCCATAGTGGAACGAGCTATACATGTTTGCTTGGAGGATTTCCAAGACACAACACCTCCACCCATAGTGAATATGTAACCACTTGTAGATTTCAATTCATCTGAATCAGAAATCCAATTGGCATCACAATATCCTTCTAGCACAGTTGGAGATCCACAAAAAATCAATCCATGATTAATTGTGCCTTTAAGGTATCTTAAAACCCTATGTAGAGCATCCAAATGATCCTTATTAGGATTTTAAGTATATCTACTTAATCTCCCCACTGCATATGCTAGATCTGGACAAGTACAGTTCATTAAGTACATCAGGCTTCCAATTACTTGTGCATATTTGACTTGTTGAACACTATTACTTTTATTTTTCTTGAGATTGCAATTAGAATTAAAAGGTGTACTTACCGACTTACAATCAAACATTGAAAACTTATTGAGAATTTTCTCAACATAGTGTTCTTGGGATAGCATGATGCAATCATCATTTTTAAGAAGTTTAATTCCTAAAATTACATCTGCCTCACCCAATCTTTCATGTCAAAATTAGAAGTCAAGAAACCTTTTGTATTATTTATTATATCAATATTAGTGCCAAAAATAAGCATGTCATCTACATAGAGACATATTATAACACAACCTTGGTTATCGACTTTAGAATATACACATTTGTCTCCTTCATTTATATGGAATCCATATGATACAATGACCTTATCAAATTTCTCATGCCACTGTTTAGGTGCTTGTTTCTAACCATAGACAGATTTGATTAGTCTGCATACCATATGTTCTTTTCCCGAAACTACATACCCTTCAGGTTGATCCATATAAATTTCCTCATCTAAATCTCCATTCAAGAAAGCAGTTTTAACATCCATTTGGTGTATAGTTAATTTCTTAATAGATGCCAAAGCAATTAAAATCCTAATTGAAGAGATTCTAGTAACAAGAGCAAAGGTATCAAAATAGTCAATATCCTTTTGTTGTTTATATCCCTTGGCAACCAAACAAGCTTTGTATTTATCTACAGTCCCATATGTTTTCAATTTTCTTTTAAATTTCCATTTACATCCTATGGGTTTAATACCTGGTGGAATATCCACTAATTCCCATGTATGATTAGATAATATAGATTCAATCTCACTATTAATTGCTTCCTTCCATAAAGAGGAATCAGTTGAATTAATAGATTCATTGTAAGATTGAGGATCATTATCCACTATAAAGGAATAGAAATCATCACCAAGATTCTTTTCCTTCCTCATCCTAGTGGATCTTCTAGTTCTATATCATCCGGTTCTAAAACTTCATTAGAATTGGATGTACTTGGGATATTCTCTAAAATTTCATTTGAAGGATTAGCTAAGTTTTCTAAGGGAGTTTTCATAGGAAAAATATGCTAAAAAAATTCAACATTTTTAGATTCAACAATTGTATTAGGTTCTACAACATTGTTGCCACTTCTAATAACCAAGAATCTATATGCATCACTATTCTGAGCATAACCTATAAAAACACCATCTAGGGTTCTAGATCCCAATTTTCATTTCTTAGGCTCAGTTAATAAGACTTTAGCTAGACACCCCCACACTTTGAGGTATTTCAAATTAGGAGGATATTCTTTCCATAATTCATATGGTGTCTTATTTGTCTTCCTACTAGGGATGCGATTTTGAAGAAAACAAGATGACAAAATCACTTCCTCCCACAAGTTGTTGGGTGCTCCCGAATTGATTAAAATAGAATTCATCTTCTGCTTTAGAGTTCTATTTTTACGTTCATCAATACCATTTGATTGAGGCGAATATGGAGGTGTGTATTCATGTATAATACCATGGTTCACACAAAATTCATTAAAGGGAGAACAATCATATTCACCACCCCTATCTGAGCGAAGACGTTTTATTTTCTTATTAAGTTGATTTTCTACTTCTGTTTTATAATTAACAAACATTCCAAAGGCTTCATCCTTTGAATGTAGTAAATATAATTTTGTATATCGTGAGAAATCATCTACAAAAATAATGTAGAAACGTTTCCCACCTCTAGATAGATTTCCTTTTAAATCTCCAAGATCAGTGTGAATTAAATCGAGCAATTCAGAATTTCTATGTGAAATTTGAGGACACTGTTTTGTGGTAGATTTAGTTTCAGCACACATTTGACATTTATTATTTAAATTAACAACACCATCAATATCCTTTAGTAAACCTAAAGATATCATGCGTTGTAAATATTTAAAATTAACATGTCCTAATCTACTGTGCCATACATCAAAAGAATCAACGATATAAGCTGAAGGACTTATTTTATTAGCAGAAGAGTTTGGTATATTCAACAGAAAGAGACCATTTGAGCAGTAACCCATGCCTAAGTAGTCCCCAGACTTGGTGAGAATGTCCTTGTTTGATTCAAAGGACACTTTCACCCCAAACTTAATAAGTTGAGAAATAGAAATTAAATTAACACAGATATCTGGGACAAACAACACATCTTTGATCAGCATAATTTTTCCAGAAGTCATCTTGATCATGACATTTCCCTTTCCGGTCATAGGAGAAGCAGTTGAGTTGCCCATAACAACCCGATGTTCCTCCTATCCTACTTCAGTGTAGGTCACAAAGGCATCTTTGTTGCCACTGATGTGGCGATTAGCCCCCGAGTCAATGATCCAATCATTTTGGTGGAATGATCCCATGCTGATAATGCTGACAAATGCTACAAATACATCCTCAGTAATAAGGTTGGTTGAAGGCTCCTTCGAATCCACTGCTTGTTTCTTCCTATGCCTGCATTTAGGAGAAGTTTGACCAGGTTTGCCACAAACATAGAAAAAAACATTCTTTTTATTAATATCTTTGTTTCCTTTATATTTATTCCTATTGCCTTTCCCTTTCTTATTTTCCACTTATTTTTAGACTGATCAGTAGAAACTTTATTTTCTTTAACTTCATTATTAACAAAGTTAGCAGTACATGACAACTCTTTATTCAGTTCAGATTTTTCTCTAGTACGGTTTTGATCTTCAACTCAGATATGTATTATTACATCATCCAGTGACATTGTCTTTCTTTTCAGCTTTAAATTGTTCTTGTAATGTTTCCATGAACCAGGAAAATTTTCAATTAAAGAACCCACAACGAAAGACTCAGGAAGATCAGTTTTTTCATTTTTCAAATCATCAAGTAAAATATGAAATTCATGAATTTGAGTTGTTATATCTTTATCTTTAGTCATATGAAAATTTAGAAAATTCGCAATAGTAAATTTTTGGGTAGAAGCCTCTTCCAGAATATATTTGTTATTCAGACTTTTCCAAATTTTAGATGCAGTTTTAATAGGAAAGTATGCGTCAAACAGTTGGTTAGACAATGTACTTAGAATCACATGTCGACAAATGCAATTTGCTTTTTCCCAATCAACAAAATCATTTTTAGGTTTGGGTTCAGTTAAAGAAAACGAGACATTAGAAACTTCTAAAGCAGTAATAATTTTTTCTTGCCAACGCCTATATTGTTGTCCATTAAACTGTTCAATTTTCGTAACATCAGGGACTGGTGTTTGTGAAACAGTAGAAACAATGACGATTTGGTTGTTATTATTTGATGGTGTCACAGGCGTAAAGGGGGTTTCAAAACCTTCCATATTAGTACCCATCAGAGAAACAAGTTACTCTTAAGATTGTTGATTGTATAAGGGTACAAACCATGATGAAAAGGCGTAAACATAAAAGAGTATACCAGAGTATCGCTGAGGTGTGCGAGATGCACTGTCCTTAAGAGTATCTCCGCGGTACTCGACGGCGAACGTCTGTGCAGTAGTCTCCTACACGGTTGTCTCCCAGGATCCAACATCGTGTGTCGACGTGAAGCGTGCACACACAGTCACGGCGACGGACGAAAGGTAAATGATCATTCTTCCAGTGGGCAGACTGCAGGTGGAGGAGAAGAGAGGAAGAAGAAAATGAGAGAAGTTTTTCATCTGTACCGAATGATAGTGGAAAACAAACATAACTAACCAGGAAAGGAAGCGTTAAAGGATGCGTTCGGTTGCAAAATGCGGGGCGGTTTGGAACTGCCAAACGAACAGGTGCATTGCTGCGGCCCTGGTTAAAAAATGGTTCAATGAACTGAAGGGCAAAACCAAGCCAGTGCCGCACCCGTACAAGGGGTTCCGGGAGGCCGGATTTGCACCCCCCCTACGCGCGGGATGCGACGTGCACCGACGCGCCCGATTAAAGGGTTTCCGGACCGGGCCGACCCAAACCCCATTGGCAAGGCCCATCATGCGCGTGCGTAGGGACTATTCCTTTTCATTCCTCAATTGTACTATGGAAAAGGGTCTATATATAAGGAGGAGGAAAGTCTCCAACACAAGCAATATGGGACTAAACCTTTTACCTTTTTGGTTTGAAATACATCAAAGAAGTATAACAATCCCTCACTATTTCAAAACAAACGATATAAAAACTGAGTTGACCACTGGAAGAACTTAAACAAATGACATGCATAAGCTTTGGTAGAACTGAGTTCTTTGAGCTAAAGCATAGAGTAGATGTACGTAATCTGTAGAAGATTGGTGGAACTATGTTCTTGAACCAATTCCTCCTTTATCTGATTAGTGGTACATTACTCACATGATATTCATAAAATCAATTACCTTTCTTACGGATTGGCGCCTTTAGGCCATGCACCTACTGGGAAAATTCATGAATGCTCTAGAGATCTGCCCAAATCTCAACAGAGCGGCCCCACTCCACACTCATATAGTTGGACTTTCATCAAGCATATATTGCAGTATATACACCACCATTAATGGCTATGAAATCCATTAAGAATTATATTCAACTAAATCATTGTAAATTGTTGTTTACATCATAAGGATGAGATACATTTATTACAACACGTTGAGTCCTCTAGTGACTTAGTTTTTCCCATTGAACCTTCTTCCCGGGATCACCATTCATGAAGGTTAGGTGTCCATCACTTCGACTTCTGGTATGGGCATAGTCCCATTCTCATCGATGTATCACTCACTAGTTGTTGACTTAATGGCTTTGTCAGAGGATTGACCAAGTTTAATTCTGACTTAACATAATCCATTGAGATTATGCTATCACATACAAGCTGCCTCACAATATTGTGACGTAGACGAATATGTCTACTTTTCCCATTATAAACTTTGTTTTTAGCTCTTGCTATGGAATCTTGATTATCACAGTGTATAAACACTGGTGGAGAAGGTTTCTCCCAAATGGGAAGATCCATTAGAACATGTCTTAGCCATTCGGCTTCAGTCCCAGCCTTTTCTAAGTTAATAAACTCAGATTCCATAGTGGAATGAGCTATACATGTTTGCTTGGAGGATTTCCAAGACACAACAACTCCACCCATAGTGAAGATGTAACCACTTGTAGATTTCAATTCATCTGAATTAGAAATCCAATTGGAAGCACAATATCCTTCTAGCATTGTTGGAGATCCACAAAACATCAATCCATGATTAATTGTGCCTTTAAGGTATCTTAAAACCCTATGTAGAGCATCCCAATGATCCTTATTAGGATTTTGAGTATATCTAATTAATCTCCCCACTGCATATGCTAGATCTGGATGAGTACAGTTCATTAAGTACATCATGCTTCCAATTATTTGTGCATATTTGACTTGTTGAACACGATTACTTTTATTTTTCTTGAGATTGCAATTAGAATTAAAAGGTGTACTTACCAGCTTACAATCAAACATTGAAAACTTATTGAGAATTTTCTCAACATAGTGTTCTTGGGATAGCATGATACAATCATCATTTTTAAGAAGTTTAATTTCTAAAATTACATCTGCCTCACCCATATCTTTCATGTCAAAATTAGAAGCCAAGAAGCCTTTTGTACTATTTATTATATCAATATTAGTGCCAAAAATAAGCATGTCATCTACATAGAGACATATTATAACACAACCTTGGTTATCGAATTTAGAATATATACATTTGTCTCCTTCATTTATATGGAATCCATATGATACAACGACCTTATCAAATTTCTCATGCCACTATTTAGGTGCTTGTTTCAAACCATAGAGAGATTTGATTAGTCTGCATACCATATGTTCTTTTCCCGAAACTACATACCCTTCAGGTTGATCCATATAAATTTCCTCATCTAAATCTCCATTCAAGAAAGTAGTTTTAACATCCATTTGGTGTATAATTAATTTCTTAATAGATGCCAAAGCAATTAAAATCCTAATTGAAAAGATTCTAGTAACAGGAGCAAAGGTATCAAAATAGTCAATATCCTTTTGTTGTTTATATCCCTTGGCAACCAAACGAGCTTTGTATTTATCTACAGTCCCATATGTTTTCAATTTTCTTTTAAATATCCATTTACATCCTATGGGTTTAATTCCTGGTGGAAGATCCACTAATTCCCATGTATGATTAGATAATATAGATTCAATCTCACTATTAATTGCTTCCTTCCATAAAGAGGAATCAGTTGAATTAATAGCTTCATTGTAAGATTGAGGATCATTATCCACTATAAAGGAATAGAAATCATCACCAAGATTCTTTTCCTTCCTCATCCTAATGGATCTTCTAGGTTCTATATCATCCGTATCTAAAACATCATTAGAATTGGATGTACTTGGGATATTCTCTAAAATTTCATTTGAAGGATTAGCTAAGTTTTCTAAGGGAGTTTTCATAGAAAAAATATGCTCAAAAAATTCTGCATTTTTAGATTCAACAATTGTATTAGGTTCTACAACATTGTTGCCATTTCTAATAACCAAGAATCTATATGCAACACTATTCTAAGCATAACCTATAAAAATACCATCTAGGGTTCTAGATCCCAATTTTCATTTCTTAGGCTCAGTTAATAAGACTTTTTCTAGACACCCCCACACTTTGAGGTATTTCAAATTAGGAGGATATCCTTTCCATAATTCATATGGTGTCTTATTTGTCTTCCTACTAGGGATGCAATTTTGAAGAAAACAAGATGACTAAATCGCTTCCCCCCACAAGTTGTTGGGTGCTCCCGAATTGATTAAAATAGAATTCATCATCTCCTTTAGAGTTCTATTTTTACGTTCAGCAATACCATTTGATTGAGGTGAATATGGAGGTGTGTATTCATGTATAATACCATGGTTCACAAAAAATTCATTAAAGGGAGAACAATCATATTCACCACCCCTATCTGAGCGAAGACGTTTTATTTTCTTATTGAGTTGATTTTCTACTTCTATTTTATAATTAACAGACATTCCAAAGGCTTCATCCTTTGAATGTAGTAAATATAATTTTGTATATTATGAGAAATCATATACAAAAATAATGTAGAAACGTTTCCCACCTCTAGATAGATTTCCTTTTAAATCTCCAACATCAGTGTGAATTAAATCGAGCAATTCAGAATTTCTATGTAAAATTTGAGGACATGATTTCTTGGTAGATTTAGTTTCAGCACATATTTGACATCTATTATTTAAATTAACAACACCATCAATATCCTTTAGTAAACCTTAAGATTTCATGCATTGTAAATATTTAAAATTAACATGTCCTAATCTACTGTGCCATACATCAAACGAATCAACTATATAAGCAGAAGGACTTATTTCATTAGCAGAAGAGTTTGGTACATTCAACAGAAAGAGACCATTTGAGAAGTAACCCATGCCTAAGTAGTCCTCAGACTTGGTGAGAATGACCTTGTTTGATTCAAAGGACACTTTCACACCAAACTTAACAAGTTGAGAAATAGAAATTAAATTAACACAGTTATCTGGGACAAACAACACATCTTTGATCAGCAGATTTTTTCTAGAAGTCATCTTGATCATGACATTGCCCTTTCCGGTCACAGGAGAAGCAGTTGAGTTTCCCATGACAACCCGATGTTCCTCCTGTCCTACTTCAGTGTAGGTCACAAAGGCATCTCTGTTTCCACTGATGTGGTGACTAGCTCCCGAGTCAATGATCCAATCATTCTGGTGGAATGATCCCATGCTAATAATGCTGACAAATACCACAAATACGTCCTCAGTAACAAGGTTGGTTGAAGGTTCCTTCGAATCCACTGCTTGTTTCTTCCTATGCCTGCATTTAGGAGAAGTATGACCATGTTTGCCACAAACATAGCAAAAAACATTCTTTTTATTAATATCTTTGTTTACTTTATATTTATTCTTATTTCCTTTCCCTTTCTTATTTTTCCACTTATTTTTAGACTGATAAGTAGAAACTTTATTTTCTTTAACTTCATTATTAATAAAGTTAGCAGTACATGACAACTCTTTATTCAGTTCAGATTTTTCTCTAGTACAATTTTGATCTTCAACTCGGATATGTATTATTACATCATCCAGTGACATTGTCTTTCTTTTGTGCTTTAAATTGTTCTTGTAATGTTTCCAAGAACCAGGCAATTTTTCAATTAAAGAACCCACAAAGAAAGACCCAGGAAGATCAATTTTTTCATTTTTCAAATCATCAAGTAAAATCTAAAATTCATGAATTTGAGTTGTTATATCTTTATCTTCAGTCATATGAAAATTTAGAAAACTCACAACAGTAAATTTTTGGGTAGAAGCCTCTTCCAGAATATATTTTTTATTCAGACTTTCCCAAATTTCGGATGCAGTTTTAATAGGAAAGTATGCATCAAACATTTGGTTAGACAATGTACTTAGAATCACATGTCGACAAATGCGATTTGCTTTTTTCCAATCAACAAAATCATTTTCAGGTTTGGGTTCAGTTAAAGCAAACGAGACATTAGAAACTTCTAAAGTAGTAATAATTTTTTCTTGCCAACATCTATATTGTTGTCCATTAAACTGTTCAATTTTCGTAACATCAGGGATTGGTGTTTGTGAAACTGTAGAAACAATGACGATTTGGTTGTTATTATTTGATGGTGTCATAGGCGTAAAGGGGGTTTCAAAACCTTCCATATTAGTACCCATCAGAGAAACAAGTACCTCTTAAGATTGTTGATCGTATAAGGGTACAAACCACGATGAAAAGGCGTAAATATAAAAGAGTATATCAGAGTATCGCCGAGGCGTGTGAGATGCAATGTCCTTAAGAATATCTCCACGGTACTCGACGGCGAACGTCTGTGCAGTAGTCTCCTGCGCGATACTCTCCCAGGATCCAACAGCGTGTGTCGACGTAAAGCGTGCACACACAGTCATGGCGACGAACGAAAGGTAAATGATCGTTCTTCGAGTGGGCAGACTATAGGCAGAGGAGAAGAGAGGAAGAAGAAAACGAGAGAAGTTTTTCGTCTGTACCGAACGATAGAGGAAAACAAACATAAATAACCAAGAAAGGAAGCGTGAAAGGATGCGTTCGGTTGCAAAACGCAGTGCGGTTTGGAACTGCCAAACGAACAGGTGCATTGCAGCGGCCCAGGTTAAAAAATGGTTCAATGAACTGAAGGGTAAAACTAAACCGGGGCCGTGCCCGCACAAGGGGCTTCGGGAGGCCAGATTTGCACCCCCCTGCGCGTGGGATGCGACGTGCGCCGACACGCCCAATTAAAGGGTTTCCGGACTGGGCCGGCCCAAAGCCCATTGGCAAGGCCCGCCATGCGCGTGCGTAGGGCCTATTCCCTTTCATTCCTCAATTGTACTATGGAAAAGGGTCCATATATAAAGAGGAGGGAAGTCTCCAACACAAGCACTATGAGACTAAACATTTTGCCTTTTTGGTTTGAAATACATCAAAGAAGTATAATAATCCCCCACTATTTCAAAACAAACAATATAAAAACTGAGTTGACCACTGGAAGAACTTAAACAAATGACTTGCATAAGCTTTGGTAGAACTGAGTTCTTTGAACTAAAGCATAGAGTAGATGTACGTAATCTGTAGAAGATTGGTGGAACTATGTTCTTGAACCAATTCCTTCTTTATCTAATTAGTGGTACATTACTCACGTTCTAGACCATGCGCCTGCTGGGAAAATTTATGAATGCTCTAGAGATCTGCCCAAATCTCAACAGGAGCGGCCCCACTCCACGCTCATATAGTTGGACTTTCATCAAGCATATTTTGCAGTATATACACCACCATTAATGGCTATGAAATCCATTAAGAATTATATTCAACTGAATCACTATAAAGTGTTGTTTACATCATAAGAATGAGATACATTTATTACAACACGTTGAGTCCTATAGTGACTTAGTTTTTCCCATTGAACCTTCTTCCCGGGATCACCGTTCATGAAGGTTGGGTGTCCATCACTTCGACTTCTGGTATGGGCATAGTCCGATTCTCCTTGATGTATCACTCACTACTTGTTGACTTAATGTCTTTGTCAGAGGATCGGCCGAGTTTAATTCTGACTTCACATAATCCATTGAGATTATGCTATCACATACAAGCTGCCTCACAATATTGTGACGTAGACGAATATGTCTACTTTTCCCATTATAAACTTTGTTTTTAGCTCTTTCTATGGCAGCTTGATTATCACAGTGTATAAACACTGGTGGAGAAGGTTTCTCCCAAATGGGAAGATCCATTAGAACATGTCTTAGCCATTCGACTTCAGTCCCAACCTTTTCTAAGGCAATAAACTCAGATTCCATAGTGGAACGAGCTATACATGTTTGCTTCGAGGATTTCCAAGACACAACACCTCCACCCATAGTGAAGATGTAACCACTTGTAGATTTCAATTCATCTGAATCAGAAATCCAATTGGCAGCACAATATCCTTCTAGCACAGTTGGAGATCCACAAAAAATCAATCCCTGATTAATTGTGCCTTTAAGGTATCTTAAAACCCTATGTAGAGCATCCCAATGATCCTTATTAGAATTTTGAGTATATCTACTTAATCTCCCCACTGCATATGCTAGATCTGGATGAGTACAGTTCTTTAAGTACATCAGGATTCCAATTACTTGTGCATATTTGACTTGTTGAACACTATTACTTTTATTTTTCTTGAGTTTGCAATTAGAATTAAAAGGTGTACTTAGCTACAATCAAACATTGAAAACTTATTGAGAATTTTCTCAACATAGTGTTCTTGGGATAGCATGATGCAATCATCATTTTTAAGAAGTTTAAATCCTAAAATTACATCTGCCTCACCCATATCTTTCATGTCAAAATTAGAAGCCAAGAAGCCTTTTGTACTGTCTATTATATCAATATTAGTGCCAAAAATAAGCATGTCATCTACATAGAGACATTTATAACAAAACCTTGGTTATCGACTTTAGAATATATACATTTGTCTCCTTCATTTATATGGAATCCATACGATACAACGACCTTATCAAATTTCTCATGCCACTGTTTAGGTGCTTGTTTCAAACCATAGACAGATTTGATTAGTCTGCATACCATATGTTCTTTTCCCGAAACTACATACCCTTCAGGTTGATCCATATAAATTTCCTCATCTAAATCTCCATTCAAGAAAGCAGTTTTAACATCCATTTGGTGTATAATTAATTTCTTAATAGATGCCAAAGCAATTAAAATCCTAATTGAAGAGATTCTAGTAACAGGAGCAAAGGTATCAAAATAGTCAATATCCTTTTGTTGTTTATATCCCTTGGCAACCAAGCGAGCTTTGTATTTATCTACAGTCCCATCTGTTTTCAATTTTCTTTTAAATATCCATTTACATCCTATGGGTTTAATACCTGGTGGAAGATCCATTAATTCCCATATATGATTAGATAATATAGATTCAATCTCACTATTAATTGCTTCCTTCCATAAAGTGGAATCAGTTGAATTAATAGCTTCATTGTAAGATTGAGGATCATTATCCACTATAAAGGAATAGAAATCATCACCAAGATTCTTTTCCTTCCTCATCCTAGTGGATCTTCTAGGTTCTATATCATCCAGTTCTAAAACAACATTAGAATTGGATGTACTTGGGATATTCTCTAAAATTTCATTTGAAGGATTAGCTAAGTTTTCTAAGGGAGTTTTCATAGGAAAAATATGCTCAAAAAATTCAGCATTTTTAGATTCAACAATTGTATTAGGTTCTACAACATTGTTGCCACTTCTAATAACCAAGAATCTTTATGCAACACTATTCTGAGCATAACCTATAAAAACACCATCTAGGGTTCTAGATCCCAATTTTTCGTTTCTTAGGCTCAGTTAATAAGACTTTAGATAGACACCCCCACACTTTGAGGTATTTCAAATTAGGAGGATATCCTTTCCATAATTCATATGTTGTCTTTTTTGTCTTCCTACTAGGGATGCGATTTTGAAGAAAACAAGATGACAAAATCGCTTCCCCCCACAAGTTGTTGGGTGCTCCTGAATTGATTAAAATAGAATTCATCATCTCCTTTAGAGTTCTATTTTTACGTTCAGCAATACCATTTGATTGAGGCGAATATGGAGGTGTGTATTCATGTATAATACCATGGTTCACACAAAATTCATTAAAGGGAGAACAATCATATTCACCACCCCTATCTGAGCGAAGACGTTTTATTTTCTTATTGAGTTGATTTTCTACTTCTGTTTTATAATTAACAAACATTCCAAAGGCTTCATCCTTTGAATGTAGTAAATATAATTTTGTATATCGTGAGAAATCATCTACAAAAATAATGTAGAAACGTTTCCCACCTCTAGATATATTTCCTTTTAAATCTCCAAGATCAGTGTGAATAAAATCGAGCAATTCATAATTTCTATGTGAAATTTGAGGACACGGTTTCTTGGTAGATTTAGTTTCAGCACATATTTGACATTTATTATTTAAATTAACAACACCATCAATATCCTTTAGTAAACCTACAGATTTCATGCGTTGTAAATATTTAAAATTAACATGTCATAATCTACTGTGCCATACATCAAAAGAATCAACGATATAAGCTGAAGGACTTATTTCATTAGCAGAAGAGTTTGGTACATTCAACAGAAAGAGACCATTTGAGCAGTAACCCATGCCTAAGTAGTTCCCAGACTTGGTGAGAATGACCTTGTTTGATTCAAAGGGCACTTTCACCCCAAACATAACAAGTTGAGAAATAGAAAATAAATTAACACGGATATCTGGGACTAATAACACATCTTTGATCAGCAAAATTTTTCCAGAAGTCATCTTGATCATGACATTGCCCTTTCTGGTCACAGGAGAAGCAGTTGAGTTGCCCATGAAAACCCGATGTTCCTCCTGTCCTACTTCAGTGTAGGTCACAAAGGCATCTCTGTTGCCACTGATGTTGCGACTAGCCCCCCAGTCAATGATCCAATCATTCTGGTGGAATGATCCCATGCTGATAATGCTGACAAATGCCACAAATACGTCCTCAGTAACAAGGTTGGTTGAAAGTTCCTTCAAATCCACTGCTTGTTTCTTCCTATGCCTGCATTTAGGAGAAGTATGACCAGGTTTGCCACAAACATAGTAAAAAACATTCTTTTTATTAATATCTTTGTTTCCTTTATATTTATTCTTATTTCCTTTCCCTTTTTTATTTTTCCACTTATTTTTAGACTGATCAGTAGAAACTTTATTTTCTTTAACTTCATTATTAACAAAGTTAGCAGTACATGACAACTCTTTATTCAGTTCAGGTTTTTCTCTAGTACGGTTTTGATCTTCAACTCAGATATGTATTATTACATCATCCAGTGACATTGTCTTTCTTTTGTGCTTTAAATTGTTCTTGTAATGTTTCCAAGAACCAGGTAATGTTTCAATTAAAGAACCCACAACGAAAGACTCAGGAAGATCAATGTTTTCATTTTTCAAATAATCAAGTAAAATCTAAAATTCATGAATTTGAGTTGTTATATTTTTATCTTCAGTCATATGAAAATTAAGAAAATTCGCAACAGTAATTTTTTTAGGTAGAAGCCTCTTCCAGAATATATTTTTTATTCAGACTTTTCCAAATTTCGGATGCAGTTTTAATAGGAAAGTATGCATCAAATAGTTGGTTAGACAATATACTTAGAATCACATGTCGACAAATGCGATTTGCTTTTTCCCAATCAACATAATCATTTTCAGGTTTGAGTTCAGTTAAAGCAAACGAGACATTAGAAACTTATAAAGCAGTAATAATTTTTTCTTGCCAACGCCTATATTGTTGTCCATTAAACTGTTCAATTTTCGTAACATCAGGGATTGGTGTTTGCGAAACAGTAGAAACAGTGACGATTTGGTTGTTATTATTTGATGGTGTCACAGACGTAAAGGGGGTTTCAAAACCTTCCATATTAGTACCCATCAGAGAAACAAGTTACTCTTAAGATTGTTGATCGTATAAGGGTGCAAACCATGATGAAAAGGCGTAAACATAAAAGAGTATACCAGAGTATCGCTGAGGCGTACAAGATGCACAGTCCTTAAGAGTACCTCTGCGGTACTCGACGGCGAACGTCTGTGCAGTAGTCTCCTGCACGGTACTCTCCCAGGATCCAACAGCGTGTGTCGACGTGAAGCGTGCACACACAATCACGGCGACGGACGAAAGGTAAATGATCGTTCTTCCAGTGGGCAGACTGAAGACGGAGGAGAAGAGAGGAAGAAGAAAATGAGAGAAGTTTTTCGTCTGTACCGAACAATAGCGGAAAACAAATATAAATAACCAGGAAAGGAAGCGTTCGGTTGCAAAACGCAGTGCGGTTTGGAACTGGCAAACGAACAGGTGCATTGCAGCGGCCCAGGTTAAAAAATAATTCAATGAACCTAAGGGCAAAATCAAGCCGGGGCCGCGCTCGCGCAAGGGGCTCCGGGAGGCCGGATTTGCACCCCCCTGCGCGCGGGATGCGACATGCCCGATTAAAGGGTTTCCGGACCGGGCCGGCCCAAACCCTATTGGCAAGGTCCACTATGCGCGTGTGTAGGGCCTATTTCCTTTCATTTCTCAATTGTACTATGGACAATGGTCCATATATAAGGAGGAGGAAAGTCTCCAACACAAACAATATGAGACTAAACCTTTTGTCTTTTTGGTTTGAAATACATCAAAGAAGTATAACAGGGTTGTATATACCCCGGCCCCTCCTCAGGCCATAGAAGCGCTTCTCAAACAAGTGATTTATATCAACACGTCCTAAACCCTTGACCATCCCGATTGCTTGTACTGGTTGCCAATGCCCTATAATAATTACTACTGCTTATGCATGGAGTCTAATCCAAGTCGTTTTTGCTTTCTTATATATGTGATTGTGTTGTTTTCACCTCGTTACTACTGATTATTTATAGACTCGTAATGCCTTCGGAGGCGATCCAACATCATATTAGCTAGCCTGTGTGATTATGTTGTGCTTGCCTCACTAGTACTGATTATGTGTTGCTTTGTCTGTCACGGCATCATTCTTAACCTCAAATAATACTGTTACACATCAAGTGCGTAACAACGGTAAAACTTGATGACAATAACCGTATGTTCTGGGACCTATGCGTTCATCATATTGATACCCTCTTCTTTGTGACGCACAACAAATCCAAGTTTTGTGAAATATGAATAGAGTAAAACTAAGTAAGTTGATTGGGAAAAGTGGGCAGAACTTGACTCTCAAGTCATTTCCTGGCTCCTGAATGATTGTGAATTTCAATATTGTTTCATTCTTATAATCTTTTCTACTACCAAGGAGTAGACTTGTCAAGATAGTTCATTTGCCTATGGGTCGATCCATTTAATTTGGGTCTGAGTAGAGGATATAGTCACCTATTAAAACGTTCTAGACTCTACATGACCCATCTAAATGTGGGTTTCACTGGTGGACTGTATCTGCAGGTGACCCGCCCAATTCTGTTTAAGAAAAACAAAATCAAATCCACTAGATGTAAATGGGCAAATCTAGTTATTTACACGTGCTTTCATTTAGGATACCCTTCCTAACTACGTATCATGTTGTACAAGTTTTTTGTTTTGTTTTGCATATTTCATAAACGAGATCGAACCGGAGTTGGCATCCTAGATAGAGTGTAAAATCTATAGGTATTGGCTAGGCCAGCACCATACTCTGCCAAACTGTGCGCGAATGTGTTAGCCACTTTGTGGACAATATGACACGTCCACCCGTGATCTTGAAGCGTAGATCTAAGGTTTTTTTATCTCTACTTGTATCTTTAAGAAGCATGTGACCACCTCTCATTGCCCACACCAATGTGTGATAGTCACATTCGACATTTACCACGCTAAGCCTATTTGTTAATACAATATTCTTGGCCTATTTCTAAAGCAGTATTACAATTACCTAGAGAATCAAAATCCGGGGATGGTTCTGCAAAGCCAAAAGTAATGTTGCCTAAGTGATCTCCAATTGCCCCTCCATATGCTTGGCCCGAAAGGGACAATTCTTGAGATCTCTGGTTGATCCCCCAATGTTCAATTTGGCTATGGACGGTGTGGGAGGAATCCATCTAATTTCTTTATGCCTATAGTCCCTAATATGCATCTCTTGGGTGAGCGAAGATTCCACTTATTCCAAGGTGATCACTCTAGGGGTCCATATCTTGTTCAAAATCAAGCCTTTAGAAGAAGCTCTACAAAATGAAACCTATCATCTTCCATATTCTATTCTCTCCATAGACATCCTAGTCTCTTCATATTTATTTGAACATCATGCTACCCATATGCACCAAAGAATAACAAGCAGGAGAGACCCCTTCATCAACCGAAGCCATGTATGCTATGAGGCCATACTCCAACTCAAGCTCAAGCCAATGGTAATGGGTGACCTTTAGTAAAGGAGTTATCTTCCATTAGGATCTAAACCTTAGTTCACACTAGTTTTTGATCTCACTATATCTAAGGAGATGATCTAGGATCTCAATACATGCCTCCCTTCATACAACAATCACACCTAGATGCTAGTTGGATATTGCAAGTCTCAATATGGTAGTCATCTGGTATCACTCCTCAATTTAGTTTCCATGCAAACATATTATTTGAAGGGAGAGATATGGGTTCCAGACCCATTTGTATCCTATAAAGCTCCTAAAATTGCTAGCTGGCTTAACCAAGGTTGCTCTTGTAGAGGAAATATTAAAATTTCCATCCTTTGTAGGGGTCCAAATAGCAGAGCCTAAGGTACTTGGTATCACACTAACCTATCATATGAGACTTTCTACGCCCTCTTCATTTATGGAACTCATAAGGATAGAGCTACGCCAAGTCTTGTCAAAATTTAAAGCTTCCCATAGTCTAAGGCCAGGGTCAATCTCCATTCGATCATGTTTCCATGCTATCATGTCCATCGAGCCCCATTCCACCCTCTTAGAAAGTTAATCTCCTCATCCTATCTCCCATCTAGTGTTCCTCATGACCACATGTAGTAGCCTGAATCCTCTTCCAGTAGGTAGAGTAGGTAGAGACATGGACACCTTTCTTAGGGATCCATATATATTCTAAGTCTTGGTCATATTCCACCCGCTTGTATTTATCTCCACAAAACAAGGTCCAAAGAGATTCTCCCTTTAATACATCCCATGCTACTTTCAAGAGGAAACTCTTAAATCTAGATCTCATCCCTGGTATGCCTGGGCCCCCTTCCTCAATGGGTTGGTTGTCTCTCCTTAGTTAATCCAATGTATCCTCTTCGCTCCATCTTGGGGTTCCCATAGGAAATTAGCAATTTTTCTTTCAATGGTGTGGATGGTCGGCATCCGTATCACACAAGTCCCTAGAGTGTGTAGAGGTATTGAAGAAAGGATTGACTGATCAATGTAAGACTGCTGAAAAAAGAAAGAAGGTTCCCTCCCCAGGTAGCCAACCTATTCATAATCTTTTCAACCACACCCTAATAGTATCTAATCAACATCCTCCCCGGGAAGAGTGGGACCCTGAGGTATTTAATTGGATCCAGGGTGCATTGGTAGTACCATTTTGTGGAAATCAGACTAAGTCTAAAAGTCAATCTGGATCCTAGCATGATCACATATTTCCTCTTATTGATCATTTTCCTAGATGCTTTTGAATAACCCCCCGATATCTTCCGTAACCTAGAAGCTGTGTTATCATCTAGGTTTATAAAGAGAATAAGAACATTGAAAAACATAAGGTGTGGAGGTGTTATTCCACCACTAGTGATGTACCTTGTGATCAATCCATTCTCCATGTCTCATCTTATGTGAGAGAATGAATAGGAATGTGAAAGGGGATTTCCCTATCTAAGTCTCCTAGAGCCTATGTAGAAGACAAAAGTCCTACCATTCATCCCAATTGAGAACCATCCCCTTTGTTTATGTTCATTATGTTTTTGACCACCCTGCCGTCAAAACCTTCTTGGTGTAGGACCGCCTCGATGAAACACCACCACATCATTATCAAGATTTTGACATATCTACTTTAAAAGCTAAGTTTTCCTTATACGCTTCTCCTATAAAAGGGTCCCACATTAGTTCATTATCTAGTCTAATGTTGTCTCTTATATTCTTATCTTTGATAAATGCTGCTTGCTCTAAGGATATGCTTATAGAGGAGAGGCATAATTCTAGATAGAAGTATCTTAAAGACTAATATGAGCACTACATTACCCACATTAATTAGTATAAAGTCAAAATGTCATTCATGGATGTCAATTTTAGGTATGAGCTTAATGTGTACACATCTAATTCTCCTATGGATGTCCCTCCTACCAGACAATGACAAATGAATTTAGTAATATCTTTTTTAACATATTCCCAATATGCCTTATAGCAAGTGGTGGTGAACCTATTTGGTCTGGGTACACTTTCATTGTCCATGTCTAAAAGTATCATACAAACCTCCTCCTCAAACACCTCTTCGAGAGTATCCCGATTGTATTCCTTGTTAACAGTCCTAGTTAAGATATTGAAAAATTGTTCTATTACCTCATTCTCCCCAGCTTGTAAAAGGGGTGTAATACTGAAACACTTCTTGTCCTACTTCGTCCTCCCCTATCTCCTAGGTTTCATCATCCCTTATGAGTTTGCCAACTTTTAAGTATCATCTACATGCTTTAACATGGGTATGCAAAAAATTGTATTTTTATCACCTTTTTTAAGCCATCTAATGCCAAAATTTCCCCTTCAATATGAATCCTCCCATCTAAGAAATTCCTCTAGCTCACTTTAACCTTCGTAGACTTCCACTATCACCTCAAGGTTATCCAATGCATCTCCCAGATTCTGCATTGTGTCAAACTTCCTTTGAAGACCCCATATTTAAAAAAAAATGTTGCCTATTTTGAGCTTATTCCATTCCCTAAGAGCTATATTGAGTGATTTTTGTTTTTCAAAAAGCCTATAAGAAGGATTTCCCCAAGTCTCTGGGTCCAATTTTCTCTAGTAACGCACAAAACAATTTTGTGATGGATCCATATCTTGTGGAACCTAAAATCTGGATGGGAAACTTAAAAAATCTATATGATATATAGATAAGAAAAGAGGGAAATGATATGAAGACCAAGTTTTAATTAGGTATTCTTCAGAATTTTCAAATTGTTTGGCCATGTTAGGTTTGTAAAACCTCTATCTAACTTACCCCAAATGCTAGGAAGCCCTTTGTATTGATCAACTTAGGGAGAATAATTGTCTATGAAAGGTATATATCTAGCACCCATCCCAAGTATACATGTTTTGAAAATTTTCACAACCCTATGGAAAGGTTCCTCCCCACCAATCCTCTCATCTCACTTCCTATAAGTGTTGAAGTATTCGACTATGATCTAAAGCGTTGTATCATTCACAACCTAAAGGTCATATAACTCTTGCCAAAGTTCATGCCTCTTAGTATTGTTACAGGATGAGTATACAAAGGTTACCCTAATCCTAAGTTCTATGATCCCACAAATAACGAAAATGTTCTATTTGGATTTGGATGTTAGGCTAGGAGTTGCATAATAGTACATTAAGGCTCATATTTTCCCTCCTACTTCTCCATATGTAGCTACCCAATCCATACTAGTTACCCTGAACTAGTCTTTAGCTCCATCATATTCTAAAAAATGTTCTAGATGGCCAAACGCAAAATCCTCCCGTCTTTACATAAATATTTTAACCATTCCATAGTAGAGTTCCATACAATGAATGTATCCATTACAGAAGGAACCTCCATCTAAGTGAGGTTAGCTTATTAAAGTACACCTAGATCCATTACCTCCAACTCCTCTTCTGAAGCCTACAATATAACCACCCCTCCCCTCAGTTGACCCCCAGAGTCACCATCCCAAACCCAACCGAGCTCTGCCAAAAACATAATCTAACCTCTTGGTTGACTAGGAGGAGCCAAGGGGCATGTCATCCCTAGATAAGCCTAAGACAAATCTACCTTATCTGAGTGTCCCTCACTTGAAAATGTAACTGACCTCTCCAAAAGCACCTCACCAAAACCATGATGCTCAACCCTTGTGTATCCTCAACACGACCTAGAGATCTCCAACCTCCCCTGGCATAGGAAAGGGAGACTCGTGTGGTAAAAATATACAAGAAAGTGATAAAATAATATAGATGGCATGAATGTTGTTATCTGTATTACACATGATCTCTGTCGTCTTCTCTGCCTCACCATCGATCCATAATCTGACCGCATCTAAGATGTCTCTAAATCTTCTACTGATGTCAGATGCTTTACCTCCACTGTCACCCCTATGTGACTGTTGTAATTTGTCACATGGCCTTTGTGTGGGTCGTGCACGCAGACAACCACCTATGCTGGGAGGTCAGGATGGACTCCTATACCTTGTCAAGGAGTCAAGGTTGCCCACCATTCTAGTGGAGTATACCAGGCTCAACCATGTCATTGAGATGACTCATCGTGCCATTGTGATCAAGCAAGGTCGAGCCTAAGGAAGACTCACATTAGGCCATTAATGTAAGGACCCTGACCTGGGTTTTGGTCTAACCTATTGTTTTGCCTAAATGAGTTGTTTATAACTTTAATCTAATCCTTTTAGATGTTTTGTAAGCATGTAACACACTTATGTTCCAAGTTTAGTTCTGTTTGGATAATGTTTACCTATTTTGGACCAGAGTGTAATTTACCCAAGATGAGGGCTATCTTGCAATATGTAACATTTTGAGGTTCCCTTAGTTATTTAGCATCATTATTGAGAGGATGATGCTATGGGGCACCTTGTGGAGAGCTTAAGTTTCAAGTTGAGCCTATGTGGATGATGCTTGTGCTTTATGTGATAGTTTTGGTGTAAATTGCAATTTACCCAAATTAAAGGGTTAACATGAAATTTACCATATCTAGAGTGTTCTTCCTTTTGCTTGAAATCATATATAATATAGAGAAATAGGTGGGCACCTAGCTTAGACCTCAGGCAAGAGATGATATCCTAAGTGGTGATAATGATCTATGGATAATGTGTGTGTTGACCTTGGAAGGTAGTGTATCAGCTTGAGGTAGTGTAGTGTACTGGTTTGGAGGAGTGGAACCCTTGGTAGGAAGCCAAGAGGCCGATACTATACCTAGAGTATATCACCATAACCTTACAAGTTAAGGTGGTTGCACGTTGTCTTTGCACATGGACAAGTGTCACCTAGACTCTTAAGGTGATGACACCTCTCTTTTGATCTCTCTTTCTCCCTCCAAGTATATAACCCCCTCCCTCTTCATACAAGTGAACCCTTTCATCCATTATTGTTCTTCTCCTCCCAGTGGACGAGATTGGGAGCTCAAGGATCTAGAAAAATCCCCCATGGAGCTTGGGAGGTCAAGTTCCTTACTCATGGAGATTCTTGGTTTGCTTCCATCTTGGTGAGTTATGTTTCTTGGTGACAGTTCCTTTAAGCTTTCTTCTTCATCTCTTTCTTCCCCTCTTGACCATGGATCATACCTTGAATAAAGGATGAATAGGTCGTGGTTCTCCCTCTCCTTCTTTTCTCCTTGAGCTATCATAACCATGGCATCTTCTTCTTTCTAGGAGATAAGGTTGAGGTCGAGTTTGAGACTCTTGATGGATCATATTCAACCTTGATAAACATGGGATTTGGAGATTTGATCATGGAGCTTGAACCCTTGGAGAAGACCTTCTTGAGGCGGGTTATATAACTCTTAGCCTTCTTTGTTATTTTCACTCTTTCATATGCCTATACTGTTTCTTATCTCTAAATCATTTACCTCATATATGAAAGGAGTCATTGATGGTTTGGAGAACTATTTTGATGGAGGAATTTCATTTAGTATTCTGTCCATTTTCAGTACTTTTCTACCCTGATAATAGAAGGACTAGTTGCCGACATCCCAAGGTTGAAGATGACAAGTCGACACATACACCAAGTGGTGAATGGTCGTCATGACTTGTGGTGTTTAGACCGATAGGTTGAGGGTGATAATCCGTCATGCCCTAGAGAAGCTAAACCGATATGTTTGCCAAACTAACATGCTATGAGGGTGCTAGCCCGTTATGACCACGAGGATGGTTTGTGAGCTAATATGTCTTGAGTGTTAAACCGGGACGCCTTGGTTGAGCAAGAGGCCGACATGACAATGCCCTAGCCCTAACAACCCATCACGCTTAGGGTTGCCCGTCATACTTTCAAGAAGGGATAAACCGATACACCTCAACTGTATCAGCCCGACATGCTTGGAATGATGTTAAAATGATACACTCAAGATGTTATAAATTGAGACAACCATGATCAGATAAACCAACATACCTAGTTGGTGTTCGAACTATGATGCAACGTGGATGACAAGCCGACACACCTTGGAAGGGATGAAACCAATACCTAGGGTTGATGATAAACTTATATCTTAAGTTGAAGGTGAAACTGACATCTAGGGTTAAAGGATAAACCGAGATGCCATGTAATTACTTAAGTTGATACACGCGTATTGAAGGGTTGTTACACCTATACATTTGTATGGATATAATTAATACATAGTATGATGATCTATCTAAGATGTCACAACTATGAATGGTTAATCTTTAAATTTTGATGCTTAGCCCTAAGACTCTCAAAGAAGGTGGAAGGTTATATAAGTACAGTTTAGTGGTAAAGTGACCCTTCATTAATCTTAATCATAAAATGGTAAGACTTATGTGCTCACCATAATGAAAGATTCTAATCCATGACAAGTGTCTTCTATATTCTTTTCTACATGATCATAACTTGTGAGAGAGGTTGATGGGACAACTATGTGAGTACATGATAGTGGAGATGAGCCTTTTTGGAATGAAGGAGTGTTAGTTTTGTATAGAAATCATATGAACATGTTTAATAATCTAATAGGTGCCTTGTGTATAATTTGAAGTAAAACCCTATAGTTATGTAACAGAAGACTTGAACTTCCTTAGTAAGATAATGTGGTTGATAGCTTGTAAAGAGTAATGACATATGGATCACTTAATGATGAAACATCATGTTGGTGCGATAGTCAATGTGTTTACATAATGCACTGTTATAGCCCACGCAACTTAAAGAGCGGTACACATATGCAATTATGAAATGATGATACCTAGTGTTGATGGCACAATGATTTATTCATGTCTAACTAATGTTTTTCAAACCTAAATTGGTTACAAGAAAGTAGAAATAGTGTGTTTAGGGTTTGGTGATAATAACCATGATGTAAAACCCTAATTAGCTATATGTGAAGAGAACTAACCCTACTTATAAGGGTAAGTCATATGATTGAAGGTGTATGAATAGAAAACATGATATTGTACTCTCTCTTAATTACGTGACTTTAACCTTGTTAGTTAATTGGGTGTTATAATTAGTGAATACTATGAAGATGGTTAAATGATATGAAACGTTGGCTAAATGTCTCGGTAAGGGAACATGGAAAAGTATAAAAATGTGAATGTGCTTACTTGGTTACATTGTCTAATTCTTAGCCCCATACACCCCAACTTATAGGAGGTGGTGAAAGTCAAATATTTGAGATAGAATGATGCTTGAGAAACTTATGTGAAATAAGAATGAAGCCTAATCCTAAATTAGAGAACTTATGATGCATTCCTTGCTTTATTTAAAGATGTTTAATATGTTTTGACATATTCTCTCTCTGAATGTAGTAGCTAATGATTGCTATGGAAAGTACATGTGATGTGGCATGCGTGATGATTGGCATAAATACTACTTATATTCCAATAAGGCATGATGAGATAACCATAAATCATAAGTGTGATGTGATGGGTCTTAGGACCTGACAAGGGCTTAATGCCTATTTGAGATGATATCCTGCAGTACTAGAATGAAGGATTGATATCCCATAGTGATGTGACATTGGTGATATCCTTGAGAGTATGTGAAACAGTGGTGATGGTATTGTGAATGATCATGATGCAAACATTATGAGGTGATAGTGTGACAAGCTCACACCCTATATGTTCACATCTATTTAAAGTGTGCTATGCCCTTATTTTATAGAGTTTGATATGGTTTTATATGTTGTAACTTGATTGATGCTGAAAGACACTCAAATGACCTAACTAATCAAGTGGAACCTAATCATGTAGCTTGCCCTGTGCCATAGATCCATTCAGTGTCAACATCTGCTAGATGGTGAAATGAGTTTAACCCAGAGTGCATATTTTTGAATATGCAGGGGTGAGGACGAATATCCCCTTATGTCCAAGATATGTGACATGGGATTGGCTGCAGACCATACCCTGGAAAGAGTGCGACTTCAGGTCATAACTCAGTGATATGTGACACAAGATTGGCTACGGGCCATACCTCGGAAAGAGTGTAGCTGCGGGCCGTAGCTTAGCTTCATTAGTGTCGTGACCTGTACCAAGGCGGGCTAGGTTTGCACAGTTGGACTATATATCATTGGAAGTATTTTGACTGATGATGTCACTTCAGGTTTCACTCGTGTACTGACCACGAGGTTTACTAAGGTTGTGGATTCTGTCTCTTTCACTAGACCTGGCATGGTATCGATTTTAGCTTAGCAGTGGTCAGTTGCATTTGGGTGGTACGACTCAAATCCTCGAGGCATAATAAATTCGTAAATAGCCGTGTGGCATGTTTTTTTAGAATCAAATATGAGAACATTGGATGAGGCCTTGCTTTGATTTCATACTATTTATTTTGTAACAATTATACACGTTATCATATTCCTTTTCAAGCTTAAAGATAATCTACTATGTAGTGTAGATGCCTAAGCTGCTTAAACAAATGATAGTTGACCTGCTTAAGAGAATTACCGAATCTACTCATCTTATAATCATATTCCTTTATGCTTAGTTATATGTGATAATAATAGACTAGGCGGAGAGTTATATCTCTTTCTTGGACTTTTGTCTCGCCCTATTGGTTAAATATCTTTTAGGTGGACATGCATGCCAAGCTAATGACCTGGAAGCTGAGGACATGATACGAAGAGAAACTACACTCGGTACATCATAGTATATGGACAATGTCTACTAATAGAGTCCTCTATGTCATCCCTGTACACTAAGGTCCTTGGGGGTGTTCTCGATGTGTTTTGATGACTTGATGATCATTATGTGATTTTGACTTGTGTACCCTTGGTGATATGCATATACATGTGGAATTGTTATCTTATGTAACAAGTTGATTGGAAAACAATATTGTAACACGTTGAATATATGTTATGAAATGCAAGTGTTGACTCTTGTGGAATAAATCTCAACTCATGGTGCTTGTTGCAAATTGATTTTAATTTCCTGTGTTTTTTGGTAATTCAATGTTAATGGTTAATCGTGGTTTAAGTTTTGAGTAATCTCACTTTGTGTGGAAAAGTGTATCACATTTGGTTGATATAAGAGCTCTAGGTTTGCTGAGTCTATAGGGACACTAGGACTAGGGTTAGGATGGTGTCTAAGATAAGAACATGATATAAAATATGGTGCATACTGCCTAATCTCAGTACTTGAGTGCCCTGGCCAGGTATTCAAATGTTGAAGAAAAGGTAAGTACAAAACTCTTAGATTGATTTTTCTTTGATTACCTGATCAAGTAGTCATTTTGGAACAATCTAAAGAGCATAATAAATTGGGAATCATGATGCTAATACCTCCACCATACTATACAAGAGATAAGAACTACGCCATAACTTACCAAAACTTGAATGTTTGGTTGTTAAAAGAGAAAGGTATAGCCCATAAAACATAAATCTAAGTGTGAATATGATAAGAGATGTTCTTGAACCTATAATTTTTAGAAATGTATGAAGAAAAAGATATATGAATATGTGCTAATAAAGTAAGTCAAGGTGTAAAATCCACCTAAGATGAAGAGGATTCCTAAAACAAGAATGAAGTAAGAAAACATATGAGAATGACTAATGGGTAAGTAAGATGGAACCTGAGTTAATCTCAGACCAACCTATGAGTATAAGAAAGTATAAAATGTAATTCTCATAATATATGGAAGGGAACAAGGAAGATGATCCCTGCTCAATAAAGAAAGTGTAAAGAATAATGATCATTTTCATGATGTAAAGATGAAAAATGTGGTAAACAAGGAAATGTTCATGAAAATGAAGAGCAATAATCAAAGAAAGAGTAATGGCATGTAATCATCTTTATAGTTCCTATACCGATGGCAAGGAAACCAAGCTGAAAACAAGTCAAAGTGACACATGAATAGATGAAAACTCATGTAATAAACAAAGAAGTTGATAATCCCTTCTTCTTAATAAGAAACTCCTAGGTAATGATGTAGTGATAAGAGAAGTATGTTCCCTTGTGTTCTTTCCTTTCAAGGATGTGGCAGTCAAGTGAGTCTTATGCCACTTGATGGGATGGTTTAGAAGTGATCTTAAGATGAATACTCTGATAAGTATCAGTTGGTTTTGGACTTTAGTTTCAAGATGGTGACATATGAGAATGATGATGTTTTATGAATCTTATAGGATGTTGGAAAGATTCTTCTGATATGTTTGGGTTTGGCAGTAGCAGAAAAGGGTGGATGTGATGAGGATGTGATGAGTTTTAGGAACTTATGATGGATACCAAGGTGAGGAATCCAAGTATACAAGTAGTGCTAGTTGTGTGTAGACTCAAGGATATGCCTCCTGGTAAGATGATTAAGTGTTTGACTACCTAGAGAGATTGACTTTGGGATCAATATGGTTACATGTTTTCAACCTATGGTATGGATATTGCATGTTAGGGGTTTATGCACCGAATAAGATGACATTGGAAATGATGCATAGGTTTAAGAGACAGTTGCAAGATGTGCTTGGGTAAAGTTCACCAGGTTGAGTACAATATCTTGGAGTGCACCTATCAGGTTTGCAAGAAAGAAGGATTCCAAGCTGGTTGTACATTGATGAGTAGGATTTCCAATCCCTATCTAGACCAGTTGAGGAAAATGTACAACTGGGAGTGTACATAAAAGTAGGCCAATTTTTACAAGTCATAAGTGAGCTTTGTGTTGAGTCAATAGATCAGAGTAACACAAAGGAAGCATGGTAGATCTTGTGATTCCAAGTGGATGATAGAATGCATATGTAGTTTTCTTTGGAAGAGACATGCTGAGGTTTGAGAAGGGTATGGGAAACCTCCATGTTTGAGAATCTTATCATACGGTGTTGTAAGTTGAAAAGGTGATACATAGGAAAG
This sequence comes from Alisma plantago-aquatica, assembly GCA_963693085.1. Taxonomy (NCBI): domain Eukaryota; kingdom Viridiplantae; phylum Streptophyta; class Magnoliopsida; order Alismatales; family Alismataceae; genus Alisma; species Alisma plantago-aquatica. The sequence continues at coordinate 402,056,647 of OY856409.1, forward strand.
AGTTGACACCTAAGTTGGATAAGTATGTATAGTGCTTCTATGACTAAGAAAGTATCACCTAGCTTAAGGTCGACTCTGCAACCGATAATGGAAATGATAAATTGAAGTGTGTTCCCTGTACATTAGATCATGTGATTGACCTTAGATGAAAGAATAGTATGTTGTCCAAGTCTTATAGAATCACCCTGACATCAAGGAGCTATGTGAAAGTTTGAATGTGCAATGCATGAGTAATATCCATCTCCTTTTGCTTGAGATTTCAGGGGCGAAATCCTTGTTAGGGGTTCATGACATGTAAGGACCCTGACCTAGGTTTTGGGATAAACCTATTTGTTTTTCCTAAGTGAGTTGTTTATAAACTTTAATATAATCCTTTGAGATTTTTTTAATCATGTGACACACTTATGTTTCAAGTATGGTTCTATTTAGATAATGTTTGCCTGTTTTGGACCAGAGTGCAATTTACCCAAGATGAGGGTTATCTTGCAATATGTCACATGTTGAGTATGCCTTTAGTACTTTAGCATAATGAGATAGAGAGAGTATGATTCTATGAGGTGCCTTGTGGAGAGCTTAAGTTTCAAGTTGAGCCTATGTGGATGATATTTGTGCTTTATGTGCCTGTTTTGGTGTAAATTGCAATTTACTTGAAGTAGAGGGTTAACATGAAATTTACCATCTCTAGAGTGTTCCTCCTTTTTCTTGACATAATGTAGAAGATATAGAAATAGTTGTGTTCCTATATTGGATCTCGGGAAATAGATTATATCCTTAGTGGTGATAATGATCTATGGACAATGTGTGTGTTGACCTTGGAAGGTAGTGTATCGATTTGAGGTAGTGTAGTGTATTGATTTAGAGGTGTGGTTCCCTTGGTAGGAATCCAACAGGATGATACTCTACCTAGAGTATATCACCATAAACTTGCACGTTAAGGTGGTTGCATGTGGTCTTTGCACGTGGACAAGTGTCACCTAGACTCTTAAGGTGATGGCACCTTTCTTTTGATCTCTCTTTCTTCCTCCAAGTATATAACCCCCTCCATCTTCACACAAGTAAACCCTTTCATCCTTTCTTGTTCTTCTCCTCTTTGTGGATGAGCTTGGGAGCTTAAGGATCTAGAAGAATCCCCCATGGAGCTTGGGAGGTCAAGTTCCTTGCTCATGGTGATTCTTGATTTTCTTCCATATTGGTGAGTTATGTTTCTTGGTGACGATTCCTTTAAGATATGTTATTCATCTCCTTCTTCCCCTCTTTTCCATGGATCATACCTTGAATAAAGGATGAATAGGTCGTGGTTATACCTCTCCTTCTTTTATCCTTGAGCTATCATAACCATGGCATCTTCTTCTTTCTTGCAGATAAGGTTGAGGTCAAGTTTGGGACTCTTGATTGATCATCTTCAACCTTGAGAAATGTGGGCTTTGGAGCTTTGATCATGGAGCTTGAACCCTTGGAGAAGACCTTCTTGAGGAGGGTCGTATAACTCTTAGCCTTCTTTGTTATTTTCACTCTTTCATATGCCTATATTATTTCTCATCTCTAAATTGTTTACCTCATATATGCGGGGAGTCATTGATGGTTTGGAGAACTATTTTGATGGAGGAACTTCATTTAATTTGTTGTCCATTTTCTATACTTTGCTTCCATGATAATAGAAGGACTAGTGTTCGACCTCCCAAGGTTGAAGATGACAAGTCAATTCATACACCAAATGGTGAATGGTCATCATGACTTGTGGTGTTTAGACCGATAGGTTGAGGGTGCTAACCCATCATGCCCTAGAGGAGCTAAACCGATATGTTTGCTAAAACAACATACTATGAGGGTACTAGCCTGTCATGACCAGGAGGATGTCGTTTGAGCTGGTATGGCTTGAGTGCTTAACCACGATGCCTTGGTTGAGAAAGAGGCCAACATGACAATGCCCTAACCCTAACAACCCATCACGCTTAGGGTTGCCCGTCATACTTTCAAGAAGGGCTAAACGGATACACCTCAAGTGTATCAGCATGACATGCTTGGACTGATGTTAAACTGATACACTCAAGATGTTATAAACTAAGACACACCATGATGAGGTAAACTAACATACCTAGTTGGTGTTAGAACTATGATGCAACATGTATGATAAGCCGAAACACCTTGTAAGGGATGAAACAAATACCTAGGGTTGATGATAAACTGACATATGAAGTTGAAGGTGAAACTGCCATCTAGGGTTAAAGGATAAACTGAGATTCCATGTAATTACTTATGTTGATACATGTGTATTGAAGGGTTGTTACACCTATACTTTTGTATGGATATAGTTAATACATAGTATGATGATCTATCTAAGATTTCGTGATTATGAATGGTTAATATTTAAATTATGATGCTCAACCCTAAGACTCTCCAAGAAGGTGGAAGGTTATATAAGTAGAGTTTAGGGGTAAAGTGACCCTTCATTAATCTTAATCATAAAATGGTAAGACTTATGTGCTCATAGTAATGAAAGATTCTAATCCATGACAAATGTCTTCTATATTCTTTTCTACATGATCATAACTTGTGAGAGAGGTTGATGGGATAACTATGTGAGTACATGATTGTGAAGATGATCCTTGTTGGAATCAAGGAGTGTTAGTTTATATAGAAACCATATGAACAAGTTTAATGATCTAATAGGTGCCTTGTGTATAATTTGAAGTAAAACCCTCTAGGTATGTAACTGAAGGCTTGAATTTCCTTAGTAAAATAATGTGTTGATAACTTGTAAAGAGTAGTGACATATGGATCACTTAATGACAAAACATCATGTTGGTGCGATAGTCAATGTGTTTACATAATGCATTGTTGTAGACCACACATAACTTAAAGAGACGATACACATATGCAATTATGAAATTATGATACCTAGTGTTGATGGCACAATGATTTATTCATGTCTAACTAATGTTGTTCAAACCTAAATTGGTTCAAAGAAAGTAGAAATGGTGTGTTTAGGGTTTGGTGATAATAACCATGATGTAAAACCCTAATCAACTATATGTGAAGAGTACTAAGCCTAATTCAAATGGTAAGTCATATCATTGAAGGTGTATGAATAGAAAGCATGATATTGCACTCTCTCTCAATTACATGACTTTAACCTTGTGAGTTAATTGGGTGTTATAATTAGTGAATACTATGAATATGGTTATATAATATCTAATGTTGTCTTTAAGTCTCGGTAAGGGAACTTGGAAAAGTATAAAAATGTGAATGTTCATACTTGGTTACATTGTCTAATTCTTAGCCTCATACACCCCAACTTATGGGAGGTGGTGAAAGTTAGAGATTTGAGATAGAATGATGCTTGAGAAACTTATATGGAATAAGCACAAATTGTAATACTAAATTAGAGAAGTTATGATGCATTTCTTTCTTTATTTAAAGGTGTTTAATGTGTTTTGATATATTCTCTCTCTGAATGTAATATCTAATGATTTCTATGGCAAATACATGTGATGTGGCATAAGTGATGATTGGAATAAGTAGTGCTTATATGACAATAAGGTATGATGAGACAAACATAAATCATAAGTGTGATGTGATGGGTCTTAGGACCTGGCAAGGGCTTAGTGCCTAGTTATGATGATATTCTCTAGTACTGGAATGAGGGTCACACCCTATATTTCTACATTTGTTGAAAGTGTGTTATGACATTATTTAATAGAGTTTTCTATGGTTTTATACATTGTAACTTGATTGATGCTAAAAGAAACTTAAATGACCTAACTCATCAAGTGGAACCTAATCATGTAGCTTTCCATGTGCCATAGATCCCTTCACTGTCAGAATCTACTAGATGGTGAAACAAGTTTAACTCGGAGCACATATTTTTTAGTACACGGGGGTGAGGACGAATATCCCCTTACATCCAAGATATGTGACACATGATCGGCTGTGGGCCATACCCTAGAAAGAATGTGGCTTTAGGCCGTAACTCTATGATATGTGACATAGGATTGGCTGTGGGCCATACCCTGGAAAGTGTGTGGATTTAGGCCATAGCTCAATTTCACTAGTGTCGTGTCCTATACCAAGGCAGGCTAGGTTTGCACAACTAGACTATATGTCGTTGGAAGCAGTATGAATGATGATGTCACTACAAGTTTCACTCGTGTACTAACCACGCGGTTTGGTGAGGTCGTGGATTCTAGATCTTCCACTAGACCTGGTATGGAACCAATTTTGACTTAGCAATGGTTTGTTGGATTTGGGTGGTATGACTCAAATCCCCAGGGCATAATAAACTCATAAACAACCATGTAACATATTTGTTTAGAATCAAATATGATAACATTGGATGAGGCCTTGTTTTGCTTTCATACTGTTTAGTTTGTAATAGTTGTACATGTTCTTCGTATTCCTTTTCAAGCTTAAAGATAATCTACTGTGTAGTGTAGATGCCTAAACTAATTTAATAAATGATAGTTGCTCTGCTTAAGAGAATTGCTGAATCTGCTCATCTTTTAATAATATTCCTTTCTGCTTAGTTGTTTGTGATAATAATTGAGTTGGCAGAGAGTTATATCTCTCGCTTGGGCTTTTGTCTCACCCCGTTGGTTAAATATATTTTAGGTGGACGTGCATGCCAAGATAATGATGGGATAGATGAGGACATGATACGAAGAGAAACTACACATGGTACATCATGGTACATGGATAGTGTCTAGTAATAGAGTCCTATGTGTTGTCCCTGTACTCTTAGGTCCTTGGGGGCATTCTCGATGTGTTTTGATGACATGATGATATTTATGCGATTTTTGGCTTGTGTACCCTTGGGGATATGTATATACATGTGTAACTATTATCTTATGTAATAGGTCAATTGGAAAACAATGTTGTAGCACCTTGAACATATGTTATGAAATGCAAGTGTTGACTCTTGTGGAATAAATCTCAGCTCATGGTGCTTGTTGCAAATTGGTTTTAATTTTCTTGTGATTTTCAGTTATCCGTTGTTAATGGTTAATTGTGGTTTAAATTTTGAATAATATCACTTTGTGTGGAAAAGGGTGTCACATTTGGTTGGTATCAGAGCTCCAGGTTCACTAAGTCTATAGGGACACTAAGACTAGGATTAGGATGGTGTCTAAGATAATAACATGATATAAAATATGGTGCATACTTCCTAATCTCAATACTTGAGTCCCTGGCCAGGTATTCAAATGTTGAAGAAAAGGTAAGTACAAAACTCTTAGATTGATTTCTCTTTGATTACTCTGATCAAGTAGTCATTTTGGAACAATCTAAAGAGAATAAAAAATCGGGAATCATGATGCTAATACCTCAATCATACTATACAAGAGATAATAACTGCCCCATAACTTACCAAAACTCAAATGTTTGGTTGTTAAAAGAGAAAGTTATAACCCATAAAACCTAAATCTAAGTGTGAATATGATAAGAGACGTTATTGAACCTGAAATTTTAAGAAATATATGAAGAAAAAGATAAATGAATATGTGCTAATAAAGTAAGTCAAGGTGTAAAATCCACCTAATATGGAGAGAATTCCTAAAACAAGAATGAAGTAAGAAAGCATACGAGAATGAATAATGGGTAAATAAGATGGAACCTAAGTTAATCTCAGACCAACCTATGAGTATAAGAAAGTATAAAGTGTAATTCTCATAATATGTGGAAGGGAACAAGGAAGATGTTCCCTGCTCAATAAAGAATATGCAAATAATAATGATCCTTTTCATGATGTAAAGATGAAAAATGTGGTAAAACAAGGAAATGTTCATGACCAGAAGAGCAATAATCAAAGAAAGAGTAATGGCATGTAATCATCTTTACAGTTCCTATGCCGATGGCAAGGAAACCAAGGTGAAAACAAGTCAAAGTGACACATGAACAAATGAAAACTCGTGTAATAACCAAAGAAGTTGATATTCCCTTCTTTCTAATAAGAAATCCTTGGGTAATGATGTGGTGATAACAGAAGTATGTTCCCTTGTGTTCTTTCCTTTCAAGGATGTGGCAGTCAAGTGAGTCTTATGTCACTTGATGGGCATGGTTTAGAAGTGATCTTAAGATTGATACTCTAATAAGTATTAGTTGGTTTTGAACTTTAGTTCCAAGATGGTGATGTTTTATGAACCTTATAGGATGTTGTAAGATTCTTTTGATATGTTTGGGTTTGGATGTAGCATCAAAGGATGGATTTGATGAGGATGTGATGAGTTTTAGGCACGTATGATGGATACCAAGGTGAGGAATGCTAGTATCCAAGAAGTGCCACATGTGTGTGGACCCAAGGATTTTCCTCTTGATAAGATGATTAAGTGTTTGACTACCTAGAGAGATTGACTTTGGGATCAATCTCGTTATAGGTGTTCAACCTATGATATGGACATCACATGTTAGGGGTTTATGCACATCATAAGATGACATCGGAAAGGATGCATAGGTTGAAGAGACAGTTGCAAGATCTGCTTGGGTAAAGTTCACCAGGTTGAGTACAATACCTTAGAGTGCACCTATCAAGTTTGCAAAAAAAAGGATTCCAAGTAGGTTGTACATTGATGAGTAGGATTTCCAATCCCTATCTGGATTAGTTGAGGAAAATGTATAGCTGGAAGCATACATAATAGTAGGCCAATTGGTGAAAGTCATAAGTGAGCTTTCTGTTGAGTCAGCAGATCAGAGTAGCACAATGGAAGCATGATACATCTTGTGATTCCAAGTGGATGCCAAAGTGCATCTCTTGTTTTCTTTGGAAGAGACATGCTGAGGTTTGAGAAGGGTATGGTAAACCTCCAAGTTTGAGGATCTTATCATATGGTGTTGTAAGTTGAAAAGGTGATACATAAGAAAGAGTTGACACCTGAGTTGGATAAGTATGTATAGTGCTTCTATGACTAATAAAGTATCACCTGGCATAAGTGTAACAACCCTGACCTGGGTTATGAGGTAACCTTATTTGTTTTGGCTAATAAAGTTTCTTAGAACTTTAATATAATCCTCTAAGATGTTTTGTTATCGTATGACACATGTTTCAAGTTTGGTCCCAATTGAATGATGTTTGAGCAATTTTCCTTTATTTTGGACCAAAGTGCAATTTACCCAAATTGAGGGGCTATAATACAAAATTTCACATGTTAAATGTACCCCCTGTGTTTTAGCATCATAATAGAGAGAATGATGCTAAGTGGTGGCTTATGAAAAGCCCAAATTCCAAGTTTGAACTTATTTGAACAATGCTGGTACCTTGTGCACCAATTTTGGTACAAATTGTAATTTACCCAAAATGTGGGGTTAATATGCAAATTACCACATCTAAAGTGTCCCTACTCCATCCTAGTATCATGTAGAGGAGATATAAATAATGAGACACCATGTTTGAATCAATTATGAATGATGTTAATCTTGGTGATGAAATGACCAAGAAAAGGGTTGAATATGAAAGCTTAACTTGAGTTGTATCAAGTTGAAAGACTTATATATGAGTGCCTATCGGCCAAGGAGCCATAAGAGGAGCCTCATATCATCTTGTGAACTTTTGGAAAAGGCCATATCATGCAAAGAACCTCAATGAGGTGAGTTGTGTTGAGTTGTAACTTCCTTAGTAAAGTTGTGACAGGTTGTGAATAAAGTGATGAATTAATTGATATATCTTATTCAAAAGGATATGTAATGGACGAATCTTTATCCCTAAATGATGCTCAACTGTTTTTCATGACAAGATAAATGTTTATTCATGCATGTACACGTGTCACCCATGCATGACACGTGGCACCTACTAGCTCAAATTGTTGACACCTCGTTTTTACCCTACTTCATGAACAACAAGTATATATACCCCTAGTTTCACCCCTTGGTGCAAATGTGAGACCCTTACCACCCTCCTACCTTAAGGTATCGTGCATATAGCTCCTATACCGTGAAGGGATTCTGTGGTATCGTGCATGGGCCCTTGGGTATCACCCATGACAAGATCATATCGCCCAAGTAGGTGATATCGGCCATATAGAGTGATATCACCCATAGTGAAGTGTTTTGATCATAAGCGAGTGGCATATCATGAAAATGAGTGTCATATTGTGCATGGATGGTGGAATATCGTGAAAGAGTAGTATGGTATCGAGAAAGGGTGCGAAGGAGCAAGAAGGAGCTCATACTTAACCCTAAGGTGAGGCAATGATAATCTTCAACCTTGGATTGAAGCATGATTTTAGGGTTTTGATCTTCCTTTCTTTTCTTCTTCACCAATTGCTTATCCGTGGTGATTCTTTGTATATAAAGGAGTTTTGAAGTTCATCTTCAACCTTAGGAACGTGGAGATTTGGAGCTTTGAGCTTTGAAGTTGTTCTTAAGGATGGTTATATAACTTGAACTCAGCCATGTTATTATTCATCACCTAAATTGCTATACTTAATGAATTACTTTTAATTCTGAAATTTCCTGAAATAGTTGATGAAATTATGAGTTCTAGTAGTTTCTTATACCTGTTTCCATGAACTATAACAGTTAGAACAAATGTCTAGAGCTTGAAGATGATGGTATCACTTTATAAAAGTGATATCGGGTGCAAGCACATAAGCAAGCACCTCTAACCTGATATGATGATGTACCTACTTCACTAAAATGATATGGATATGATTGTATACCTTCTTTCACGATATGGGGGTGTAGTATACACCTCTTACACGATAGGTAGTTAAGTATAGACTCCATGCACGATACAAGGTTAACTGAATACTTATAAGTTGACATGAAACCTTAATTTGGGTAACTCGATATGAGTAAAGAATAGAAAATGTTGTTGCACGATATGGTAGCCCGATACACAACCCTAGTTGATGTCTAGCCCTACATGGTGATGGATTTATACCTCATGCACGACATGGGTAACACATATAAATACCTCCAGCCCGACATGAATGGTGTGTATATACTTCTAGCCTGATATGGTGAGTGCTCATATACTTACAACCCGATATTGTGAACATATGCACACTTCTAACCTGAGATACCTTGTAAAAGTGAGGGCAAGACACTCTTAGGAGTGATGAGTGTAATACCAAGTAATGGTGTGGCTAATACCTTGATAGGTGAAACACCTAGAGTGGTTGGCCTTGACCCGAGATGATCCCATATCATTGATGATAGTTGGGTAATTCAAATGTGAGACTTATGGCCAATACACTACATGATAAATGTGATGTGTTAGTGCATAAAGTATTAGGATGGGATATATCCTAATACAAGATAAGTTGACGAAGTTAAGTAAGTTGAAAGTAATGAGGGAAGTGATACACCGAGGCATGGTAAATATCACATCCAGCACTTTAAGGTTGTTACACCTTGATGCACCTTAAATCCAATATACTTGGATGAGTAACACATGAAGTGTGTAATGTCAATTGTTACATTGATATGTAATGCACTTTGATAAGTGTAGGCTAAAACACCTTGAGAAAGGGTTAAGCCAAGATAATAAAGTATGATGTAATCAATATCCTAGAGAGGATGAGAGAGAAACTCATACTTTGTGTTGATTATCATTTATTGATAAAGGATGAGAATAAATAAGTATAATTGAATACTTATATCAATGTATGCTCCTAGATGTGTGGAGCAATGAATTAGGGTTTCAATTAATAATATGAACTTGAAACCCTATTCGTCTATAAAGGGAAACCCTAACCCTAATAGTTGTTGCCTAGTGAGAGGTGACAAGATGTTTAATGGCCTTGTGAGCCATGTGAATAGTTGTTGCCTAGTGAGAGTTGACAAGATGTTTAATGGCCTTGTGAGCCATGTGAATAGTTGTTTACTAGTGAGAGGTGACAAGATGTTTAATGGGCCTTGTGAGCCATGTGGTTAGTTGTTGCATAGTAAGAGGTGACAAGATGTTTAATGGGCCTTGTGAGCCATGTGAATAGTTGTTTCCTAGTGAGAGGTTACAATATGTTTATAAAAGTTTCATGTAATAAATAATAATGTTCAAATAAACTAGGAAATGGAATAGATGCACAGGATTGACATAGTTCAATGCCTGAAATAATGTCACAGGATTGGTAATAACCCAATACCTGGAATAATTGCCAATGATTGGTAATAACACAATGCCTGGAATAATGTCACAGGATTGGTCATAACCCAATACCTAGAATAATTGAACATGATTGGTAATAACCCAATGCCTGGAATAATGTCACAGGATTGGTCATAATCCAATACCTGGAACAATTGCACAGGAGTGGTAATAACCCAATGCCTGGAATAATGTCACAGGATTGGTCATAATCCAATACCTGGAATAATTGCACAGGATTGGTAATAACCCAATGCCTGGAATAATGTCAGAGGATTGGTCATAACCCAATACCTGGAATAATTGCACAAGATTGATAATAACCCAATGCCTGGAATAATGTCACAAGATTGGTCATAACCCAATACCTAGAATAATTGCACATGATTGGTAATAATCCAATGCCTGGAATGATGTCACAGGATTGGTCATAACCCAATACCTGGAATAATTGCACAAGATTGGTAATAACCCAATGCCTGGAATAATGTCACATGATTGATATAGTTCAATACCTGGAATAGTTGCACAAGATTGGTAATAACCCAATACCTAGAATAATTGCACAAGATTGGTAATAACTCAATGCTTGGAATAATGTCACAGGATTGGTCATAATCCAGTACCTGGAATAATTGCACAGGATTGGTCATAACCCAATGCCTGGAATAATGTCATAGGATTGGTCATAATCCAATACCTGGAATAATTGCACATGATTGGTAATAACCCAATGCCTGGAATAATGTCACAGGATTGGTCATAACCCAATACCTAGAATAATTGCACATGATTGGTAATAACCCAATGCCTGGAATAATGTCACAGGATTGGTCATAACCCAATACCTGGAATAATAGCACATGATTAGTAATAATCCAATGCCTGGAATAATGTCACAGGATTGGTCATAACCCAATACCTGGAATAATGGCACAAGATTGGTAATAACCCAATGCTTGGAATAATGTCACATGATTGATATAGTTCAATACCTGGAATAATTACACATGATTGGTAATAACCCAATACCTGGAATAATTGCACAGGATTGGTAATAGCCCAATTCCTACAATAATGTCACAGGATTGGTCATAACCCAATACCTGGAATAATTGCATAGGATTGGTAATAACCCAATGCCTGGAATAATGTCACATGATTGGTCATAACCCAATACCTGGAATAATTGCACAAGATTGGTAATAACCCAATGCCTGGAATAATGTCACAAGATTGGCATAGTCCAATGCCTAGAATGGTTGCACAGGATTGGCATAGTCCAATGCCTAGACAGAATATGATGATGTATACTCACATGACTGGTACAATTCAATATCTGGTTAGCATATTGGCTGAGGCCAACAGATAGAAATGAGAATGATTCATGCATGACATACCATGATAATGAGTATCACGGGATAAGCTTGAGATGTTGATATAGTATGATGGGTAAATGATATACATGTTCTTCCTATTCCTTATAAAGAGAATAGATGATTTACTGCTCTATCATAGATAGTTGCAATGCTTTAAAATATGAGAATTTTCTAAACTACTTATCCTCTGCTCAATTTAATACTAATTAACTGTGATAATAATATTGTTGGCAGAGAGTTATATCTCTCGCTGGGACAATTGTCTCATCCCGTGGGATCCACTTTTTTTTAGGTGGACGTGCATGAGGGGGATTGAGACCGTACTGTAGAGAAAAAACAAAAGCAGCAGGGACAACACTAACATCTCAGGTTGAGTGTACTGTCTGTCATGTCTTGTAGATAGAATTCCTATGTGTCGTCTCTGTTCTCTCAGGTCCTTGGAATTGGTTCGTACTGGTTTTATGAATAATATGTGATTTTAGCTTGAATGCCTCGAGGTTTTATGTTTCTCTAGTATGTGTTTTGATAGAGAAACTATGATATGTTGTCCTCGAAATGAGATGAAACAATGTTGTACAATGTAAATCATGATATGTATGAGTTTTGGATCTTTCAGTAAAAATTTTCTGGACAAGGATCTCCTTGCAAAATGGTTTTAAATTTTAGTGATTTTTGTTAATATTTTGTTTATGTTTATTCTTCTTAATTAGTAACGATTTGTTTATCAGTTTGGCGACCGTCGTTACAAGTTTGGTATCAGAGCATAAGGTTCGTTGAGTCTACAGAGACATAGGACTAAGGTGTTGAGTCTGTGTAAGTGTCCTCCAATATACCCTATAGTCACTTCTGTTTATGCAGAGTAAAGGGTAAAGTTTATAAATGACTGGGGAACATCAGGAACAAATTGTTGAGGACAATGTTGTTGCACCAGGAGAGGGTGCAAGAGATCAGGCAAGAGAAGAACAAGTGCTTGAGAATTCCCATCTTGACCTGATCAGGATAGAGAATCCTATGTTTATGCTCTTGAAGGGCAGGTTAGGACAATAGTGATGCATATAGAAGACTGCATACTAGCATTACAACCTAGGTTACCAGTCCTTAATGCAGAAACTTTGAGATTTGAAAGGGTTCCTGAATGACATAGTCATGTTGGAACAGTGGAAATGTGGGAAAGATTAACATATGGTGAGAAAGTAGACTCTGCCATAAGTTTAGACAGATAGTACATTTGTGATGGTAGTGCCCAAGGAGGGGCAATAAGCTAATAATTAAGATAAGGTCTCTATAATTTTAGAGACATTTGCCTAGTTGTTCTAAAAAGTCAAAGTTTTTGGTGCCACCAGTGTAATAAATGCCTAGTGCACCAGGGCAGTAGCCACTAAGTAAAGGCAAATGTCCTAACTTTCCACCAGTAAGAACTCATGGCTTAGCTTATACATCAGTAATGAGACCGACCAGACCATGGTATGAGGACAAGACATGTTATGGATATGGACACGTTGAGCATACTAAACTCATTTCTTTGAAAAGAAGGGAGGAAATGACTCAACAACCGAGGTAGACTCGACAAGGCTAATGAAAGTTACATCCCAATAATGTGAAAAGGCAAAAGCAACAACATGAAATAGCTAGACTCTATGTGTTGAGTCAACCTAAAGTGGTAGATGACCACGAGGGGTAATAGTCAGATAGAGCTTTTTCATTTTGATATGCCTTATCTTGATGCTATCTGATAATCCTAAAAAGGATTGCTGTTATGGATTTCCCTATTGATTGTCCTATGGGGACATAGGGAAGAAATGATGAGAACTAGAATTTATATTCTGTTCAGTATTCTTTTAAATGTTCTATAATTGCTCTTATCTGTGTGAAAGAGGATGAGATATAGAAGTGATTCCTGGAGAAAATCCAGGAATGTTAAATTCTGTGTTTATGATGATATGAAAAGTAAGGAACATTATAGTACATAAAGTGCATACTACCTAATCTCAGTACTTGTATACCCTGGCCAGGTATATAATTATTGGAGATAGGGCAAGTATGGAACTCTTATATTGGTATCTTTCTGATTACTCTGATCAAGTAGTCATTCTGAGACAATCTAGTGAGTATAACTAAACTGGAAATATGGTATGGACATGTATATCACATACTAAGTGCAATAAAGTGAAATCTGAGATGATCTCAGATCAATCTGTATGTATGAGGAAATGAAAAGTATAATCCTCATGATAAGAGAATGAGAACAAGGGAGATGATCCCTGTCAGATAAAGCATGTGTGAATAGTAAATATCTTTTCCCATGATGAGGAAATGGGAAATGTGATAAAATCACAAAATGCTCATGAACATGTTAGACAATAACAAAGAAAGGAATAATGATATGTAATCATCCTTATAATTTCTATGCTGATGGCAAGGAACCTAGGATGAGATACAAGTAAATGACTCATGAATAGTTGAAAGTTCATGCAATAATCAAAGGAGATGATAATCTCTTCTCTTTGATAAACAACCCTAGATGATGATGGGGTGATAAAAGGAATATGTTCCTTTGTGTTCTTTCCCTTCAGGGACATGGCAATCAAGTGGGTCTTATGTCACTTAATGTGCATAAGTTAAAAATGTTCAATTGTTGGATACTTAGAAAAGTATCAGTTTGTATTGGACTTTGGTTCCAAGATAAGGATATGTGTAACAAGTAATGTCCCAAGATGGAAGAAAGATGATTTATGTTGGTTACCTGGAATGGCCAATTGTGAAATCCGTCTAGCTATATACTATAGTATGGACATCATATGTTAGGGGTTTATGCTATGCATAAACATAACATCGATAAGGATGTACTAATTGAAGGAACAATTGTCGAATCATTGTGGGAAAAACTTATCAAGCTAAAAATAATTCCTTAGAAAGTGTTACCTGATATAGAGTTGACTCTACAGTCAATAATGAAAAAGACAGTGAAGTATGTGTCATGTGTGACAGATTCTATGATAATCATGTGTGGAAGAACTTTGATCAAAGTTCTATGGCATCTCCATAACATTAATATGTTATGTGTAGACTTGATGATATGATGAATGAATAATATATGTTTCCCTTTACCTGGGATTTCATGGGACGAAATCCTTGTTAGGGGTTTATAATTTGTAACAACCCTGACCTGGGTTATGAGGTAACCCTATTTGTTTTGGCTAATAAAGTTGCTTAGAACATTAATATAATCCTCTAAGATGTTTTTTTATCATATGACACATGTTTCAAGTTTGGTCCTGATTGAATGCTGTTTGAGCAATTTTTCTTTGTTTTGGACCAAAGTGCAATTTACCCAAATTGAGGGGCTATAATGCAAAATGTTGCATGTTAAATGTACCCCATGTGCTTTAGCATCATAATAGAGAGAATTATGCTAAGTGGTGGCTCTTTGAAAGCCCAAATTCCAAGTTTGAACTTGTTTAAACAATGCTGGTACCTTGCGCACCAATTTTGGTACAAATTGTAATTTACCCAAAATGTGAGGTTAATATGAAAATTACCACCTCTAGAGTGTCCCTACTCCCTCCTAGTATCATGTAGAGGAGATATAAAGAAGGATAACCATGTTTTAATCAATTATGAATGATGGTAATCTTGGTGATGAAATGACCAAGAAAAGGGTTGAATATGAAATCTTAACTTGAGTTGTATCAAGTTGAAAAGCTTATATATGAGTGCCTATCGGCCAAGGAGCCATAGGAGGATCCTAATATAGTCTTGTGAACTTTTTTAAAAGGAAATATCATGCAAATAACCTCAAGGAGGTGAGTTGTGTCAAGTTTCAACTTCCTTAGTAAAGTTGTGACGGGTTGTGAATAAAGTGATGAATTAATTGATATATCTATTCAAAAGGATATGTAATGGACGAATCTTTATCCCTAAATGATCCTCAACTGTTTTTCATGACAAGATAAATGTTTATGCATACATGTACACGTGTCACCCATGCATGACACGTGGCACCTACTAGCTCAAATTATTGACACCTCATTTTTACCCTCCTTCATGAACACCAAGTATATATACCCCTAGTTTCACCCCTTGGTGCAATTTTGCGACCCTTACCACCCTCCTACATTAAGGTATCGTGCATAGAGATCCTATATCGTGAAGGGATGCTGTGATATCGTGCATGGGCCCTTGGGTATCTCCCATGACAAGATCATATCGCCCAAGTAGGTGATATCGGCCATATAGGGTGATATCGCCCATAGTGAAGTGTTTTGATCATAAGTGAGTAGTATTTCGTGCAAATGAGTGTCATATCGTGCATGGGTGGTGGCATATCGTGAAAGAGTAGTATGGTATCGTGCAAGGGTGCTAAGGAGCAAGAAGTAGCTCATACTTAACCCTAAGGTGAGGCAATGATCATCTTCAACCTTGGATTGAAGCATGATTTTCGGGTTTTGATCTTCCTTTCTTTTCTTCTTCACCAATTGCTTATAAATGGTGATTCTTTGTATATAGAGGAGTTTTGAAGTTCATCTTCAACCTTAGGAATGTGGAGATTTGGAGCTTGGATCTTTGAAGTTTTTCTTAAGGCGGGTTATATAACTTGAACTCAGCCATGTTATTATTCATCACCTAAATTGCTATACTTAATGAATTACTTTTAATTCCAAAATTTCCTGAAATAGTTGATGAAATTATGAGTTCTAGTAGTTTTGTAGCCCTGTTTCCATGAACTATAATAGTTATAACAAAGGTCTAGAGCTTGAAGATGATGGTATCACTTTATAAAAGTGATATCGGGTGCAAGCACATAAGCAAGCACCTCTAACCCGATATGATGGTGTACCTACTTCACTAAAACGATATGGATATGATTGTATACCTTCTTGCATGATATAGGGGCGTAGTATACACCTCTTGCACTATAGGGAGTCAATTATAGACTCCATACACGATACATGGTTAAATGAATACTTAGAAGTTGACATGAAACCCTAATTTGGGTAACTCGATATGAGTAAAGAATAGAAAATGATGTTGCACGATATGGTAGCCCAATACACAACCATAGTTGATGTCTAGCCCGACATGGTGATGGATTTATACCTCATGCACGACATGGGTAACACATATAAACACCTCTATCCCGATGTGAATGGTGTGTATATACTTCTAGCCCGATATGGTGAGTGCTCATATACTTACAACCCGATATGGTGAACATATGCACACTTCTAGCCTGAGATACCTTGTAAAAGTGAGGGCAAGACACTCTTAGGAGTGATGAGTGTAATACCAAGTAATGGTGTGGCTAATACCTTGATAGGTGAAACACCTAGAGTGGTTGGCCTTGACCCGAGATGAGCCCATATCATTGATGATAGTTGGGTAATTCAAATGTGTGACTTATGGCCAATACACTACATGATAAATGTGATGTGTTAGTGCATAAAGTATTAGGATGGGATATACCCTAATACAAGATAAGTTGATGAAGTTAAGTAAGTTGAAAGTAATGAGGGAAGTGATACACCGAGGCATGGTAAATATCACATCCAGCACTTTAAGGTTGTTACACCTTGATGCACCTTAAATCCAATATACGTGGATGAGTAACAGATGAAGTGTGTCATGTCAATTGTTACATTGAGATGTAATGCACTTTGATAAGTGTAGGCTAACATACCTTGAGAAAGGATTAAGCCAAGATCATAAAGTATGATGTAATCAATATCCTAGAGAGGATGAGCGAGAAACTCATACTTTGTGTTGATTATCATTTATTGATAAAGGATGAGAATAAATA
The DNA here is from genome assembly GCA_963693085.1 of Alisma plantago-aquatica. Lineage (NCBI taxonomy): Eukaryota > Viridiplantae > Streptophyta > Magnoliopsida > Alismatales > Alismataceae > Alisma > Alisma plantago-aquatica. Next base: position 402,073,898 of record OY856409.1, read on the forward strand.
AGTATAATTGAATACTTATATCAATGTATGCTCCTAGATGTTTGGAGAAATGAATTAGGATTTGAATTAATAATATGAACTTGAAACCCTATTCATCTATAAAGGGAAACCCTAACCCTAATAGTTGTTGCCTAGTGAGAGGTGACAAGATGTTTAATGGCCTTGTGAGCCATGTGAATAGTTGTTGCCTAGTGAGAGATGACAAGATGTTTAATAGCCTTGTGAGCCATGTGAATAGTTGTTGCCTAGTGAGAGGTGACAAGATGTTTAATGGGCCTTGTGAGCCATGTGGTTAGTTGTTTCCTAGTAAGAGGTGACAAGATGTTTAATGGGCCTTATGAGCCATGCGAATAGTTGTTGCCTAGTGAGAGGTTACAAGATGTTTATAAAAGTTTCATGTAAGAAATAACAATGTTCAAATAAACCAGGAAATGAAATTGATGCACATGATTGACATAGTTCAATGCCTGGAATAATGTCACATGATTGGTAATAACCCAATACCTGGAATAATTGCACAAGATTGGTAATAACCCAATGCCTGGAATAATGTCACATGATTGGTCATAACCCAATACTTGGAATAATTGCACATGATTGGTAATAACCCAATGCCTGGAATAATGTCACAGGATTGGTCATAATCCAATACCTAGAATAATTGCACAGGATTGGTAATAACCCAATGCCTGGAATAATGTCACATGATTGGTCATAATCCAATACCTGGAATAATTGCACATGATTGGTAATAACCCAATGCCTGGAATAATTTCACAGGATTGGTCATAACCCAATACCTGGAATAATTGCACATGATTGGTAATAACCCAATGCCTGGAATAATGTCACATGATTGGTCATAACCCAATACCTGGAATAATTGCACAGGATTGGTAATAATCCAATGCCTGGAATAATGTCACATGATTGGTCATAACCCAATACCTGGAATAATTGCACATGATTGGTAATAACCCAATGCCTAGAATAATGTCACAAGATTGATATAGTTCAATACCTGGAATAATTGCACATGATTGGTAATAACTCAATACCTGTAATAATTGTACAAGATTGGTAATAACCCAATGCCTGGAATAATGTCACAAGATTGGTCATAACCTAATACCTGGAATAATTTCACAGGATTGGTCATAACCCAATGCCTGTAATAATGTCATAGGATTGGTCATAATCCAATACTTGGAATAATTGCCCAAGATTGGTAATAACCCAATGCATGGAATAATGTCACAGGATTGGTCATAGCCCAATAGATGGAATAATTGCACATGATTGGTAATAACCCAATGCCTGGAATAATGTCACAGGATTGGTCATAACCCAATACCTGGAATAATTGCACAAGATTGGTAATAATCCAATGCCTGGAATAATGTCACAAGATTGGTCATAACCCAATACATGGAATAATTGCACAAGATTGGTAATTACCCAATGCCTGGAATAATGTCACAGGATTGATATAGTTCAATACCTAGAATAATTGCACATGATTGGTAATAACCCAATACATGGAATAATTGCACATGATTGGTAATAACCCAATGCCTGGAATAATGTCACAGGATTGGTCATAACCCAATACCTAGAATAATTGCACAGGATTGGTAATAACCCAATGCCTGGAATAATGTCACAGGATTGGTCATAACCCAATACCTGGAATAATTGCACATGGTTGGTAATAACCCAATGCGTGGAATAATGTCACAAGATTGGCATAGTCCAATGCCTGGAATGGTTGCACAGGATTGGCATAGTCCAATGCCTGGACAGAATATGATGATGTATGCTCACATGACTGGTACAATTCAATATCTAGTTAGCATATTGGATAAGGCCAACAGATAGAAATGATAATGATTCATGGATGACATACCATGATAATGAGTATCACGGGATAAGATTGAGATGTTGATATAGTATGATGGGTAAATGATATACATGTTCTTCCTATTCCTTATAAAGAGAATAGATGATTTACTGCTCTATCATAGATAGTTGCAATGCTTTAAAATATGAGAATGTTCTAAACTACTTATCCTCTACTCAGTTTAATACTATTTAACTGTGATAATAATATTGTTGGCGGAGAGTTATATCTCTCGCTGGGACAATTGTCTCACCCTGTGGGATCCACATTTTGTTTTAGGTGGACGTGCATGAGGGGGATTGAGACCGTAGTGTAGAGAAAGAACAACAACAATAGGGATAGTAGTGACAACTCAGGTTGAGTGTATTGTCTGTTATGTCTTGTAGATAGAAATCCTATGTGTTGTCTCTGTACTCTCAGGTCCTTGGAATTGGTTCATACTGGTTTCATGAATAATATGAGATTTTGGCTTGAATGCCTCGAGGTTTTATGTTTCTCTAGTATGTGTTTTGATAGAGCAACTGTGATATGTTGTCCTCGAAATGAGATGAAACAATGTTGTACAATGTAAATGAGATGAAATGGAGGAACTTCATTTAGTTTGCTACCCATTTTCTATATTTTTCTACCATGATAATAAAAGGATTCGTGGCCGACATCCCAAGGTTTTAGATGACAAGTTGACACATACACCAAGTGGTGAATGGTTGTCATGACTTGTGGTGTTTAGACTGATAGGTTGAGGGTGCTAACCCGTCATGACCTAGAGGAGCTAAACCAATATGTTTGCCAAACTAACATGCTATGAGGGTCTTAGCCCATCATGACGAGGAGGATGTCTTGTGATTTGGTATGTCTTGAGTGCTAAACTGTGATGCCTTGGTTGAGCAAGAGGCCGACATGACAATGCCCTAGCCCTAACAACCCGTCACGGTTAGGGTTGCCCGTCATACTTTCAAAAAGGGCTAAACCGATACACCTCAAGTGTATCAGACTGACATGCTTGGACTGATGTTAAACTGATACACTGAAGATGTTATAAACCAAGACACGCCATGGTGAGGTGAATCGACATACCTAGTTGGTGTTATAACTATGATGCAATGTGGATGACAAGATGACACACCTTGGAAGGGATGAAACCAATACCTCAAGTTGATGATAAATTGATATATTAAGTTGAAGGTAAAATTGACATATAGGGTTAAAGGATAAATTGAGATGCTATGCAATTACTTAAGTTGATACATTTGTATTGAAGGGTTGTTACACCTATACTTTTATATGGATATGGTTAATATACTTAAGTTGATGATCTATCTAATATATCATGACTATGAATGGTTAATCTTTAAATTTTGATGCTCAACCCTAAGACTCTCCATGAAGGTGGAAGGTTATAGAAGTAGAGCTTAGTGGTAAAGAGACCCTTCATTAATATTAATCATAAAATGGTAAGACTTTTGTGCTCACCTTAATGAAAGATTCTAATCTATGACAAGTGTCTTCTATATTCTTTTCTACATGATCATAACTTGTGAGAGAGGTTTATGGAACAACTATGCGAGTACATGATAGTAGATATGAGCCTTTTTGGAATGAAGGAGTGTTAGTTTTGTATAGAAATCATATGAACATGTTTAATAATCTAATAGGTGCCTTGTGTATAATTTGAAGTAAAACCCTATAGTTATGTAACAGAAGACTTGAACTTCCTTAGTAAGATAATGTGGTTGATAGCTTGTAAAGAGTAATGACATATGGATCACTTAGTGATGAAACATCATGTTGGTGCGATAGTCAATGTGTTTACATAATGCACTGTTATAGCCCACATAACTTAAAGAGCGGTACACATATGCAATTATGAAATGATGATACCCAGTGTTGATGGCACAATGATTTATTCATGTCTAACTAATGTTGTTCAAACCTAAATTGGTTACAAGAAAGTAGAAATAGTGTGTTTAGGGTTTGGTGATAATAACCATGATGTAAAACCCTAATCAGCTATATCTGAAGAGCACTAATCCTAATTCTAAGGGTAAGTCATATGGTTGATGGTTTATGAATAGAAAGCATGATATTGTACTCTCTCTCTCTGAATTACATGACTTTAACCTTATGATTTAATTGGGTGTTATAATTAGTGAATACCATGGAGATGGTTAAATGATATCAAACGTTGGCTATAAGTCTCAGTAAGGGAACATGGAAAAGTATAAAAATGTGAATGTGCATACTTGGTTACATTGTCTAATTCTTAGCCTCATACACCCCAACTTATAGGATGAGGTGAAAGTTAGATATTTGAGATAGAATGATGCTTGAGAAACTTATGTGGAATAAGCAAGAAGCCTAATCTTGAATTTGAGAACTTATGATGCATTGCTTGCTTTATTTAAAAGTGTTTAATGTGTTTTGAAATATTCTTTATCTGAATATAATAACTAATGATTCCTATGGCAAGTACATGTATTGTGGCATAAGTGATGATTGGCATAAGTAGCACTTATATGCCAATAAGGCATGATGAGATAACCATGAATCATAAGTGTGATGTTATGGGTCTTAGGACCTGGAAAAAGATTAGTGCCTAGTTGAGATGATATCCTTCGGTACTGGAATGAGGGATTGATATCCCATAGTGATGTGACATTGGTGATAGCATTGAGAGGCAGTGAAACAGTGGTGATGGTATTGTGAATGACCATGATACATATATTATGAGGTGATAGTGTGACAAGCTCACACCCTATATGTTTACATCTATTGAAAGTGTATTATGCCGTTATTTTATAGAGTTTGCTATGGTTTTATACATTGTAACTTGATTGATTAAAAAAGACACTTAATGTCCTAACTAATCAAATGGAACCTAATGATGTAGCTTGCCATGTGCCATAGATCCATTCATCGTCATTATCTTTTGGATGGTAAAATGAATTTAACTCGGAGTGCATATTTTTGAATATGCGGGGGAGAAGATGAATATCCTCTTATGTCTAGGATATGTGACACATGATTGGCTGCAGGCCATACCCTAGAAAGAGTGCGGCTTCGGGCCGTAACTCAGTGATATGTGACACATGATTGGCTACACACCATACCCTAGAAAGAGTCAATCTACGGGCCGTAGCTCAGTTTCACTAGCGTCGTGATATGTACTAAGGCAGGCTAGGTTTGAATAGTTGGACTATACGTTGCTGGAAGCACTTTGACTGGTGATGTCACTATAGGTTTCACTCGTGTACTGACCATGAGGTTTGGTGAGGTCATGGATTTTGGCTCTTCCACTAGACATGGTATGGCACCGATTTTGATTTAGTAGTGGTCGATTTTGATTTGGGTGGTACGATTCAAATCCTTGGGGCATAATAAACTCATAAACAACCGTGTAGCATATTTGTTTAGAATCAAATACGAGAACATTGGATGAGGCCTTTCTTTTCTTTCATACTGTTTAGTTTGTAACCGTTATACATATTCTTCGTATTCCTTTTCAAGCTTAAATATAATCTACTACGTAGTGTAGATGCCTAAACTGCTTAAACAAATGATAGTTGCTCTGCTTAAAAGATTTGCAGAGCGGCCCACAAATTGTGCTTGGTTGCTTATGTTGGTTTGGCTAGACCTTGGTATCTTGTTGCTGGGGTGCCATCCTTATTGACAAGGAACAATGTTCACCAACACGAGGAATGTGATTGGGAGGTAGAATGATACCCCATCTCTATATGAAACCTACAACCTTCTCTTCAAATCCATCCCCATAGAACTCTAGCTATGCTCCATATTATCTGTCATGATGGCCATCCTAGTGCCATAGTTGTCTACTCGTAATGATTTCAAGGGATACCTACTACCTTAGCTGCATTGAATAACTGAATGTGTTGTGTACCTGAGAACATGACTATTTGATAGATGGGAATTTTGACTTATTCCATGTGAACCACTAGGATGATTTCAATTGGCAATTTTCATGATTCTAGCCTCAAGCATGATCAGGAAACTTGATATGCCACTCTCTCTTAGCCTCTGTATAGAAAAACCTACCATATCACCCCAAGAGTCAATGGCTTCTCTAGGACATCTCTTTCATGGAGGTGAATGAGAAAGCCTTCTATCAAAAACCACCTCCAATTCGTCATTCCTTCATTAATGATTAAACTCCAATTTCTACTAACTAGGTTAATGCCCTTGGAGCAGAAGGAATATAGTATAGGTGTAACACCCCTCCAAGCACATACATGATAGCGGAAGCAAACCCTATGTTGTCCATAACATGGGTCACTTGGCCCAGAGGAACATCACAAAACATGATAATCATTACAATAAGATAAATGAAACACCATGCATTAACTCAAAATTAGATTCATACATTGTTCCTAAAAAGGGAAAACATAAATTATCTCATCTTGATTCCAAGCCTAAAACATGTATGATAAGCAAATCTAAAACATGGAACGATAAACTAGACTAGATAATCTATTGAATTGGTATATGTCACCCCACCAAGCTAAAGTCTCCTCGATCAACTACACTTGAAGGCTCGCTTCAAATCCCCCTTGCTCCTTGATCTAGGGACATCTTGTCCCACAACCATTTGAAAGAAAGCAACAATGTAAGTAAGCAGCATTATGCATGTTATAAGAATTGAAATAAGCATATACTTGAACTGAAATATACTTGACATAGCTTGACATTAAGAATTATCATTACACCTTATCTTTCATTACATCAATGAATTAAGAAACTCTACTATATGTGTTCTCTCCACCACTACCCCATAGGGAACATCATGCTCGGAAAACCCATCATTGCTAGGAAGCCCATAATGACCATAAAGGTCCATCATTGCGAGAAACATATAATAAGTTACTTAATTATATAAACTTAAACATTTAACATCATTGTTATTATCTTGCCATCAATATAAATTGTCCTCATCCAATAATTGCACCAAAGTGCTCATTAGGCCAGTTAAGGCACATATTTGTTGCACCAAAGTGCTCATCAATGCCATAAAGACAAAATAATATAAAGAGGAACAATTTACAACATTAATACATTATCTTAACCATCATGGGATTTCTCCCTCTTAATCTTGAAATTATCATTACATGAATTTACACGGGTCTTTCTCAATTTCTTAATCATTACATAAGCATAACATTAAACTAGTGATCATTAGTGATAAGCATATGACTTTATTATTATATCAATCAACAAGCAAATAATAAATCTGAGGCATCATCATTATATTAATCTCATTCATGAACTTGGAATTTAAATCATAATCTTAAATCATACTTAACATGCAATTCATCCAAGATATATATGCATAATGGCATGACCCTCTTACCTGGAGCAAGGTAGATCCTAACTTAGTATCCCTGATCCCGATCGAATCCTATGTGCCTGAAATTAACATGGTTTCTATTAATTATCATCATTAGTACATCCTAAACCCTAATTTAAGTCTTCTAAGAAATCATGGTCAGACATTGTCGAATTACGGTTCAAAATCATGAAAATCGTGTTCCTCATTGAAAAACCTTTCCAAAACATATTTTCTCATATTTGTCTGATAAGCCGTTGATTTACTGTGAATTTAGGAAAATATGGCCAATCAGATATCAAAGAAAATCCAAATAGGAAAATCAATTATCCAATGAGCTGCGGGCCCTGCCTAGCTGGCCCAATCACACATGGCCAAACTAGCCAGGAACCAAAGATCAAATCACACACAGTGGTCAACTCTTCATGAGTCAAATTACTATTTTGCCCATACCGGTGGGTGAGAAAAAGGGAATCGATGCAAGGGAGAAACTGTAAAATTGGCGTCTAGGGTCTTCTCCCCCCAATCCAACTCGTATGAAGAACACAAGCACAAAACGCAGGTGAGAAGCATCATGATTTTGGAGAGCAAAATTGAGATCTGGATCGTGTCACTGTAAACTAGCTTGACGAACCAATGCTTGGGATCACTACACCTCAATGAGCATTGACTCGGGGCCTGTGGTGCCAAGAATGCCATGATCCTAGCTTTAGATCGCGAGAAGCAGAGCATCAAACTTCGGTTTCAAAACCACCAAGAAATAAGGTGCCTGAGCTCCAAACAAAAATGGAGAAATGTCTACAAGAGGAAGGCAAAGTCAGAGTGACCACTTGCTTGGCTAAAGCGCAACTGGATGACCAAGGCAAGGAATGCCGACGGAAAGCTTGAACTGGGCTACATGTTATGGAGCTTGGGGCACTTGTGAGACAAACTAGAAAAAGGGACCACAAGGTGAAGTTTTAGGGATGCTTACTTGGTGGCCAATTTCACCTTTGGCTCCAAAGAAGGATGTGAAGAAGAGGGGATCTTCAGAAGCAAATTCGACTAGGCGACATTGGCTTAGGGCACTGAAGATCAAATTGGTAGTAGAGGAGTGCTTCTATAAGCCTTGCGATCATTTATAACCCCTTATATATCGGTTTGGTTGGCTGGGGAGTCCTCTATAGACAATGGCGGCGGAATGCATTCTAGCCCTATTAGGTGTTTATTAGTTAGGGAACAAAGTCCCCTCAAACTTGGGATGGTTAAGATCGTGTGAAGATCTTGAATTCATTGGTGAAGAGAGCATAGAAATTGGGACATTGTGGGGGGGGATTGGGGCCGGAGAAGAAAATACACACAGTCTGCCGGTTCTCGGTCTCCTACTGAAGGTAGGAGATTATCTCGTATCCCTACGATCAAAATCGAATGGCTGGGAGCGACCCCCCCCTTAATACAGGTGCACATGACATTTAAATAGCCAAAAACTTAGGTCAAACATAGAATATTCGATTGATATTTAACCAAAACTATTTATTTAGCTGTCCTAATTGATTTGAAGGGTCAAACGAAGTCCTATTGACTTAAAATTTGGATCACATGTTAATTAGAGAGTCTAGAATCTCTCTATCCACTTAGATTTAGGTTTTCATTGACTTTTGTTCATCATCCTCATGTAGGTTGCTATTTTAATACATATATTATTAAAATGTGACATTGATGAAATTATCCTTTATTTAATGAATTGTTTGAGCCAAAATTTGAGGTTGGAAGAATATTTCATCATATATGGGACTTCGAGGTCACATTACATTCTATTTGTTAGATAAAATCATAAGTTTGCAAATTAGGGTTTTAGATTAAGGATCATTGATAGGTTTAAGATGTTGAGGATGTTATAATTCTACCCAGCTTAAATAAAGTTCGTCCTCAAAATTTTCTTAGACCACTACCCACCTTAGGGTTTTCCATATTCCCATAACATCATAACTTATTATTCAAAATCTAAAGACTATACACATATATGGACTAAGAATAAAGTCAAAATCTAAAAGTGACAATCTAAACCATACCTTGATCATTTTCCTCCTCCATGTCCATAGCAAAGACTCTTTCCTATCTCTTAGGAGTTGGGTTCTGGTTTTTGGCTTCCTTATTTTGTATCTTAGGGCAATCTGGCTTTATGTGTCTAGGTTCTCCACAATAATAGCATAAACCAGTACCGAACCCGCACGACCCTCCATGGACCCTCTTACAAGTCGGGCACTGTGTTTTCTCTTGGGCAGCAGGGGATTCAACCTCAGGAGCCTTCCTCTTGTTGTTGGGAGGTTGATGTTGATGTTGGTTGTTCTTCTGAGGACCTTCCTTCTTATGAGATCTTCTAGGGTGGTCTTTTAGCTCTAACGCATCATCTAACATAGCCTGAAGGGTTTTGTGGCCCCTTCCTGATAGGGCAAAGCTTAAGTCGGGCTTGAGTCCTCAGATGAAATTCTTTGTCCTGCGTCGCTCATCATAATCATAGACACACTTCTGTAGGATCCTAAACTTCATGGCATACTGGGTCATCATCATGTCGCCAACCCGAGCTAGATTCGCAAACTCTAGCTCCTTCTTTTCTATCATGGCTTCAGACACATAATGCTCCTGGAAGGCTTCAACAAATCCTTCCCATGTGAGTGTAGGTGCATCAACTGCTATTGAGTTGAGGAAGTTCTCCCACCATGTTCGGGCTGCTCCCTTCAACATGTGGGTGGCAAAGCAAACCCTAGACTGTTGAGGGTAGTCCAGGGCATGAAAACAATGCTCCATGCTTATAATCCATTCTTCTCTCTCAGTGATGACATCATCCTCTCCTTCTCCAGCAAAGGAGTCAGGCCTGATCTTCAAGAAGTCCACCAAGGTCAGCTCATGGGGTCTAGGTTGACGTTGTCCTTGTCCTAGGGCATTGGTGAGAAGTTGTACTAAGTCTTCCAAGGTTGCCTTAGGGTTCCTTCTTGATCCACTTCCCTCACTAGAATAGCTAACACCATCTTCCCTATCCTTTCCCTTGTCAGACTTCTTAGGAGCCATCTAGAAAAATAAGGTATACCTAGGCTTATAACGTGTGAATCTTTATCTTAGTGGCCATCTACTCATTGCTCTGATACCATATTGTAATGCCCCTCCAAGAACATACATGATAGCGGAAGAAAACCCTATGTTGTCCATAACAAGGGTCACTTGGATCCGAGGAACATCAAAAAACATGATAATCATTCAATAAGATAAATGAAACATCATGCATTAAATCAAAAATAGATTCATACATTGTTCTTAAAAAGGGAAAACATAAATGGTCTCATCTTGATTCCAAGCCTAAAACATGTATGCTAAGCAAATCTAAAACATGGAATGATAAACTAGACTAGATAATCTATGAAATTGGTAGATGGCACCCCACCAAGCTAAAGTCTCCTTGATCAGCTACACCCCCTTGCTCCTTGGTCTAGGGACATCTCGTCCCACGACCATGCGGAAGAAAGCAACAATGTAAGTAAGAGGCATTATGCATGTTATAAGAACTGAAATAAGCATATACTTGACATAGCTTGACATTAAGAATTATCATTACACTTTATCTTTCATTACATCAAAGAATTAAGAAACACTAGTATATGTGTTCTCTCCATCACTGCCCCATATGGCACTTCATGCTCGGAAAGTCCATCATTGCTAGGAAGCCCATAACGACCATAAAGGTCCATCATTGCGAGAAACATATAATAAGTTACTTAATTCTATAAACTTAAACATTTAACATGATTGTTCTTATCTTTCCATCAATATAAATTGTCCTCATCCAATAATTGCACCAAAGTGCTCATCAGGCCAGTTAAGGCTCATCTTTGTTGCACCAAAGTGCTCATCAATGCCATAAAGACAAAATAATATAAAGAGGAAAAATTTACAACATTAATACATTATCTTAACCATCATGGGATTTCTCCCTCTTAATCTTGAAATTATCATTACATGAATTTACATGGGTCTTTCTTCAATTTCTTAATCATTACATAAGCATAACATTAAACTAGTGATCATTAGTGATAATCATAGGACTTTATGATTATATCAATTAACAAGCAAATAATAAATCCAAGGCATCATCATTATATTAATCTCATTCATGAACTTGGAATTTAAATCATAATCTTAAATCATACTTAACATGCAATTCATCCAAGATATATATGCATAATGGCATGACCCTCTTATCTGGAGCAAGGTGGATCCTAACTTAGTATCCCTGATCCTGATTGAATCCTATGTGCCTGAAATTAACATGGTTTCTATTAATTATCATCATTTGTACATCCTAAACCCTATTTTAACTCTTCTAAGAAATCATGTTCAGACACTGTCGAATTAGGGTTCAAAATCATGAAAATCGTGTTCCTCATTGAAAAACCTTTCCAAAACATATTTTCTATATTTTTCTGATAAGCCGTTGATTTACTATGAATTTAGGAAAATCTGGCAAATCAGATATCAAAGAAAATACAAATAGGAAAATCAATTATCCAAAGAGCTGCGGGCCCTACCTAGCTTGCCCAATCACACACGACCAAACTGGCCAGGAACCAAAGATCGGATCACACGCGGTGGTTAACCCTTCATGACTCAAATTACTATTTTTCCCATACTGGTGTGTGAGAAAAAGGGAATCGATGGAAGGGTGAAACCGTAAAATTGGTGTATGGGGTCTTGTTGCCCCAATCCAACCCCCATGCAAAGAATACAAGCATAGAACGTAGATGAGAAGCATCACAATTTTGGTGAGAAAAATTGAGATCTAGATTGTGCCTCTACAAACTAGCTAGAGGAACCAATTCTCGAGATCACTGTGGCCTCAACGAGCATTGACTCTGGGATTGTGGTGCCATGAACGCCATGGTCCCAACTTCAGATCGTGAGAAACAGAGCAACGAACTTCAGATCCAAAACCATCGATAAATAAGGTGCCCGAGTTCCAAACAAAAATGGAGAAATGACTACTAGAGGAAGGAAAAGCCAGTGTGACCAATTCCTTGGCTAAAGCACAATTGGACAACTAAGGCAAGGAATGCCGGTGGAAAGCTTGAACTGGGCTACATGTTATGGAGTCTGGGGCATCTGCGAGATAAACTAGAAAAAGGGAATACAAGGTGAAATTTAGGAGATGCTTACTTGGTGACCAATTTCACCTTTGGATCCAAAGAGGGCATCAAAGAAGAGGGGAGTCTCCGGAAGCAAAATTGACTAGGCAATTCTAGTTTAGGGCACTGGAGATCAACTTGGTAGTAGAGGAGTTCTTCTATAAGCCTTGCGATCATTTATAAGCCCTTATATATTAGTTTGGTTGGCTGGGGAGTCCTCTATAGAACAATGGTGGCAGAAGGAGTTCTAGCCCTATTGGACATTTCTTAGTTACGGAACAGAGTCCCCTAGAACCTGGGATGGTTAAGATCACGTGAAGATCCCAAATTCATTGGTGAAGAGAATGTAGAAATTGGGACACTGTTGGGGCAGATTGGGGCCAGAGAAGAAAATGCACACATCCTGCCGGTTCTTGGTCTCCTACTGAAGGTAGGAGACTATCTCACATCCCTACAATCAAAATTGAATGGCTGGGAGTGACTTACCCCCTAATATAGGTCTGCATGACATTTAAATAACTGAAAACTTAGGTCAAACATAGAATATTTGATTGATATTTAACCAAAACTATATCTTTAACTTTCCTAATTGATTTGAAGGGTCAAACAAAGTCCTATTGAATTCAAATTTGGACCACATGTTAATTAGAGAGTCCAGAATCTCTTTGTCCACTTAGATTTAGGTTTTCATTGACTTTTGTTCATCATCCTCATATAGGTTGCTATTTGAATACATATATTATTAAAATGTGACATTGATGAAATTATCCTTTATTTAATAAAATTTTGAGCCAAAATTGAGGTTAGAGGAATATTTCATCATATCTGGGACTTATAGGTCACATTACATTCTTTTTGTTAGATAAAATAATAAGTTTGCAAATTAAGGTTTCAAATTAAGGATCATTGATAGGTTTAAGATTTTAAGGATGTTACAATAGGAGTGGTGGATGGTGGGCATATTAAGATGGATTCATGGGGCTTGGTTCTGAGAATGTAAATCAATAATGGGTATGATTTCCAAAGGACTCCCTCAATGATTGCTCAATAGAGATTAGTATCCCAAGTCAACACTGATGCCACACTAAAGGTAGATACTTTTTCCTACTTGAGTGAAGCGAGATCATAGGAGTAAATGGCATGGGTAAATATATCCCTAGAGATGACCATGAAAGGATGAAAGGGGGTCACTGGTGAAAGGGGGTCTCTGGCAGAGGTTCTTTATTCCAAGCCCTAGGAGGTTGGAGCACTGAAACCATGTGATTACCTAGGGATGAAAGGTACAATGATTTAGGTTTAGGGGTAGGTGAGATCCATGAGGTGGAGGTAGGATTTTGGGGGTTGAAGGTGCTCCACCCTAAATCTTTCTTATGAGGGGCGAGATGCCACTCTATGACTGGGACCGCCACAAGTGAATAAAATCAACCGTGTGTGCACTCTCCCTTCTAGTGTCCACACTACAGGAAAGTGTTGCAGTACTCTCTTGAAGGTTTGGGTCCAGCCTTCATGTGGGAAATGCAACAAGTGGTGAGATACTTGGTGGTTTCTTCTTCCCCACCACCGACTACCATATCCTAAATGCTATTCTACTAGGGGTTCCCATTCTGTATGTAGTCATATGTTACTATAGTCATCTCCTCTAGCTTTGTTGTTGTCTAGTTTTCCTTGCTTGGCCTCTTATAGGTTAACATATTTGGATTAAGTGATGAGGTCCTTCAGTTTCTCTATTGGTGGTGCTCTGATAATGATTTCTACCTTTTTTAAATTTTATGGTGGAGTGATTATATTCATTCCGTCTCCTCCAATAGGAAAACTCAAAAGGTTACATTTATGTATACATCTAACTATGTAGGTTGTAATTTCTTCCATCAAACAAAATTGCATCCTTCTCTTCCAATAGTTGTAATTTCTTCCATCGAATAGCGGTGGATGAGCTATGTAGGTTCCCTCTAGGTTCAAGTTGTTGAGCACACCATCCACCATGCTTCAAGACCTGTTAAGGCTCCTTGAAGACCCCATATGATACCAATTGAAAGATCTAGAGGGAGGTGAATAGAGCTTTTTGGAGTTTTTAAAGTTAATTAAACAATTAAACCCTTGAACAAGAAGTAGGAGGAAATAAGGAAGACACAATGATGTAGAGTGGTTCTGTGACGTCCCCGGATTTTGGCTTCTCCAAACCCTATTGGGAATGAGATGTCAGAATCCAAAAACATCATCCAATCATACCAGAAAGCGATGCAGAAGCATAATATGCATACATGAACATATAACCATAACATTCTCAGCATTCAACATGTAAATTTATACAACATGAATTATTACACAATGATTTACAATTACATATTGAATGAAAATTCTACAATCTAAGAACATGTATGCTAAACTAGGATCTACACAATAGGTACAACCTAAACAGTGCTCACTTCACATCTTTTATCCCACGCTATCTCTAAACCTAAAACATACGTGAAACAACGAATCAACACACAAGCTGTTGTGTACGTGGGTAGAAAGATACATACTAATATGTTTGCATAATTGAAATGAATTGAGAAAGAAAGAGTAAAAGAAAACATTATTTAAAGCGATAATCAGGTAAACATTCCTTTTATTGCTTTCACTTTGATGCGGTTGTACTACTCATACTTGCACTTGACTTACATCAAGTGTGGGCAATATAGTATCATCATACATCTAACATGGGCCAAGGAATCATACATCCATGTTAGGCAACATACATCCACACCATGCTATGTGCTCTAGTAGCTACAACCCATCATACTCATTTATGTTCTATTAGATTTGGCGAAGTATAACTCATAATAGTTCAACCAAGCAATCATATCCAAATACGAGCATTCAAGATATCACATATCATATGCAACCAAAAAACTAGTCTTATACTTAATAAATCCCACGTACCTGAGTTCAGAGATTCCTATTTACATTCTGGATCATCTACATATCTGGTCAGCACCTGATAAATAGCAATTAATCATCATTAATAAATGTACATCATATTTTAGGTATTTTAGGTCCAAAATTAGGGTTTAAGCCAAACCTTGGTTCAAACTGATCTAAACTTCTGTTTGATATTTTTCTACTAATCTAGAGGTCATTATTTAGGTCTGGTTCAATTTTCATAATTTTTCGATGATCGGTCTATTTTATAAAATTAAAAGGAGGGTAAAAGCATCTAATTAGTCTTTAATAGAAAAGGACCTATTATTTAGCAATAATATTTGGATTATATTTTATAAATTGGTTTCAATAAACATTAGGACTCTATAAGAATTGTATGAGAATTAATATCAGCATGATATTGTTCGTTTCATTTAACGGATTGAAACAAGGAGCACTATACTTTAGATTAAATATCATCATTATCTGTTCTTCACAAGCCTGATCTAAGGGTCCAGTAATGTAGAGGATATTATTCTGAGTCCAGGGATATTTTTGGGTAATTATTTGGACACAAGAGTTATTTTTAATCGTATTTCTAAGATATGGTATATTTCTGAGTATATTAAAGGAATTACCTTGTTGGGTATCACTGGCTCCATCGATCCTATGTGCAGGGATACCGATCCGGTGGCTGAGAGATTGCCACCTCATCTCTTTGGATGGGCCTAGTTTGCATGCGGTTTATACCATGGCACCTCCTGAGCCGAGTGAACCGGCCGGTCTAGGGTCCCTTATCCTAGAAAAACTCGGACTCTCCCTCGTTCTTATCTTCTGCGATTCCTCCTCCTGCAGTGATGCCGACGCCTCCGTAAGCCACATCTTCTACATGGAAGATCAGGAGGTCAGAGAATCCTCCCTGCACTGGGCGCCATCAGACTCCAGCCTCTCCTCCATGAAGGTCTGGGCTATGGTTGGTGAACTGACCCGTCGTTCTCCTTCTCGCCGTGCACGAGTTCAGACTCCCTCGTGAACGCCACCACAGACCAGATCACTATCGCCCAGATTGGGGGCAGTTAGGGAGTACTGGAGAAATGTTCCAGATCTCGGTGGCTCCTGATGTGTCTGATTACGAAAGCGACGCCGACGGAAGATAAGCATCCCGCCTTGTTCCTTCTCGTCTCCCAACATCGCGCCTGTTGCCCGCGAGCGCTCACCGCCGCGAGGCTTCTCCTCTCGGGCCGGGACCAGCGTTCCTCTGCGTGCGCCGCCACATCCAGGTTCTCTGGCGATCTCCGCTGTGGCCGTGGCCATAAGGGTACCTACTGACTGGTCCTTGGGTTCGACGTATCCGGTCGGTGGTGGTGACCTCTCCCTACAGCGACCTCGATGACCCACACACTGCAACCAAAGCAGGTGAATCTTGTCGTCCAGGTTGAGTGGACGAGTTTTATGGCCAACGACAACAGGGGGATGGGTTCTTCTGAGGTCCAACATGCACCTAAAACCCTCGAGACTCTTCCTTGGGACTCCTCCGCGAAGTGTGTAGTTCCTGATATACACTGCCCTTCCTCTAGTCGGTGGTTGTTGTCGCAGTGACAGGATCAATGGGAGCTTCAGAGCTCCATGGCTGCACCTCAGATCCTTGATGGGGAGGTGAGGATACAGATCTGAAGGCCGACTTTTTCCTCCACAGAAACATGAGGTGGTATATGGGCCTGCGATAGACGAGGGAGAAGGCAGGGTTGAGGACTACGGTTTTTCAATACCCTAGGTCTCCAACGTCAAGTGAGGGTTCCATGTGCTCCATAGATCTGTAGATCATAGTTTTCCAACGCAAATTCCCTTTGATTGTCCCCCACCTTCATCAGATCTAAAGACACCTCAGCTTGGGTTCCGTTGATCCATTCTCGGGGGGGGGGGGTGAGAACGAGATCCCTATTTTGATATACTAAAATGGTTCAGATCAACAAAATAAATAAATACATCTCTTATTCCTTAATGCACTTGGTCGTGTGACATGGTTTTTCACATGCCATAATATCTTAAATAAGAGATGACTAAGGTTTTGAAGAACATTAAAACAAACATCAATGACTTCATACTCTAGTACTTTCTTGGACACACTCCAAAAAAGAAGTTTGAACCATTGGGTTTTCAGGACTCAAGGCCTCTGGTTACCAAATTTGAAACCAAACCTTGTAATATTTGTTCCCCTAGCATAGTTCCTCAAATAACTTCATTAATATAAATGTAACTCGGAATACACGTCTATCAGTCATCAAAAGTATTTCCAATAACACTTTGGGAACAAGAGTCCACGATTGAATCATGATATCCTCAATTTGGTATTTGCCATCTTATATAGAATGCAGGTCTCTCAATTATTGTACTAGTTATTAAAACTCAAAAATCTAGGTTATCACATTCACCCCACCTTATTTGGAATTTCATCCTCCAAATTCTACTAATCTCATCCTTAAGAGGCTATTTTGGGGTCGAACTTCATATACATCATTATTTCTTAGGTTCTGAGGTCACCATAGTCGCATGCACTCTAAGTTGTCGACTTAGGGTCTAGAGATTCTTGGGTGTGTCCACCCTACCATATAAATGTGGAAGCATCACTTAATGTCTTAGCCATAACATGGCATTATGATATCTGGGGATTACATCACCCCTAAGGGTACATGTTTTGTTCTTACTTTTAAAGTTCAAGAGGAATTCATTTATATGACATGACATTCAGATCGTTCAAATCTAGCATCATTAATATGTTTTATGATCAACATCTTACAGTGATTTCAGCATTAGAGGAGATGTATCTTCATCCCTGATATTAGGATTTTCCTACATAAGAAGGGCTTACGTAACATGCTTGACCATTAGGGTTTCACCCTATGGCGTGATATTCATACTCAACTTAGAAGCATACATTGAGAAGGATCAAAGTTACAAACTATATTTCTGATGACATATCCTATGATCCAAAAATATCTTTATATCCAGTTCATGAGTTCAACTTTTTATGTCTTGCATGTATTATGTGAAGGGAAAAAGAGAATATACTAAGTTTCTCCCATGATCTCAACATCATATCTTTCATGTTTCATATGAAGGGGAAGAGAATATTTTAAAGTCAAACTTATCATGATTTCTATCTTGGTGCTACATGTATGATATAGGGGGGATATATAATAGGTCAAGCTTATACGAGTGACTCCTCATATATAAATCATCTACCTAGCTCAAGTGAGGTTTCTATCATCATATATTAATAAAGAGAAGAAGAAGAGAGAACATGTATTTTGAGTATCTTTTGCAAAAAGCATCATACTCTCATAACTAGAGTTCATATATTACCTCACTTGCAACTATTGATGAGATTCCACAAAATATGTCACTCAAGCTAGGACCTAACTCAGCCAAAGGATTGAATTTATCATATGGGTCATCTACCCATCCTTTTCTTTTACCCAATTCTCACATATAGATTTGAATCATGCATAAGGATTCAACTCAACACTCGAGAGTAATCTAGTGTAGGACATTATTTTTTCTACATATCTCATATATTGGAGTCTAGGTCCTATGACCTTCTCCTTGTGGGTCTTACTCTCTCTAGAGTTCACCACATATCTCATCCTATCACTAGACATCCTCTTTGTATAAGAGCTTGAGGCTCATGCACACTCATCTCTATCTTAACTTAGCTTATCATAAGTAGAAAAAGGGAATTTACTTTCATCATCACGACTCAGCATAGATCCTCCAAGAGTGGATTAGGTTCATATATAACTCAAATCTTAATAAGGAAATTTATACCATCATAGATCAACTTAGATAAGATTCTATATACTTATTTCCTTCATCTTTCTTTTGTCTATCTATCTATCTCATAACCTTATGAGGCTCTAGACATCTAATCTAGATCTATTCTCTCTTCTAGACTGATGTCACTCCCTTTCATTTAGATTGCATGAATACTAACTACTCTCCAGTGTGAGGGACACATTTTATATTTACATATATTTAATAAAATATTATATAGTTTTTCTACGAGAAAGAAGATGTCAGAGAAAGCACTCGAGGCTCGAGCCGATTGGAAAACAAAACCAAATCAGCAAAACCGAGTGTCCCACACACAGTAGATAGTCTAGTGCCATGTCACCTAGTGAAATGGTGAGAACGAGATGTAGACTAGTGTAGCTACCCAATACATATGAGCTCTATATGGAAAGGGTCTCAGACACTTGTCTAAACCTAGTTCTCGAACATCTAGGTTCTAACCTAGAGGCTAAGTCAAACCTTATTCCTATAGAACAACTTACTAAGTTTCTAAGGTTTAAGGTGAAAGGTGAGATTTAGGTTTAATGTTTCATGATGAGAAATTGTTAGGTGTAGCTATTGTTCATGCTCTGATACCAACTGTGACGTCCCCAGATTTTGGCTTCTCCAAACCCTATTGGGAATGAGATGTCAGAATCCGAAAACATCATCCAATCATATCAGAAAGTGATGCGGAAGCATAATACGCATACATGAACATATAACCATAACATTCTCAACATTCAACATGTAAATTTATACAACATGAATTATTACACAATGATTTACAATTACATATTGAATGAAAATTCTACAATCTAAGAACATGTATGCTAAACTAGGATCTACACAATAGGTACAACCTGAACAGTGCTCACTTCACATCTTTTATCCCACGCTATCTCTGAACCTAAAACATACGTGAAACAACGAATCAACACACAAGCTGTTGTGTACGTGGGTAGAAAGATACATACTAATATGTTTGCATAATTGAAATGAATTGAGAAAGAAAGAGTAAAAGAAAACATTATTTAAAGTGATAATCAGGTAAACATTCCTTTTATTGCTTTCACTTTGATGCGGTTGTACTACTCATACTTGCACTTGACTTACATCTAGTGTGGGCAATATAGTATCATCATACATCTAACATGGGCCAAGGAATCATACATCCATGTTAGGCAACATACATCCACACCAGGCTATGTGCTCTAGTATCTACAACCCATCATACTCATTTATGTTCTATTAGATTTGGCGAAGTATAACTCATAATAGTTCAACCAAGGAATCATATCCAAATACGAGCATTCAAGATATCACATATCATATGCAACCATAAAACTAGTCTTATACTTAATAAATCCCACGTACCTGAGTTCAGAGATTCCTATTTACATTCTGGATCATCTACATATCTGGTCAGCACCTGATTAATAGCAATTAATCATCATTAATAAATGTACATCATATTTTAGGTATTTTAGGTCCAAAATTAGGGTTTAAGCCAAACCTTGGTTCAAACTGATCTAAACTTCTGTTTGATATTTTTCTACTAATCTAGAGGTCATTATTTAGGTCTGGTTCAATTTTCATAATTTTTTGATGATCGGTCTATTTTATAAAATTAAAAGGACGGTAAAAGCATCTAATTAGTCTTTAATATAAAAGGACCTATTATTTAGCAATAATATTTGGATTATATTTTAGAAATTGGTTTCAATAAACATTAGGACTCTATAAGAATTTTATGAGAATAAATATTAGCAGGATATTGTTCGTTTCATTTAACGGATTGAAACAAGGAGCACTATACTTTAGATTAAATATCATTATTATCTGTTCTTCACAAGCCTGATCTAAGGGTCCAGTAATGTAGAGGATATTATTCTGAGTCTAGGGATATTTTTGGGTAATTATTTGGACACAGGAATTATTTTTAATCATATTTCTAAGATATGGTATATTTCTGAGTATATTAAAGGAATTACCTTGTTGGGTATCACTAGCGCCATCGATCATATGTGCAGGGATACCGATCCGGTGGCTGAGAGATTGCCACCTCATCTCTTTGGATGGGCCTAGTTTGCACGCGGTTTATACCATGGCACCTCCTGAGCCGAGTGAACCGGCCGGTCTAGGGTCCCTTATCCTAGACAAACTCGGACTCTCCCTCGTTCTTGTCTTCTGCGATTCCTCCTCCGGCAGTGATACTGACGCCTCCGTAAGCCACATCTTCTACATGGAAGATCAGGAGGTCAGAGAATCCTCCCCGCACTAGGTGCCATCAGACTCCAGCCTCTCCTCCGTGAAGGTCTGGGCTATGGTTGGTGAACTGACCCGTCGTTCTCCTTCTCGCCGTGCACGCGTTCAGACTCCCTCGTGAACGCTGCCGCAGATTAGAGCACTATCACTCAGATTGGGGGCAGTTAGGGAGTACTCGAGAAATGTTCCAGATCTCGGTGGCTCCAGATGTGTCTGATCACGAAATCGACGCCGACGGAAGATAAGCATCCCGCCTTGTTCCTTCTCGTCTCCCAACATCGCGCCTGTTGCCCGCGAGGCTTCTCCTCTCGGGCGGGGACCGGCGTTCCTCTGCGCCCGCCGCCGCAGCCAGGTTCTCTGGCGATCATCGCTGTGGCCGTGGCCGTAAGGGTACCTGCTGACTGGTCCTTGGGTTCGACGTCTCCGGTCGGTGGTGGTGACCTCTCCCTACAGCGACCTCGATGACCCACACGCTGCAACCAAAGCAGGTGAATCTTGTCATCCAGGTTGGGTGGACGACTTCTATGGCCAACGACAACAGGGGGATGGGTTCTTCAGAGGTCCAGCATGCACATAAAACCCTCGTGACTCTTCCTTGGTACTCCTCCGCGAAGTGTGTAGTTCCTGATATACACTGCCCTTCCTCTAGTCGGTGGTTGTTGTCGCAGTGACAGGATCAATGGGAGCTTCAGAGCTCCATGGCTGCACCGCAGATCCTTGACGGGGAGGTGAGGATACAGATCTGAAGGCCGACTTCTTCCTCCACAGAAATAGGAGGTGGTATATGGGCCTGCGATATACGAGGGAGAAGGCAGGGTTGAGGACTACGGTTTTTCAATACCCTAGGTCTCCAACATCAAGTGAGGGTTCCATGTGCTCCATAGATATGTAGATCATAGTTTTCCAATGCAAATTCTCTTTGATTGTCCCCCACCTTCATCGGATCTAAAGACACCTCAGCTTGGGTTCCGTTGATCCATTCTCGGGGGGGGGGGGTGAGAACGAGATCCCTATTTTGATATACCAAAATGGTTCAGATTAACAAAATAAATAAATACATCTCTTATTCCTTAATGCGCTTGGTCGTGTGACATGGTTTTTCACATGCCATAATATCTTAAATAAGAGATGACTAAGGTTTTGAAGAACATTAAAACAAACATCAATAACTTCATACTCTAGTACTTTCTTGGACACACTCCAAAAAAGAAGTTTGAACCATTGGGTTTTCAACACTCAAGGCCTCTGGTTACCAAATTTGAAACCAAACCTTGTAATATCTGTTCCCCTAGCATAGTTCCTCAAATAACTTCATTAATATAAATGTAACTCGGAATACACATCTATCAGTCATCAAAAGTATTTCCAATAACACTTTGGGAACAAGAGTCCACGATTGAATCATGATATCCTCAATTTGGTATTTGGCATCTTATATAGAATGCAGGTCTCTCAATTATTGTATTAGTTATTAAAACTAAAAAATCTAGGTTATCACAGGTTCCTACCTTAGAAATCTAAGGTAGTCAGTCCACTACCCGATTGTTTCCAACGGGGATTTTAAAAGTGATTAATTTTATTACCTTGCAAGGATGTTACATAAAATACAATCACCTTCCTTCTACACCCTTGAAGTAGCCTTCACCTGAAGTAGTCTCAATCCTCCTTGAAGTAGCCTTCTAAAGTAACTCCAACCTCACCCTTGAAGTAGCCTTCACCTGAAGTAGCTTCAATCCTTGAGGCAGCCTTCTGAAGTAACTCCAAGTCACCAGGATCAGCCTTCACCACCTGAAGTAGCTCCACAAACCTCCTTTCAACAACCTCCAACCTAGGAGTAGTCAAGGAGAACAAAATACAATAAAAGGAACAAGATTGGAAGAAAGAAACAATGTTACCAATGAGTATAATGCTTTGATCCTATATCATGCGTATTGATCTCCTATCCACTATAGATGAACGTGGTAGTGTGGTGGCTAGGAGATGCTAGGCTATAAGACACTAATGTAGAGCTCAAAGAAACAAATTGCAAGTGTGGCTTTTCTTGTTGCTCACTAAGAATGAATCTCAAGTGTAATTGTATGCACAAGTGATGCTTTGGGTGTCCTAAGGACTCTCCTATTTATAGGAATAGGTTACGAGTGCTTAAGGAAGTTCTAAACAATTTCTAGGGTGTTCTTAGTGCTCAACTAGCCGTTAGGTGTCCTTAAATTATATTGCAACAACTAGTAGTTTAGTGATGAAAAGTGCAGTCCAAAACCTATCTCAGTTGAGAAGTTTTTCGACCGAGTGTGTCTCAGTCGACTATTTCTTTGACTGAGTGGGAGGTTGAGGTAAATGTGTTTCAACGTTCGTTTCCAATGCCCAACTACTTTTCCAACTCAGTCTAACGTCTATAGAACCTACTCGAAGGTTTATCTCAGTCGAGAATGTTGTCAACTGAGGACTATTCTAGTGTTACTTGAGTAGATCAACAATCAATGTTTGTGAGTTAGACCGGGGTGTTTCTCAACTGAGGATTTTGTCGACTGAGAGTTTTTGGTCGATAAGTTTGTCGACCGAGATTATCCCCGTTTCAATGTGTTGAATCATCTACTAAGTGTGTGTATCAATGTGTAATTGTGATTCTATCTTAGGGGAAGATTTATCTAAGTGTTGTGAGTGGATATGGAAGATCTTAATGCTTGATTTACATGATATCTATATACTTGTGCATTATATACTTATATAAGTGTTTACATTGAGTACAATCATGAAAATGATAAGCAATCTATGCATGTTGATGTTCCAATTTGTATAGATCTTCAACTATCCACATCCTTATTTTTTATCCCTAAAACACTCAAATAACAAGTTAGATCCACAAGAATGAAATGTTTGTCATCATCAAAACAAAGGGTTTAATAATGTCCAATTTAGCCAACACCTTGAACCACATTTGGATGGACGAGAGAGATAGATGGGTCCAAAGTAGACCCCAAAGCTCCCCCAACCTACCCTTAGTGGCCAAGGGTCAAGGTCAAGCAAAGGCATCCATGGATCTCAAAGAGTAGAGTGCTAAGTGCCAATGATGACCTCAATACAACTGTGGTTCCAAGGAACGGTCGTGCCGACTCATTCAAGAATCGCAGAGATGATTAGAAACTCAACCAGCTACATCAACATGCCCAAAACGGCCGTGCTAGCCAGCACAGTCGTGCTAAGAGCCACCAAAACAACAATTCTAGCCAAACATCTGTGTTACCAAAGACCATAATGGCCATCCATGGAGAATGACCTCCACTCCATCTCACCCACCATGACCATGCTACCCAACACGACCATTCTACCTATCCCCCAACACAACTTTGCTACCACTCTTCATTTCCCCACCTTCGAACCTGACATTTTCCTCTTCCCAGGATGATCGTTACCTTCCAGCACGGTTGTACTACACACCACCCACCACAGTCATGTTGCCACGTAAAATCCTAGTTTTTCTTCACTAATTTCCCATTTTACCCCCACTTACTGCAATACTTTCCCACCACCTATATATACCATAGTGGCAGCCACAACACTAGGTTAGTTTCCTGTAGCATTCATTGCCACCCTCCCACAACATTCAACAGCTCCACCCACCTTCTTCCATCACCATACTCCATATCCACTTCATTTCAACCCAACAACCTCAAATTTCTAGGGTTTTTGCCATAATCCTCAATATCTTCATGACATCCATCCATCTTGGATGAGGGAGCACGGTCTACAACAATTACCAACT
Organism: Alisma plantago-aquatica; assembly: GCA_963693085.1. NCBI lineage: Eukaryota > Viridiplantae > Streptophyta > Magnoliopsida > Alismatales > Alismataceae > Alisma > Alisma plantago-aquatica. Next base: position 402,099,049 of record OY856409.1, read on the forward strand.
TTACCCCTACTTAACCTACTACTTCCCCACCATCTATATATAGATAGGTGGAAGCTGAAGCATGAGGGTACCTACCTCTATCATTCATTTCCATTCTCTTAGAGCATTCAAGAGCTCCTACCTACCCTCTTCCATATCCACCTCATTTCCACCCAAAAATCCTAGTTTGTCTAGGGTTTTCACCACCAAACCTCACCCATTCATGCCATTTCCTACCTTAGAGGGAGGTGCTTCATCTTCTACAATAAGGATATTAAGAAGGAAGAGGCTTCTCCATGTTCTATGGACCCCTACTCGTCTACTCATTTCTCTTCTTTTTCTTGTTTTATGTCTAGCTAAGCCCCCTTGGCAGGCTATTTGGGGGACAAAATATTACTTTGATACCATGTTGGGGTAAATAACTTGTAATGAACATATTTTCATTCTATGATGATTTTCTCATACTTCTATCTCATTTCCCATTATTCTACTAATGATTTGTGCTTCTAAACATGGATTGCTTGTTGTGTGATGCTTGATAACACTTAGCTTGAAGGGGAAAATGGATTGCATGTGGCTATTTTAGGAATTTCTCCTAGGTCCAACTAGTGGATCCCTAGCTAGCACCCTATCTTCCTACATACAAATCTCTTCTCCTACAACTAAGTGTGAGATCTAAGTATCTATTAAAAGAGTGATTAGTGCAATTTCCTAGAGTTTTCTAAAGGCTAGATGGTGAGTAACATGAGGTGAAACACCCTCATCTCTACTCTCCCTACCTACCCTTGTCTCTAAATTGACATAATAACCCTTATCATAGAAACCTAGATTAGTTGAATCCAAAAGAAATCCTAGCTAGACCTAGGTTCCATCGAGCCTCATTAGGCTAGATGGGGGTGAAAGGGTGTAATTCCCCTCCCACACTCTATTATATCCATGTCCAACAAATTGTCTAGGTTTATTTCATTGCATTTGACTATACTGTTTGATTTGGCAATCTAGAATAAAAATATAGGATTTCCATGTTATATCAACCCCCAACTTGTGACATTCCCCCAAATGGCCCACTCTTCCCATAATTTTCTAAAACTCACCTTGCTCACTCAGCTTGCTTATGCTAGTGTAGTTACTTACCTTAATGGCTCCTTAGATTAATTGCTTAGTTCTTACTAATTAGGCCTTGCTTGAGTAGTTAATGCTCTTTTGATCTTTCTAGTATTAATCTAGCTAATTAGTGATAACCTAGGTCATTAATTGCTCTAATATTTAACTTGCTCCATTAGTGTAACTTATCTTTAGTCTCTTGCTTTTGATTAGGTAGTTTCTCTTTTTGTTAGTTAGCATTTCTTGTTTAGGATTCACTTAGGGTTTCTGCTAATCTAGTTTCCCTTCTTGCTTTCAACTGCTTGCATCCTAGTATAATCAATCAAACCAACGTCAAACCCTAAAAACTCTACACTCTGCATTAGGAATGTAGCTCATCCTAACCTACATGTAGTTCCCCCCATATCCCTATAGACTAACCCCTCACTTTCCATTCACCTATACTACAATATGATCTGGTGTGCTTGCAGATGATATGTTGCGGTCTAAGTGATTGTGTTAGTGCAAGGCCCCCTTACAAATTCGAAGGACCAACATGTGTTTTTCTCTTATGGTTTCATCTAGTCGCCATTTAGTTGATTAGCATGTGGTCCTTTTTTGAGAAACCCACCAAGATTTCTGACGACGTTGTCGAGGAGTAGAGGCATTGAACCTAGCTAGTTAGAGTAGCTTAGCTTTTCCTACTTCTCTCACCAGTGCTATTCTTTATTCTTTGTTTACTTTGCATACTTTTCTTCTAACTTAGCTTTTGTTGCTTGTTTGTGATTTTGGTAGGTGACAACTATGCATTCTTGGTAGACGTTCAACTTCTACAGCCTTGGTTCCCTTTGACCCGAGATAGGTAGAAGAAGATGTCAGTAACACCGCAAGCAACATCGAGAAACTAAAATGGAAGGTTAGTATGCCCAAAACCCTCCTGGGGTGTCCTGGGGTTATCCCACAAAACCCTCCCGGGGTATTCCACCACCAAAAAATTGCCCTCTCCACAAATACTTCACCCCAAGAAACTACACCTCGGCCATTTCCACCCTTGTTAACCAAATGTTGGGTCAACAATTTTCCATCCCATCGACTCTTCTTGGACTCCTACCCACTTTCTATGGGATGGAGAATGAGAACCCGTACAACCATATTGATGCTTTTCTGGAGACCTGCTCCACCTTCCATACTCCAACCACCACTGAAGATTCCACAAGGAGAACTTTCTTCCCTTTCTCACTCAAAGAAAAAGCCAAAAAGTGGTATATGTATAAGCCCAAGCTGGCGACTTGGGTGGCTGTGAAGAATTAATTCTTGAAGAAGTTCTACCCAATCATCAAGTTGACGTAGATGAGGAGATGCATCACCTCCTTCTTGCAAAAGGAAAATGAGCCTTTCCATGAAGCTTGGGAGAGATTCCCAAAGCTCCTATGAGACTGACCCCACCATGAAGTTCCTCTATGGAAACTAGTGTAGTCTTTATACATCAGACTTGTTGAACTAAGCCAAACTACAATTGCATGTTCTTACGGTGGAACATTCATGGCTAGACCTCCATAGGAGTCCTGGACACTCTTTGAGCACCTTGGTGAAAACTTGTGCCACTGAGCTTCAGGCAAGGGGGATCACTATGATAGGAACTGGGTTCCCCCTCCTCCTCCTACTGCAATCAAAGAAAAGGCCAATCCTCAAATGATGAAGATCCTTGTTGATATGATGAACTTAATGAAGAATCAAGCTAGAGGATCTTCTAGCCACTCCACTAACGTCACAGAGGTTATCTGTGAAGAAGCACAAGCCTTATAATCCTTTGAGAACATGAACAACCAGGGGCCCATGTCAAACTCCTACACTCTAGAATGGAGGAATCACCCAATTTTTTCTTGGAGACAACAAGGTGATGAAGAAAAAGGGCAATAAAGGCTCCTAATCCCTATGCTCCCTCACCTTCACAACCCACTTCCAACTATCACTACACTCCACATTCACCTCACTCATACCAAAACCCCCTCCAAAATATCACCCCATCCACAAAACCACCATCTTAGCCATGATTCATTCTCCAAAACCCGAACCCACCACACCAAAGGCCAACACCACCTTAATAACCACAACAGTCACCACATGCTTCCTCCTCTACCACCCATGAGCAAGTGAAGGCTATGACATTGTTAAGAAGTGGGAGGACTTTGGAACAACCAAGAGATGCAATAGTTGACAGTGTAGCTGATGAATCTAGAGTTGATACCATGATTCGAGGCAGTGATACTGAGATTCAGGGTGATTATATTGTGATAGGAAACCAGGATGATTCTGTGATCCAGAGTAATGCTATTGTGATTCCTATGATATTGCTTGACAATTCTATTGATGTGAACTAGTCGGTAGCACAACTTCCCCCCTTTCCTGATGCACTTGAAGAACCATCCATTGATAAAAGGAAGAAGCATATCAAGGATATCATGGAAACCTTTAAACAAGTGAGGATCAATATCCAATTACTAGATTCCATCAAGAAAACTCCGTCCTATGCAAAATTCTTGAAAGATTTGTATACCTTCTAATGAAGACAACATGAAGAACACCACAATGAGTTAAGCTCACTGATTAAGTGAGATCTATTTTGCAACACTCTATGCCAAAAAAGAGAAAAGATCTAGGTGAACCCATCATTTCTTGCTATATTGAAACTCACAATATATACCAAGCACTCCTTGACTTGGGTTCTAGTGTGAAACCGATGCCCTATGATGTGTATGCAAATTTGAACTTGGGACAATTACAATTTGCTAATTGCACCTTACAATTGACTAACTATACTATGAACACACCTCGAGGATGAGCTGATGATGTGTTGGTGAACGTTGACATGACACCCCACATTCTTTCCTGCTGATTTTATTGTGCTTTATATGGAAAAGGACTCAAGGGAGGTGTCAATTATCTTGGGAAGAACCTTTCTATCTATAGCTGATTTAGTGATTCATGTGAGAACCAAAACCATGTATGTGACATTCATGCACATGAAGATCCAGTTGAACATTTTCAAAGTTTCTATTAAAGCTGAGGTAATAGATGTTACTGAAGAAGATTGCTATCTGATTAACTGTCATGAGGAGATTGTAGAAGAATGCTTGCCTTCATGGATTCATACTACCACCCAAGGTAGGGGTGTAGAGCCCATTGTGGAGTTTCATGATGATGATGATGAGGAGGAGGAAGATGAACTAGCCTTAGTGGCTACAAGTGGACCTCCCGTCCATTTCTGAAAAACCTCTGAAGAACTCCATTGAAGAACCTTTAGTCCTTGAGCTCAGGTTTCTTCCTAAAGGCTTGAAGTATGCTTTCTAGGTTCTAATTACACCCTCTCGGTGTTTATTTATTTTGTCCTATTTCTTGAACAAGAAGATGCCCTTCTTACTATGTTGAAGAGAAATATTTAGGTCATAGGATGGTCTATTACCGATTTGAGGGTTGTTGGCCCCTCCATCTGTATTCATAGAATCTATGAAGATGATACAAGTCTGACTTGACAAATGCAAAGAAGATTGAAACCAAAGTTGAAAGAGGTTGTAACACAAGAAGTGGTAAAGTTGCTAGATGCTGGGATCATCTATCCCATTTCTAACAACCATTGGCTGAGTCCCATCTAGGATGTGCCCAAGAAGGGTGGGATCACCTTGGCTGAAAATGAAGATGGAGAGTTAGTGCCTGTGAGGGAGAAATCCAAATGGAGGATGTGTGTGGATTATTGGAAACTGAATGAAAAGGAAAAGAAGGACCATTTACCTCTCCCATTCGTTAGCCAAATCTTGGAGAGACTTGCATGACAAAGCTTCTACTTCTTTCTTGATGGTAACTCAGGTTACTTTCAAGTTGCAGTGCACCCATCTGATCAAGAAAAGATCGCATTCACTTGTCCAAGTGGTACTTTCTCTTATAGGAGGATGCCATTTGGATTGTGTAATGCCCCGTCTACAATTCAAAGATTTGTTGCATCAATCTTTTTGGATATGTTGGATTCGTCTCTTGAGGTCTTTATGGATGATTTCTTAGTGTTTGGAGAAACTTTTGATGATTGTTTGCTCCATCTCACTGCCATTCTTGAAAGATATGTCAAAACCCATTTAGTCTTTCTTGGGATAAAAGTCATTTCATGGTCCTAGAAGGCATGGTGTTGGGACATAGAATTTCAAAAGCCATGATTGAGGTTGACAAGGCTAAAGTGGGCCTAATTTCCACCCTTACTTTTCCTTCCATTGTAAGACATGTTTATTCTTTCTTAGTGCATGCATGTTTCTATCGCCGATTCATCAAGGACTTTAACAAGATTTCTAGACCGGTATGCCATTTGCTAGAGAAAGATGTAGAATTCAATTTTCATGACAAATGTGTTGAATCCTTCAACCATTTGAAGCATAAGTTGGTTTCTACTCCTATCATACAACCTCAAGATTTCTCTTTGCCATTTGAGATTATGATTAATGCTTCATATATGGAAGTGGTGACTTTGCTAGGCTAAAGGATTGGCTAGATTCCACATGCCATCTACTACACAAGTAAAACCCTTGATGAGACCCAAAGAAACTACACCACCATTGAGAAGGAGGCACTTAATAAATTCCATTCTTACCTTTTGCAAAAAAAGTCGCTGTCTACACAGATAATGCACCCTTGAAGTATCTTATGGAAAAGAAAGATTCTAAGTTGAGATTGATTCACTAGATTCTATTGATCTAAGAGTTTGATTTGGAAATTCAAATCTTATATGTGTTCCAAAGGGCACCGAAACACATAGAACTCTTGAATGGAAATTCAAAAGACAAGAAGAAGGGGTGATCCGTAAATTCCTGACAATTAGGGTATTGAAAATTTTGTAGCTGATCACCTTTACTGTATTGAGGTATCATACGATGATGTGAATTGAAATAAGGAGACAATGCCACATGAGCAGCTTTTCTTACTTTCCTCCATCCAAATACCATGGTACAAGCACATAGCCAACATCTTGGCTAGTGGGAGGATACCAAGTACTTAGACAATGAAAGAGAGGAAGATATTGTTTGTCATGGTGAAGAAATATGTGTGGGATGACCCACATATCTTCAAGTATTGCTATGATCAACTCATAAGAAACTGTGTCCCCAAAAGTGAGCAGTAAGGTATTCTCTTCATGTGCCATTCTGGTCTTTGTGGAGGACATTTTGATGGAAAGTGTACAACCGCTAAAATTCTTCAAAGTGGATTATGTTGGCCGAAATGAATATTGCAAGTGTTACTTGAAATGTCAAAAGGTGGGCACTATCTCAAAAAGGGAAATGATGCCTCTATCACCCATTCTAGTGGTTGAGGTGTTTGATGTCTGGGGTATCGGCTTTATGGGTCCATTTCCCCCTCTTTTGGATATGTACATCTTGTTGGTTGTTGACTATGTCTCCAAGTGGATTGAGGAAATTGCTACAAGGACCAATGATCACAAGGTGGTATGCAACTTTGTCAAGACTAACATTTTCAGTTGATTTGGTTTGCCAAGGGTAATGAATAGTGATGACGGAAGTCAATTCATTCATAGAACTTTTGAGGGACTATTGAAAAGACATAGTGTGAACCATCATGTGGTTACTCCTTATCACCCTCAGACTGGTGGTCAAGTTGAGTTGGCCAATTGGGAGATAAAACTCATTCTTGAGAAGAAGTGAGACCGGACCATAAGGATTGGTCTCAATGCCTTAATGATGCTTTATGGGAATATTGAAAAACATTCAAGCCCAGATTGGTACCACACCGTTCAAACTTGTGTATGGTAAGAGTTGTCATCTACCCGTTAAGATGCAACACAAGGCTTGTGGGCTTTGAAATCTATGGATATGGATGTAGACACTGCTGGAGTAAGGAGAAAACTAAAACTCTATGAGTTGGAAGAGACGAGGCATGAATCCTATGTGTTGTAAAAAAGATACAAGGAGAGAACAAAGTTCTCACATGACAAGTTGATCAAGAAGAAGAGCTTTGAGCCTAGAAAATGGATGTGACTATACAATTCAAGGATGAATTTCTTCCCTAGAAATTCTAGGTCTAGATGGTAAGGACCTTATCTATTCAAGCATGTGTAGGTGCTATTGTGATATGTGAGAAGGAAGGTGTAAGGGAATCCACAATCAATGGATAATGATTGAAGGTTGTTGTTAAAGTCAGCCCAGACAAGGTGAATCAAAGTTTTGATATTGCGATGCTAGTTGAGGAACGCCCAGTTGATGAAGAGATGTGCATAAATGCGCATTAAAGAGACATCTATTATAAAGATGCTTGGAAGGTTCCAAGAGGATGAGTAAATTAAAAATCAATAAAACCGACTGAAGGCATAAAATTTAGCGCTAGTGGGAGGCAACCCACCTCGGTTTGGAAACTTTTGCACCCAACCTTAAACTTTTTGATGCTTTTGCTTTGTTTTTACACAATTATAAGAAATACACACACAATTGTGTTTAATAATTTTTGTTTAGATTTTGAGATACAAAATGTTACAGGTTAGAGAGAGAGAGAAAATGAGTGTAAAAGTTGTATTAAGGGGGAATGTGGGTTATTTAAATGAGATTTAAAAAGATGAATATTGGAAATTTGAGTGAAAAAGTACACTTGGAAGACCCACAATGACCATGATGAAGCAAGACTGCCGTGGTGGAAACACACATGAAGGATACGAAAATTGAGAAAAAAGGAAGGAATCACCGTGATTGTGGTATGCACCATGAGTGTGGTATCAATTGATCACCATGGGTGTGGGATTCCCCATGGGCGTGGAAAAAAATCACCAAACCATCCTGGTGTCACTCCATGGGCGAGGCACTTTTGGCTAAATATCATATAGAGGAGCAATGAAATGAAAAGGAACCAACACGACTGTGGCTCTCAAAGGTCAGCATGATTGTAGCAGCTGCCATAGGTGTGGCAACGGTCAGAATCATCAGCAAATGTCCACTTTACCATGGTCGTGGAACCTATCATGGTCATTCCACCGTCATTCCTCCTCTCCCATAGCCACCAACATGGTGGTGGCGGGGCCCGACCCCACCCAAATAAGTGTATCTTCTACACACCACCACAACTCATTTCCCACATGTCATTCCCGACTCCACACCCATGGTGCACCACTGGCAACCTGCTTCCCTCTATCCTCCACCTCCAGCCCTCTTCCACCATCAATCCAGCTCCCTTCCTCAACAAGAAGACCAATCACAGTAGGGAGACCTACCCATGGATCCACCATAGTATCCATGACACATGCCCTACCTTTCCTAAGCTTTTAGTTTCATGTTGAGGACAACATGATTCAAAAGTTTGGGGTGGTAGGGTGGTAGTATGCGCCCTATCTTTTCTCCCCTCATTTTGTTTGATATGTTTCATTTGCCCCGCTCGATTGACTATTTGATTGATGGAAACACCTTATCTCATGTAGATTTCTGCTTTCTTACATACATGCATACATGTAATTCTTTTTCATGCATTTTGAGTATATTTCAAAATTTTTGCTCTTTTTACTATTCCATCTCATACGTTGCATCTCATGTATTTTTTTTGGTAATTTTGTATTTTTTATCTAGTATTTTCTTGCTTAATGCCTTCTATTATGTAAATATAGGTTTGGATGTGATTAAATACAAATTGGCACCATTTTGGCCAATTTTGCCTATTGAAATATCTTGATCAAAAAACATGTTGTGACTCAACCTCTACTTAATGAATTGGAATTGTTGATATTTGACGAATGCATCCCACATTCTTAGATTTTATTACTAAATGGTCTTGATTGTTGACTTTTTACATGTGAATGACTCCTCTCATGTTTGTGAATGTTTTGGTTGAATCATGATTTGAACAAACTATGAGTTCTTAGGGTTTTCAGAAGCATATGATAAAAATATGAATCTCATGTTGTTCACTCATGTGGTGTGATATTATTTGATGAAGAGTTGGATTAGTTTTCATGCAGGAGATTTTGTATTGAGAACCACACTAGGGACCCCTATTTGACCCAAATCTTCTTTCATCATCTTCATACCCTTCTGCCTCATGAAAGGATGCATAAGTGCACATATTTAGCTTTGGCTGCCTTCAAAAGTTTGGGGTGGACATATCTATACCTCCCTACTTCACTCTCACCACCACTTGCCCTCCTTACACATGGGGCAAAGAAAAAGAAAAAAAGAAGAAAAAGCAAAAAGAAAATAATAATGCTCCTATGTAAGAGAATCTAAATAAAGAAAATATGAGTGTTATAGCACTTCAATCTCTTACCACACTCCTTTATTCTATTTCATACCCATTGAGACAGGAAACATCAAACCTAACTCACTTCACCCTTTTTTCACAGCCACGTGGGTCACTTTGTGTGGTTTGAATCATAGGATTGAATGCATGAAAGTGAATCAACAGTCCTAGTCATCCTTGATTAACACCATTATGAAACGGTCTACCTAGAATTACATGAAAGTCATGTGCATTGGGTATGTGTTCTATTCCCTATATTTGAAGTTTGTATGCTCATTGCTCTTTTTGTGACTGGTTTGTGAAAGTGGAGAGGAGAGAGGTGAAACACATATACTTAGTCACTTTTGAGCCCATTTAGTCAATACCATATTTAGCAATGCATTTGTCATTCTTGTTTATTGAAAGAAATTGAAGAGAGATTAAGTTGGGGCATACTTGAGGATAATTATGTTTTAAGTTTGGGGTGGATGATTCAACCCTATTTTAGAGCTCCATCTTGTGTCCTTTTTCACTTATATTGCATTCAAACATGTTACATTGCAAATTACTCCCCCAATGTGTGATTTTATGCCAAATGCACTTATCATTGATTTTTTATGTTATTAGGGCTATTATACATACATTGGATGCAAAGGAGAGAGAAGGAAAGGATCATTGGGTTTCTACACCATGATATTGGATCTAAAATCTTCCCCAAGCATCCCTTGAATAGACAAAAAATGAACCAAAGCAACCGCAAGCCATTTAAAGGAGTTTGAAGCAAAGTCAAGCAGCTAGACCCTGACCACAGACGGTGATACTCCACTATGACCATGGTGAGATGGTCCAAATTCACAAGGAAATAATATTTTTGAACATCAAACACCATGGTCATTTTCGGCAAAATGACTATGGTACATTGAATCCCCCACGAACGTGGCCATCAGAACGGACATGGTTGAAATTAGACATCACCCTTGTGGCACAACGCCACGACTGTGGCAAAGATGCAAAACCATCCAGGCAACATGCATGAAATACAAAGGACCAACCACGATCATAACCACCACAACAACTGTGGCATATTAAGATCACCATGACTGTGGCAATCGTCACGACTGTGGTGTGTAGAAGACATGACAGGAAGCAATGAAGAATGATTGTGACATCCTCCTCTAGCACATCTATGCTCCACACCACATGCATGGCACCATCCACCAATAATGACCATGACAACCACCATGACCGTGGCCATCCCACTTACTTGACCTTCACTCCACTACGTATACCCACCTCGCCCGTATCATTCCCCATGACTGTGCCAACCCACACTCACCATAGTTGTGGCACCCACCACAGTTGTGGTGACCACATAGCCCTATCCAACTTTTCCACTACATTCCCAACTTTACCCCTACTTAATCTAATGTTTGCCCACCACCTATATATACATAGATGGTGGCTGAAGCACGAGGGTACCTACTGCTAGAATTCATTTCCATCCTATTAGAGCATTCAAGAGCTCCTACCTACCCCCTTCCTTATCCACCTCATTTCCACCTAAAAATCCTAGTTTTGTAGGGTTTTCACCACAAACCTCACCCATTACCTTATAGGGAGGTGCTTCATCTTTTACAACAAGGAGGTGAAGAAGAAGGAGTCTTCACCATGTTCTACAGATCCCCACTCCTCTACTCCTTCTTTCTCTTATTTTCTTATTTTATATCTAGCTAAGCCCCCTAGGTGGGCTGTTTGGGGGACAAAATGTTACTTTGATACCATGTTGGGGGAAAATAACTTGTAATTAACATATTTCCATTCTATGAGAATTGTATCTTGATTCTACCTCATTTCCCATTATTCTACTAGTGATTTGTGCTTCTGAACATGGATTTATTGTTGTGTGATGCTTGATAACACTTAGCTTCTAGGGGAAAATGAATTGCATGTGGCTATTTAGGAATTGCTCCTAGGTCAAACTGGTGGATCCCTAGATAACACCCTATCTTCCTACATACAAATCTCTTCTCCTATAACTAAGTGTGAGATCTAAGTAGCTAGTGTAAGAGTGATTAGTGCATTTGCCTAGAGTTTTCTAAAGGCTAGATGGTGAGTAACATGCGGTGAAACACCCTCATCTCTACTCTCCCTACCTACCCTTGGATCTAAATTAATGTAATAAACCTTATCCTAGAAACCTAGATTAGTTGAATCCAATAGAAATACCAGCTAGACCTTGGTTCCATTGAGCCTCATAAGGCTAGATAGGGGGTGAAAGGGTGTAATTCCCCTCCCACACTCTATTCTATCCATGTCCAACAAATTGTCTAGGTTAATTTCATTGCATTTGACTATACTGTTTGGTTTGGTAGTCTAGAATAAAAATATAGGATTTTCATGTTAGATCAACCCCCAACTTGTGACATTCCCCCAAATGTCCCACTTTCCCATAATTTGCTAAAACACACCTTGCTTATTCAACTTGCTTATGCTAGTGTAGTTACTTGCCTTAATTGCTCCTTAGATCAATTGCTTAGTTCTTGATAATTAGGCCTTTATTGATTAGTTAGTTCTCTCTTCATCTTGCTAGTGTTAATCTCACTTGTTAGTGATAACCTAGGTCATTAATTGCTCTAGTGTTTAACTTGCTCCATTAGTGTAACTTATCTTTAGTCTCTTGCTTTTGATTAAGTAGTTTCTCTCTTTGCTAGATATAATTTCTTGTTTAGGATTCACTTAGGGTTTCTACTAATCTAGTTTTCCTTCTTGATTTTAACTACTTGCATCCTAATATAATCAATCAAACCAATGTCAAACCCTAAAAACCCTACTCTCTACATTAGGAATGTAGCTCATCCTAACCTACATGTAGTGCCCCCATCTCCCTACAGATCAACCCCTCACTTTCAATTCACCTATACTACAATAAGATCTGATGCACTTGAAGATGATATATTGCAGTCTAAGTGATTGTGTTAGTACAACCCCCCCCCTCAAATAAGTTCAAAAGGCCAAGGTGCATTTTTCTCTTAGGGTTGCATCTAGTCACCACTCAGTTGATTTGCGTGTGGTCCTTTGTTGAGAAACACACCAGATTTTCCTTCATAAACCAATTTTTGTGCTATTTATTCTTTCTCTCTCTTTCTCCATGGCCAAGGTTCATGGTGTTCCTTGTGAAAAACTTGTGCATGTGGATGAAGAACCTTTTTTTCTTCTTTTCTTACCTTAGATACACTTTGTTCTTGGAGTTTTAACGAACCAAGATTGGTGTTTTGTAGATGTTTAGAGTTTCCCCTCTTAGAATTTGGTTCTTCTCTACCAAGGTGAGTGATATAAATTCAAAAGCATTAGTTGCCTACTTTCTACATGCCCGACTTTAATCTTGCTCTAGAAATTCATAAAATTCTAAAAGATGATCTTTTTAAGCATTGTTTTATAAAGCAAGATGACAATATGAGTTCTTAATTTTATTTAGACTTCATGAGAATTTTATTTTGTAAAGTGAACATTCATTTGAATACACAAGGTCTAAAATTGAAACTATAAGTGCAATGACTCCTAAAGATGTCATATGTGATATTTTGGTATCTAAAGAACAAAATCTAGACCATGTACCATTCCTTACTATATCTTTGTTATGTTATGCAACTTCTAGGTTATGTAATCGCTGTTGTGGTGATGTAAGGATGGTTGGACGATATTGTAGTACTGAAGATATCTTATCCATGATAGGTATTGGGCATATGACTGCCTATTTCTTATAAATACCATAACTCTTACATCCATTGGACTCTTATTATGAAATTTGAGCAATGTCTTGCTAATGAATCATTAAGATCTTTGCAAAGTTTTACATATTGGATACTGCTACATAAAATTATTACTGTTTGGGTCTAAGTGCCATAATGGGGTTTTACATGTCCTAATTTGTGACTTGATTCTCTTAACGACCAAGGATGGATACATATGCTTTAATGGGCTAACATGAGACTATTGTATACATTTTTACCTTCTAAAGTTGCGATCCCCAAATTATTTTATAAGAATATTTTAGGTGTTTGTATGGAACTTGTTAGATGTAAAAAATATTTAACTGAATTCAGTAATCAAGTGTAACCTTAATCATGTAGTGCCCTGAGATCGTACAACTATCTCAATGTTAGAACTTGCTGGATAATGAAAAGAGTAAGGAGCTCAGAGTCATATCATATTGAGTATATGTGGGTGTAGGGAGGGTATATCCATGTAATACTAATTCCAAAGTATTAGAGAGATGTCGAGGTTGTGTCTCGGTTTCATATGTGATTGAGAGAAATTACTGTCATAACTCAAATTTGAGGGTTTATACCATGGTTTCTAGTATTGTGGCTGGTGTACCCAGGACAAACCAGGTTGTTTTAGTAGTTGGGTGATGTGCCACTACGGTTGTTACTCATACTGACTGAGGGGAAGATATCTTTAGGATTCTTGTCATTCTCTATCTCGTAAGGGGCTGATTGAAACTTCTTAGTGGTCAACTAGTACTTTGAGTGATAATTATTGTTGAGTCCAGTCGTGCAATATATCTGTGAGAGGCTTATTACACCTGTTAGGATTCTTGTCATTCTCTATCGCGTAAGGGGCTGATTACACCTTTTATTAAGCCCTATCTCAAATGCTAAGTCTCAGAGTCTAGGGAAGACCTTTGAGAGGATATAGCATGTGGGGGCCATATAGTATGCAGACACACCATACCCACCAAACGTAGATATGTGGTTGACATAGTTGGAGAAGGCATTTAGGATCCTAAATATCTCTAAGGAGGACAAGGTTAAGCATGTGTTCTACCTTTTGATGGGTAGCACTGACCACTGGTGGGCCATCGAGGAGGATAAGAGACCATGAGAAATGATCAGTCTGGAGGAGTTTTGGTGGGAGTTTGTTAGTCGTTACTTCCTCGAGACATACTTAGAATAGAAGATGACTCAGTTTGAGCGGTTGCCCAGGGATCATGGTCTGTGAATGACTATGAGGTGAATCTCATGGAGTTGTTGAGGTCCTGTCCTTACATGAAATCCATAGAGAAGGAGAGGATTAGAAGGTTTGAAAAACACTTGAATGTCAAGTTGGCAAGTACATCATCTACCTTGGAGTACCGAGAGAAGTTGTCCACCTCTGTGGAGTCAGTGAGAAGGATAGAAAGGACATTTGTGGAGCATCAAGAAGACAATACCAGAAAGAGGTCAGCCCAATTCCAAGGAAAATCATCTAGTAGTTTCAAGAAGCTGAGGTTGTCTTCTCCACAATACCAATAGTTATAATAGATGTTGACATTTTCTGTGCCAAGGATACAAGTGCAGTTTCAATGGTCTCCTAGCAAAGGGAGATGCCATAGCTTTCCATCAGTTGGACAAACACTTAAGGCTCAATGTCTATGACAGGTCTGTCTAGGCCAGAGTATGATGCGAGGACCTACTTCAAGTGTGTCTAGGTTGGGCATGTGAGATGGTCTTTCCCTATGAAAAAACAAGAGGTTACTAAGTAGCCGAGTCAGAGCCAATTGAGCTCACAACACCAGCAATAGTTTACTAGTAGTGACAGTAAAGGATGTGGCCAGACCTCATAGGAAGGGTCTTTAGGTTCAGCAAGCTGAGGTCAAGGAAGATAACATGCAATAGCTAGATTCTATGCTATGAGTCAGCCAGAAGGAGTGGTCAACCTGTGAGTCATGATAGGTCAGATGGATCTTTTTCATTCTAACTTATCTCCATCTACTTTTGTATCTACTTTGGTTGACCCTATTGTGACACACTCGTTTATCACCAGACAGACGATTAATATTTTTTCTTGCATGTTTGTAGTAGGGATGATCATATTCCATCAGAAACCCCTTTGGTTGATTCCATAGTGTTGCGAGAGATGCATCCATATTGTGTTATTTCTTTCTCAGGACACAACGTTCAAGTGGATCTCATGACACTTGATATGCATGGATTATATGTGATCCTAGCGATGGATACCTTGGAGAGGTATAAGGTTTTTTTGGACTATGGCTCCAAGATTGTGACGTTTTGTGATGATGATGTCTGTTGGACTTTCCAAGGAGATAGGAAGATTCTTCCTACATTTTTTATGTTTGTTATGATAACAGAGAAGCTATCAAGACAACGGTGTGAGACTTTCTTGGATCATGCGGTGGATACCAAGGTGAGGATTCCTAATATCCACGATGTACCTAAAGTGCATGAGTTTGAGGATGTTTTTCCATAGGGGTCTCCCGGTGTTCCACCCCTAGAGAGATTGATTTTGAAATCAATTTAGTTCTTGACACATAACCCATAGCACAAGCACCCTATAGGATGGCACCAGCTTAGATGAAGGATCTGAAGAAGTAGTTGTAAGAGTTGATGGAGAAAGTTTTCATACAGACAAACACTTGCCCTTGGGTTTCCCTAGTGTTGTTTGTGGAGAAGAAGGACAATTCTATGAGACTATATGTAGATTACTAGAAGTTGAACAAGGTCACAATGAAGAACATGTACCCATTTCCAAGGATAGATGATTTGTTTGATCAGTTAAGAGGTGCTATAATGTTTTCTAAGATAATTTGTGAGGTGATCTAATGTTTTCTAAGATAGATCTGAGGTTGGGGTATCATAATTTAAGGTTCAAGGCAGATGACATATCAAAGACTACTTTTTGGACTAGGTATGGTTATTATGAGTTTGTGATTATGCCATTTGGGATAACAAACACACTAACGGCATTCATGGACCTAATAAATAGAGTCTTCAAAACAAATCTGGACCAGTTCATGGTGGTGTTCATAGATGATATCTTGATATACTCTAGAGATAATCAACAACATGAGAAACATCTAATGCAGGAGTTAGAGTTGTTGATGTTACATATGCTTTATGCTAAGTTCAATAAGTGCAAGTTTTGGCTGACCGAAGTGTCTTTTATTTGTCATGTTTGTAGGGAAATATGGCTACAAAATAGGAAGTGGAAACAAATTTTTTACTACTGTATTCCCCATAAACCAGCGGACCGCGTCAACAACTATATAATGGGAAGGATGGTTTTGACGATATACCTGGTCTTGGAAGAAGTCCAATGACATATTCTCATTGTTGTAGTCATGCAACACTCCTAGTTGCATTGGGACTCGTCTGTAGCTCCTCCACAAATAGTAGACTCAGACTGTGTCTGTAGCATCTCCTCCAAAGACTGTAGGTTGACATTGTCCTCCTAGCGATGGGAAAAGTCCACCTTGCCTCTATGGAAGTCCACATGGACCGCCTAGAACTCCTATCATCGAGGTAGAATGGACCAAAAGGAGTTGCCCTCCTGTTGGTGTACTAGTCACCAACCCACTCTGCCACAATTGATTCTCCCTTTCTATCCCTCCCTTTATTAGGTAGGACTTGCTCGGCCCCTCTATTAATTACCACAACTAGAGAGGACAACAATTATCAGAAGCAATCGAGTTATGTTCTGGGAAACCCCCAATATCCCTCTATTTATAGGAAGATTAGAATTTGGGTTCCCAATTTGTGTGGGAGTGGAAAGGACCGAAAGATCGTGAATTTTTGGAACATGCGAGCATCGAAATGGTCGGTTGGCAACTGAACCGGTCAGTTTACACATGAGTCGACTAGTTTTCCATGCAAACTGATCATCTCACCTATTTCCTAACCACATATGAATTTGACAATTTGCTTCCAGTTAATGGTAAACATCCATTCCTTGCACCAATCTAATTGATCAAGTGAAATGATCAACTTTTCTCATGAATTTGGGAATGTCACCAGAACATTCAGTTGGAACGACTGAGTCGGTTGGTTCGCTATGTGAACCAGTCGTTTCACCCAACCTGAGCCGATCGATTCATCCAGTGAGTCGAATGTTTGGTGCCCTAATTCATGCATAGCTCAACCAATTTAATATCCAATCAACCTGACACTCCAAATAGTCATTTCATCACATGAGTCAATCGATTGGGAGAATAGTCATTTGATTTGTTGCTTGAATTGAATACCTAAACACTTTAGTAATCAATCAAATCATCATTCAAGATTAAACTCCTCTTCAAGGTCATGACCTATGTGTGTGACCCTATAGGTCCCACATCATGTTCGCTTTGAATGTCCATAACTAACTTATGACATCATAAGCAAAGAGCAATGCCTAGTCACACAGCAATGTTACCCAAGTGGATGAAAAGTTGGAGAACAACTTCAACCTACAATATGTGTATGGTATTATAGTTTTTGTATAGTTCCTTTGTCATTGATATCTATACTGAACTCAAGGCTTGGAATAGTCATCTTCTTCAACATTCAACCTTGTTCCTTGAACCAGAGCAGACTATCTAAAATATATGTAAGCTAAATATCACATATTCTTTTTTAATATGTATATGTGATAAAGTAATCCCTCAATTTAGGTCAATCTATACTTTGTGATAAAGTAATCCCTCAAGTGAATATATATGTGTGTCAATTGAAATCTTGTGTTTCATAAAATTGTAGGTGGGAAGAAAATGTCATCTTGCCATCGATCATCCATCATACAATGTCATCAAAGATAGTGAGGTTTATCCAAATGCTGATACAGTTCATGGTGTTCACCTTCCCACTGATCATATTCATGTGAATGTCAGACGTGTCATTCCGACATGGAAAGAAACACCACTCCCATACGAAAACCTATGTGCCACCATAGTCGGAGAGGTAGAAGGCATATTTACTGGGTGGCCCAATTAGCTCGTCGTAGTGGTTGAGGTATGACAAATTCTATATATGGAATTTATGTATAATTTGAAGCTAATATGAGAATACATGCATGCAGACGACAACAATTAAGATGCTCCTTAGGGTTCTAAAGCCTCTGCCCCCACATTTTATTCCACATGAGTAGTTCAACTCCTTAAGGCCTAACTGCAAGGTGTTGATAATATGATTAGACAATATAGAGCAATCAGATACCATGGTGATTGACCTTCTAGAGGAGGTCATAGGTATAGAATGCAACACTATTATAATGTTGACAAATGTTTTTGAGATATTTCAATATTAATGTTAAAACACATCAATGATAGAACTTTTGATACGATTAGTATGAATATCCCTTCATATGTGAAGAATACATATTTTTTTATTATTTTCTATATATTAATTGACTATTATATATAGAGTCAGGCTAGAATACACTTGAGTGTATTCAGAGCAGAATACACTCAAGTAGTTTTTCATGATGTAATTTGTTTTAAAAAATCTAATATGTTGATCTTCTTAAACATCTTGTGAATAACTCATACGCAAAATTTGAGCACATTTGGACATTTATAGGTCATGTTATAAAGACCACAAAAATTATGCATTTCAAATTAGTTTTGCACGTTGATTTTGTTGCCCTTGGATGAGTGACTTACACTCATCCAAATGGGCTCAAAATTTGTATGTAGTCTAGTTATAGTATGAAGGTGAAGATCAATGGTTTACATTTTGCAAAAAATTGTCTTGATATGCAAACATACTTGAGTGTATTCATGCGATCTGTACACTCAAATGTATTCTAGCCTGACTCTCACTCTTATATATATATATATATAACCGACTGTTACATATATATATTACTACAATTACCACCAACACTATGAGAGCTGATTATGACTACCATGGTAATGGATTCCATGTGTCAGAATCATGGTGGGTCTACCCGACACACTTTTCTGTAACATGTATCTGTGTGCTTAGTTTGATATTTTCACATCATGACTAATGAGATTCTATCATCAACCAACTCGCACTCTGATCTTATGTGTTTCTGATGTCTATCTTCCTTCCACAATATCAACTGATCATGGACATAATGAGAATATATATATTCTTAACATATGTATGATTCCATTGTTCAAGTCACCTACTTGAAGACATACATCATTTAGTAATATAATTATCTAGACATTTATATTGTTGCATCATTATCTCATTACCGAATAAAATAGAATAAATTAGAAGCTTGCCTTTTGTTAATAATCAAATCATTTACACATTATACCATTACAAACATCATATGATTGGCTCTCTGGGCATACATACCAACAGACTCCCACTTGTACTTACAACCAATCCATACAGATTATGTTCCAAGTGACCTAACATGTACATCATGCTTTTGTTATGAAAGTGTGAAAGTGCCTTTGTTAGGGGATCAACAACATTGTTCTCAGTTGGTATTCTACAAATCTCTACATCTCCTATTTGTACGATCTCTCATATGAGATGGAACTACCTTTGTATATGCTTTGAGCATCGATGCAATCTGAGTTCCTTAGCTTGTGAAATAGCTCCATTGTTGTCATAATATAGCTCAATTGCGTCGTTGATTCTTGGAACGACCCCAAGTTCAAAAATGAACTTCTTGATCCATACAACATATTAGATGCAGCAATATACTTGACCTCTGTTTTAGAACCGGCAACTGTCTCTTACTTGGAACTCTTCCAGCTTACAACTCTATTATTTAGACAAAGCATGAAACCTAATTGTGATTTATAATCATCTTTATTAGTTTGGAAGCTTTCATCGGTGTGACTCTTTACCACCAGCTCTCCCGCTCCACCGTAGATCAAGAACTGATCCTTAGTCCTTATCAAGTACTTGAGGATGTTCTTTACGATTGTCTAGTGAGCATCAACTGGATCTGACTGATATCTTCTCATCATGCTCAAGGCATACAAGACATCGGGATAGGTACACAATATTGCATACATGATTGATCCAATTTATGATGCCTATGGAATCAAACTCATGTGTTCCCTTTCTTCACAAGAACTGGGACTTTGAGCTTTAGAGATGGTAAATCCATGAAGCATGGGCAGGTTTCCTCTCTTGAATCTCTCCATGCTGAACCACTTCAACACTTTGTCAATGTATGTGTTTTGACTCAGTCCAAGAAGCCTTTTTGATCTATATCTTTAGATCTTAATCTCCAATATGTAGGATTCTCATCCCAAGTTTTCATAGAAAACGTATTTCCAAGCCATGTCATCACCTTTTGTAAAGTAGGGATGCCATTCCCCATCAATAGTATGTCATCTATATACAATATGAGGAATGTCACTATTCTCCAACTAACCTTCTTGTACACATAAGGTTCATCTTCATTTTGAATAAAGCCAAACTCTTTGACTGTCTCATCAAAAGGAAGATTCCAGGTCCAAGATGCTTGCTTCAATCCATAGATTGACCTTTGTAGCTTATATACTTTATTGTATCCTTTGGATTTACAAAGCCCTCAGGTTGTGTCATGTACACATCCTTAAGAAGACTCCCATTAAGGAATGCAGTTTTAACATTCATCTGCCAAATTTCATAGTCATGATAAGCTGCAACGGAAAGCATGGTCCTGATGGAGTTAAACATGGACACTGGAGAAAAAGGTTTTGTCATAGTCAATACCTAGAACTTATTTGAAACCCTTTGCAACCAATCTTCCCTTATAGGTTTTTACTTTACCATCCATGTCAATCTTCTTCATGAAGACCCACTTGCACCCTATGGGTTTTTCCCCTTTAAGTCGATCCACCAAAGTCCATACATATTGGTATACATGGATTCCATCTCAGATCTCATGGCCTCAAGCCATTTTTCAGATTGTGGTTCCTCAGTAGCTTCTAGATAGGTTGTTGGCTCATCATCTATGACCAACTCACCACCTTCTTGAGTTACAAGATATCCAAATCTCTTAGGTTCAAAGTATTTCATATTAGATCTATGATGTTCCTATGTCACTTGAGGAATTTTATATTCCACAACACTTTGTGATTCTCTTTTGTCCTCTTGTACATCTATCAATTCAATGTTCTCTTGTTGGTCTCAAACCTCTTTGAGTTCCACTTCCTCCCACTAATTCCTTTATAAATAAAATCCATCTTTAGGAATACAACATCTCTGGCAACAAACACTTGACTATCAGATAGGGAATAAAAGTAATATCCTTTTGTCTCCTTAGGATATCCAACAAAATAACATTTATCAAATTTAGGGCCAAGACTTTCAAAAACATTTTCCTTGCATAAGATCCACATCCCCAAATCTTCATAAAAGACATATAGGGACACTCCCCAGTCCATATCTCATGTGGAGTCTTTTGAACCGACTTAGATGGTACTCAGTTTAGTGTAAACACTGTGGTTTGTAGAAAATAACCCTTGAAGATAGTCAGAAATTCATCTAAATTCATTATTGACTGCACCATATCCAACAATGTATTATTGCTTGTTTCTGATACACCATTATGCAGAGGTGTTCTAGGTGGAGTCCATTGGGATAAAGTCCCATGGGCTCTAAGAAGGTCTTCAAACTCTTGGCTTAAGTACTCTCCACCTTGATTAGAAAAAAATGCCTTAATACTTTTACCAAGTTGGTTCTATACTTTATTCATAAACTCCTTGAACCTGTCAAGGTTTTCTGACTTATGTTTCATCAGGTAAACATAAACGTACCTACTCAAGTCATCAGTGAAGGTAATGAAGTATTGATACCCACCTCTAGAGCTTGTTCTAAAAGGCCCACATACATTGGTATGTATGAGTCCTAATACATCACTATCCCTCTTGTTGTTACCAATGAAAGGGATCTTATCCATCTTGCCCAACAAACATGATTCATATGTCTCTATTGATTCAAAATAAAAAAAAGTCTAAATAACCATCCTTATAAAGTCTAGATATTTGATTATCATTTATTTATCCTAGGCAATAATTCCACACGTATGTTTTGTTTGAGTTTTTGAGTTTCAATCTTTTGGTATTTATGTTATTAACATTTGTCTTTAGATCTAGCAAACAAAGATCATAAGACATTGGGCACTGTCATAAAAGATCCCATATTTCAATATGGACCATTGACCATATTAATATGGAGTTCAAATTCTTGTCCATACAACATACATAAATGACGTTTCTATTCATAGCAAGTACATAATAGAAATTCATTAAATCTAATACAAACCATGTGGGTAGAGATAAACTATAGGTTCCAACTATAGTGGCTGCAACTCTTATGTCATTTGCAACTTAGAGCTCAACCTCACCTTTCCTAAAGGTTTACTTCTTTTTAGATCCTACATATTCAAACATATTTGAGATCCGCATCCAGTATCTAGTACCCATGATGAATAAGTAGATAAGTTTATCTCTATAATGTATATACCTGAGGTGAAGATCACCATCCTCATCTTCTTCTTCCTTAATGCTTTTAAGTACAAATGATGAGTTCCTCTTGTACCTTTCTTTCTGCTCATCTTGAGTGTTGAATATCTGGATTTGGGCTTGTCCTTGGAACTCTTCACAGTCTTGCTTTGATCCTTGGACTCAACTCCAATGATCATCATCACAGATTTTTCTTTCTTCATCCTTGCTTTGACATGAATCAACATACCAAACAAATCTGATATTGGTATGGCCATATTATTCACATGATAACATGCAATAAAGTGGTTATATGATTCTGGCAATGATATTAGAATCATATTTATGGCCAACTCATAGATCAAAGAGAATCACAGTTCTTCAAGATGATACATATGTCCAATCATAATGAGCACATGGTCTTCTACTGAATTTCCCTTTGTCAGCTTACACTCAAAAAGAACCTTTATGACTTTGTCCCTTTCTTGCTTTGTGAGGTTATGGTTCACTTTATTAAGATGTGTTACCGTCTCAAGATCCCCATGTTCTCACACTACTCATGCAACTCATAGTTCATGCAGCTTAGCACAAGCGACTTTATCTCCAAGACATTGTTGGCATGCTTCCAGTAAGCATCCACTTTTTCCCTAGACACATCAGGAGCAGGTATCTCTGGTACTAGTTTATCAAGGACGTAGAACTTGCACTCTTCATTGAGAACCCTTCTCAAAGTCCAAAACCAATCGTGAAAATTTTTCTAGTCAAGTTTTTCCTTCCAAAGGACTGATCTTAATACTTATTTGTTCGTCATTTGATTCTATAAGAGAAATTTGCATTTTGTCAAAACCCTTATGATTTGATTTGATTTGAATTTTTTTGATGATATCAATTAGGTCTTTAACTAATTATTGCTTCCACTATTTTATTCAAATTGATATCCCTTACATATCAATTCGGAAGACTGTAACATACAACCTTCGAGTGAGCCAAGATCTAAAATAAGTCAACTATCACCTAGCCAATACGCCAATGTCTATAGTCAATTATCAAGGTAGGAAACTTTTGCCAATTGCATCATATGGAATTCTTGAATAGATGACATGCCCAAATTCTTATCATAATCATTTGCATGATTCTAGTGCTTAATCTCATTAAGATCACACAGTTAAGTCTGACCCAAAAGGCAACACAATAGATATGCACCCTACTTTAGTAGAACCTACATACCTACCATCACACTTCCATGAGGTAGACAACGCACCACGCTTTGGTGTAACCTACGCTTGGTCGATCAATATTTTCATGTATGCTACTTATGGAAAGTATCTTAGACTTAATATTTTATTGAGGGAGTTTGTATTTATAAATAGATATACTTTATCCAATCACCACATATATAGTATGTATCACATACATGTTATATCCCACAATGAAAATATGCAATAGACAAAAGCGATGGTTAAGTCCAGCCTAATGTAATTCCTTGGAGACATAAGGAATTACCACAACTAGGGTCTACATCACATGTAGAAACCTATTGTTGATGAAGATATGTGCTCGTCAATATGATTTGATTGGTTCAACCTTTGAACCGATCAAATCGCATCCTGGTTGGTCATTTGGTCGTCTCACCGGTCATCTGGTCTTTCTGTCCACCATTTGTTGGCTCCTCAAACTGATCGGTTGGGTCCACCAACCGACCAGTTCGACTCATCCTAGTTGGTTCTCCTTTGTCCTTTAGCCAGTTGGCTCACCCTCGAGATGGTTGTTTGCCTTTGTCTTTCTTCATTGCCATAACAGGAAAGTAAACTATCCTACTATTATATGATTATTGAGAAACCTTGAGTTACATTCAAGGGGTGCAAAGGTAGGAGAGAACTTAAACTTTTACATTTGGAAGATAAAATAGAGGCTTGGTATGCAAACTGACATGAAAAGGATTAACCAACCACACAACCATGCACAGATAATAGGGGTTATTGGCCATAAACATGCTACACATCCACCATCAAAACTCACTTTTAGGGTGACACATGTGAATTTCATATATATATATATATATATATATATATATATAATATAATATATATAGGGGAAATTATTAGATGTACATTTTGTGCAACAACCCTTCCTATCTGATAGAAAAGTATCCCATGATCCTGAACTGATCTTACCTAGGATCGCAAATCCCAAGTTTGTCTATAAATCTATCTATCTATCTATCTATCTATCTATCTATCTATCTATCTCTCTCTCTCTCTCTCTCTCTCTCTATATATATATATATATATATATATATATATATAGAGAGAGAGAGAGAGAGAGAGAGTTAGGCAAGAATGCACTTAAGTGTGTTTGCATATCAAGACTATTTTTTTGCAAAATGTAAACCATTGATCTTAACTATCATACTATAACTAAGCTACATACAAATTTTGAGCCCATTTAAATGAGTGTAAGTCTCTCATCCAAGGGCAACAAAATTGATGTGCAAAACTAATTTGAAATGCATAATTTTTGCGATCTTTATAACATGACCTACAAATGTCCAAATGTGCTCAAATTTTGTATATGATCTATTCACAAGATGTTTAAGAAGATCAATGGATTAGATTTTTGAAAGAAATATTGCATCATGAAAAACTACTTGAGTGTATTCTATCCTGGCTCTAATATATATATATATATATATATATATATAGGCTACAATACACTCGAGTGTACAGATCGCACAAATACACTCGTGTGTTTGCATATAAATAAATAAATAAATAAATAATATATATATATATATATATATATATATATATGCTACAATACACTCGAGTGTATAGATCGCACGAATACACTCACTTGTGTTTGCATATCAAGACTATTTTTTGCAAAATGTAAACCATTGATCTTCACCTTCATACTATAACTTGGATACATACAAATTTTGATCCCATTTGGATGAGTGTAAGTCACTCATCCAAGGGAAAAAAAATTGACACGCGAAACTAATTTGAAATGCATATTTTTGTGATCTTTATAACATGACCTATAAATCTCCAAATGTGCTCAAATTTTGCGTATGATCTATTTACAACATGTTTAAGAAGATCAATGGATTAGATTTTTGAAAAAAAATTGCATCATGAAAAACTACTTGGGTGTATTCTAGCCTGACTATCTCTCTCTCTCTCTCTCTATATATATATATATATATATATATAAGATTTAGATTATGTGTGGTATTTTATTGGACAAAATTATTCACATCACATGCAATAATTAAATGATAAAACCAAAA
Source organism: Alisma plantago-aquatica (assembly GCA_963693085.1). NCBI lineage: Eukaryota > Viridiplantae > Streptophyta > Magnoliopsida > Alismatales > Alismataceae > Alisma > Alisma plantago-aquatica. The sequence goes on from OY856409.1 coordinate 402,124,830, forward strand.
ATCCTATCACATGGTTATCACAAAATATAGTAGATTGACGTGACTCTGATACCACTGTAGGGAAATATGGCTACAGAATAGGTAGAATAAATAAAAACTTTACTACCACATTCCCCATAAACCAGCAGATCACATCAACAACTATATAATGGGAAGGATGGTTTCGAGTATACACCTGGTCTTAGAGCAAGTATAGTAACATCACCTCATCATTGTAGTCGTACAACACTCCTAGTTGTACTGGGACTCGTCTACAACTCCTTCATAGACGACAAACTCAGACGACGTCTGTAGTAACTCCTCCATAGACTGTAGGCTGATGTTTTCCTCCTAGCAATGGGCAAAGGCCACCTCACCTATATGGAAGTTCACATGAACTGCCTAGAACTCCTATCATCCTGGTAGAACAACTAGTCACCAACCTACTCTCCCACAATTATTTCTCCCTTGCTATCCCTCCCTCAATCGGGTAAGACTTGCTCAAGATCTCTATTGGTTACCATAACCAGAGAGGACAACAATTGTCATGAAGCAATTGAGTTGTGTTCTGATAAGCCCCTAGTACACCTCTATTTATGGTAGGGGTTAGGGTCTAGGTTCGCAATTTGTGTGAATATGGAAAGGACCAGAAGATTTTGAATTTTCACAACATGCGGGCACTAAAATAGTCAGTTGGAAACTGAACCGGTTGGTTCACACATGATCTGATTGGTTTACCATGTAAACCAGTCGTTTTGCCTATTTCCTAATCACATATGAATTTAGCAATTAGTTTCCAATTAATATTATACATCAATACCTTGCACCAATCAAATTGAGCAAGTGAAATGATCAACTTTTCTCATGAATTAGGGAAAGTCACCAGAACCTTTGGTTGGAATGACTGATCTGGTCAGTTCACTAAGTGAACCAGTCATCTCACCCAACCTGAGCCGATCGCTTGACCTAGTGAGTTGATCAGTTGGTGCCCTGATTCATGCAGAACTAAACCAATTTAATATCCAATCAACCTGACACTCCAAACAATCATTTCATCACATGAGTCAATCGATTGGCAGTCCAGTCATTTTATTTGTTGCTTGAATTGAATACCTAAACACTTTAGTAATCAATCAAATCATCATTCAAGATCAAACTCCTCTTCTACGTCATGACCTATGTGTGTGACCCTATAGGTCTCATATCATCTTGGCTTTGAATGTCCATAACTCACTTATGACATCACAAGTAAAGAGCGGTGCCTAGTCACACATTAGTGCTACCCAAGTGGATGGAAAGTTGGAAAACAACTTCAACCTACAATATGTGTATGGTGTTATAGTTTTTGTATAGTTCCTTTGTCATTGATATCTAGATTAAACTCAAGGCATGGAGTACTCATCCTCTTCAACATTCAACCTTGTTCCTTGAACCAGAGTAGACTATCTAAAATAAATGTAAGCTCAACATCACATATTGAATTACACGTGCTTTGCCATGATTTTCTCAATCTCACTAATCAAAAGGCCTAGGATATCATACTCCTGTAGGAGGGACATATCCAATCTACATCACTCAGATTCAGTCCCCATGTGTTACAGTCACCCAATCATCACCTTTATAGTAACCCTTATTCAGGATTATGTTTGATGGCATCAAAGCATACTAGGCGACATGTGATGAGTATAGTGACTTCATGTCTAAAAACTACAATCACCACCAACACTATGAGAGCTAAATATGACTACCATGGTAATGGCTTCCTTGTGTCAGTCTCATGGTGGGTCTACCCTACACACTTTTCTCTAACACGTATTTGTGTGCTTGGTTTGATATTTCCGCATCATAAATAATGATATTCTATCATTAAGCAACTCACACTCTAATCTTATGTGTTACTAATGTCTATCTACTTTCCACAATAACAACCAATCAGGGACATGATGAGAATATATATATATATATATATATATATAAACATATGTATGATCTCATTGTTCAAGTCACCTACTTGAAGACATACATCATTTAGTAATATAATTCACTACACATTTATATTGTTGCATCATTATCTCATAACCCAATATAATAGAACAAATTAGAAGCTTGCCTTTTGTTAATGATCAAATCATTTACATACTATGCCATTACAAACATCATATGATTGGCTCTCTGGGAATGCATGCCAACATACTCCCACTTGTACTTACAACCAATCCATACAAATTGTATTCCAAGTGATCTAACATGTCCATCATGCTTTTTCTGTAAAAGTGCCTTTGTCAGGGGATCAACAACATTGTTCTCAGTTGGTACTCTACAAATCTTTATATCTCCTATTTGTATGATCTTTTGTATGAAATGGACTTCCTTTGTATATGATTTGAGCATTATGCAATCTGAGTTCCTTAGCTTGTGCAATAGCTCCATTGTTTTCATAATATAGCTCAGCTGTGTCATTGATGCGTGGAATGACCACAAGTTCAAAAATGAACTTGTTGATCCATACAACCTCCTTTGCTGCATTCGATGTAGCAATATACTCCACCTCTATTTTAGAATAGAAAATTGTCTCTTGTTTGGAACTCTTCCATCTTACAACTCTGTTATTTAGACAAAGCATGAAACCAAATTGTGATTTGTAATCATCTTTATCAGTTTGAAAGCTTGCATCGGTGTAACCCTTTACCACCAGCTCTTTCACTCCACCGTAGATTAAGAACTGATCATCAATCCTTCTCATGTAATTGAGGATGTTCTTTATGACTGTCCAGTGAGCATCATCTAGATCTGATTGATATATGCTCATCATGCTCAAGGCATACAAGACATCGGGACAGGTACACAACATTGCATACATGATTGATCCAATTTATGAGGCATATGGAATCAAACTCATGCATTCCCTTTCTTCATGAGAATTGGGAGTTTGAGCTTAAGAGATGGTAACTGCATGAAGCACGTGTAGGTTTCCTCTCTTCAAGCTCTTCATGCTGAACAACTTCAACACTTTGTCAATGTATGTGCTTTGACTTAGTCCAAGAAGCCTTTTAGACCTATATCTATAAATCTTAATCCCCAATATGTAGGATTCTTATCCCAAGTGTTTCATAGAAAACGTATTTCCAAGCCATGTATTTACCTTTTGTAAAGTAGGGATGTCATTTCCCATCAATAGTATGTCATCTATATACAATATGAGGAATGTCACTATGCTCTAACTAACCTTCTTGTACACACAAGGTTCATCTTCATTTTGAATAAAGCCAAACTCTTTGACTGTCTCATCAAAATGAAGATTCCAGCTCCAAGATGCTTGCTTCAATCCATAGATTGACATGTGTATCTTACATAATTTATTTGTATCCTCTAGATTTACAAAACCCTCAAGTTGTGTCATGTATACATCCTCAAGAAGACTCCCATTAAAGAATGCAGTTTTAACATCCATCTGCCAAATCTCATAGTCATGATAAGTTGCAATGGCAAGTATGCTCCTAATGGAGTTAACCATGGCCACTGGAGAAAAGGTTTTGTCATAGTCAATGCCTTGAACTTGTCTGAAACCCTTTGCAACCAACCTTCCCTTATAGGTTTGTACTTTACCATCCATGTCAGTCTTCTTCTTGAAGACCCACTTGCACCCTATGATTTTACCCCTTCAGGTGGATCCACCAAAGTCCACACATGTTGGTATACAAAGATTCCATCTCAGATCTCATGACCTCAATCTGTTTCTCAAACTTTAGCCCCTCACTAGCTTCTAGATAGGTTGTTGGCTCATCATCTATGACCAACTCACCGCCTTCCTGAGTTACAAGATATCCAAATCTCTTAGGTTCAAAGCATTCCCTATTAGATGTACGAGGTTCCTATGTCACTTGAGGAATTTTAGATTCCACAACACTTTGTGATTCTCTTTTGTCCTCTTGTACATCTATCAATTCAATGTTCTCTTGTTGGTCTCAAACCTCTTCGAGTTTCACTTTCCTCCCACTAATTCCTTTGAAAATAAAATCCATCTCTAGAAATACAACATCTCTGGTAAGAAACACTTTGCTTTTAGATAGGGAATAAAAGTAATATCCTTTAGTCTCCTTAGGATATCCACCAAAATAACATTTATCAAATTTAGGGCCAAGACTTTCAGAAACATTTTCCTTGCATAAGCTTCACATCCCCAAATCTTCATAAAAGACATATTGGGATGCTTCCCAGTCCATATCTCATATGGAGTCTTTTGAACCGACTTAGATGGTACTTAAATACAGTAATTTGTAAAGAATAACCCTAGAAGATTTTCATAAGTTCATCTAAACTCATTATTGATCGCACCATATCCAACAATGTATGATTCCTTGTTTCTGATCCACCATTATGCCTAGGTGTTCCAGGTGGAGTCCACTGGGATAAAATCCCATGGGCTCTAAGAAGGTCTTCAAACTTTTGGCTTAAGTATTCTCCACCTTGACCAGAACGAAGTGCCTTAATACTTTTACCATGTTGGTTTTGTACTTCATTCATAAACTCCTTGAAATTGTCAAGAGTTTGTAACTTATGTTTCATTAGGTAAACATAACTGTACCTACTCAAGTCATCGGTGAAGGTAATGAAGTACTGATACCCACCTCTAGAGCTTGTTCTAAAAGGCCCACATACATCAGTATGTATGAGTCCTAATAGATCACTAGCCCTCTCATTGTTACCAGTGAAAGGGGTCTTATCCATCTTACCCAACAAACACGATTCATATGTCTCTATTGATTCAATATAAAAAAAGAGTCTAGATAACCAACCTTATGGAGTCTAGATATGTGATTATCATTTATTTTCCCTAGATGACAATGCTAAAGGTATGTTTTGTTTTAGTTTCAGTTTTTTGGTATTTACGTTATAAATATTTGTATTTAGATCTAGCAAATAAAGATCATACGACATTGGGGAACTGCCATAAAAGATCCCATCTTTCAATATGGACCATCGACCATTTTTAATATGGAATTCAAATGCATCCTTGTCCATACAAGATACATAAATTATGTTTCTATTCATAGTAGGTACATAATAGTAATTCATTAACTCTAATACAAGCCAAATGGGTAGAGATAAACTATAGGTTCCAACTACAGTGGTTGTAACTCTTGTGTCATTTGCAACTCGGATCCCAACCTCACCCTTTCCCAAAGGCCTAATTCTTTTTAGATCTCGCATATTCCAACATATGTGAGATCTACATCCAGTATCTAGTACCCATGATGAAGAATTATATAAGTTTATCTCTATAACATATATACCTGAGGTGAAGATCACCATCCTCATCTTCTTCTTCCTGAATGCTTTCAAGTACAAAGTATGAGTTCCTCTTGTACCTTTCTTTCTCCTCATCTTGAGTGTTGAAGATCTGAATTTGGGCTGGTCCTCAGAACTCTTCACGTTCTTGCTTTTATCCTAGGACTCAACTCCAATGATCATCATCACGGATTTTTCCTTCTTCATCCTTACTTTGACATGAATCAACATACCAAACAAATCTGACATCGGTTTGGACATGTTATTCACATGATAACATGAAATAAAGTGGTTATATAATTCTGGCAGTGATATCAGAATCATATTCATGGCCAACTCTTAGATCAAAGAGAATCCCAATTCTTCAAGACGATACATATGTCCAATCATACTGAGCACATGTTCTTCTACTGAGTTTCCCTCTGTCAGCTTACACTCAAAGAGCACCTTTATGACGTCATCCCTTTCTTGCTTTGTGAGGTTATAATTCACTTTCTTAAGATGTGTTACCATCTCAAGAATCCCCATGTTCTCACACTATTCATGCAACTTAGCATAAGGTACTTTATCTCCAAGACATCATTGGCATGCTTCCAGTAAGCATCCACTTTTTCCCTAGACACATTAGGAGTAGGTATCTCTAGTACTAGTTTATCAAGGGCATAGAACATGCACTCTTCATTGAGAACCCTTCTCAAAGTCCAAAACCAATCGTGAAAATTTGTCCAGTCAAGTTTGACCTTCCTAAGGACTGATCGCAATACTTATTTGTTAGTCATTTGATTATACAAGAGAAAAATTTCATTTGGTCAAAACCCTATTGATTTGATTTGATTTGAATTGAATTTTTTTGACGATATCAAATAGGTCTTTAATTAATTATTGCTTCCACTATTTTATTTAAATTGATATCATTTACATATCAATTTGGAAGACTGTAGCGTACAACCTTCTAGTGACCCAAGATCTAAAACAAGTCAACTATCACCAAGCCAATACACCAGTATCTATAGTCAATTATCAAGGTAGGAAACTTTTACCAATTGCATCATATGGAATTCTTGAATAGATGCTATGCCCAAATCATTACCATAATCAGTTGCATGCTTCTGGTGATTAATCTCATTAAGACCACACAGTTAAGTCTGACCCAAAAGGCAACACAATAGATATGCACCCTGCTTTGATAGAACCTATATACCTGCCATCACACTTCCATGAGGTAGACGATGCACCATGCTTTGGCATAACCTATGCTTGGTCGATCAAGCTTTTCATGTGTGCTTCTAATAGAAAGTATCTTAGACTTAATATTTTATTGAGGGAGTTTGTATTTATAAATAGATATACTTTATCCAATCACCACATATATAGTACACATCATATACATGTTATATCCCACAATGAAAACATGCAATAAACAAAAGTGATGGTTATGTCCAACCTAATGTAATTCCTTGGAGACATAAGGAATTACCACAACTAGGGTCCAAATCACATGTAGAAACCTATTGTTGATGAAGATATGTGCTTGTCAATCTGAGTTGATTGGTTCAACCTTTGAACTGATCAACTCACCTCCTGGTAGGTCATTTGGTCGTCTCACCGGTCATCTGGTCCTATTGTCCACCATTTGTAGGCTCCTCAAGCTGATCAATTGGGTCCACCAGCCGATCAGTTCGGCTTGTCCTAGTCGGTCCTCCTTTGTCCTTTAGCCGGTTGGCTCACCCCAGAGATGGTTGGCTGGCTTTGTCTTTCTTCATTGTCATAACAAGAAAGTAAACTATCCTACTATTATATGATTATTGAGAAACCTCGAGTTACATTTAAGGGGAGCAAAGGTAGGAGAAAATTTAAACTTTTACATTAGAAGATAAGATAGAGACTTGGTATGAATACTGAGATGAAAAAGATTAACCAACCACATAATCATGCACAGATAATAGGGGTTATTGGCCATAACCATGCTACACATCCACCTTAAAAACTCACTTTTAGGGCGACGCATGTGAATTGCATATATATATATAAGTTTTGGATTATGTGTGGTATTTGATTAGACATAATTATTTGCATCACATGCAATAATTAAATGATAAAACCAAAAATCTGATCATATAGTTATCAAAAAATATAGTAGATTGACGTGGCTTAGATACCACTGTAGAGAAATATGGCTATAGAATAGGCAGTGTAAACAAAAACTTTACTACCACACCCCCCATAAACCAGCAGATCACGTCAACAATTATATAATGGGAAGGATGGCTTTGAGTATATACCTGGTCTTAGAGTAAGTACAATGACATCACCTTGTTGTTGTAGTCATACAACACTCCTAGTTGCACTGGGACTCATCTACAACTCCTTTACATATAGCAGACTCAGACGACACTGCAGTAGCTCCTCCACAGACTGTAGGCTGATGTTGTCCTCCTAGCGATGGGAAAAGGCCACCTCGCCTCTATGGAAGTCCACATGAACCACCTAGAATTCCTATCATCCTTAGAATATATAGGATGGTGTAGTCCCTCCCGTTGGTGTACTAGTCACCAACCTGCTCTCCCATAATTTTTTCTCCCTTGCTATCCCTCCCTTAGTTGGGTAGGACTTACTCAGGCTCTCTATTGGTTACCACAACCAGAGAGGAAAATAATTATCAGAAGAAATTGAGTTGTGTTTTGATAAGCCCCCAGTACCCCTTTATTTATATGAGGTGTTAGGGTCTAGGTTCCCCATTTGTGTGGATATGGAAAGGATCAAAAGATCTTGAATTTTTATAAGACGCAAGCACCGAAATAGTCAGTTGGAAATTGAACCGGTTGGTCTGATCGGTTCACCATGTAAACTAGTCTTTTTTCCTATTTCCTAATCGCATATGAATTTGGAAATTAGTTTCTAATTAATATTAAACATCAATACCTTGGACCAATCGAATTGAGCAAGTGAAATGATCAACTTTTCTAATAAATTAGGGAAAGTCACCAGAACCTTCAGTTGGAATGACCAATATGATCAGTTCACTAGGTGAACTGGTCATCTCACCCAACCTATGCCGACCGGTTCACCAAGTGAGCCTATCGGGTGGTGCCCTGATTCATGTAGAACTCAGCCAATTCAATATCCAATCAACCTGACACTCCAAATAGTTGTTTCATCACATGAGCTAATTGGTTGGGAGTTCAGTCATTTGATTTGTTGCTTGAATTGAATACCTAAACAATTTAGTAATCAATCCAGTCATCTTTCAAAATCAAACTCCTCTTCTAGGTCATGACTGTTGGTATGTATGCCCAGAGAGACAATCATGTGATGATGGTAATGGCATAACATATAAATGATTTGATTAATAATAAGGGCAAGCTTCTAATTCATCTGTTGCACTCAGTTATATGATAATGAGGATACATAGTGAATGTCTATAGAATTATATTACTTAATGACGTATGTATTCAAGTTACTATCCTTGTGCATGAGATCATACATATGTTAAGAGTACATATGAATATTCTCATTATGTCCCTGATCGGTTTTCATTGTGGAAGGTTGATAGACAACAATGACACATAAGATCAGGTTGTGAGTTGGTTGATGACTAAATCTCATTAGTCATGATATGGCAATATGAAACCAAGCACATATATACATGTTAGAGAATAGTGTATCAGTTAGACCCACCATGAGACTGACACATGGACACCATCATCATGGAAGTCATAGCCAACTCTCACAATGATGGTGGTGATTACAGTTCTTAGACCTGAAATCTCTCCGCTCATCATATGTTGTTGTGTACACTTTGACATCATCAAACGCAGTCCTAAAATATGGGTTGTTATAGGGTGATGATTGGGTGACTTTGACACATGGGGATTTACTGTGAGTGATAGATATGGGATTTATCCCTCAGACAAGAGTATGATATCCAAAGGCCTCTTGATTAGAGAGACTGAGAAAAGTATGGCCATACACATGTGAGTCAATATGTGATATTGAGCTAACATTATCTCGTGCAGTCTTCTCTGGTTAAAGGAACAAGATTGAATAATAATGAGGATGACTACTCAATGCCTCTAGTTCAATCTGGATAATAGTGACAAAGGAACTATACAAACATTGTAAAACCACACAAAGATTGTAGGTTGAAGTTGCTCCCCGACATTTTGTTCACTTGGGTACAATGATGTGCGACTAGGCACCACTCTTTTCTTGTGATGTCATAATCTAGTTATGTACATTCACTGCCAACGTGATATGGGACCTATAGGGTCACACACTTAAGAAATCATCTAGAATACGAGTTTGATCTTTAATGATAATTGAATTGATTACTAAAGTTTTTAGGTATTTCAATTCACGCAAAAAGAACTAACTAGACTGCCAAATGATTGGTTCAAGTATTGAGACTGTTGTTTGGAGTGTCAGGCTGATTGTATTATACATTGGTTGGAATTCTGCCTACCCTGGGCGGCAAGATGCCATTCTCACTTTTACAAAATAGCCATCTAGCTTGGTACAATATGTCCATCTCAATTGCACTAAAAGATTGTTTGGTTCGGTGTGAGACGCCCGTATGAATAGCACCAAACGACCATCTAGCTTGGTGCAAGACGCCTGTCTCAGTTGCACCAAACACCCATTTTGGGGGTACCACAAGTTGAGTATTAATTGGAATTGAATTACTAACATATGTGCAGAACTGGAAGGTGAAAAATGACCGACTCACTGGGCGAGACGACCGTTTTGTTGCACGCGGGTTGTGAAACTTCGCAGAAAGTTGTGAAAATTCAAGATATTCTTGTCCTTTCCACTCCCTCTTTTAGTCCCCCATTGGCTAGGGACTAGGAATCCTGACCCTAATCCCTCCTACATATAGAGGGGTAATGGGGGCTTCCCAGAACACAACTAATACACAAACAATTGAGAATCAGTCGCTCTGACAAATTGTTGTCTGCCCTGGTTGTGGTAACCATGAGAGCCCGGGAAAGTCCTACTAGACTAGGAAGGGATAGCTGTTGGGTTTTAGGGAGGCAGAGAAGACAGCGGAAACAAAAAAAATTCTCCTCCTCAAACCCAGAACAAGGAAACGCGTCAACGTCTATACAATAGGAAAGGATGGTTTGTGGAATCATACCTTGTCCCGAGGCTTGCTTGGAGACAATACTTCGTGGCTTGCACGGTCTTCACCTCCGGTCTTAGACGGTGTCTGTACAACTCCTGGTCGCACTGGGACTGACGACTCTTGGTCTCACCGGGACTGTCAGGATTGACAGCTGTCCTCCGAGTGGCAGAAATATCCCGCCTCTGAAGTAGTCCACACAGACCACCTGGAAATCCAATCTCCTTGTCCCACAAGGAATTGGAAGGAGTCACACCCTCCTGTCGGCGTACTAGTCACCAACATACTCTCCTACCACCAGTCACTTTCTGCAGTTGTCTTTCCCTTGTTGTGCCTCCTTTATCAGGTAGCACTTGCTCGGGCTCTCTCGGTTACCAAAACCGGAGAGAACGACAACTTTACAAAGCAACTAATTGCACTGAGTTGTTCTCTGAGAAGCCCCCAATACCCCTATATATAGGAGGGTCATGGGACATGGTTCTCTATCCCGGGCAATGCTGGACTAAAGCAGGAGTAGAATGGTTCGAGATTTTCCACAAAAACAACCAACTGCGTAACCTAAACCAATCGTTTCATTTATGAAACGGTCGGTTGGGGACCTGAGCCAGTCGGTTGACACATCAACCGATCGGTTGGGACCCATGAAACGATCAGTTCACTTCTGAACTGGTCGGTTCGTGGTCCTGATCAGTTCCCGATTGACTTTTCTTCTTTTGTTTCTAATTGGTATCAAATACCAATCCTTGTTCCAATCAAATTGGGCAAGTGAAACGAAAGGAAATTTCTCACCAACCTGACTTTCCCAACTTGATCGGTTGCATCAGTTGAACCGATCATTTCAACACTTGAAGCAATCATTTCATCCTGTCCATGAGCCGATCGACTCACCATCTGAGCCGATCGGTTCACCAAGCTCAGCCGATCAGTTCATTACATGAGCTGATCGGTTGGGAGTGCAGATTGTGCAGGATTAGTCAATTGCAGTTTCCATCAATCTGATACTCCAATCAATGTGTCCAACACCTTGAACATTATGACATTGAGCTATCAATTAATTAAGTGTTTAATTGAACTACTAAACTCCTTTAGTAATCAATCTAAACATTGTTTGTGGACAAAACTCCTCTTCTAGGTTAAATCCTATGTGTGTGACCATACATGTCCATTTCACGTTGGCAGTGAAAGTCCATAACACTTATGAATTCACAAGCAAAGAGCGGTGCCTAGTCACACATCAGTGCTACCCAAGTGAAATAGAAAGTTGGAGAACAACTTTCAATCCTACAATCCGTGAATGGTGTTACAGTGAATGTATAATTCCTTTGTCACTGATATCCCGAATGAACTCGAGGCATGGAATAGTCATCCTGTCAACGTTCATTCACTTTCTTGATCTCAGAGTAGATTGGAAGAGATATGTATGACATCAATATCACATACTGATTCACACATGCGTGCACGCCTTTCTCAATCCTACTCATCAAGTGGCCATGGATATCAAACTCCCTCAGGAGGGACAAATCCCATATCTATCACTCACCCCTCAAAAGCCCCATGTGTCAAAGCCACCCAATCATCACCTTTATAACAACCCATGTTTCAGGACTGCGTTTGATGATGTCAAAGTGTGCCCAACAACATGTGTTGAGTGCAGTGATTTCAGGTCAAAGAATCACACTCACCACCATCATTGTGAGTACTGACTGTGACTACCATGTCATAATTCCATGTGTCAAACTCACGGTGGGTCTGTTTGGTACACTTGTTCTCTAACAAGTACCTATGTGTTTGGTTTGATATCTCTATATCACGACTAATGAGATTCTGTCATCAACCAACACCACAATCTAGTCTTGTGTGTCATTGCTGTCTATCTACCTTCCACAATGACATCCGACTAGGGACATAATGAGAATGTACAAACTCTTAGCATCTGTATGATCTCATCGTTCAGGTCCTCAACCTAAAAGCATACGTCATTGAGTACCGTCATTCTCTAGACATTCAATATGTTCTATCACTATCTCATATGACTGAACCAGAAAGAATTGGAAGCTTGCCTTTGATGTTTATCAAATCAATCTTACTGTAACCCACCAATCATCCCATGATTGGCTCTCAGGGCATACATACCAACAGACTCCCACTTGCACAATGAGCCAATCACCCTTGAATCATATTCATAGTGATCTTCAAACATGTCCCACATGTTACTCTGCTCTAGTGCGATCATAGTGAGTAATGGCAACACCTTGCCAAAGTCAGTATAAATTGCATGTCTCTCATCGCTTTGTTGTACGTCATACGTATGAGATGGAGTTGCCGTAATATGCAATCTAGTATTCCTTTGCTAACCTTTAGCCACATCGCATGATCAAGGATTCCATACTTGTCATCAATGAACGGGATATCTATAAGTTCATCTCATGAACTTCCAGATCCATATAGTATCCACTACTGTTCTCGAACACATAGATACTCGACATTTTCCTTTTAAATGGTTTTATTGGAACACTTACAATTATCAATAAACTTTCACTTTTATATATCTTATGTATAATTTGCGATTAATTTTCTATCCTTTCGGAAGTTCGCATCAATGTAACTCTTTACATTGAACTCTTCCTTATCTCCATAGAACTAGTACTTCTCAAGTACTTATCAAGTTCTCATGGTATTCCAGTAACCCTTACTGGATGTAGACAGACATCCACTCGTCATGTCCGACATACGAGTTATCAGGACGAGCACATCATATTGCCATGTCATACATACAAGATGATGAATGCATTTTGTTCTTACCATGCAAGATAATGGGATGATTACATACATGATAGATCCATATCTATTCTTAGTGTTCCCATTCTTCACAAGAATTGGACACTTGGCCTTGGGATACTAACTCCATGTAACATGGATAGGCTTTCTCCTACTGAATCTGTGCATACTAAACCCTTCAGTATAGATTGCCAATGTATGCTTTCTCTTTTCAGGTCAAGAGGTTTTCGAGAACTATCTCTATAGATCTCTATTCCTATCACATAGGAAACATCTCTATCTTCCTTAAAGATAATTTCCACTTTTGGATTTCCATTCTAGAACATTTCCATTTCACATCAACATGTGGAATGTGAACACGCTCCCACTAAATCACATATCCCTTCTTTATCTTTTACATATCAGTCAAACCCTTTGACTATATCATCAAAGTAAAGATCCAATTTTGAGTTACTTGTACTCAATCGATCACATTGATTAGTCCATTGTAACTTATAGACTTCATTTGCATTAGTGGATTCATAAACCTTATAGGTTGTGTCACGTACACATCCTTGTTTTATTCCTCATAGGAATGCAGTTTTAGTATCCATATGCCAAATGTATTAGTCATTAAGTTGCAATCAACAAGCATCATCCTTATCAAAATGTTATCCATGTTTCTTAACACTTAAGATTCATTTGCACTTATGGATTTCATCCAATGGGTGCTACCATCAAGGTCATACCTTATGGTTCACATGGATGTCGTTTAGGATGTAATGGTCATAAACCATAACTCAAAATTCGGTTCCTCATATTCATCTAGATAGTTGACTCATCACATGAACAACTCATCACATAGATAAACGAGGTGTATCCGTCAAGGATATAAGAACTTACAAATCCTTGTGATTCTTAATGTCCTTTATTAGTGTGGGGTATTCTTTTATTAAGAAGAATTCAGTTATTTGATAATCATTCTCTAACTCCTTAGAGTATGATTCCTTCTTGATTTAGACATCACCATGCCTTAATCATGAGTTCACTATGATACACTATCATAATTACTCATAAGGATCTCAAACATTTGGTCCAAGTATTTTATTCATTGATCTCATCAAGAATTAACACTTTACCAAATTTGCACTTCATCTATGATAATCTTGAACACTTCAAGATATTCATATTGGTATTTCTCTAAACACCATTTGAAGTATTAGTATTTGTTCCAATAGGTATGTAAATACATCACATGTATCATACCTAATAGGATAATCATTCTCCCACTACCATTAGTGAAGATTGATTAATCATGTCCAAGATATTCATGTCTCTTACTGGTTCTCTAACCAAAAGAATCTAAATTTATCCATCACATGGAAACTAGAAATGAATTTCTCATTATTGATGCTAATTTGATTGTTTGACTTATCTATAACTTTTAGGTATCATTTTATCTTATGCATATCAAATACCACAAGATAAACAAGGCATTGCCACAAAGATCATATCTTTAGAAATTGAAACATCTCTTTATTGATTGCCATCATTGTCATACAATATGCAAAAATAAAGTGTTTCTATCTATTGGAAAATATGAAATAGAAGTTCATAACTGTATTACATGCCCTTTAGGCTGAAAATAAACTAAAGTACTCCTTACTATGGCGGCAACACTTGCCCCAATTATTGAGTGCTTTACAATTTACATCTTGGTATCATATACCTCAAAAGTGTTACAAGTTTACTTTCATGACACCTTTAAGTAGAGACGTTGGTCGCCTCCTTCTTCTTTTGTTCTTCCAGATAGAGAGGACAATTCCTTTTCCAATGTCTTGGCTTTTGACAATGGTGGCAATTGCCTTTCTTGGTCACACCTCCCTTGGCCTTGAGAGCTGAAGACGACTTGGGCTCCTGGCTAGCATCAGAAGCTTTCTTAACTTTGCCCTTTCCCTTGCACTTGGACTTGCCTTTCTTGCTCGTGATCACCATCACAGACTTAGGCTTGTCCTTCTTCATCTGTGTCTCGGCTGTCCTCAACATGCCCAACAACTCTGACAGTGGCCTATCAAAGTTGTTCATGTTGTAGTTCATCACAAACTGACTGTAGGATTCTGGCAATGATTGCAGTATCACGTCAGTAGCCAACTCTTGGCTTAGTGGAAATCCCAATCTTGTCAGGTTCTCCACATACCCAATCATCTTGAGTGTGTGAGGACCAACTGGATCTCTTTCTGTCATGATGCACTTGAACAGTGCCCTTGAGACATCATATCTCTCTTTCCGTGCTTGATCTTCATACATGTTCCTGAGATGCTGAATCATCTCAATGACACCCATGTTCTCATGTCGTCTCCGCAAATCGTGGTTCATAGAGCACAACATCAAGCACTTTGCATCAATGGCATCATCAGAATGTTTCTTGTAAGCATCCCATTCTGCCTTTGGTGCATTAGGAGCAGGTTCCTCTAGAATTGGAGTATCCAGGACATAGAGCTTTCGCTCTTGAGTGAGAACAATTCTCAATGTCCTATACCAGTCATGGAAGTTTGTCCCATTTAGCCTGTCCTTTTCAAGGACTGATCACAAAGAAAAGTGATTGTTGTTTGTTGTCATTTGTACTACAAAAGGAAATATGCAATTTTAGTCCAAAAACTCATTTTTGACTTATTGTGAAAAGTTGACGATATAATTAGGCCTTTAATTAATTATCGCTCCCACTGTTTTACTTCAAATTGATAGCCCTCACCAACAATTCAGAAGATTGCAGCGTACAACCTTCTAGTGGGCAAGATCCTAAAATCCTCTAAGTCATGGACCAGCTAGGGCTGTCACCCACAACTTAGATCTCTCAGGTAGGCAACTCTTGCCAATTGAATCATATGCAACTCTTGATAAGATGTCATATGCAACTCCTTGCCATGATCACCTCCATGCCTCAAGGTACTAGATCCCATCTAGATCACCTTGTTAAGTCTGACCCAAAGCAAACACGATGAATATGCACCCTGCTAGGGTAGACCCACACATTCATACTTCACACTTCCACGAGATAGACGGTGCACCACGCTAGGGCGTGCCCACACTTGGTCGATCAAGATTTTTACATGTGTCACATTTGGAAGGCATCTAAAACTTAATATTTAATGAGGGATTTGTTTTTTATATACATATACATATCCAATCACCACAATACATAGTACGTATCATATACATGCTATATCCCACAGAAAACATGCAAATCGATAAAAGTGATGATTATGGACATCCTAATGTGATTCCTCGAGCAAGAGGAATCACAGTCTTCTAGGTCTACATCACATGCAACCTGTACAAGATGAACTTTGTGCTTTGCCTTTCTTGGTTTTGATCAACTCATCACATGACTGATCGGCTCGCCATCAGGCCGATCGGCTGGGTGCCACTAGCCGATCGGTTGGCTCCTCCAACTGATCAGTTCACCTGGTCGTCGTGCATCTCATCATGGCCACCACCCGCTCGTCTCGCTCCTCAAACCGGTCATCAAGCGATCGGCTCACTCCTTGAACCAATTGTCTCGAACGTCAACCGATCGGTTCATACATTGAACCGATCATCTCAGTTGTCGTCAGGATATCATCCGTTCTTTGACATAACAGGAAATAAAAATCTATCCTTTTTTACATTGTAGAAAGAGAAACCTCGAGTTACATTCGAGGGGAGCAAAGGTAGGAAAGAAATCTTGAATTATTTTGAGTTACATCAGGAATAGGAGAAGGAAGATCAGTGCGCAGACCGAGATGCAAGCAACCACATACAACCATACACAGATAGGGTTTATTGGCCATAACCACACCATACATCCACCACAAAACTCGTTTAAGGGTGATGTGTATGAAGTGCATTCATAATACATATCATATATGTAAATTGGGATTTGTGGATTTAGGATTGGACATGCATAAGGCCAATTTTATTCGCATCGTATGCAATAAATAAAGGCGACAAACCAAAATCGATCATATCGATAATCCCTAAAGTATAGAGCAGTTGATGTGGCTCTGATACCACTGTTGGGTTTTAGGGAGGTAGAGAAGGCAGTGGAAACAAAAAAATTTCTCCTCCCCAAACCCAGAACAAGGAAACGCATCAACGTCTATACAATAGGAAAGGATGGTTTGTGGAATCATACCTTGTCATGAGGCTTGCTCGATAATACCTCGCGGATTGCATGGTTTTCACCTCCGGTCTTGGACGGTGTCTGTGCAGCTCCTGGTCGCACCGGGACTGACGACTCCTGGTCTCACCGGGACTGTCGGGATTGACAGCTATCCTCCGAGCGGGAAACATTTCCCACCTCTGAAGTAGTCCACACAGACCACCTGGAACTCCAATCTCCTTGTCCCACAAGGAATTGGAAGGAGTCACACCCTCCTATCGGCGTACTAGTCACCGACACACTCTCCTTCCACCAGTCGCTTTCTGCAGTTGTCTTTCCCTTGCTGTGCCTCCCTTATCGGGTAGCACTTTCTCGGGCTCTCTCGGTTACCAAAACCAGAAAGAACGACAACTTTACAGAGCAACTGGTTGCACTGAGTTGTTCTCTGAGAAGCCCCAAATACCCCTATATATATAGGAGGGTCATGGGACAAGGTTCTCTATCCCGGGCAATGCGGGACTAAAGTAGGAGTAGAAGGGTTCGAGATTTTCCACAAAAACAACCAACTGCGTAACCTGAACTGATCGTTTAATTTCTGAAATGGTCGGTTGGGGACCTGAGCCGGTCGGTTGACACCTCAACCGATCGGTTGGGACCCATGAAATGATTGGTTCACTTCTGAACTGGTCGGTTCGTGGTCCTGATCAGTTCTCGATTGACTTTTCTTCTTTTATTTCTAATTGGTATCAAATACCAATCCTTGTTCCAATCAAATTGGGCAAGTGAAACCAAAGGAAATTTCTCACCAACCCGACTTTCCCAACTTGCTCGGTTGCATCAGTTGAACCAATCGTTTCAACACTTGAAGCAATCATTTCATCCTATCCATGAGCTGATCGACTCACCATCTGAGCCGATCGGTTCACCAAGCTCAGTTGATCGGTTCATCACATGAGCCAATCGGTTGGGAGTGTAGATTGTGCAGAATCAGTCAATTGTAGTTTCAATCAATCTGATACTCCAATCAATGTGTCCAACACCTTGAACATTATGACATTGAGCTATCAATTAATTGAGTGTTTAATTGAACTACTAAACTCCTTTAGTAATAAATCTAAACATTGTTTGTGGACAAAACTCCTCTTCCAGGTTAAATCCTATGTGTGTGCCCTGCAGGTCCATTTCACGTTGGCAATGAAAGTCCATAACACTTATGACTTCACAAGAAAAGAGTGGTGCCTAGTCACACATCAGTGCTACCCAAGTGAAATAGAAAGTTGGAGAACAACTTTCAATCCTACAATCTGTGAATGGTGTTACAGTGAATGTATAATTCCTTTGTCACTGATATCCCGAATGAACTCGAGGCATGGAACAAGTCATCCTGTCAACGTTCATTCACTTTCTTGATCTCATAGTAGATTGGAAGAGATATGTATGACATCAATATCACATACTGATTCACACATGCGTGGACGCCTTTCTCAATCCTACTCATCAAGTGGCCATGGATATCAAACTCCCTCAGGAGGGACAAATCCCATATCTATCACTCACCCCTCAAAAGCCCCATGTGTCAAAGCCACCCAATCATCACCTTTATAACAACCCATGTTTCAGGACTGCGTTTGATGATGTCAAAGTGTTCCCAATGACATGTGTTGAGTGTAGTGATTTCAAGTCAAAGAATCACACTCACCACCATCACTGTGAGTACTGACTATGACTACCATGTCATGGTTCCATGTGTCAAACTCACAGTGGGTCTGTCCGGTACACTTGTTCTCTAACAAGTACCTATGTGTTTGGTTTGATATCTCTATATCATGACTAATGAGATTCTATCATCAACCAACACCACAATCTAGTCTTGTGTGTCATTGTTGTCTATCTACCTTCCACAATGACATCCAACTAGGGACATAATGAGAATGTACAAACTCTTAGCATCCGTATGATTTCATCATAGGTCCTCAACCTGAAAGCATACGTCATTGAGTACTATCATTCTCTAGACATTCAATTTGTTCTATCACTATCTCATATGACTGAACCAGAAAGAATTGGAAGCTTGCCTTTGATGTTTATCAAATCAATCTTGATGTATCCCACTAATCATCCCAGGATTGGCTCTCATGGCATACATACCAACAATAGCCACATGAGAGAAACAACTAAGGATCATTATTGTCAGAGAGCATGTTGGTGACTAGTACACCAACGGGAGGGACAGCTCCTTCCTATCCATTCCTACAGGATGATAGGAGTTCTAGTTGGTCCATGTGGACTACTCTAGAGGAAGGAGTCCTTTGGCTACTGCTAGGAGGGAAACATCAACTCGCAGTCTGTAGCGAGATCTGAGGTGTTGCTGCAGTAGTTGTCTGAGTCTGATGTCTGAGGAGGAGAAATCAAATGGGTCTGAGTGCAACTAGGATCTGCACAACCACCGTCCAAGATAGAGTGTACATATACATCAAAAAGGATTGTCGTTGGACTTGCTCCAGGACCATATATATCTTCATGAAACCCATCCTTCCCATTGCATAATTATTGACGTGATCTGCTAGTTAATGGGAAATATGTCAGTAAAATTTTTGTTTTCGCTGCCTACCTGATGTCGTATTTCCCTACAGAAGTATCAGAGCCACGCCAATTAATTATGTTTTCGGACAATCAATATGATCGTATTTTTGGTTTTACTGTGTTTATTTTACATGTGATGTAAATATTTAAAGTGGTTGATGTGCACACACGTCTAAGTCGCCACATAATGAATCCAAACGAATATATATATATATATATATATATATATATATATATATATATATATATATATATATATATATATGCAATTGACACGTGTCACCATAAAATCAGTTTTGATGGTGGATGTAAAGCATGCTTATGGACAAAACCCATATATGTATGTGCATGGTTGTGGTTATTTATTCTTGTTGTTAATCGATTTGCATATTGAGCCTCTCTCTCCTTTCCAAATGTAAATTAAATGCTCTTCTTTCTATTTACTCTCGAATGTAACTCGAGTTTTTCCCATATACAATGTAATATGAAATAGGATAGTTGTAATTTATGTTTTGATGTGAGATGACAATCTGCACAAAGGCAAATTGGGCAGCTCGTGAGACGACCCAGTCAACTAGAGGATTGAGGAGGCATGACGAAAGGAGGAAGAACTGATCAACTAGTGGCCCAACCGATCAACTGGAGCTGTCCAAATGTTTCTTGGACCTGAGAACCAAATGACCGCTTTAGAAGATCCCAACTGAGCAATCAGGAGGCTAGCCGACTGTTTGAAGAGTTGAAGCAATCAACCCAGATTGCTATGAGCACATATCTTCACCAAAAACATGTTGCATGTGATGTGGATTGTAGGTGGTAGTAATTCCTTGTGGCCCCAAGGAATTACATTAGTATGGCCATAACCATCACTTGTGTGTTCTCATTTGTGGTTATAGCATGTATATGATACATACTATATATGTGGTGATTGCATAAAGTATATGTATATACTTATAAATATTGACTCCCTCAATTATAATATCAAGTCTTAGATGCTTTCCAAAAGTGTCCCACATGATAATTTTGATCAAACAAGCATATCATCCTCCTCCACGGGGTGTGTCATTTATCTCGTGGAAGTTTGATGGTAATAGTGTAGGTTCTGCCTCCGCTGGGTGCATTATTATCGTGTGGGCTTTTGGGTTAGTCTTGGCTGGTGATTCTCAGAGCATATGGGCCCAGATCTTGCAGATCTTTATGGAAAAGGGTTGCGCATATCATCTATCCAGAATTGCATATGATGAAATTGGTAAGAGTTGCATACCTTGATGGTTGATTGTGTTTGTAGTGTTGATCGGGCCACAATTGAATTATCTTGGATCTGGCCCACTAGAATATTGTACGCTGCAATATTCCAAATTGATATTGAGGGCTATCAATTTGAATAGAATAGTGGGAGTGATAGTTAAATAAAGACCTAATTATTATCATCAAACTTATGAAATCAAACCAAATAAAAAATGTTTTGAAAAGTTGCAATATTTCTTTATAGAATCCAATGTCAAACATAAACACATTCAAATTGCAATCAGTCATTGACAAGGACAAAATGGGATAAAGTTCCACATTTGGTTAAGGACCTTGAGAAATGTTCTCATAAATGAGAAAAAGTTCTATGTCCTTGATAGACCAATGCTAGAGGAACCCACTCCAAATGTGCCTAAGGCTAAATGGATGCTTACTAGAAGCATATAAATGATGGCATAGACATTTGAATACATTACTATGTTGTATGAACTATGAGTTGCATGATCAACATGAATACATGGACATTCTCGAGATGGTAACACATTTCAAGAATCATGTAAAGCAAAAAGGTATAATGTCTCCAAGGTGCTCATTTGAGTGCAAACTGACAAAGGGAGGTCTAGTAGAACCCCATGTGTTCCAATGTGATTGGACATGTAGCTAGAATGATTGGGATTTCTCTTAGGTCAAGAGTTGACCATGAATATGATTATACAAGTGTTGCATAAATCATATAGTCAGTTTATCACATGCTTGACATGTTGATGCCAAAGTGAGGAAGAATAAGGACAAATATATGATGGTAATCAACAAAAGTGAGTCCTAGGGCAAAAGCAAGGCCAAGAAGTGTTCTGAGGCTAATCTGAAACCCAAGTCTTCTACACTCCATATATGGAGAAGGATAAGTGTAAAAGGAATCTGTCCTTTTCACTTGAAGGATAAATAAAACAAAGTTCCACCATTGTCACTTGTTTGGACATTGGAAAGGAATTATCCTCTTCATAGAGGTTCTCAGGAAGAAGATAGAGATAGAGATCTCTATTTCAGGACTTGAGAAGAAGTAAGCTATAACTATATGTGTAAAGAGGCGAAATCACCTCCTTACTAATAATTTGAAGAATCAAACCTCCATTCCCAACATACTCAAAAGGTATGTTGAAACAAGTGTAAAATTTTCAAATCTTTATTTATATGGTATACAAAAGACCAACAAGTAATGCATCAAAATATAATTTCATGGCTATATTCAATTTTATAAAAGTGTACATCATGATTCTCCCATAAAGGGTTTACAACAACAAAAAGATCTAGATAGAGGGAAGTCTAAATTACACCAACTTTGTCTCCAAGAAAACACTTCATGAGATAGGTCCATGCTTAAAGCCATGTACTCCTTATCCTATTCCTAGGATGGTCCTCCATGCTCCTGTTGTCCAACTCTGATCCTAGGCCTTGTTCAACACCTTGATCTAACCCTGGGTGGTTGGGAAATTACCCAAAAAAAGGGAAAGAAAACAAGGTACGTGTCAGAGTTAATGAACAAGGACAAAAGATAAAGAAAAATATATGGACATAAACGCAAAGATTTCATCATAAGATGAACATAGTCAAAAGTATGAGGCATAAATAAATAGATGCTTTCCATAACAAAAATAGTAAAGAGGTTGCATGCATGATCAATATTGACTACCTAAACTATGTAGGGTTGAGGCACCTACCTAACCTCAACCAAATAGGTGACAAAGAGTAACACATTCTGATCACCTACAAATATTCTATATTGGGGAGAGTAACACATTCCCCAGGGTGAATTTACACATGCCCTATCTATGGGTGGTTGTACAAAAGTACCACTACACTAGTTCAATAGTCTAATAAAATCAACATGCTAAGAAATATGGCAAGTATAAGCATCAAGTGAATATAGACATGGCAGTGGGGTACATGACCCAAGAAATAAATATTAAAACTGATTTTGAGGCAAATATAACTAAGGAATTGTCAAAAGGAAAATTATGGTTTTATAGAAGCCTCGTCAGGGAAACTAGGTTAGGGTAACAAATTTTCCCAACTTAGGAGAAAGGAAAGCACATACCTTTCTTATGATTTCAACTACCGACCTTCATCACTTTATTGAGTCCAAGATCAACTTTTTCTATTTCTAATTTCATATTCATGTATTTGAATGATATATATGCAACAACGTATTGAAACTCAAACTTGTGGACTTTTTAGAGCAATATTTGATTCAGACCCTTGAAAATATCCTCACTAACTGAGTTAGGTTTTTCTAACTAAGAAAATGTATAATATTGTTTATTTTAGAGTTATGGACAATTAGGTGTACTTTTGATGAATTTTAATCAATTAATTAATTTTCTAAAAATCTTTTTTGAAAAAACTCAAAATCAGTCTTTGAAATTATTTTTATTAGAAAGATAGATTTTTCCTGTTCAGTACATATTTTATTTTTAATTTTGGACAAAGGAATAAAAAATTATGAATTATTGAAATTTGGCTAATCAGAAATCGACACATCATCAAACATATCGAGAGAGACAAAGAGAGAGGGAGAGGGGATGAACACATCACTTGTTCCAATAGAACGCCGCCAAGTCACAGTCAACTCCACATCAGCCCCATTAAAGCTAAAAGAAAAATGTATCCAAAAGACGATTTCACCTTTGCACAAGAAAGTAAGGAAGAAGTAGAGGGCACAACTATAAAAATACTAGGGGACATCTTCCCCTCTCACCCGTCCACTATAGAAGCAAGCAAGGAAGCTACTTGCTTGGGTGGTTTTGGGTGAATATGAGATAATCTACCAAACGCAAAAGCAAGAAGGTGGGAAGGAAGAGGAGACCTCACCAGACTTACCAAGGCAAACAATTGCGTTGGAGATGCACTTTGGAGGAGGGAGGAGGTGTCACAAGGTCGAGAAGCAAAAATCGATTGGTGGCAGCCAACATGCAAGCAACACAAACAAAATGATCCTTGGATAGTGGCAGAACTAGGGCAATCATAGGATATATATGGTTTGGTTTTGGGGTTTATAGGAAGTAGCTTCGAGAAGCTTGGAGAAAAATATTGGGTGTTTCTCTAATACACAATGTTAGGGTTCCAATATAGTATGGATGGATGTGAATTTCAAATTTCAATCCAATGTAAGTTATTTTGTAAAGTTTTGTTGAGAAACGAGGGAGTTATGACCAAAATACCAGACCCCTTTGGTCCACATTTACTGTTCATGCGGCTAGAGGTAGGGGATGACTCAGAACATTTAATACAACTTTATAACTTTGATCTTTTGATGCATTTAATGTATAAAACTTTCTATAATTATTTGAGGGTGTAAACAAAGTCCAAATCAACTCAAGTATGTTAATTGATTTTGGGGTGAGGAATCCGAATATAAAATTAGATTTGCCTTTTAAAAAGTTAAATTAGTCAATTAAGCCAATTACTATTTTCTCTTTCTTCTCTCATTAATGGCTATTAGATTCTCCAAATTTGATGAAACTTTACCCACAAGTCACATTAAGCATCTTGGTCACGAATTTTCCATCAATTTTACGTTTTAGAGTTGTTTGTATATTTATTTAATATTTTGAAGGTTCTATACACTTTCTCTCCCCTAATTTCACATGTGTATTAAAGATTATCTAAATTACATGAAACTTCACCCAAAGTCTATTTTTAACATTTAGATCACAAATCTAAGATTATTTTACACTTTTGGAGTCATTAAGTATTTTATTTAATATTTTGAGGAAAATTCACCTTTTCTTTTCAAAATAAAAGAGATAATATTATTATTGTCCCAAAATTATGAAATTTGTCCTCCAAGCCAATCCAAACCCAAGGAAAATAAATCTCAACTTATCTTTAACCAATTAGTGTTCCTTTTATGCATTTTATCCCCTTATCCATTATTACCAATATTTCCCATATTAATTAATTCAATATCACATTAACATATTTAAAGCAACATTATTCATTCCTTTTTCTCTTCCTTGCTCCATAAGGCTAAGGAATGATCTAGAACAAATATATTTTATTAATATGTCACATTAGTGGTAAAATTACATTTTAGACCCTTATTAAAAATATTTACTGAGGTATTTGTGCATAAACCCATATGTTGGCAATAATAATGAACAAATGCTTGCCAAACCACTATTATTTCCATAAATTCAACATTAAAGCCAAAAAGGATAGAAAAGAAAGGAAAAACATGGGAAGAGGGTCAAAAAGAGAATTTGTCTAAGTTTTGGTATGTTACAATACTCCGCCCCTTAAAGAGGATTTCGTCCCCGAAATCACAAGAAAAGAGGGAAGGGTGAGTGTGCAACTAAGTTCAGGTTGTTCCTCCAACCATGCAACTTCCACCAAAACTTCCACTAGCAACTCCTCATAGGTCAGGTTCTCAAGGATCAACTAGGGTCCCACTATTAAGATTTCTTTTATGAGATTTAACATTATTAAAATGTTTCTCTCATTAGTATTATATTTATTAGGATATCACATTAACATTATTATTCTATTAATTGTGTCCAATTATATTCTTGTTGTTGTCAAAAGAATTATATTTCATTATTATGCAAGAAACCTTATATATTTATTTTTTATGACATTAAGAATTTTAACACAATTAGATGTTACTCAATTATCTCAATATACTCGATCATTATCCTTAATAATTTATATTTAAACTTCATCACCATATTAAGTTATAACAAATTATTTTGCATAAAATAGGATATGTTATTCAATTTGTCATTAAGTCTATCATTAATCCAAATTATTTCACAACAATTACTTTTATGTATATTAAATGTTATCACATTGTCATATTACCTTTCTTGCTTATATCAATGTCACCATTAATCATTTTCTCATATTTATTATTGATTGCACACTTGTGTCAATCCAGTCACTTCTTATCCATATTGAAGTCATTATATGTATTTTAGTGAACAAGGTGGGGCATATTATATATTAATAAATTGATTCACATTAGGTAATTGTTTAGGTCTGTATTAGAGAACAAGGCAATATGCATTTCATATTGATGACTTGATTAGTCTATGATTTGGTGATTATATATCATTTATGTGTATCAAAGTATATTATCTGTTTATGACACCTAATGTCACTAATGTATCATTAATGACATTAAGGATGCATAGGTTAAGGTTAGATGATTACAACTTAGGATTTAGATCAACATGATTATTATACCTTACTTATACCTTCTTCGCATGCAGTAAGTTTGAGATTAGGTGACAACTATCTTGTTCATCATGTCATTAGGGTTTATTGGTTCATGACATGGTTAACACCATGCATCCACCATTAGGATTAATATGCGAGTTACTCATATTATGTTCATTAGGTATTCATTAGGGTTCAAACATATGAACTATTCATTATATGACCATTATATGCTCATTAGTATATAAACAAGCATGTTAGGTTATAACTATAACTTGTTTGGTTAAAACTAAGGATCCAAACACACTATCCTTTTATTCATGGAGTTATGGTTTCTAAAAATAGAGTAGCTAGATATCAAGATGTCATAGGTCTCCATACTCTTAAAGAGGATTTTGTCCTTAACATCTAAGTACCCAAACATCAACAACAAACTATTCTCCATACCTTAAAAGGATTGGCCTATCAAGCCAAACTAGTCTAGAGGTAAAAGGATGAGTCTACTAAACCATACTCAATATCCATCATGCTTCCATTACACACTTAGATAGCCTTCTAAACACCAACTTTAAGGTCTAGGTTCTAGGTATAGACTATCTAAACATGTAGTTCTAAGGGACATAAGGAACTATATTGGTAGCCATCCTCAAACAAGTCATTACACCTGAAAAACTAGGTCAACATATTTGGGTTCCCAAAGATAACCAACGTAGATGTCTAAAGTTTCTATTGCCTAAAAGCATACTATTTCAGACAATCCATATCAGCTAAGGTCAGGTCGGTATCATATGGATCTAGGAGTCCTCGTAAACTAAGCTAGTGGTGTGGAGGAAAATCTTACCAGCCCCCAGAACATGATCATGTCTAGACACCTTTGCTTCAACTTCATGTCCTAATAGTTGCCTAAGGGAAAACCTAAACAACATCAAGTTACCATGGTTACTTAAGCATCTTTCAATTATAAATATTTTAGGGGTTTATTCATCATGATTCTAATGTGGAACTATATGATCCTAAATCAACCTTTCATCATCTATAGATCAATTCTAAGGCAACAAGTCACTTAAGGGAACTATGTAAGTCAAGAATTCTAACTAAGGAGACAAAACTAAAATAGTCAGATTCTGACTACCATGGGCTCTGATACCATGTTGTAAAGAGGAGAAATCACCTCCTTACTATAAATTTGAAGAATCGAACCTCCATTCCCAACATACTCAAAAGGTATGTTGAAATGGGTGTTAAATTTTCAAATCTTTATTTATATGCTATATAAAAGACCAACAAGTAATGCAGCGGAATATCATTTTATGACTATATTCAATTTTATAAAAGTGTACATCATAATTTTCCCATAAAGGGTTCACAACAACAAAAGAATCTAGATAGAGGGAAGTCTAAACTGCACCAACTTTGCCTCCAAGAAAACACTTCATGAGATAGGTCCATGCTTAAAGCCATGCACTCCTTATCCTATTCCTAGGATGTTCCTCCATGATCCCATTGCACAACTCTGATCCTAGGCCTTGTTCAACACCTTGATCTAACCCTGGGTGGTCGGGAAATCACCCAACAAAAGGGAAAGAAAACAAGGTATGCGTAAGAGATAATGAACAAGGATAAAAGATAAAGAAAACTATATGGGAATAAAGGCAAAGATTTCATCATAAGATGAAGATAGTCAAAAGTATGAGGCATAAATAAATAGATGCTTGCCATAAAAAAAACAGTAAAGAGGCTGCATGCATGATTAATATTGACTACCTAAACTATGTAGGGTTGAGGCACCTACCTAACCTCAAGCAAATAGGTGACGGAGAGTAACACATTCCAATCACCTATAAATATTCTATATTGGGGAGAGTAACACATTCCCCATGGTGAATTTACACATGTCTTATCTATGGGTGGTTGTACAAAAGTACCACTACACTAGTTTAATAGTCTAATAAAATCAACATGCTAAGAAATATGGCAAGTATAAGCATCAAGTGAATATAGACATGGCAGTGGGGTACATGACCCAAGAAACAAACATTAAAATGAATTTTGAGGAAAGTATAGCTAATGAATTATCAAAAGGAAAATTAGGGTTTTATAGAAGCCTCATAAGGGAAACTAGGTTAGGGTTACAAATTTTCCCAATTTAGGTGTAAGGAAAGCACATACCTTTCTTATGATTTCAACTATCAACTTTCATCACTTTATTGAGCCCAAGATCAACTTTTCCTATTTCCAATTTCATATTCATGTATTAGAATGATGTATACGCTTAAAGTATTGAAACTCAAACTTGTGGATTTTTGCCCGAATCTTCGATTCAGACCTTGAAAATATCACCACTGACTTAGTTTTGTTTTTTTATTAAGAAAATATATAATATTGTTTATTTGGAGTTATGGACATTTAGGTGTATTCTTGATAAATTTAAATTAATTAATTAATTTCCTAAAAATCCTCTTCAACAAAACTCGAAATCGGTCTTTGAAATTATTTTTATTAGAAAGATAGGATTTTTTCAAGTTCAGAACATATTTATTTTTTATTTTGGCATATAATTGGAAATTGATATGTGAATATATATATATATATATATATATATATATATATGCAAATGGCAACACCTAAGAAACCACCTTCAGTTTGTCCTCCACTTCCTCCTCCAAATATTAAATTACCTACTTGGTATACAAAGGACCTATTTGACTGGCTAGGTCCTAGGTGTTGGGTGTTGACACCATGGCTAAGTGACTTAGAATAAGGGTCAACCATTATGGTCCATATTAAGGAGGAATTTGTAGATCAAGCTCACGAAACTAGTGTATTATGCACAATTATTATGAAGTTGTTTACTTATGCTTGGTTGAATACAAATGTCATAGAACTTTTGATATGGTGAGATCTTATGGCTAGATACCTCATTCTATATATGTGAAAATATATGCTGATATATTTTCTTATATATTAATGCATACATACACATTTTACAGCCACTTATATAGGGTGTCTGGCGAGTTAGCACCAACCAATGTGACATTTTTAGTTCCATCATTATTATCCATGTAGATAAAGACCCAAAATCTATTAATGATTACCGCTCTACCTCATTTAAATATTTTGGTGATGTGATAAAAAATGTTATTATAGCTCCTTTCAATGTTAGAAAAGTTTCGTGCACTTTGCTTATTATTTTGACTTATAAATTACATTTCACTATGGTTTTGAATTTTTTTATTTTCCTTCTTTTCACTCTGTAATAATCATTGGGAGTTGTTGATAACTGTCCCCGAAATGCTAACTATGTATTATCTAGATCTTTCGGGTGACAAAGTAGACAGTGGGGGGACACACAATAAAAAGAAATCATTTACGTGAGTAAATTTTTATATCTATCAACATATATTAAGGTCTCCATCACTACCTGACTATCTACTAATTCAATTAAATGTGTTACTTTAACTTATAGGGTTATAAAAGAATTTAAAAAGGTAAGAGAAAAGGAAGATAAGAAAAAGAAGTAATCAAGTTGGAAGAATGTTGAGGTAGTTTCTGACTCCAATGCACATATGTGTCAACTACGCTTTTATTTATTAATATTACACATAACAATAAATTTATAGTGCCTTATACAAAATAATGGTTGGGCATATAGATACTATATGATGCAGTATATGGACCTGATTGTCAGACAGGTGGCACTAGAAGTATATTGTATATATTCTGGATCATCATAAGTAAATGGACTCATTTGATAATATGAAAAATTCAAATCAAACTCTTACATTATGTCATTCTCTTTGTAGTTGTTTGACACGACATATCTCTATACAAAAAAAATAAACATATGAGATACAAGAATAATGGGCACACACCTTCACTAAGGAAGTCAACTTTGAACTTTATTGGGATAAAATATGGGTTTTCTAAACCTTGAAGTCATTATTTCTATATATATGTGGTGGTTATGGCATTTTACAACTTTAAATTTGATATAAGTGAATTTTTGGTGTATATGTGAATGATGTGTATACTTATGCATGCATCTGAATGAATTTGAAGAGGAATGAATACATTGAGAATTGCATTTATACATGTTATGAGAATGGAATTAAAGAAAGGAATTGTATGTGTGTTTTTTAGAATTTTGTATGTACATGAGAATGGAACTAAGTGTTGAAGAGATTGAAATTTAAGAATGGAAATATATATGGGTGGATGAATTATGGGTATGTGTTTTCTCTTACAAGTTTTGGAGGGTGTGTTAAACTTCTATTAAGCTGAATAAAAGATGGAACCTATCATTATAATGAACTATAGATTTTGCATCCTTCTAAATAGCCAGACAACATGTATGCAAACTTGCTATTAAAAAAGCATACATGTAGTATCGGTTATTATAAAAAAATCGATGATGTAGATCTCTATCGTCGTTGTTTCACCAAAATTGATGAAATACCTAACCTTATTAGTTAAAAGTTTACCTGATCAGAAAGTACAACGTTAATTTTAGTGAGAAACCCAATGATGCATAATACATGCCACGTCAATCATTACGAAAAACTGACACAGTAGATCTTTGTCGTTGATTTTATCACCAAAGTTGATGATACATCTACCTTATAGTAAAGAGGGTGTGCCAAATAGCACGGTCAAGCTATCCAGTCAGAAATGTTGGCGTGCTACCTAGAACGACATTACTTCCAAGCCATCATATCACTTTATGTTATTGATTTTTCATACTAAAATCCATGATACAGTTTGATAATAGCGTCGATCGCTTTCTGGGAATTGACGACACAGAGTGATTCCTTGACATTGATGTCACTTTGAGTCATTAGTTGAGTTGTCAATTTTTATTTTCATAGAAACCAACATTGACTTTATGTCAATGATTTTTATGTTCCTTAGAAACTAACGCAAGAGGTCCACAATTGTAGTATCACTCACTTAGGTGCCGATACAAAAGTGACATTATAGGTCTATTTTAACCGATGTTATAGTGGTATGTATACTAGTGATACTAAATCATTTGTTATATGGAGTTGGGTCATAGTCTAAAAACACACTAAAGTTGGTATCTGAGTTAATTAGAAGGGTAAGATCCTATAGGGATAACATTATTTTGGAGTGACAGATAATCCAAATGTTGAACATAACTAGAAGATGCAAACTAACTAAAATCATTATTTGTGTACCATGGTCGGTCCTCGAACTATTGCGATTAAGATGGTGTGGGGATGTATGACTATACTTCTTATGGTTTGAATGATCAATCATCCATATAAATATTCCTAAAGAGTATAATAATAAGTAATATGAATATAAAACTTGAAATTTATTAAAAATACATAGAAATAAGAATCTAATATAGAGACGCACATTAAAAACTGAAGTGAAAAAAAGAAGCTTAAAATGTGTGAAACCATTCCTTAATGGAGAAAATTGAGTTTGGATACCAATATATAAGAAAAATTAATACTCAAAAGAAACAATTGAATGAAAGGATTTTCATCATAGGAATGAAATATGAATATTAACAATGGTAAAAGATGGTGTATAACCCATGTATATGAGAGACTACAACAAAATAGATACAAGGCTTACAAATTGATGAAAAATAATTTAGAAATTGCATAATGAGAAATACATTTTTGATGAAAATGAGTATACTAGTGCAAATAAATTCAATTCCTTCTGGTATTAGTATATTAAGTAAGAAGTTAATAAAAAAAATCTAAAAGTAGGGTAATGGATGTATTGTGATATATAAATATACATTTGACGATAATATAGAGAAACAATGAGAGATTCCATTATGGGACAAAATCCTAGAAGGAAAATATTTGCAATACCATGAACCCAATTTAGTCATTGGAATACTTATATAATTAAATGATGCAAATTTACCTAAATGACTTCAAAAGGTTTATTGGGCTGTTCAAAACTTAATTTACATGTTTTATACATGTCAGGGTCTCTTGGTTAAGGTTTGCTGAGATAGCCTACCACTACAAAATTAGCATTTAGGGGGTAAATATACCTTACAATATGTTGAAATGATGGATTAATATAAGCAACATGTTTAATTTTTGGATGTTTGAATGTGGATATGTGATAATAGGAAACTCAAAAATATTATAAAGAAACATAGTTTACAAAAAACTACAAAATATGTAGTTTTTGCAGACTCCTTTAGCTTTCATATATATACAAGCCAATGTTCAACTGACCTCTTGCTAATGTCTGCCCAACCATTGTCGGTAAAAATAGAACATTCAAAACAACTTTATTTGAATCTATTGAAGAACCTCAATTTACTTAAAGCTTCAAAATGACCAGGAAATATCTCAAATAATTTATTATTTCCTTTAAGTTTTAGTTAGAAAAGAAAGAGATTTAGGATTTGGAGGGGTATTTTTTCCCAAAATAATGAGAAG
Source organism: Alisma plantago-aquatica (assembly GCA_963693085.1). Taxonomy (NCBI): domain Eukaryota; kingdom Viridiplantae; phylum Streptophyta; class Magnoliopsida; order Alismatales; family Alismataceae; genus Alisma; species Alisma plantago-aquatica. Next base: position 402,157,594 of record OY856409.1, read on the forward strand.
TTATACTATAATAACAAAATTGGGTTTGTTCCTTGGGGTCTTTGTTGGATTTTAAAGAACACATCTATAGGATGAATTTTACCTTCTTGGTTTGAAGCTGGTAAACTTATTTATTATGTTATGGAATTGCGTATGTTTAATCTTAATTATCTCAAATGAAACTCAATGATATTGACTGCTTGCATTGTTGAGGATAAAAACATGGGTTCTAAGAAATGTCAATGTTTGATGTAGAATTTATGATTTATTTTTTATTATATTAGTTTACTATTATACACCCAATTTTAGGATAATTGAATGCTATTGAGATGATTAACATGAAGCTCACTAGTTTTGACGGCTTATGGCTATATATCACATTCTTGAGACATATAGGGTAGGAGATAAACAAATTATTATTTAAAATCAAACTTTTATACTCATTAGTATCTATAAATGTGATTTTTATGATATAACATTGTCTTAGGTTATGGAATTGAGTGCTTTAGTTATATTTGCTAGGCTTGATAGTTTTTGTCAATTTATCTTTGGAGGTGCTTCAAATTTTACTATTTTGTAATGAAACATTGTTTGGTTGTTTGTTATTAATAAAATGTGATGTATATGGCATTGGTTTTTTTAGAGAGATTTTTAATAAGGAATTCAATTGTTGTGTCATACTTCACCTACTTTTGGAAACTTCACATGTTTATGCTAAAAATATGTTGAAATGTGAATATAATATAAGAATATGTTATAAAAAAAATCCTTATCTATAGAATTTCATATAAGTACCATCTTTATGTATGTTATGGTACTTTTTGCTAAAACATTTTTCCTTGATTTTTGTAATAGAATTATACCCTACTCCATTCATATGTTAGGGTATTTATTTGGATGTCAAGTGTAAGAAACTACATACAAATCTAAAGTTGGCTAAATATGAGACTTTTACATCCCAAATTAGGTATGTGGTCTAATGATGTTTACTAATTCTCAAAATTTTCATGGATCATACTAGTTATATCACACTGTTTCAAATCAAGAAATGTCTACTTTGAACTGAATGCATAAATATGTCTTTTAGATGAGTTATAAACTATACTTATCATATGAAAATACTATAATTTTTATATTTGGAGGTTATATAAAGAACTACAATGTAGGTTTTTAAATATACGTAAAATAGTTATAAAACGTAATAGTAAGTACCTATTTATGAAATGTGAAAGGTATTTTAATGACTCTTCAAACTAATACCTCTTATATGGCATATATTAGGGCCAATTGAGAAATTTTACATGATGTCAAATTTTATACGAACCATAATTACTGAGACAAGTAAGAAAGCTCTAAAATTATATTGTCTCATGTTTCATAATGTTCTTAGTAAGAATAGAAACTATATAAATACTAGGTATTACATATTAGAGAAATGAAAGTAAAGACAAATAGAGTTAAATAATGGTGATATTCACATTAAATATCTTTTTACATTATGACTCAATTTAATCTAAAGTAGGGAAGACATATAACAATGATTTGAGTAAATGTAAGTGGGAACTTACATGAAACACTAAATTAATTGGGATATTGTGATATAGAGTATGATAATAATTAAAATTTTGAAAATAATATTAATATATATATACATTAGAAGTGAGTAATATGTCAATAAAATTCATAAGATCCACCTTTATCCCTTATGTACAAATTCTTATGATAGAAATGTACAAAGAAACTTTTAAGTGAATAAATGATAACAACTAGTAGTTTTAAATATAAAATAGAATATAGAGGATGATGTAACATGTCAAAATGAAATCTACTAGCATGCAAATCAGGGATCATCAAGGTATACTTTAAACTAATGATGTGCTTAGATAACCTAGTATAGTCAAGTCTCTATAAAATCAAAAATTTAAATCTACTATCATTTTTATAAAAAATGGATTCAGCCACTTAAATAAGTAATTATTTTCTATTTGTTCATAATATGTACATTTTCCTGATTGTTATGACCTTTTTCTTGATGAATTTCAAAATTCATCCCTAATTCAACATAAAAATGCATACACAAATAACTTGAAATAAAATACTCATTCCCTTATTGTATCCATATAGTATTAAAGTGTATTTTATATAATTTATGATATTAATATAATAGCATAAAACAATATATAATAGCATAAACTATGGTAAACAATTAATATGATGCAATTTGAACATAGGCGCATTGTTATAATGGATTATTTACCAAATCCAAACTACAAGTGAAAATATAGAATAATTATAAGGGATATATTGATTGCGGTCAATAAGTAGAGGAAGCCAAGATGAGGGAAAATTCAAGGAAAATGTGAGTTCATTTAGGGCAAGTGGCCCAACAAAAATATTTTTATGGCATGATGTGAAAATGATATTAAAATTTGATGTTATTATTTTACATGTATTACACACACATCTCACAGTAAACACTAATCATGACATTAGGGTGTAAATTAAGGAATAAACATAATTCAAAAGATCACTCTTAACTTTTTCAATTTCAAACTCTTTGTTTTCTCTCATTCAATCCCATAAACTAACTATATAAGGAAATTTTAAACCTTGATTCCTCTAATCAGATTTCAACAATAAAGATACATATAAAAACAATTTTTCTATTTTCACACTTCCATGTACATACGACTTGGTAATTGGATACATACTCTATTAATAAGGAAATAAAGTTACACATCGTCATCTACAACTCTCCTATCTTTTTATAAGGACCTAATTGGTAAGGACCAACTGAACTTGACTAAACTAATTCTTAGCTCTCATGGCAGATCTACCTAGGCATTAACATTATTCAATTCACATGGTTTCTGTAAAAAATTGTCTATAAAGGGGTTAACATACTTTCTCAGCAAATTAGGTACTTCAAAAAAATAGTTTAAAGCACTTCAACAGTCAAAAGATATATTATTCAGCAACTGAATTTAAAGAAGAACAATAGCAAGCTATAAATGAACTAACCATTCAAAAACATGTATCTGGAAAGATATTGTAGATATCTACAAAGAGTAAATTAATATTTGAACATACTTGATTAATCACAAAGGAAACTAGTAGTTTAGAAAACATGCAAATGGTTGGCTATTCCAAATAACTATAGAGAATAGATAAATAATTTTACACATTTGATTAACCTCTCATTCATCTTATTATATGTGAACCCACATGAAGTGTATCACGACATGTAAAAGTATCACAACAAGATACGAGCTCACTCTATAAGACTTAGAACCATGCTCGTACTCCTAATTCAGTAATACCAGAAAGACCACATTTGCAGTGGGCCTCACCACATCTAGATCTTGGCAGCTAATGGAAGAAGATGGATATATAGAATCCTCTAAAACTGGGTACTCAGGAAGAGGATAAAAAACACTTACTCTTAATCTATAGTACGGGACCTACCCAAGATGTCTACTGATCTACAACATAGGTACACTCTGACACCCTGGTTGATGTTGGATACCTCACAACTTTTAAGGAGTCTTACCTCACTATCCTAGAACACCACACCCCCATATATGATCCGACTTTCCTCGGTATGGACTACCTCCATCTAGAACTATGTTTCCTCCCCACAACACAAGCCTCTTGTGGAGGATTCTATAGTGTTCAGGGCATCTAATGTCTAAGTTACTCTTTATATTCACAATTCAATCATCAAGTCAATATTTCTAAGCATAACCTTATAAGAAGATCCTTTCGTAGATTATCTATAATATGTATTGTAAGCTTAGCTTGAGCAACACCACGAATCATATTAATAAACAATGAAGTGAAAATACTTGAGTTATTGAATTCCCTATCCTCAGGGTTTTATTTTCCTCATTCACATATCGCATGACTCATATAAAGATTTAATATATCATAAAATTTAAATGATAAAAAGACAGCTTCCAAAAACTCACATACAAGCAAACATGTATATGAAACCCTGAGATGAACTGATCTAGGGTTTCCCCACCATTTACTGAAGTTTCTTGAATCAAGAACAATCTTAAACAAATAAATCTATAATATTTATAAGAATCACTTTTGTTGGATTTCATGATGTCTATTCGCAAACTACCAACTTTCTACTCATAGAGGGTTCCACCCTCACTATAGATATCAAGAAAACAATGATAACATGAAATGAAACCCGAGATAATATTTGACATATTTGTAGTAAATATTCAATAAAATAATCATTTATTGTGACAACCAATCATGCTAAACAAAATTAAATAAAACAAAAACACTAATCAAATTATAATTAATAATATTATCATAAAAGTAAAGAATTAAAACCAAATAAGAGACAACTTTCATGAAGGACCAACATCACATGTATTCATATCAGATACCTTTACATCAATTCAATGGCCTCAACCATATCCCATATACAAAAAGGTGTTGTCCATGTAATTACAACATTACACATGACACACTGACAAAAATCTCGAGTCAACATACACAATATACAAATCCCCCTATCCGGACCTGAGAGTATAGAGACAACTCTAGGAATCTGTACTAACCACACCAACCTCACAACTTTACTAATCTTCAAACTGAGCCTCCCCGCCACCATGTACCTGGCCACACTGCTAATCACCTACAAGGTGAGACCGATGTCCCACTGATATGATATAACCTCTAATAACATTTATTGCTCATAAGCAGGTTACATATTAAAATGATTAAGATAGATAGTATAGTAGATTTGAAAGACAAAGCAATTCATATAAAATGATTAAGAAGTTAACGTTCTAGGTATAGTTAGTTACACTTGACAAGGTATGACTCACATAAAATGTAAGCAAGAAGAACAAAGTAATGATTATCATCCAATGTGATTCACTAAAGAACCCTCACATGTATAATACTCAATTGAATTATATATTTTATTAAGCCCTAGGTAGTTGAAGGTGTACCTCTCAAACTACTAGGTGACCACTGCAAAGTCACAATTAGTCACTTATAAGATCTAGGATGACCAGAATCCTAAAGATCTCTTCTCCACGGTCAGTATGAGTAACAATCATAGTGGCACATTGGCTCAACTACTAAAAATTGTCTGATCCGTCTTGGATACATATGTCAAGATACCATAAAGATAGGATACAAACCCTCAATTTGAGCTACGACTACAGTCTCTCTCAATTGTATGAAATCTGAGACATGGCCTCAACCACACTCTATAACTTTAAAATCAGGATGACATGGATGTCCTTCCACACATACTCAATAGTATATGACTCCGTACTCTTTTCAGATTACTCTTTTCACTATCTAGTAAGTTCTAAAACTGAGATAGTTCTACAATCTCATAGCACTGCATGGTTAAGGTTACATTTGGTTACTTAAGCCAATAAAATATTTTTGAATGCATCAATCAAGTTAAATATAAACATCTAAATGGTTCTTACAAAATAAGTCGAGGATTACAACTTCAAAAGATATAAATTTATACAACGGTTTCATATTTCTCAATTATGGCACAACCCATCATCCTTGGTCATGTAGGGGACCAAACCTCAACTTGGGATTTATAAGAGCCCATTTCGCCATTTATACAAAAATAATATTAACTCTATGTAGGAGTCTCAATAAAATCCCAAATTTTACAGAGAGCTTAATGAGTTAGAAATAAAGTTGCATCCAAAATTTCATCTTACAACTCTATTGGATGTAAAAGTTATGCTATTTTTGAGAATTATGTGCTCATATGCTCAAAACCAAGCATGAATGAACTACTTTTCTTAATTGAATTTCATTCAAAGTCAATTCAACAACAAAACAATAAGTAAAAGCCATAAATTTTTTATAGGATGACTATAATACAATAGGGATTATCATGTGGGTCAAAATTTCTTTCTTGATCTATTAAAAGAACTATTTCTAGAACAAGGTTAACATCATGCATGTCATGAATAGGCAAGAAATATAGTAAAATTTATATCACGGCCTTGGTGGTGAAGAAAACCGAGTCTGTGAAGAAGAATCACAAAAATCAACAACAAAATCTTAGTTCTTCCACGACACAGGGAAAGCTCCTTAAATCCAAGATCTGGGTGTATCTGAAGCTAAGAGGGAGATCCTTAGCCATATGCACAAATTTCAAACTTATAATACTTTGAATCTCAATCATGGTAGAAGAGAGGGTGAAGAACAACAAAAAAAGTATTTTAGAATAAGAGATCTTACTTGTATGGAGCAAGAAATCAGAATAAAGTCTTACATTAATCAAGGGGAAGCTCGATCGGAATCATGCACCCATGAAGTAGCAAGTTCGTGTCCTTTGATGGACGTTTGTTGGCCTCCATAACACAAAGAGAGATTTTCCAAAAAAAAAAATGGTATAAGAGAGGGAGGTTGAGTATCGTTGGGCATAAGCTCTATCGGCTGTTGTATGTACATCCATCGGGCGCAAAGCATGAAGGTCTGTGGGATACTTTTTCGTTGGTGTATACAGCCCATGTATGTAACCAGGATCTTGGTCGATCTAAACTCATCGGCCTGCCTATTTCTAGACCCGTCGAGCTAAGCTCCAACGAAAGCATTAACTCCCATAGACAACCACTTGTTTGACCATCAAGGTGCTTTATCAAATGTTTAGAATGTTCATCGGGCTCCTCATTCTCGTTAGCCCCTTGCTTCTTTGCAAGACCATTGTTCCGAAGACTTTGCCGATCACTGGAGAAAAATGCTTAAGGCACTATTCAGCGTCGTCGGTCGACGAGATTTCCTGGTCTTATCGATCCAGCTACCAATCAACTAAGGCCTTGTCTGGCCGTCTGTAATTTTAACTCTCTGCAGTTGATGCATAATATATACATCAAATTAACGATGATAGATCACGTTCTGTATTTGTTTTTTACCGTTGTATATGTAGTTTAGCACAAAATATGTAGTTGCAAATAACACCTAAAACGGTAGGTTTCGCAATTGCCGATTTTGCTCTAGGTCTCCGCCCCTTTCAGCCTTTTTACATGTCATTCTGCATGCAGAGTAGGTTGCCTGCCGCAGGCTCCTCTAATCTATAATATTGATAGGCGTAAAATTGTACGTGTAACTACCAGAATTGTTGAAGTTTGTATCCCTACGGCCTCCAAGTCACGTCGGGTTGGTTGGCAGTGAATGCCAACAAACTTGGTCGTCGGGGTAAAGGACCAAGGAAAAAGGCATAATTTCATCAATCAAGAAATAGGTATGCAACCCGCTCATCAAGAAGAAAGTATGCATCGGACCGACGGCCAACCTGCTATAAAAAGTCTCTGCTGACTATTGGAAGGAAGCACTGATAAAATAAGGAATTTTCATTCGGTCCAACAACCAAAAGCCAATGGTCGACAAATACATAAGGCATTATTACCAACCAAATGAATATTAATAGGGGAATAGTACCCCATGCAACAAAATCCAAAAACATTCAAATGAAATGAAATTTTATAAGGTTTTTAAGATTATCATGAAACAAATTATGTAAGTATTAAAATTACTTTAAAATCCCAATAAATTGGTAAATTATACAAAGTCCACAAGTTATGTAACTTGAACAAACAAATTCAGAATTGAATCAAATTTTAAACATAGTATTACCAACCGATATAAAATCATAATCCAAGGTTTCATTTCATAACTAAACATCCAAATGAGCTAAATAATTATGTTTATTTGAGCAAAGTTAGGAGTCTTACAACCATAAACCCTACAAGGATTTCGCCCCCCAAAATCTTAAGCAAACAAAGAAGGATAATTCCTATGAATCTTGTCCTCTAACTCCCACATAATTTCCTCTGCACCACGATGATGCCACACTACCTTCACTAAATATATGCACATGTCTATCTAGGATCAACAGTAGACCCTCGACATATGAAACATCCTCATTAAACTCCACCTTCACTGGTGGATTCATTTACTCTGTGTTTGGGTGACACTTCCTCACCATCAAAACATCGAAAATATTCTCTAACGTGTGCAATTTTAGTGGTAACTCCAACCGTATGTCATCTTTCCAACTGTGATATGATAGGGTAAAGCCCATAAACCTAGGAGCCAGCTTACCCTTCTTACCAAACCTCAGAACATCCTTCCAAGGGGAGACTTTGAAATACATGTAGTCTCCAACTTGGAACTCCAATGCTCTATGGTGGTTGTATGCATGTGACTTCTATCTGCCTTATGTAGCCTTCAAATATTACTGAATCACTTTGATCTTTTATCTATAGTTTGTTGAACCAACTCAGGGTCCAACAACTTGTATTCACCTACCTCATACCAACAAAGAGGCAACCTGCAATGCCTTCTGTACAAAGCCTCATACGGTGTTATGTCTTTCTCCTTTGGTAACTATTGTTGTAGGAAAACTCAATTAAGCTAAACTGAATATCCCAACTCCTAAGAAATTGAAGTACTCATGCCCTCAACAGATCTTCCAACGTCTATATGGTCCTTTATGACTAAAAATATGTCTGCGGGTGAATAATTGTACTGAACCTCAACTGAGTCCCCAACTCTGTATGTAGGCGCTCCCAAAATTTGCTCATGAACCAAAGACCTCTATTAGATACTATGGTAACTGGTTTCCCATACAGACAAACAATCTCATCAACATAGATCGGTGCCAACTTCTCTGCAGTGTAGGTAGTCTTGACTGTCAAAAAGTGAGCTGACTTTGTCAATCAATCCATAATTACCCAAATGGAATCATAACCTTTGGTTGTTATAGGAAGACCAATTATAAAGTCCATGGTTAGATGATCCCACTTGCACTACAAAATTGGAAAAGGATGCAACATACATGTATGCTTTTGATGTTTTGCGGTAACCTATTGACAAACCGGACACTTGGCCACAAATTCAGCCACATCACACTTCAAACCCGGCCACCAATTCAACTTCCTAAGATTATGATACATCTTTATACTACTAGGGTGCATCGCGTACATTGAGGAATGATCTTGCTCATGTACCATTTATCTCAAAATGTCAACATTAGGAACCACTACACAATTGTGAAAACATATTGTCATATGATTTGTCTAATGGAAGTAGTCATGATTCCTACTACCAAACTCTGATCTAATATTATGTATCATACAATCATCCTTCTATGCATCCCTAATATGTTGTATCAACTTTGAATTCACCTATAATTGTGCTAAAAAACCTACCAACAAGGAGAATTCCAACTGCACATTCATCTTCCGACAAGACACTAGCATGTCCCGCTTACGACACGCCATAGAGTACAACCATGCTTTATCAATAGATGATAATGGAAGACGAAGATGACTTTCTACTCAACACATCAGCCACTACATTCTCCCTTTCTGGATGATAGTCTGTCATACAATTGTAGTCCTTGATCAACTCCATCCATCTCCTTTGCCTCATGTTCATCTCTTACTTCGAGAAGATGTACTGGAGATTCTTGTGATCTGTGAAGATTTGACACTTCTCTTGTAACACCCTAATTTTTCACAACATATAAATATCACTGAGAGGAAGCACTCTATCACAAGGTAGTGTCACAAAATGTTGATCTTTGCAATTTGAATAAACAAATGCTTTGTATTGAATTAAATTAGATTCATATATAGTTCATGAATACAAAAACTACAACTTATTCATATTAGAATATTTTCACATAGACAAACTTCAACTAACAACAATAAGACATGATGTAAATGATATTTAAATCTCTGGATCATCTTGGAAAATGGCACCCCACCAGGCTAAGCTTGGGAAATATTCTATTCATTTGCTTATTCATTTGATCTTCGGTGGCTCCAAATCCTACAGACATCGTCCCTAATAATGCATTGGAAAAAATATTCAATAGAGTATGTGGCATGAGTAATCTAAGAATATGCATTACTAAAGAAATGAAACGCTACAAAATATCCTTACACATTATAAATATGAAGATAACATAAATCTATGAGTAAAATATGAAACATGCTATCTCTTATTTCTTTAACTTAATTCTTATCTTTTTACTTTATATCTCTCTCTCGAGACTTGTACTATGGTACATGGGTCTCATGGTCTGCACTAAAGTGTCTCGGTCATAGTTATCTTACTGAATCTTTCTCATCATACTCATGGATGAGATTACGGGCATGCTCTAAACTAAGATATATTTTATTTATGACTTTGTTTGATTGTGGCCACCACTGTATAATAAGTCATCCTCTATTGACACTGAAGTGTCCTCTATGGTGCAATGCACCCTCTTTTGGAAAATGTGCCCTTTATTGACACCAAAGTGCAACACACCCTCTGTCATTACCGAGGTACCTTTGAAATAGAGTAAATACTCCTATGAATTGGTAACAGATGCCTCTGAATTGTACCAGGACTCTCTGAATGAGGACTTATCATATAATGTATTATATGAAGGTTCTGAATAATTATCTTAAGTCTAAGCTTACTAAATTATGATATTGTATACTGAGTACTGAACGTGTACTAAAATTCTGAATCTGAATATCTGCTCTTAAATTTTGAGTTGCATCTACATCTGAACAAAAATATCAATCTCAATTACTACATAACTGAGGTTGGGTCTAAAACCCTTATCATGCATCTTTATTCAATCTATGGCTACTCACACAATGATTAATCTAATTTTGATTCTTATGATTTGGGTAAACCTTAATCTGGAACTCTAATTTGATAGAATGACTTTATTGATACTAAATATGACAATTGAGTCTAAAGGCTTAGGATAAGGATCTAAACCAAATGGAGAAATACTAAGTATGCAAAAGTAAGTTAAGTAATTTATATGAAAGTAGTATAAAATATCTAAAAATATGATTTTTGACAAAATGACTCAATCTCCATAAACTCTATCTAAATCTGATCTTAACCTGAATCTTAATGCATTCATATGAGTTTGCATCTTAAATCATAAAATAGGAATATTATAAAATCATACTTTGCAACTTAGTGGTAGCTTAATGCATCATAATCTTATAATATTATCATAAACTCAATTTACAATGCATTTTGATCGCAATAGTACCTTTATTTTGAAAAACGGACCATGTCTTAATATGTACGAAACTTATATTCCTTCATTGTACTTAACCTATGAATATTAATCATTCTAATTAACTTATTAGTTATTAGATCTCTACATATATAAGAAATCTTAATAAAACATTTCTACTTGAAATCTTAATACATTGGTATATTCATAAATATGAGAAGTCCTATTAGCATGTTTGTATTTAAAATCTTAATACATGGTTATATCACATAACCATGGAAGTATGAAAATCTTACTTGCATTTCTTATCTTGAGCATTCATATTAAACATTATTAATAAATATGATAGAAATATATATCCTTTTATCCTCCTTAAGTCATGGACATTAATCATCCCATGACACATCTCTAATTAAGACATTGAGCATATGAAATGTCACAATCATAAAGTACTGGAATATCTTTCTTGCATATATTGATTAAAACATTGGACATGAAGGTCTTATTTAAGAAGCATGCAAATGTACTAGGTTTGATAAATGTAATATTTATGGGCATGAACCACTTGTTGGTATGTATTCCCATAGAGCAAGTCATATGATGATTGTAATGGGATACTTTGTAAATGATTTGAATAATAATAAAGGCAATTTCTGACCTATATGTTTAAACTGTTTTTGAGATGATGGTGTAACATGATAGATGTATAAAGAATTGTTTTACTCAATGACGTATGCTTTTGGGTTGAGGACTTGAACGATGAGATCATACAGATGTTAAGAGTATTCATTCTTGTTTAGTCCCTAGTCGGTTGTTATTGTGGAAATAACCATAGACATCAATACACTGAAGACTAGCTTGTGTGTTGGTTGATGACAGAATCTCATTAGTCATGATATAGTGATATCAAACCAAGCACATAGGTACTTGTTAGAGAACAAGGTACCAGACAGACCCACTGTGAGAGTGACACATGGAACCATGACTTGGTAGTCACAGTCAGCTCTCACAGTGATGGTGGTGAGTGTGATTCTTAGACCTGAAATCACTACACTCAACACATGTCGTTGGGTACACTTTGACATCATCAAACACAATCATGAAACATGGGTTATTATAAAGGTGATGATTGGGTGGCTTTGACACATGGGGCTTTTGAGGGGTGAGTGATAGATATGGGATTTGTCCCTCCTGAGGGAGTTTGATGTCCTTGGCCACTTGATGAGTAGGATTGAGAAAGGCATGTGCATGCACGTGTGAATCAATATGTGATATTGATGTCACACACATCTCACCCAGTCTACTCTGAGATCAAGGAAATGAATGAATGTTGACAGGATGACTGTTCCATGCCTCGAGTTCATTCAGGATATCAGTGACAAAGGAATTATACATTCACTGTAACACCATTCACGGATTGTAGGATTGAAAGTTGTTCTCCAACTTTCTATTTCACTTTGGTAACACTAATGTGTGACTAGGCACCACTCTTTGCTTGTGAAGTCATAAATATTATGGACTTTCACTGCCAACATGAAATGGACCTGCAGGGTCACACACATAGGATTTAACCTGGAATAGGAGTTTGTCTACAAACAATGTTTAGATTGATTACTAAAGGAGTTTAGTAGTTCAATTAACCACTCAATTAATCGATAGCTCAATATCATAGTGTTCAAGGTGTTGGACTGATTGATTAGAGTATCAGATTGATTGAAACCACAATTGACTGATTCTGCACAATCTGTACTCCCAACCGATCGGATCATGTGATGAACTGATCAGCTGAGCTTGGTGAACCGATCGGCTCAATTGGTGAGTCGATCGGCTCATGTATAGGGTGAACGATTGCTTCAAGTGTTGAAACGATCGGTTCAACTGTTGCAACCGGGCAAGTGGGGAAAGTAAGATTGGTGAGAAATTTCTTTCCGTTTCACTTGCCCAATTTGATTTGAACAAGGATTGGTATTCGATACCAATTGGAAACAAAAGAAGGAAAGTCAATCGGGAACTGATCAGGACCACGAACTGATCGGTTCATGGGTCCCAACCGATCGGTTGAGGTGTCAACCGACCGGCTCAGATCCCCAACTGACTGTTTCAATTGTGAAACGATCGGTTCAGGTTGCGAGTTGGTTGTTTTTGTGGAAAATCTCAAATCTTTCTACTCCTGTTTTAGTCCCGCATTGCCCGGGATAGAGAACCCTGTCCCACGACCCTCATATATATATAGGGGTATTGGGGGCTTCTCAAAGAACAACCCAGTGTAACCAGTTGCTCTGTGAAGTTGTCGTTCTCTCTATTTTTGGTAACCAAGAGAGAGCCCGAGCAAGTGCTACCTGAAAAGGGAGGCACAGCAAGGGAAAGACAATTGTAGAAAGTGACTGGTGGAAGGAGAGTGTGTTGGCGACTAGTACGCCAACAGGAGGGTGCGACTCCTTCTGATTCCTTGTGGGACAAGGAGATCAGAGTTCCAGGCAGTCTGTGTGGATGACTGCAGAGGTGGGAGACCTCTGTCGCTTGGAGGACAACTGTCAATCCCGACAGTCCCGATGAGACCAGGAGTCTTCGGTCCCGGTGCGACCAGGAGCTGCACAGACACCGTCCAAGACCGGAGGTGAAGACCGTGCAAGGCGTGAGGTAATTTCACCGAGCAAGCCTCGGGACAAGGTATGAATTCACAAATCATCTTTCCTATTGTATATACGTTGACACGATTCCTTTTTGTTCTGGGTATTGGGGAGAAAATTTTTGTTTCTGCTGCTTCTCTGCCTCCTCTAAAACACAACAGTGGTATCAGAGCCACGTCAACTGCTCTATATTTTAGGATTATCGATATGATCGATTTTGGTTTGTCGCCTTTATTTATTGCATACGATGCGAATAAAATTGGCTTTTTGCATGTCCAATCCACAAATCCCAAATATACATATATGATATGTAATATTAATGCACTCGATATGCGTCGCCCTTAAACGAGTTTTGTGGTGGATGTGTAGCATGGTTATGGCCTATAAACCCTATATTTGTGTGTGGTTGTATGTGGTTGCTTGCATCTCGGTCTGCACACCGATTCCTATTCTCCTATTTCTGATGTAACTCGAAATAATTCGAGACTTCTTTCCTACCTTTGCTCCCCCCGAATGTAACTCGGGGTTTCACAATTCAATTGTAAATAGGATAGATTTTATTTCCTGTTATGTCAAAGAACGGCGGACAACCTGAGACGACCGGTTCAAGGCGTGAACCGATCGGTTGACGTTCCAGATGACCGGTTCGAGGAGCGAGATGAGTGGGTGGCGACCTGAGGAGATGCACGACGACCGGTGAACCGATCGGCTGGAGGCGCCAGTCGATCGGCTAGTGGCACCCGAACAACCAACTTGATGGCGAGATGATCAGTCATGGAGATGAACTGATCAAACCCAGAAAGGAAGGCACATATTACATCTTGTACAGGTTGCATGTGATGTAGACCTAGATGACCGTGATTCCTCTTGGCTCGAGGAATCACAATAGGATGGCCATAATCATTGCTTTTATCGTTTTGCATGTTTTCTGTGGGATATAGCATGTATATGATACGTACTATATATTGTGGTGATTGGATATGTATATGTATATAAAAATCAAATCCCTCATTAAAATATTAAGTCTTATACGCCTTCCATTAGCGACACACATGGCAAACTTGATCGACCAAGTGTAGGTTACGCCAAAGCGTGGTGCGCCGTCCATCTTGTGGAAGTGTGAAGGGTCGACATGCATGTTCTGCCAAAGCAGGGTGCATGTTTACCGTGTTGGCTTTTGGGATAGACATAACTGGTGATTCTTACAGCGTCTAAGCCCAGAGGCACTGAATGTTCATGGCAAGGTGTTGTGCATGTTCATTCATCAAGAGTTGCATATGATGCAATTGGCATGATGGCCTACCTAAATAGTCAAGATTATGGGCGATCAGCCAAAGCTGACTCATGACTTGATGAAATATGGATCTTGACCCACTAGAAGATTGTACGATGCAATCTTCCGAATTGATGGTGAGGGCTATCAATTTGAGTCAAAATAGTGGGAGCGGTAACTAATTAAAGGCCTAATTAACTATCATCAAATTTTATTCAAATCAAATCAAAAGGAGTTTTGACAAAATGCAATTTTCTCTTGTAGAATGGCAAAAGAATCATCTTTTAAAATGGGCAAATTAATTGAGAACAAATTCCATAACTGGTTGAGGACTATGAGAAGTGTTATGCACAATCCAGATATACCAGGAGCCTTTGAATCCACTCTATGTATGCTTAATGCATTGGTGAATAAGAAAGAAAGTTCATTGATAGAGATCAATGGAATGAAAGGTAAGGGAGAGAAGGGTTCTCTCGCCAAACCAATTTCTTCTACATGGAGAGGATGGAAGGAACGATGGAAGAAGAAGTTAGAGATAGAGATCTCTACTTCTGGTGTATACGTGATAGAGATTAACTTTACTACTTCTTCGTCATGGGTACTTGATACCAGATGCGGATCTTACATTTGTTCAAATGTGAAGGATCTTAAGAGAAGTAGGCCTTTAGGGAAAGGCGAGGTTGAACTACGTGTTGCTAATAGGGCAAGAGTTGCCGCCAGTGCCGTACGAACGTATGAGTTAACTCTACCTAGTGGGCTAATAATAGAGTTGAATAACTACTATTATGTACCTGCCATAAATAGGAATATCATTTTCGTCTCTTGTTTGGACAAGGATGGATTTGAATTTCTTATTAAGAATGGAAATTGTTCCATTTCTAAAGATGGGATCTTTTATGGCAGTACCCCAATGTATTATGGTCTATACTTGATATATTTGGAGACAAATGTATACAACATAAACACCAAAAAGCAAAAACTCAACGACTCAAACAAAACATATCTTTGGCATTGTCGTCTAGGGCACATAAATGGGAAGCGCATTTCTAGACTCCATAAAGATGGTTATCTAGACTCTTTTGATTATGAATCAATAGAGACATGTGAATCTTATTTATTGGGCAAGATGACCAAGACTCCCTTTTCAGGTAAAGGTGAGAGAGCTAGTGATCTATTAGGACTCATACATACTGATGTATGTGGGCCTTTTAGAACTAATGCCAGAGGTGGGTATCAGTACTTCGTTACTTTTATTGATGACTTTAGTAGGTATGGCTATGTGTACCTGATGAAACATAAGTCAGAAACCCTTGAAAGGTTCAAGGATTTCATGAATGAAGTACATAACCAACTTGGTAAAAGTATTAAGGCACTTCGATCTGATCAAGGTGGAGAATACTTAAGCCAGGAGTTTGAGGACCTTCTGTGAGCCCGTGGTATTGTATCACAATGGAATCCGCCTGGAACACCACAACATAATGGTGTGTCTGAAAGAAGGAATCACACATTGCTGGATATGGTGCGATCAATGATGAGTTTTGCTGATCTTCCAATTTCTTTCTGGGGTTATGCTCTTGAAACCGCTACGTTTACACTTAACCGAGTACCATCTAAATCGGTTCAAAAGACACCATATGAGATATGGACCGAGAAGCGTCCCAATTTGTCTTTTATGAAGATTTGGGGTTGTGAGGCTTACGTTAGGAAAATGTTTCCTGATAAGCTTGGACCCAAATCTGATAAATGTTATTTTATTGGATATCCCAAGGAGACCAAGGGATATTATCTATACCACCCTACTGACAACAAAGTGTTTGTTGCCAGGGATGTTGTATTCCTAGAGAAGGAATTTATTTCCAAAGGAAACATTGGGAGGAAAATCGAGATTGAAGAGGTTCAAGCCCAACAAGAAAACATTGAACCGATAGATGTACGAGAGGAATATGGAGATTCACAAGGTGTTGTGGAATCTCATTCTCCTCAGGTAACACAGGGACCTCGTAGATCTAGTAGGAATCCCCTTGAACCTGAGAGGTTTGGATACCTTATGACTCAGGAAGGTGGTGAGTTGATCATAGATGATGATCCAACTACCTACGTAGAGGCTATGGAGGGACCAGATTCTGAGAAATGGCTTGAAGCCATGAGATCCGAGATGGAATCCATGTACTCCAACAAAGTATGGACTTTGGTGGAACCACCTGAAGGGGTAAAACCCATAGGGTGCAAGTGGGTCTTTAAGAAAAAGACCGACATGCATGGCAATGTACAAACTTATAAAGGCAGATTGGTTGCGAAGGGATTTCGACAAGTTCAAGGTGTTGACTATGATGAAACCTTTTCTCCAGTTGCCATGATTAAGTCTATCAGGATCATTCTTGCTATTGCATCTTATTATGACTAAGAGATTTGGCAGATGGATGTTAAAACTGCATTCCTTAACGAGAATATAAATGAGGACGTGTGCATGATACAACCTGAAGGTTTTGTAGATCCAAAGAATGCCAATAAAGTCTGTAAGCTGCAAAGGTCAATCTATGGATTGAAGCAAGCATCTCGGAGTTGGAATCTTCGATTTGATGTGGAAGTCAAAGTGTTTGGCTTTATTCAAAATGAAGATGAAACTTGTGTGTACAAGAAGGTTAGTGGGAGCTCGACCACATTCCTCATATTATATGTGGATGACATACTTTTGATGGGGAATGATGTCTTAGCCTTAGAGAAGTTAAAGACTTGGCTTGGGAATACTTTCTCAATGAAGGACTTAGGAGAAGCATCCTACATTCTAGGAATTAAGATCTATAGAGATAGATCTAGAAGGCTTCTCGGACTAAGTCAGAGCACGTACATTGACAAAGTGCTGAAGCAGTTCAGCATGGAGAACTCAAAGAGAGGCAACATCCCCATGCTACATGGAGTCACCGTCTCTAGAGCTCAATGTCCCCAATCTTGTGAAGAGAGGGAGTGTATGAATGGGATCCCATATGTATCAGCCATCGGATCCATCATGTACGCTATGTTGTGCACACGCCTAGATGTCTCGTATGCTCTCAGCATGACGAGCATGTACCAGTCAGATCCCGGGGATGCTCACTGGACAGCCGTGAAGAACATCCTCAAGTACTTGCGAAGGACTAAGGATCAATTTCTTGTTTACAACAGCGAGGAAGAGTTGGTTGTAAAGGGTTACACCGATGCAAGCTTCCAAACCGATAAAGATGATTACATATCGCAGTCAGGATTTATATTTTGCCTTAATAATGGAACTGTGAGCTGGAAGAGTTCCAAACGAGAAATAGTTGCCGATTCTACTACAGAGGCTAAGTATATTGCTGCTTCACATGCAGCAAAGGAGGCTGTGTGGATCAGGAAGTTCATTTCTAAACTTGGTGTAGTTCCCAGTAGCTGTGATGCAATTGAGCTTTATTGTGACAATAATGGAGCTATTGCACAAGCTAAGGAACCCAGATCACATCAGCGGTCCAAGCACATACTGCGGCACTTCCATCTCATATGAGAGATCGTACAGTGAGGAGATGTGAAGATTTGCAAAGTACCAACTGAAGACAACATAGCTGATCCATTGACTAAGGCCCTTTCTCAGCAGAAGCATGATGGTCATGCTAGGTCACAAGGACTGAGGTTCCTTGGTGACTGGCTCTAAGTGCAAGTGGGAGTCTGTTGGTATGTATGCCCATAGAGCAAGTCATATGATGATTGTAATGGGATACTTTGTAAATGATTTGAATAATAATAAAGGCAATTTCCGATCTATATGTTTAAACTGTTTCTGAGATGATGGTGTAACATGATATATGTCTAAAGAATTGTTTTACTCAATGACGTATGCTTTTGGGTTGAGGACTTGAACAATGAGATCATACGGATGTTAAGAGTATTTGTTCTTGTTTAGTCCCTAGTCGGTTGTTATTGTGGAAATAATCATAGACATCAATAACATTGAAGACTAGCTTGTGTGTTGGTTGATGACAGAATCTCATTAGTCATGATATAGTGATATCAAACCAAGCACATAGGTACTTGTTAGAGAACAAGGTACCAGACAGACCCACTGTGAGAGTGACACATGGAACCATGACTTGGTAGTCACAGTCAGCTCTCGCAGTGATGGTGGTGAGTGTGATTCTTAGACCTAAAATCACTATACTCAACACATGCCGTTGGGTACACTTTGACATCATCAAACACAGTCCTGAAACATGGGTTGTTATAAAGGTGATGATTGGGTGGCTTTGACACATGGGGCTTTTGAGGGGTGAGTGATAGATATGGGATTTGTCCCTCCTGAGGGAGTTTGATGTCCTTGGCCACTTGATGAGTAGGATTGAGAAAGGCATGCACATGCACGTGTGAATCAATATGTGATATTGATGTCACACACATCTCACCCAGTCTACTCTGAGATCAAGGAAATGAATGAATGTTGACATGATGACTGTTCCATGCCTCGAGTTCATTTAGGATATCAGTGACAAAGGAATTATACATTCACTGTAACACCATTCACAGATTGTAGGATTGAAAGTTGTTCTCCAACTTTCTATTTCACTTGGGTAGCACTGATGTGTGACTAGGCACCGCTCTTTGCTTGTGAAGTCATAAATGTTATGGACTTTCACTGCCAATGTGAAATGGACCTGCAGGGTCACACACATAGGATTTAACCTGGAATAGGAGTTTGTCCACAAACAATGTTTAGATTGATTACTAAAGGAGTTTAGTAGTTCAATTAATCACTCAATTAATCGATAGCTCAATATCATAGTGTTCAAGGTGTTGGACTGATTGATTAGAGTATCGGATTGATTGAAACCACAATTGACTGATTCTGCACAATCTGTACTCCCAACCAATCGGCTCATGTGATGAACCGATCGGATGAGCTTGGTGAACCGATCGGCTCAACTGGTGAGTCGATTGGCTCATGGACAGGGTGAATGATTGCTTCAAGTGTTGAAAGGATCGGTTCAACTGTTGCAACCGGGCAAGTTGGGAAAGTAAGATTGGTGAGAAATTTCTTTTCGTTTCACTTGCCCAATTTGATTGGAACAAGGATTGGTATTCGATACAAATTAGAAACAAAAGAAACAAAGTCAATCGGGAACTGATCAGGACCACGAACCGACCAGTTCAGAAGTGAACCGACCGGTTCATGGGTCCCAACCGATCGGTTGAGGTGTCAATCGATCGACTCAGATCCCCAACTGACCGTTTCAGTTGTGAAACGATCGGTTCAGGTTGCGAGTTGGTTGTTTTTGTGGAAAATCTCGAACCCTTCTACTCCTGCTTTAGTCCCGCATTGCCCGGGATAGAGAACCCTGTCCCATGACCCTCCTATATATATAGGGGTATTGGGGGCTTCTCAAAGAACAACCCAGTGCAACCAGTTGCTCTGTGAAGTTGTCGTTCTCTCTGGTTTTGGTAACCAAGAGAGAGCCTGAGCAAGTGCTACCCGAAATGGGAGGCACAGCAAGGGAAAGACAACTACAGAAAGCGACTGGTGACAGGAGAGTGTGTTGGCGACTAGTACGCCAACAAGAGGGTGTGACTCCTTCCGATTCCTTGTGGGACAAGGAGATCGAAGTTCTAAGCAGTCCGTATGGACGACTACAGAGGCGGGAGACCTCTGTCGCTCAGAGGACAACTGTCAATCCCAACAGTCCCAGTGAGACCAGGAGTCTTCGGTCCCGATACGACCAGGAGCTGCACAGACACCGTCCAAGACCGGAGGTGAAGACCGCGCAAGGTGTGAGGTACTTTCGCCGAACAAGCCTCGGGACAAGGTATGAATTTAGAAACCATCTTTCCTATTGTATAGACGTTGACATGATTCTTTTTTGTTCTGGGTTTTGGGGAGAAAATTTTTGTTTCCACTGCTTCTCTGCCTCCTCTAAAACCCAACACCACTTACCTAAGTTATGCAAGACAAATCTTAACATGTATTCAAAAATTGATCCACATGAAAGATAAGGACATAATAGATAGGAAAGCCACCTCCTTTGTGGATCTTCCACATGTCATCACATCCTGAGGGACACCCTTGAACATGTTGCTAATTTTGGGCCTTGCAGATACCTAAGATACTAAGGACCTATAGGTGCACTTCCTTTTACTCAACCATGAGCAAGTTGTGCTCCCTCATGCAATCCATGGAATCCAAAACTATGACGATACTTCCATCATCAATTAACACCTCAATGATTTGAAATGTGTTCCATACTAAAAACAAGAACTAGTAATTCATGTTCTTTGGTGTTATGTAATGGCTGCAACCACACTACAAAAGGTTCACATCACTGCAGTCTATAGGCACGTAAAAGACTATCCTCATATCCAAAACTCCTCTTGTCCTGTCGTCCTGGATGGAGATGATTGGAGAAGGTAGGATGAGATCTTGATGCTACTGGATCACTGCTAGCCACTGGAAAGACACTACCACACTAATGAGAAGTCTAAGTCATCTTCAAGAGATTAGAGATCTTCACAAGGCAGTACTAGCACAAACATCACTTCTGTGGTTGTAACATGTGGTTAGATGTACTCGCGATGGATGGTGTATACATGTATGTCGAGAGGATCAAGTAATGCACAATGTAATATAACATGAATGGTATTACACCCGAATGAGGATTGGCCGCATGGTTCTCATTTTTCTATGCTTGTATACAAGGTGGAGGGATGAATTAGGGTGGTGATTCATCCACGATACTTACCCACTGGAAAGTCATTGAGATATTTTTTTCATAAAACATGCAACAAATAAAACACTCATGTCCCTTGCCTGGTCAGAAAACTATAAAAAAGTATCTTATTCACCTTGATAGACTCCAAATCATATTCTAGAAATGATTATAATATCTAGTCATGTATGTACAATTGTGATAATAGACTACCCCAAGTGATTTCATCTACCATATAAAATAAAATCCGTTTTAAGTAAAACATTCTAATGTACTAAAAAGGAGTCAAAGAGGCATCTTTCAAGTTGTAATCTGATTAGCCATAAGAACTCGTTATAATAAAACAAACATCTAAAAATAATCATAAAAAAAAGAATCTCTACAAATCTCTAGGCGGTGGTGGTTCATGAATGTTATTGTTGTTATATATTTGATGCTCTCCCGATGGAAATCTCTTGACTACCTATTAAAATATTACAAAACGTTTTTCTTTTCTATTCAATTGCAAGAACAAAAAATGAGGAGTCCTTGATACGACTGAGTCAAATTATTTCCCTTAAGACCACAAATTATAAATTCTTATAACAGCAAACATTTATCTCTTCTGTTTCTATGTAGTTAATCTATTTATCTTGTTACAAATTAGATTTGCCTTCAAATTAACAACTACAATTCATTAGAATAATAAATAAACCCCTTTACAATCATCAATAAACCTTCCTAATAAATGACGAGGAGTGTGGAAATAGGATGACTCTTCGTATCTGTTATTTGTGGCATCATCATTACTCGATAGGAATCCCAATTGACTTAAATTGTCGATATACGTATTGTATGCTTTCTTCTTCTCACACTTTATCCATTTATGAAAAGTTTATTTATTATATGGTAGTTATTTCCCAACTTATAACATGACATAAAATTCCATTTCATGTATTTAACTAATTTGATATATACCCTCTCAAACAAAATATTTTCAAAATTTTAGATTAT
This sequence comes from Alisma plantago-aquatica, assembly GCA_963693085.1. Lineage (NCBI taxonomy): Eukaryota > Viridiplantae > Streptophyta > Magnoliopsida > Alismatales > Alismataceae > Alisma > Alisma plantago-aquatica. Next base: position 402,180,217 of record OY856409.1, read on the forward strand.
TCTAACAAGTTGAATATTGAGATATTTGTGAAGACAATTCACCTTCCTATTTATTCCCAAATTCCTAATAACTTTTATTTATTCCATCGTCTTCTCTCTATGTCCTGATTTCCATCCTAACTTAATTTTAACCTTCCTAAATTCGAGACATTATCTTCTTATCACATATATCATATTTTTATAGAAAATGAAACTCAATGCCCTTGCAGATCGATCCACTGCTTCATCATATTATCATATGACTATAACATTTTTAGTTTTAAACTTTAACATGATTTCTAAATTACCCAAGATTTTCATAAAATACACTCACATTCTCGTAATCTTTTCATTAAAGTACATATTTTGATTAAAAAAAGTTGATGCAAACTTCTTTTGTAATTAACATTGGGATGTTACATTTCTCCATACAAGTAGTGCCTCCGGATCTTCAAGGAAACAATGACAGCTGCTGACTCTAGGTCATGAGTTAGGTAGTTCTCCTCGTGTCTTTGGCTGCTCCCATTCCAACACTAACTCCACCTTCTTAGGGTTTACACAAACACCCTTTTCAAAGATGACATCAACAAGAAAATACACCTTTTTCAATCAAAACTCGTACTTTCTAAACTTGGCATATAATCTGTGTCACTTCAACAAGTTCGACATCTGAGGAAGATGTTTATCATGTTGTTGACTATCCCTAGAGTATATCAATACGTATTCTATGAACACCACCACAAACTGATCAAGGCACGGTTTAAACACTCTATTCATCAGGTCCATGAATTTTGTCATTACATTGGTTAGCCTGAACATCATAACCACAAATTCATAAAGACTATACCTAGTTCTAAAATCAATCTTAGGTTTGTCATCTACCTTGATCCTCAACTAATAATACCCTGACCTCAAATCTATCTTGGAAAATGATGTAGCACCTCTCAATTGATCAAAGATATCCTCTGTCCTTGGTAATGAGTACTTGTTCTTCATTGTGACCTTTTTTTCAATTGTCGGTAGTCAACACAAAGCCTCATATGACCATCCTTATTCTTCATAAACAACACTAGAGAACCCTAAGAAAAAGTGTCCATTTGTATGAAACCCTTCTCAAACAACTCATGTAACTACTTGTTTAATTCCTTCATCTCAGCTGGAGCCATCCTATGAGGTTCCTATGTTGTGGGTTGCATGCTTGGAAATAAATTAATTTCAAAATCAATCTCTCTACAAGGTGGAACACCTAGAAACTTATTGAGGAAAACATCCTTGAACTCATGCACAACTGGTACATCCTAGATACTACAATTCCTCACCTTGGTATCCACCATATATATGAAGAAAGATTCACACCCTTGTATCATCAACTTATCTACCATCACAACCAACACCAGATAGGTAGGAAGAATCATACTATCTCCTTGAAAAGTCCTAGAGACATCACCACCACAAAACATCATGACTTTGTAACCACAATCCAGACTTACAAATTTCCAAGGTATCCACCCCTAGGATCACATCGAATCCATACATATCAATTGGCATGGAATCCACTTGAATGGTGTGTCCTAAGAAACAAAGAGTGCAATGTGGACACACTTCCTGCAACACGGATGAACCAACCAAGGGGCTAAAAAAAGATTATCATCTTTACTAAATACATGAAAGTTATACCTATTTATCAATTCTATGGTGATAAATGAGTGTGTTGTACCTGGGTCAACTAAAACATACAAGGGTAGATGAAGATAAGTTAGATTGAAAAAGTTCCACCTGACCTATCATGACCTGCAGGTTGACCACTCCTTCCGACTAACTCATGGTGTAGAATCTATCCATCACCTTTTGTCTTCCTCATCCTCTACTTGTTGATCTTGAAGGCCCTGCCTATGATGTCTGTCAACATCCTCTACTACCACTACTATTGTACTGCTTCTACAGGAGCCCTACTGTCTCTACCTCAACTATTGCATAGCATCCTAATTCTTCATAGGATAAGACCATCTCACATGCCCAACCTAGCTACACTTGAAGCACATCCTCATGTCACGCTATGGCCTAGACGACCCTATCACATACATTACACTTGAATTATTTGCTCCAATTGACATAAAACTATGACCTCTCCCTTTGCTAGGAGACCATAGTGATTGTACTTGTGTTCTTGGATCAAAAAATGTCAACCTCTGTTGTGAATGTTGTTAGTGTAATGAAGAAAACCTCAACTTTTGAAACTGCTCGACGACTGTCCTTGAAACTGGTGTGACCTCTTCCTTAGACTAACTTCTCACTACTCCAATTTTGTCCTCCTATCTTCCTAACATACTCTACAAAGGTAGACAACTTCCCATTTGACTCCAAAGATGATTTTGTTTGTGCTAAATCAACATTCAAACCCTTCTCAAACCTTCTAATCCTCTCCTTATCTATCTCTAATGTGAGGAAAAAACCTCACCAACTTCATAAACTTCATCTCATAGTCATTCACAGACCATGACCCTTGAACAACTGCTCAAACTGGGCCATCTTCTCCTCCAGATATGTCTCTGGGAAGTAACAACTAACATACTCCCACCAAAACTTTTCCAAACTAACCTCACATGGCCTCTTCTCCTCTTATATGGATCACTAATGGCCATCACTATCCTTAGTAGATCACATGCTTCGCCTTATCCTCCTTAGATATATTCAAGATCTAAAATGTCTTCTCGAGCCCTATCAACCACATGTCCACATCTATTGGGTCTATTGTGCCCACATACTCTGTGTCTCTCACACACTTCAACCTCTCAAAGGTAGGGTTTTCAATGGGGAGGGTATGGGGAGGGTAAGGGTATGTGTAATTCCCCACTCCACCAATATCCTTACCCTCCCCTTACCATTACCCTCTTACCCATAGGGTAAATGGGGAGGGTAAGTGTGAAGCGGGGAACTTATATATCTTCTTCAAATTTGTGCTAATATTAACAATAATGGTGTGTCTAATATATCTATATATTCGAGTGAAATATCAATATGCTCCATAATGGCTTTTAAATATCCAAAATGATTTTAAGTAATCTTATACAACATTCTATAAATGGTTTATGTTGTATTGAATGCATATAAAAATGGTAGTACCCTAACATTGGTGTCTAAACAAATAAATTGCTCCAAAATATAATGATTTTCGCACGAAAATGAAATTAAATGGCATATGTCACAAAGAGTTATTGTTGAAGACATATCTATCTTATACCCTCTAAAATGTTATTACTTATAAAAAAAATAAAGCACAAATAAAGCAGATAGCACCACCTCACATATGTATTAATGGTACAATTAAATCTTATTATTATATACATGTTTATCTTACACCATACAAGTGTTTAATGGATCATAGACTATTTTGCACATCTGTCTTGCACCTCTAAAATGGTGTTGAATATACAACAAGTTAACTACATAAGAAGTCGATAAGAATGTCATTTATTGTATAAAATGATGACCACATAATTCCATATACTCAAACAACACAATGACTATAAATGTAATATATTATACATAAATATTAGCATGTAGCGGGTTATAGGGTAGGGTTAATGGCTTACCCTTACCCTTACCCTTACCCTTACCCTTACCCACTAAGGTAGTAGGTTAGAGGGTAGAGGGTAGGTAGGTAAAGGGTAATAAAATCCTTTACCCTTACCCTTTCCCTACAGGGTATGGGTAAAGGGTAAACAAGTTTACCCTTTACCCATTGACAACCCAACTCAAAGGTCTTCCTTGGACCCTGAGATTCAACATTCATGGTAGGTGTTGATTGAGGTGTAGACACTCTATTAGCCAGATGTGTGATCATCTCCATTATCTATCCATAAACTAATTTAAGGGCATGATCATCTATGGTTGTGTGGCCAAATGGAGTCAGGACATGTTGTTCTGGCCCCATATCGGGTACTCTTCCCTCTGGTACCCATCTCCTACCTTCACCTTGGGATGCCACATAGATACTCAAGGCATGCTCTTCACATTCTCTATATATATCTGCATAACCATGAACCATGGTTAGATATGTTGGATTTGTAAGAACAAACATAACAACCTAAGTCTTATGTCCCTATAGACTCAGCAAACCTAAGGCTTTGATAGCACCAAATGTGGCAACCCACCATGATAAACAAGATTGCTCAAAACCAAAATGTCTATCAAACACTAGTCAGTCATATTACCAAAAAGGTAAAGAATTCAAACTAAATAAAATTTCAATATTCTATAAGAGACAACTTTTATAAAGGTCCAACATCACATGTATCCATATCATACACCTTTACATGAGTTCAATGGCTCATCCATATTATGTAATTCAAAATATGTTGTCCATATAATTATAACATATACATTATACATGACACACGACCAAAAATCTTCAGTCGACATACATGATATACAAATCCCCCTACTTGGACCTATAGTAACAGACAACTTTAAGACTCTATACTAACCACACCAACCTCACAATTTTACTGATCTCCAAACCAATCCTCCTCGTCACCACCTAACTGGCCACACTACTGATCACCTAAAAAGGGTGTGGAAACCCATTAGGTGAGACCCATGTCCCAATGATATGATATAACCTCTAGAAATATTTATTGATAACAAGTAGGTTATGTAATTAAAATAGTTAAGGCAAATGATATAACAAATTGGAAAAACTAAGAAGTGTATATAAAATGATCAAGCATAACTGATGTTATAGGTACACTTAGTTACACTTGACAAAGTATGATCACTTATAATTCCAACAACAAGAGCAAAACAATTATTATCATCCAATGTGATTTTCTAAAAAACCCTAGCAGCTATATTACTTGACTGAATTACATATTTTATTAAGCCCTATGTAGTTTGAGGTGTACCTCTAAAACTAATAGTTGAACACTGCAAAATAATAGCCAGTCCCATATAAGATCTAAAATGATCGTATTCGTAAAGATATCTACCCCTCGACCATTATGAGTAACAACCATAGTGGCACATCAAGACAACTACTAAAAACAAGATGGTTTGTCCTGAGTACACAAGCCAAACCAAAAATCCAAGGTACAAACTCTCAAATCCAAGTTATGAGTGCAATCTCTCTCAATCGCATGAATTCAGAGACACAACCTAACCGCACTCTATAACTTTAAAATCAGGATGACATAGATTTTGCCTTCGTACACTCGCATATACTCAATAATATATGAGTCTGTGTTCTTTTTGGATTACTCATTTCACTATCTAGCAAGTTCTGACATTGGGATAGTTTTATAGTCTCAGGACACTACACGATTAAGGTTATACTTGGTTACTTAAGCCAATTAATTATTTTTAACTGGATCAATCAAAGTTACATATGAGCACCTAAATGATTCTAACAAAATAAGTTGAGAATTTCAAATCCAAAATATATATAAGTATAAAACAATTTTATATTTCTCAATTATAGCATACTCCTCCATCCTTGGTCTATAAGGGACCAAACATCAACTTGGGATTTATAACAGTACATTTTTTCATTTATACTAAAACATTATTAACACCATGTAGGAGTCTCAATAAAATACCATATTTTGTGGAGAGATCAAAAAGTAATAAACAAAGCAACATCCAAAGTTCAACTTAAAGTTCCATCAGATGTGAAAGTTATGCTATTTCTATGAATTAGACACTCATTTGCTTAAAACCTAGCATGGATGAGCTACTTTTCTTAATTGAATTTTGTTCAAAAATCATCTAGCAACAAAACATTAAGTAAAAAACTTAAAATATTATAGGATGTTCATCATACAATGAGGGTTATCATGTGGGTCGAATTTCATCTTTTTGAGGAATTAAAAGGCCATAAAGGAACTATTTTTAAAACAAGGTTAACATCATGCATGTCATGAATAGGAAAGAAATATAATAAAGTTATATCTGTCGCCTTGGTGTTAGCAGCAAGATATTCAATTTATCCACCAAAACTCCGAAAAAGCTTCTAAAATCCAAGATTCAAATATAAGCAAAGAAGGACGAAAAATTAGGTTGCTTAGCCATGTATAAAGATTTTGCACTTGTAGCACCATGGATCTCAGCTATGGTAGAAGATCTAAACTCATCGTCCTGCCTATTTCTAGACCCGTCGAGCTATGCTCCTACAGAAGCATTAGCTACCGTAAACAACCACCTATTTGACTATTAAGGTGGCTTACCAAATGTTTAGAATGTTCATCAGGCTCCTCATACTCGTTAGTGCATGCGAGACCTTCATTTCGATCTTAATGATCATTGGAGCAAAAAGGCATAAGGTATAAATCAATCTGATCATCATTGCGTCGTCTGTCTGATTGGATTGAGAAAGAGTACTGATATACAACACATTTTTACACCAATTTTTACACCCTAATCTCAAGACACGTGACTTGCATTAAATCCAACTGTGTGAGGAGACAAACTGTCATCAGGACCTATATAAACTAGCCCACCCCCACTCTCTTTCTCTTTTAGTGACAGTGTCAGGATTCCAAAGAGAGTGAGGCTTTATGATAAAGAGGTAACTCTTAAAGATAAAAAAAAAGTAGTTTTTTTATATTAAAAACTAAGGCAGATTCTACATGTATTCAAATTTTGAACAAAAATGAAATACTATCAAGGTGCTAAATAATATATTACATGTATTTTTTACACGGTACCTCAAGTAGGCAGCAAAGAAGGGATGTCTTCCTCCTTCGCTCTACGATCACCCCTAAGAAATGATGGTGATGAAAGGTCACTTTGGCCCAAAAGTTTTGTGCCAACAAAGGGCACGATATAGATGACACTTGGGGAACTTGCCAACTAGTTCAGTTGGTTAAGTCTGCTGCTTGTGAAGCGCAGGTTGCGGGTTCGAATCTGAACAAACTCGTTGAAGCACTACAGGAAGAGATTATAGCCCTCTGTGTAGCTGATGGTGTTCTCTCTCTTCTGCTACCTTGGGACATGGGTGAAATTTCCCACTTCCAAAAAAACATAGATGACACTGGGGTTATTCTCTTTGCTGTCACTCTTCTTTGTTCATAACACAAACACACAGGAAAAGAAGGCTTCAGTTGGGAAAGCTGTCTGAGTCTAGACAAATCGTTGCGGGAAATGTTCTAGAGGAGCCAGCAGACCTAGGCAAACAACAATCCAGCGCACCTAGCCAACAACAATCTAGAGCAGCAACAATCTGATGCCTTAAGGCACAGGAACTTCCTACATGCAAGGGCATCGCTCCCAAATCAGAAATCACAATCTATAATACTGGCATGCTGAAAAGGAATGATATTAGGGGACGGTGTGCAGATTATAAACAACTAGACCGACCATCAATTTTCTTACATACTACATGGTAATAAATATAGGTTATACAGAGGAGCGAGAATATGTAGACACACTGTATATACCGCCTCACAACCCATGAACATCGGGCTTTAACAACAGATAAATACATAACGAAAATAGTTAGGTCACGCGCAGGGGTGCGCTTGCACCATCACGCACAGGGGGAAAGTGGTTTGGTGGTGGCTGGGGTGATGACGTGTCATGTTTTAATTGGATGGACTGCTAGAGATTGTGTAATATGCAAATAAATGTGTTTTTCTTATAACTTTTGAACCGTAATTGAATTTTTGAATGAAACAAAAACCATTAGATTCGTTAGGAAAAATGCATTCAAACAAGACTAATATTGATATATTTTTAGCAAAAAAATATAAAAATGATATGAATACATTATTCTGGATGTCAATGAACCATTTTATGCGTCAAATAACCATATTTGGGTGTCATTTGTCATTTATGGGTGTCATTAGCCATTTGTGGACGTCGTTATGATTTTAGGTGTCTGTGAAACATTTTAGGTGTCAAATAACCATATTTGAGTGTCATTAGACATTTATGAGTGTCATTAGCCATTTGTGGGCGTCGTTATAATTTTAGGTGTCAGTGAATCATTTTAGGCGTCAAAAAATCATATTTGGGTGGGTGTCATTAGCCATTTGTAGGCGTCGTTATAATTTTAAGTGTCAGTGAACTATTATAGGTGTCAAAAAACCATATTTGGGTGTCATTAGCCATTTATGGGTGTCATTAGACATTTGTGGGCGTTGTTATAAATTTAGGTGTCAGTGAACCATTTTAGGCGTCAAATAACCATATTTGAGTGTCATTAGCCATTTATGGGTGTTATTAGCCATTTGTGGGTGTCATTATAAATTTAGGTGTCAGTGAACCATTTTAGACGTCAAATAATCATATTTGGGTGTCATTAATCATTCATGGGTGTCATAAGCTATTTGTGGGGGTCGTTATAATTTTAGGTGTCAGTGAACTATTTTAGGCGTCAAATAACCATATTTGGGTGTCATTAGCCATTCATGGGTGACATTAGCTTGTGTAGGTACCATCTTTATACTTTTGGGTGTAAATGCACTATTTTGGGCGTCAATTAACCATTTTGGGTGTTAATATCATTTATGAGTATGTGCACCGTTGATGGAGCTTCCACTTACGTGGAATTGCGTGCACCACTAAAAATCCTAAAGATGGTAAATCCTTAGGTTTAGCCTTGCTTATACTAGATAGAGAACTCCACCCACGTATGCTAAGATACGTGGAAGTCTTATCGTAGTATAGTTAAGGGTCGAATCCACAGGACAACGGTCTTGTTGCAAGCAACAAGATGGAAAACGTTGGAGTTTCACTTAGTCACTTAATAGTAGGCACTTAAATCAAAAGTTTGGTTTTGTTGTTTTAAACTAAGAACATGCAAAGTAAAGAAAGCAAGTAAATCTAAGGAGTTAAACTATGATAAAAGTCACTAGGGTGTGATCGGTCTTTCACCGCCACTACACATGGATCAACACATGCAAAGAAAAACATAACCTGCAAAAAGAGTCTAGTCAGTTAGTATCTTTGTAGACTTAGCTTCCTTTCGAAGAGCTAACTACGAGAAGTGCGGGAATGTTGCAATGCCAGCCATTCCCGAACAAATGGTCACTTACTTTGCATCATTCCCCTCGTGAAGTGTGTTCCTCGACTTACCAAGGTTGCACTTTCATACATCAACTGATTCCATTTCATAGTATGAAAGTGCAACAAATGATAGTGAGTTTACTCCACTTCTTGAGATACATTTCTAGATACCGAAATAGATGCATGGTGGATACATGCACCAAGAACCAACATACAAACGAGTTTCAAATCTAATAGTACAAACGTAGACAATTCATACTAAAAGATAAAGGATAACACAAGTTGGAGATCAAGCAACATGCATTCATTAAACGTTTGATGTCGAACTGAAAAGATAAGAACTCTATATTACAAATTATAGATTACATTTACATGATATGAAAACATGGGTAGCGGGGCTACTCCCCGCACCCTAGTGAAGGAGACTACTCGCTCATGACTAGGGCAAAGAAGGAGGCAAGAAGAGAGAGAGTGCATCATCCCCATAAATGAGAGAGGAAAGTCAACCCCTTGGAGAGAGAGAGAGAAATGATCCACCAGCTTCACAAGTTGCGCGATGACGAGATCTCCCTCTTCCCACCTTCTTTGGCGGAGAGAGAGAAAGCAGCTTCGAGATGGAGTATGGGTCTCAGACCGGCAGCCCCAGGGCGGAGGATGGAAGTTGCAAGAGCTCTGGAGTGATTGAGGCAGCCTTTGGACGTCTGAAACTTGATGCCTGGTTGAGGACCCTTGGGGTCTTATTTATAGGCCTTGAGTGAAGTCCAAACGGTTTGGAGACCGTTTGGACCTCAAGACTGTTTGGACCTCAGGACCGTTTGGACCTCAGGACCGTTTGGACCTCAGGACCGTTTGGACCTCAAGACCGTTTGGACCTCAAGACCGTTTGGATTCATGCGGTCTCGAGACCGTGTGACTCCATTCGGTCTCGGGACCGGTTGGCTTCATGCGGTCTTGAGACTGTGTGACTCCAAACGGTCTCGGGAACGTTTGACTCCATGCGGTCTCGGGACCGATTGGCTTCATGCGGTCTTGGGACCGTTTGACTCCATGCGATCTCGAGACTGATTGGCTTCATGCGGTCTTGGGACCGTTTGACTCCATGCGGTCTCGGGACCGATTGGCTTCATGCGGTCTCGGGACCGTTTGACTCCATGCTGTCTCGGGACCGTTTGGCTTCATGCGGCCTTGGGACCGTTTGACTCCATGTGGTCTCAGGACCGATTGGCTTCATGCGGTCTTGGGACCATTTGACTCCATGTGGTCTCGGGACCGTTTGGCTTCATGCGGTCTTGGGACCGTTTGACTCCATGCGGTCTCAGGACCGTTTGGCTTCATGCGGTCTGAGGACCGTTTGAGTCCATGCTTGAGGCTGAGTTAGTCTTTTATGATATTTTTTTGTGTTTTTCTGCATATATAAATGGGAAAAGTTAGTCTGATAGTATATTTATAATAAGAGGGAAAATTTAGGGATTATGTATATATTTAATTTAAAAAGAGTACGGAAAACTAAAGAAAAAAAAAGGTAATCATCAAAGTTGGAGGTTATCACCCCCCCTAACTTAGAGTCTAGCTTGTTCTCAAGTTAGATAGAGCTGAGACATGTAATGGCGAGGTGATTTTATTTAGTTAGAATTTCCATACTCTTGCTTCAATTCTTAACATGTGTTCTCCTAAGGTCATATCAGGTCTTATTGTTTGCCTTGACTCTTTCAGGTTTCGAGAGTTGCTTGGGTCTCAGGTTCCTTCTGTTACAACCCCAATTTTTGGGTTCATTTGGTGAGAAATGTAATTTCTCATATTAAAGATAATTGGACAAATAATGGTATAATTGGTTTTGAATGAATGGATTTCGTTTACTGTAATATCCTCAACTTTGGAAAATGAAATTATATAAATTAAAGCCAAGAATTGAGGTCCCAATAATGTTTTGTTAAATATAGTGTTTGAGGCATGGGCTGAGCCCATGGCCCAAATAGGGCCCATGAGACTATTTTTTTCTTGCAAATAGATCCTTGGGGCACAAACAAATAAATAAGAGATTTCTTGCATAAATAAGTAACAATGGTTTTATGATTTATCGAATAATAGAAATATAAGATAACACGCAAGTTGCCAAAAGAAGAAAGTATAGGTTTCCTTCTCATAAACGATTGTAAGAGGAATATATCCTATCCTATAACTATACTTCACCTTTTCATGTTATTAGTTGTTGATAATTGTAATAATAAAAAGAGACACCTTTTATGAGTATGGAGAAGTGGTAATGGTGTGTTCATATAGATATCAAAAGTTCCTTGCCTTGAAATATTTATCAATCACGTATGGAAACTTAACCTACCACCCTTGGAAAACTTTCTTTTACATAGAATAGGATATAGTAGAATGGGAAAGTATTTGAGAAAAGAAAGAAGAAAGCGGCAAGTATTTATCATTTAGAAAAGGGAAGCAAAATATTAAAAAAGAAAGTAATGACCAGAAGGAAGGATCTTGCAAAAATTTCTATACAAGGGTGTAGGTCTTCGTTCCTCTAGAAGGATATCTCTTCCCTTCGTTCTCCATATTCATCTTCCTCCGACCCTCTAGGGTTTTGTCTAAAACTGCATGTTTCCTTCCTTTCACCTTCGTGGGTTGCTTGAACCTAACAAGGATAGCCATGAGAACTCTGAAGATGATGTTCTTCTCGGCCACACCATTAGATCCTTAACTCCCTACCGACCAACTCTCCGAGCAGCAATCTGTTCCTCACAAACAAGGAACTGCGGGTGGCATTGCATCGCCCTCGTCTAGTTAGCTGTGGGATGGAAGCAAGAGGGAGGCCAAGTTTCATTGAAGGAAGGTCAACTCCATCTAGCCCTTGCGCAAGATCGGTAGATAAGCAGCAAGAACGACCGTCGTCCAGGGAGCAGCAGCGCGGCTGCAGGGGGCCGCAGACTTGCAGGCCTTTTCACTTCCAACCTTGCCACCTCGGCTGCGGCCTAAAGGCCCTGAGGGTGCTATGGAGGCTGTCGGACCTAGAGGAGCTGGTATGGGTGGCCGCCGGTGTCCGGATGATGGGGAAGAAGCCCCGCAATCCGCAGCTAGGGCGACGCAGCGGAGCTGCGCGAAGAGGAAGAAGAAGGGAGGACCGTTGGACGGTTATTCCCCTTTGAGGGCTGAAGTGCGGGCTAACTTATCAAGGGTAAAGTCGACTTTTTGAAATGTTCTACAAGCCAATGTTGCATGAGCCTGGATGACGTGGTGCCATCCGATTGGTCAAAAAGTAAGTATTTTTGCAAAAATCATAGCTCATGAATCGTAACTCGGATTAGAACAAGTTTTATATGAAAGTTGATCAGAAAGACGTGAGAAATCTAAATAAATTATGTTTATAAGAAAATTCCTCTTGCAATTTGAACAGTAGTGTAATTTATCAATTTTATCATAATGATGATTAAAGAAACCCTACTTTGATATGATTAAAGTGATTAATAGGGTTTAATGGATCATTAGAGTTGATATTAACCTGTTAAATGTAAAAAGGAACATCAAGTTCAAAAATGAAGAACTTTGCACATTATTAGTTTAATTTAGAATTTAGATGCTTGAATTGGAAAAATACATAAAGTTATCCTCTTTAATGATTTAACTAAGGAAAAACCCTTAGATTTGACGATAGATGGATAATTCAATCTGACATTAACCTGTTGCTAATAAAAGTGAAAATAGGATTTGAAAAAGATGATCTTTTGATATAGTTGGTTTAATTTAGGGTTCTATGTACATGAATATGCCTTAATGGGATTAGAAACCCTAATTTATGTTGATATGAATTCTAATGGTTTTAATTGTATAAATCGAAGAATAAAATGGAGATATGATGATTCGAAGATAAATTGAGTACCAAAGATCTTTAATGTGAATTATTTGGATAATTAGTGTTTCCTAGTGTATAAAGGTGGAAATAGTAATAAATAAGGTTCATATATGTGAGTTGAACCATAATGAAATATGATTTGTCAATTTGAAAGAAACCGAAGATGATAATTAGCCTTAATGTTTTGGATATGACCTAAAAGGATAAAGATAATAGTTTTAGTGTAAAAGAAACATATTAGACTTATTTGACATTCAATTGTGCCTATAATGCAGAAATTAGGGTTTGTGAACTAAAAGAGCATTAAAAGTGATAAATGCATAATGAAGGCTAAAAACCTAATAAAACCCTAAAGTTGGCCTAGAAATTATAAGGTGGAATCCAAGTTGATCTTGTGGATGTTTTGAATAAAACAATGACACTTGGATGTTATGCATTATTTCCAGGATATTGTTGATTGCTTGTTAATTGTGTTGAATGTTAATACATGGACATCAAGTTACTATGGATCAGGTATGTGGTTACGATTATGAATAACTGCTTTAGTTTCCCGGTGGATTCTCGAATGTTTAATTGCATTGAATGCAACTAAACTATTGGATGTTTATTTATTTCATGCAACTATAAAGTGACTATGATTATCACCATAAATGTGCAAATATAACTAGCCAGATCTGGGTCCACCTCTGTTACTTTGAATAGGCTAAAAAGGGGTAATCCTAGAGCAAGGTCTAGGTTACCGTGAGTTAGAGACTCTTTAGCAAATCCCGAGTTAAGGAGTGGTCTACTTACGAGTAGTGCCATGTGACTCAACCCTAGAAACTGGTTCACTTATAGGTGGATCATGAGGGGTTTAATGGGGACAATACAGAGGATAGGGTACCCTTGGATCGCAGAGTTATATCTAAAACGTAATATTGGTTGTTAAATAAGTAATTGAATGATTACATTGTTATCATAGTTGCATGTTTATTGTTTTCCCCCACATACCAGCTACAGCTGACCGACATTTTGTTTGTCGGCGTTTTAGGTACAATGAAAAGAACAAACAGTAAAGTGACACATGTGATACTAAATGAGAATTAAAGTGCAAAGGAGGATTAGATAGATTAGTATCGTTGTGGATAGAAGAATAGAGATCCAAGTTTTTAAAAGGTATGTAAAGAAAAATTTTATTACCATTTTCAGTATAGTGTGTTAGAAATTAATAATTGTTTATGGTTATATGTCGAACCTTTGATCCGGGATTAATTGGGTGCGGCTTCAACCTCTTGGTATCCCTTAATTGGGGGTTATCGGAGGGTGGGGTCGTAACATTTGGTATCAGAGCGTAGGTTCCTCATTTAACCATTAATAATTATTAAATTTTACAAACTCCATAGAACCCAAGGGAGTTATTAGAGGAGTATTCGAAAGACGGAGGTGTCTAGAAAGGGATCACGACTGGGGGCTGGCAAGATTTTCCTCCGCACTGCTAGTCGGAATACGAGGACTCCCGGACCCGTGTGACCGCCTGGCCAAAGTCTTAGGGTATGAATCGAAATAAGATACCTTTAGGACTTCTCATCTTATTCATCCCTTCTCATCACAAAATTCTGATAAGGACATAAAGTATTAGGGTTTTCTTTCTTCTCCTCACCCTCTGGAGGTATATGTAAGGTTAATAGGGTTTAAGGAATCCTCCACTAAATTAATGAAAGGCATGTAAATAAGATGTCATGGACATAAGCTGAATAGATTAAGAGCAAAATAAATAATAGATACATGCTTAGGTCGTATGACATAAGTTGTCATGTCCGCAGAAGAGTCCTGAGGCTAGACCTTCGTGACAGGAGGATAAGTTAGTCTTGGAGATAAAGATCTCCATATCAAGTAGAGACCTGGCACATCCTATGAGGATGATGCTAACCCTAACCCTAAGTGAAGGTTAGAGAGAGATGAGCTGGACCAGGTGTTTGAAAGGACATGCCTTTGGGATGCCATATGATCCATGGGTGACCTAGCACCTTTGGCAACCCAACCCTGGAAAGGGTTGTGTATGGTAGGGTAAAGGATAGCTCCTTAGATGATGATGTTAGTGAAGGACCTTAGAAACCCTATGGGCTTGTGCAAGTAGGGTATAGATGGCACCTAGGGCACGTCATAGTGCTGACAGTAGGGTGAAACCCTAGATAAGGAATTATGAGGGAGCATAAAGGGTTATGGATGATCTTGAGCAAACATATGTTCGAACCTAGGCTTCACCCATGTAGGGCATGCTTTTGAGGTTGATCCTTCATGAAGAGAGGACCTCTAATGGTGAGGTTGGATGTAGGGTTAGCCCTAGAGAGAGCAGGAAACCCAGCAAGAAGGTTGGAAGCCTAAAACCCTGAATAATGGATGATAGTGGTTGCTTCATGATCGATCCCTGAAAGTTGATGATACCTTGGTTGTCTTTAGAGGGACCGAACCCTTGAGAAAAGATGAAGCTTCTGGTACCTACGTGCCTATGGTAGAGATGTTTACATTCTGAGGTAGGAAGAAGAGTTCCTTAGACTTAGAAAGGTTTAGTAGCAGGTTATGAGGCCTTGTACCTTGTTGGTTGTCCTTAAGGAGGACCCAACACTAAGTGTTGCTCGAGTTGAAGGATGACAAGAAGTGCATTTCATGCCTTTTGCATGCTTGGTTCGTAGTTTAGAAATAGGGCATGCAGTTGAACACCTACAAGTAAACCTAGGGTTCCTAGGCCTAAGAGGGGAAGTGGTGTACCTAAGGCTCATGATGAGAAGTTGAGTTCCTATAGAAGTGAGCATGGTACTCCTCATGTATAGAGGAAAAGAGAAGACCCTTAAGTTAAATGTGTGTTTGATGAACACCTCACAGCTAGGTTGATGATAAAGAAAGGTATGATCTTGATCCAACATTGAGAAAAGAGGACAAGTATGACCTACCATGGTACAGTAAGTGATCTGCTCGTGCCTTAATGGCTTGCTAGGGTTAAGTAGACTCGTGTGGATGTAAACCCTGGACCTAAGAGCTTTTGTGACCTTAGAGATAGTTTTCGTCCCATCCTAGGAGAGGGACCCATTTGGAAGGGTGTATATCAGTTTTGTTGGTTCAAAGTAACCTAAAGAGGTCTCATAGGATCTTGAGAAGCTAAGTGAAAGGTACATAGTATGAGATTGAATCTACAGACCCATAGATATCCATCTCTATTGCATGTGAATGTGTTACCATGGAGGTTGACCAAGGTAGGCAGGTTTCCATAATGCCTATGAACGGATGAGAGTCAGCCCATGAATGCAGAAAGAGAGATGATGAAGCCTTGGGTAAGATTATAAGTGAACATGTACTGTTATGGAGAATCCTAAGTCTATCCTAGGGTCAGGTAGGGATAAGACCGATGAAAGTAGGAGTTGCCTAATTCCCCAGTTGCACATGACCATAGGGTCGGGAGGTAACAGCTATCATTGTCTGAGGGCCATGGGTTAGGAGATTGATCACCTTCATGATCTCATGGGACCCAAAGGGCAGATGAGTAGGGCACTCTCTTGATGCATGAGGGAAGAGGGATGACCCCAAAAGAGTCGGTACCCTATAGACCTAGAGGAGATGACCAAGGATATAAACCTCAGTAGGTTCAAGACTAGTTTGATATCTTGCTGTTTAAGATGAAGAGACGTATGTGGCACGTTGCAACTTAGATTTAAAGGTGTACTGGAAAGGTGGGATGTACCATCTCTACTCTTGGAACAGAAAGAACTCTGTATTTGGACTGTAGCCAAATGCTTATTTCCTTTTGTTATGGGAGTGAGAGATATGACATTACGCATGTCATACACCAAGGATAAGAGATGTTTGGGAACATTGCCATGAGAAATGGGGATAGAGAAGATATCTACCCTGGTAAAGTGAATGATACATGGATGGTTTGTAAACACTAAGAGGAATGAGGTAGTTCCCTTATGAGGATGTTTTTATCATAAGCTATGTGGAACTTATGAGTTATACCAGGTTGAGGTTGATCACCATGATGATGGAATCAGAGAGTGTTCTTAATGAAGAAGAGGATAAGTAATATGCATGGAAGTGTATGTCTTCAATGTTACCTAATACCTAAGGATGTGAAGTGGTAATGGATGCTCTGGTTGAGATACATTTGACTTGTTTGACTAGAAGCTAGAAAAGGTCGTTTGGCTAACCCTAAGTTTGGAAAGGAGATGTGTTTGGACAACACTCAGATGTAACAAGATACGTTGAAAAGTTAAGGGTTGTTCGGTTAGCCAGTTTAGTCCTTGATACGATGAAAGGATGGTGGTAGAACCTCAAGTGCACTTCTTTGGGAAAAGGAAGTGATGAAACCTCGACTAGAGTGGTTTAGGGTTTCAGAGGAATTGATCTTGAAAGAATCATGACATACAGGAAATCATGGTTGAAGATCACCATACACCGTGGAAAATGGCAATAGCACTTTGGATGCTTATGATGGGGTTGCATGTGGTTTATGACCATGCAAGCCAGGAGGTAAAGGACGAACCCCAATAACCGAGTGTATTGATATAGAGGACAAAAGAATCCCTGAGAGGGAATGAGAGCTCAACACTATGGATGTTGTGATAGGTCTTCCCTGGACCGAGGAAGGTAGAGATGCAATATGGGTTATGGTAGATCGCCTTACCTAGATGACATAAGAAAGAAAGAGTTCTGTCAAGGGACAGATCTAGTTGAACTACCCATGAGAGAGATGGTTCAACTACACCATGAAGTGAGTTCAAAGGTCCTTGAGTTTGACCTAAAGGTTCACTTCCATAAAGTGGAAGTAGGTACATGAAGAACTCAATGTTAGTATAGATTACCACCCTTAACTATGGTTAGTATGATCCAGACTAAAGGGTCTGATGAGGGCATGTGTGCTCATTCAGAGTGATATCTAGAGATAGTTCTTGACCTATGAAAGATGTGACAATGACCACCATAGCCAGTATCGGGTTTTATAGGAAGCTCTGTAAGGGAGGTTGTGTCAGTCACCACTTCAGTAAGGTGATGTTGGTGAAAGGACCACATGATGGTTAGAAAAGGGCCACATGATGGTTAGAAAAGGGACCACAGTATGTGTAGATGAAGTCACTTTGATTGTGCAAGGGCTGAAAGGAGCCTAGAAACGATGAGAGTCGTGAGCAGATGCAGAGTAGACTGACATACAAGTTACTGTGGAAGAATATGAGAAAATCTGACCCCTCTAAGTTATAGCTAAGAGAGCTGAGTCCCCGATGCATGGGTTCTTTTGATATGGTTTGGTGGAGAAGATTAAGTTTGACCTTACCCCTCAGGATAAAGTAATGTGTGATGAGTTCCATGTGTCCAGTTTAGAGCACTATGTGAGGTACCCCGACCATGTGCTGAGGAATGAACCTAGTGAGCCCCAAGGGAGGCTGACATGGCCTGAGTCACCAGTGCAGTTTATAGACGCCGGGATAAAAGAACTCAGAGAAAAGAATATGTGATGATAAAGGTTCTATGGAAGCGCCATGAGTACGGTAAAGCCACATAGGGGCCAATGATGGACATGGAAAAATCTTATCCTAAATTGTTTGTTTGCTTGTTTGTTTGATCGATAGAATTTTGAGGACAAAATTCCTATAAGAGGGGAAGGATGTTACAACCCCAATTTTTGGGTTCATTTGGTGAAAAATGTAATTTCTCATATTAAAGATAATTGGACAAATAATGGTATAATTGGTTTTGAATGAATGGATTTCGTTTACTGTAATATCCTCAACTTTGGAAAATGAAATTATATAAATTAAAGCCAAGAATTGATGTCCCAATAATGTTTTGTTAAATATAGTGTTTGAGGCATGGGCTGAGCCCATGGCCCAAATAGGGCCCATGAGACTATTTTTTTTCTTCTTGCAAATAGATCCTTGGGGCACAAACAAATAAATAAGAGATTTCTTGCATAAATAAGTAACAATGGTTTTATGATTTATCGAATAATAGAAATATAAGATAACATGCAAGTTGCCAAAAGAAGAAAGTATAGGTTTCCTTCTCATAAACGATTGTAAGAGGAATATATCCTATCCTATAACTATACTTCGCCTTTTCATGTTATTAGTTGTTGATAATTGTAATAATAAAAAGAGACACCTTTTATGAGTATGGAGAAGTGGTAATGGTGTGTTCATATAGATATCAAAAGTTCCTTGCCTTGAAATATTTATCAATCACGTATGGAAACTTAACCTACCACCCGTGGCAAACTTTCTTTTACATAGAATAGGATATAGTAGAATGGGAAAGTATTTGAGAAAAGAAAGAAGAAAGCGGCAAGTATTTATCATTTAGAAAAGGGAAGCAAAATATAAAAAAAAGTAATGACCAGAAGGAAGGATCTTGCAAAACTTTCTATATAAGGGTGTAGGTCTTCGTTCCTCTAGAAGGATATCTCTTCCCTTCGTTCTCCATATTCATCTTCCTCTGACCCTCTAGGGTTTTGTCTAAAACTGCATGTTTCCTTCCCTTCACCTTCGTGGGTTGCTTGAACCTAACAAGGATAGCCATGAGAACTCTGAAGATGATGTTCTTCTCGGCCACACCATTAGATCCTTAACTCCCTACCGACCAACTCTCCGAGCAGCAATCTGTTCCTCACAAACAAGGAACTGCGGGTGGCATTGCATCACCCTCGTCTAGTTAGCTGTGGGATGGAAGCAAGAGGGAGGCCAAGTTTCATTGAAGGAAGGTCGACTCCATCTGGCCCTTGCGCAAGATCGGTAGATAAGCAGCAAGAACGGCCGCCGTCCAGGGAGCAGCAGCGCGGCTGCAGGGGGCCGCAGACTTGCAGGCCTTTTCACTTCCAACCTTGCCACCTCGGTTGCAGCCTAAAGGCCCTGAGGGTGCTATGGAGGCTGTCGGACCTAGAGGAGCTGGTATTGGTGGTCGCTGGTGTCTGGATGATGGGGAAGAAGCCCAGTAAACCGCGGCTAGGGCGACGCAGCGGAGCTGCGCGAAGAGGAAGAAGAAGGGAGGACCGTTGGACGGTTATGCCCCTTTGAGGGCTGAAGCGCGGGCTAACTTATCAAGGGTAAAGTCGATTTTTTGAAATGTTCTACAAGCCAACGTTGCATGAGCCTGGATGACGTGGCGCCATCCGATTGGTCAAAAGTAAGTATTTTTGCAAAAATCATAGCTCATGAATCGTAACTCAGATTAGAACAAGTTTTATATGAAAGTTGATCAGAAAGACGTGCGGAATCTAAATAAATTATGTTTATAAGCAAATTCCTCTTGAAATTTGAAAAGTAGTGTAATTTATCAATTTTAACATAATGATGATTAAAGAAACCCTACATTGATATGATTAAAGTGATTAATAGGGTTTAATGGATCATTAGAGTTGATATTAACCTATTCAATGTAAAAAGGAACATCGAGTTCAAAAATGAAGAACTTTGCACATTATTAGTTTAATTTAGAATTTATACGCTTGAATTGGAAAAATACATAAAGTTATCCTCTTTAATGATTTAACTAAGGAAAAACCCTTAGATTTGACGATAGATGGATAATTCAATCTGATATTAACTTGTTGCTAATAAAAGTGAAAATAGGATTTGAAAAAGATGATCTTTTGATATAGTTGGTTTAATTTAGGGTTCTATGTACATGAATATGCCTTAATGGGATTAGAAACCCTAATTTATGTTGATATGAATTCTAATGGTTTTAATTGTATAAATCGAAGAATAAAATGGAGATATGATGATTCGAAGATAAATTGAGTACCAAAGATCTTTAATGTGAATTATTTGGATAATTAGTGTTTCCTAGTGTATAAAGGTGGAAATAGTAATAAATAAGGTTCATATATGTGAGTTGAACCATAATGAAATATGATTTGTCAATTTGAAAGAAACCGAAGATGATAATTAGCCTTAATGTTTTGGATATGACCTAAAAGGATAAAGATAATAGTTTTAGTGTAAAAGAAACATATTAACTTATATGACATTCAATTGTGCCTATGATGCAGAAATTAGGGTTTGTGAATTAAAAGAGCATTAAAAGTGATAAATGAATAATGAAGGCTAAAAACCTAATAAAACCCTAAAGTTGGCCTAGAAATTATAAGGTGGAATCCAAGTTGATCTTGTGGATATTTTGAATAAAACAACGACACCTGGATGTTATGCATTATTTTCAGGATATTGTTGATTGCTTGTTAATTGTGTTGAATGTTAATACATGGACATCAAGTTACTATGGATCAGGTATGTGGTTACGATTATGAATAACCGCTTTAGTTTCCCGGTGGATTCCCGAATGTATAATTGCATTGAATGCAACTAAACTGTTGGATGTTTATTTATTTCATGCAACTATAAAGTGACTATGATTATCACCATAAATGTGCAAATATAACTGGCTAGATCCGGGTCCACCTCTATTACTTTGAAAAGGCTAAAAAGGGGTAATCCTTGAGCAAGGTCTAGGTTACCGTGAGTTAGAGACTCTTTAGCAAATCCCGAGTTAAGGAGTGGTCTACTTACGAGTAGTGCCATGTGACTCAACCCTAGAAACTGGTTCACTTATAGGTGGATGATGAGGGGTTTAATGGGGACAATACAGAGGATAGGGTACCCTTGGATCGTAGAGTTATATCTAAAACGTAATATTGGTTGTTAAATAAGTAATTGAATGATTACATTGTTATCATAGTTGCATGTTTATTGTTTTCCCCCACATACCAGCTACGGCTGACCGACGTTTTGTTTGTCGGCGTTTTAGGTACAATGAAAAGAACAAACAGTAAAGTGAAACATGTGATACTAAATGAGAATTAAATTGCAAAGGAGGATTATATAGATTAGTATCGTTGTGGATAGAAGAATAGAGATCCAAGTTTTTAAAAGGTATGTAAAGAAAAATTTTATTACCATTTTCAGTATAGTCTGTTAGAAATTAATAATTGTTTATGGTTATATGTTGAACCTTTGATCCGGGATTAATGGGTGCGGCTTCAACCTCTTGGTCTCCCTTAATTGGGGGTTATCGGAAGGTGGGGTCATAACACCTTCCGTATCTCGTAGCTCGCATCGGGACCACCTTTATTTTGTGCATGTTGTTGACTCCAATCAGCTTTATACCTCTCAGAAAGACCTATTGGAAGCTAGAGAGGGTATGAGGGTTGGCTAAAGGCTCAAAGTGTAACTCCCCCTTCAAGTGGGGGAGGGGTTGTCTATGCTTTTAGGATCTCACTACTGGGCACGACACATCTGCCTTTGTGAGGGCAGCTGAATGTACCGTACGGGTGAGTCCTTTATAAGCCTTTCATATATTTGGATACCCTAGGGTTTCACTACCGGGCACGACACATCTGCCTTTGTGAGGGAAGCTGAATGTGCCAGCTGGGTGAGACCTTCATCGGCTCTTTATATAGATCCTTATTTAAGGCACAACTCTCATAATTTTATTTGACTCTCTGGCTTTTATTCAAAGACTCGCAGGCTTGGGTTTTGGGGTTTTGTTTGGGAATTTATTTTGGGAGTCCAAGCCTCTTTTATTCTGAAGAGAGGAAAGTTGTTCTTAGAGTTTTTCAACATGCATTTATTTGGTTTGTGGTCCACTTGCAGAGCTTCTTGATTTGGAAGTTTCCTGATGCCCCTCTCACCCTTGAGAGCCTGGCTTATTTCTGCCTTGATATTGACCTGTGGAGAGTCAGATGAAGAAGTGAAGCAAAAGCATGAAAATCAATAGTGGAGGGACATTATTAAATCGCCATAAAATGTATAAGTGCTATTTACTTTTGGGGACTAACATGATTCTAAATTTAAGAGGGTTATTTTAAAAAGAAAGTTAAAGAGGAAAAAGAAGAAAAGAAAATATGTAGAAACAGAGAAGGGAGAAAAAGGAGATGGAGAAAATGATACCTCGCCCTTGTCTAATGTACCCCCCTAACTTATCACTCACTCTATCCTCAGAGTGTCAAAGTGATAGGTTGAGAAGTAATTAGGACAAGGGTTGCAGGCTAAGTTCATTCTTCATTTGCCCCCAGGGAATGAAGTAGATTTGCTGCGAACTGTCCTCGTAGAGCGTGGTAATCCATGTCAATCATTTCTTCTACTGGTCTTTGGAGAACGATGATGGTGTACATCCAGTAGAGGACGTGGAAGCCGCAGTCATTTGATTCCCGGATTTGCTGGGGGCATTTGTGGCAGAAGGAAGGGCGGTGAAAATGCTCTTTGTCGTATGCCCTTGTATGCTGACTCAGAAAAGAGATTAACTTATCGGTGCACTCCTTTGCCACTACCTCTGTTGGCGTCCTTGGTGTCACGACATAGTTCTTCTGTCGTGGATTGTACTGGCTATCGGAACTGTTATATATTGTAGTTGTTCCTTCTAGGAGATTTGTGGCCGGGAGCATCCTGTGCTCATGATAGAGGAAGGGTAACATGATGAATGTCGGCGTTGTGTGTTGTAGATAGGAGATCAGTGCGTCAGTTGTGCCGAAGTTCTTGAGCTTTAGAAGATCATCCTTCATGTATGGGGATTCCATATATGTAGTGGGGTTATTTTGGCCGAGTAGGAACTGGTAAGCGGCCATAAGGCTTACATAGAGGGATCCTTTAACCTGTAAAGTCTGTCGGAGCATGTCTGCCATAACTGAAATGTCTCTAGACATGAATACGAGTTCATCCTTCTCGGCTGAGAGCCGCGACATAATGAGATGTAGTTTGATTTCGGAGAGACCTTTGCAAGCACTGTGATCGAAGTCAGGAAAAGTTGGTTCTATGGCAGACAAAGGATCGATGTCTCCTTTACTTTGCTCGGTAGCTGCGACTGGAACTGTGGTTTTCTCTGACTCCTTCAGTGTTTGTCAGAAGGGTCGCCTCTGTGGTCGCTAGATAGCTGAGAAGAGGTAGCGAGGGATGTCATCTGGTGCCATAGTTGGGTCCTTGAAGAAACGTCTATCACATATGAGCTCCATGGCATAACGCCCGCGCAAGGAATGAAAATCTTCAACAACCAGATCAGTAAATGGAATTTCCTAGTTTAGCGCTTGGATGTGACGTATGGTGCAGAAAACACAATCCCCAGATCCCTCGGTAGCTTGAACTTGAGGGTTTATGATTTTGAACCAAGGCTGGCTCCAATCTTGGCAGAGAGATGGGCGTGCAACCCAAATTAACTTAAGCAGCCGGAAGGGTATACAATTTGCTTCTCCTGCTGCTTCACCAATGAAGTTTATTATGCCGGCTGGTAGCTTGGCGCCGTAGAAATTATACACCTTGGCATCCCGAGCCTTGGTATCCACGATCATAAAAAGCCAGTGGTCCAAAACTTGGAAGGGCACGGTAAGAAAATGTGCCCGACGTGCTAAACCAGCACGCAGCCTCTCGATCGACTTTGCTCTTATGTCTTTGTATAAAAGGCCAATAGACAGAGCAGGTGAGGCATTGAAAACCGGTTGTTGCCTCTTATGACTTCTATATATTTCGATTCTATTGGTAAGAAGGACATGGAAGATCGCTATAGGTATCGTGGACCGAGGTCGCAGGATGGTACAGAAATATTCTCGTGTCATCTTGCATCTAGTTTTGGTGTTATTATAGATGATGTCTTCCCATGCCTTCGCATCATCCACAATAGTGTTCAGTATAAAAATGTCCTGAGCATCTAGTGTGGAGATGGCCGCCATGTCCAGGTCATGCATTTTATGCGATAGAGGTGGTGGCGGGGGAAGTTCCTGAGGAGCGGGGGAAGAAGGGTGATCTAGGACTTCAGTATAGGTCTGCAGATCGTCATCGGAATCGGAGGCAGAGTCGAGTTCTTCATCAGTATCTAAACTCACTCGCTCTGCCTCGTCCTGGTCATGGGGGGAGGGCACAGATGTGCTAGGTGAGGAGAGAGGTGGGGCGGATGTTGTGGGTGGGCTGACGCTGGTTCCTAATAGACATTGTTGGAGCTCAGCGAAAGCCGCGTCTTTAGCGGTTTCCCTGATTGACCCTAGAGAAGAATAATCAATGAATTGATCCCCATATGACATGTTAACATTATCATTGTGTGGGGACTTGGGGTGATGTTCATTGTCATGTTGATCTTTGTCGGAGCCTGTGTGAGAAGGTTTGGCTGCATTGCCTGGGTCCTCTTTATCATCTGATTTGCCACCACAAGAGGTGGTATCGTTGTTCGAATCCACAGATGAGTCAGAGTCTTCATCTTCATCTTCGTCACTATTGCCATCCTTGTCGTCCGCCACCTTGTCTGCTGGCTTTTTGCTTGCAGTCTTGTTGCACCGCCGATGGGTGGCTTGTAACTCATCGTAAACCACTTGCAGATGCTCGTGTGTTTCGAGCAGTGCGTCGTGGGATTCTTTGAGGTCATTATATCGGCCCTCGGTGGAGAGGAGACGTGTTGTTAGATCTGTAACTTGAGCACGCAGCTGATGGATGTCATTGTTAGTTGATTCATCTTGGCGATTATGTAGCTGGGTGAGGGTGTTGTTGATGGTGTCCAAGCACGTGCTCAGGAGTGCTTGTTGTTGCTGGAGCTCACGGAGAGTCTCTGGCAGAGGTTGAGTCTGTGTAGAGATCTCATCGACTTTCTTTGCCGTTGCTTCTTGCTGGCGCTTTGCTCCGAGAACCAAGTCCGGCAAGTTGTTGTAGTGGTTGTTGATGTGCTCAACTTGCTTAGCCACCTCATCTTGTCGTTACTGGAAGCCTTGGAGGATGGTGGGCAAGGCTCGGTGTTATTCGTCGATCGTGGCCACCTGTCGTGATAAACCCTGCACACAAGAAAAAATAGAATGTAAGATGTTAGAAGGATCGATGAGGAGGTTTCGGACAATGTCGAATTGACGGCTGAATTCCTCACCGATATTGGCAAAAGGGACCCCAGAGGCGGAAGGGTGGGGTGGTTGGGGTCTATGTGGGAGGGTGGTAGTGCCTTGCAGAAGAGACACTGATGATGCCCCGAACTGCGTGGTGACTGTGGATGGAGTCACCAGCGGTGTCGGGGTGGTGGTGGATGTGAAGGGTGGTGGTATCTCAGGTGAAAGCGGTGGGAGTGATAGAGATGGGGTAGAAACTGTGGAGGGGAATAGGAAAGTGGTAAAGTCGGGCATAGGGGTGGAGAAGGGAGAGCCCGAAGGAAAAAGGGGTGAAGAAGCGGATGTGAATGGTTGTGTGGATGTGGTGAAGAAAGGAGGAGTGGTAGATATTGGAAAGGTGGAAGGTGGAGTGGTGGTGGCGGTTAGCTGGTCATGCAGACTCTGAATGAAAGAGTCGATTGATGAGGTGGTTAAGACATCTTCATTGAGGGTCTCAGCCTATGGATTTGGCTTTGATGTTGGTGTCCCCGACAGCTGTTGTGCCTGCAACTTCCTTCTGGAAGGTCGTTTGATAGGTATTTTGGATGGACAAGCTATCGGGGTTGTGATGCTCATCTCCGTCTGTCCCGCTGTTGCTTTCTTTTCGGTTGTTTTAACCGAAGCTAGGAGTTGTGTAAGCTCCTCGTCAGAGAATAGGAGCTTTTCTGTGTCGTAGTTTGCTAGCTCCAGAAGAGGGAGGAGTGTTCTGGATGACTTGACCGTAGGGCAGAAGACATAATGTAGTTTCCCATCCTTTTCCTTGATGATGAAGGAGTTCTTCAGAGTTTGTTCATTGGTAAGGATGTCACCCTTTAGTTGCGTGCAGCGAGGTAGGGGTCTGTCCATCTTGAGGTATTTGATAATGGATGTGACATGACCCCCCATGCAAATTTCCTTCCCCAGGGCAAAAGCTGATAATTTCTGGATCATTTGTCATCCAATGTTAACGGGCTTTTTGTTAAGAATGGACCAGAGAACAAAAAGATCCGAGATTGTAACGTTCCCCCCTTCTGTCCTGGGGAAGAGTGCGCCAGCAAGAATTTTGTGTAGGGTGCGCACAAAACCAGAATGTATGTACGATGCTTTGCATGTCTTAGCATCATAGGTGGGGAGCCCAGTTAGAGATTTCCAAAATATGTGTCTGTTGAACTCAGGGTGCTCGGTTCCCACCGCCTTGGTTTTTGCAACTGCTGCTGATTGTCAATAAAAACTTTGTTCAGCATGTGTTCCATTAAGACCACCTTGTTGCCAAAGATTTGGGTGACTAGCCTTCTGTCACCTCCATCCCGTGATCTATCCATGATATCTACAGGTTCTTTTGTAAGAAAGGTGAAGCATTCAGTGGTGGTCTCAGAGTATGAGATCTTAGGTACTAAACATAGCCTTGCAAGGTTGGCTTTGTCTAGTGTGTTGAAGATTCGGTCATTGATCCCCATCTTAATTAGTACGCTGGAGCAAACGTACTTAGTGGGTTTGAGAATTTTGTCCATGGATTGGATGGTCTGGATGTAAAGGTTTTCTGGTGGTGGTGCTGTGGTGGTGACAGGAGGGAAGGTGGGGGTGGTAACATGGATGGTGGTGGTAGGTGTTGCAAGGGGTTGGTCCATAGCAGAGGCAGGGCGAACTTGTTTTCTTGCCCTTTTCTTGGAGGGCTGCCCAGTTGCAGTCTCCAAGACCTTGCGTTTCCCCTTTTGTTCCTCGGCTGGGGAATCCTCCTCAGGATTTGATGTGTACTCCGAGCCTTCGTCGTCGTCGGAGGAGATTTCTTCCACTTCTTCGTCAGTTGCCTCTGCTAGGCATCTGGTGAGGCGGTTAATCTCGCACAGGACATCCATCATATTGGTCTTTGGTGGGATCTCCCTAGTCTTGTTGAAGACATCCCTGATCTTTTGGAGCCTGGCCAGCTCTTCCATCATCTGCTCCCTTGTCTGAGAAGGAACAGCTCCAGATCCGATGGCCTTCTTTGCTGGTGATGCCATATCTGCAAAGTGGGAAATCACGAGTTAGAACAATATGTTTAGAAACAAATTAGATTTTATTTGTATTTATGTGTTTTTGTGGTTTTATGGAATTAAAGGAATGTGGAAGGCCAAATGGTTTGAAGACCGTTTGGTTCCAAACGGTTTCACGATCGTTTGGTCCCAAACGGTTTGGGAACCGTTTGGAAGGCAGAACGACAGATAACCAGCCGGTGAAGGCAAAGATGAAGGTGAAGCGGCGCAGAGACGGCAGATGCGTTGGCGACGACGGTGAAAACGGCGGTGAACATCGGTGATAAAAGCGACGGTGAAGACGACGAGGCAGCTTTGTTGGCGGAGAAGCGGAAGCGCCGAAGACGATGATGGCGGTGAGGAAGGTTTGCGGAAGAGGAAAAGGTTGGCCGTGCTACCGCAGTTGCTGGATTACCTTGCAGTTGGTGGTAACATTGATGGCGAGGAAGGGAAGGGCAGTGGTACGGAGGTACAGTTGCCGTGTAGAAGCACGGGAACCAAGTCGCCGGAGGAGAAACGTGCGGGAACAGGGGAATGCAAGAGCAATGGAATAGTTCTTGCACAGAAGCACGAGAAAGTTCGAGAGTCGAAGAGAGAAAAACGAAGGGGTGGGGTTTATATTTGTAGGAAATGCGGGGTTGACTTCGACAAAAACCCTAGGTCAAACGGTTTGAAGACCGTTTGGTTCCAAACGGTTTCAGGACCGTTTGGTTCCAAACGGTTTGAAGACCGTTTGGCTCCAAACGGTTTCAAGACCATTTGGCTCCAAACGGTTTGAAGACTGTTTGGTTCCAAACGGTTTCAGGACCGTTTGACTCCAAATGGTTTGAAGACCGTTTGGTTCCAAACGGTTTCAGGACCGTTTGGTCCCAAACGGTTTTAGGACCATTTGGAAGGGTAAAGGTTGAAAGGTTTTTATATTTTTTATGTTTGTTTTTTTTATTTATATATTTTTATGTTATTTGTTTTTGTTTATATTTTTTTGTTTGTTTTGGTTATGTGGATTTTTTTTATATTTTCGTAAGATAAAACTAAGGTAAATAAAAGAACGGGAAATAAAGGAAAAAGTTGAAATCTTGGGTTGCCTCCCAAGTAGCGCCTTGGTTTAACGTCGCTGGCTCGACGAAGCTGTAATGTAGTTATGCTGTTGGTATAACATCTTTGATTTCGATGGTTTGTCTTGGCATTTTGTCTTATGGATTGTAGTATCTTTTTAAACGGTGACCGTTGACCGTCCTTTCTCCTCCGTTGTTGTCTATAATAATGGCAGCTCCAGTTGGGTAAATATGTTTTATAGTGAAGGACCCAGACCATTTTGTTCTAAGTTTTCCGGGAAATAACTTGAGCTTGGAGTTGAAAAGGAGCACTTTGTCGCCAACGACGATATCTTTTCTCTTGAGATGACCATCATGCCACATTTTTGTTTGCTCCTTATAGATTCTGGCACTGTGATAGGCAGTCATTCGGAGCTCTTCTAACTCCTGCAACTGGAGTTGTCTATTCTCTCCTGCACTTTTAAGATCGAAGTTTAATTATTTGATGGCCCACCAGGCTTTATGTTCCAGCTCTACTGGCAGATGACAGGACTTCCCGTACACCAAACGGAACAGGGTTGTTCCGATTGGTGTTTTATATGCAGTTCGGTATGCCCAAAGGGCATCAGGAAGTTTGGTGGACCAATCAGTGCGGTTTCTGTTCACCGTTTTTTCAAGAATTGCCTTTAATTGTCTATTAGATACCTCTACCTGACCACTAGTCTGTGGATGGTAAGGCGTGGCGACTTTGTGATTGACTCCGTACTTTTTCAGTAAGGCTTCAAAACTTTGTTCCAAGAAATGGGTCCCGCCATATGATATTACAGTTCTTGGAACTCCAAATCTTGGGAAAATAATATCTTTGAACAATTTAATAACAGGCTTGGAATCGCTGGACACAGTGGGTACAGCTTCAACCCACTTTGAGACGTAGTCCACTGCGACTAAGATGTAAGAGAAGCCATAGGATGAAGGGAAAGGGTCCATGTAGTCTACCCCCCACACATCAAAAAGCTCAATTTCCTGCCACATAGTGAGGGGCATTTCATCTCTTTTTGATATGTTGCCAGAAAATTGGCATTTGTTACAAGATTTCACAAAATCATATGAATCCTTTGATATGGTGGGCCAGAAGAAACCAGATTGTAAAACTTTTATAGCTGTTTTCTTAGCACTCATGTGCCCCCCCGTGGGTTCTGAATGGCAATGCTCAAGGACCGGGGTTATTTCATCTTCTGGCAAACAACGATGGAAAAGTATGTCAGCACAAAGGTGAAACAGGTAGATTCATCCCAATAATATTGTTTTATGTCATGAAGGAACTTCCTTTTGTCATGGTAGGAAGCAGAGGGGTGGATAATCCCTGTGGCTAGATAATTGACGATATCCGCGTACCAAGGGAATCCATGGGTGGCCTTCATAAGCTGGTCGTCTGGAAGAGAATCCCGGATAGGGATTTTGTCTTCTTCTTCAACCTCGATACGGCTGAGATGGTCAGCTACAACGTTCTTCACTCCACTTTTATCCTTAATTTCCAGGTCGAATTCCTGAAGCATCAGCACCCAACAGATGAGCCTGGGTTTGGCATCTTGCTTTTGAATCAGATATCGAATGGCGGAGTGGTCGGTATAAACAATGACCTTAGAACCAATCAGGTATGAGCAAAATTTTTCGAACGCATAGATGACAGCCAAAAACTCTTTCTCTATGGTAGTATAGTTTTTCTGTGCTTCATCTAGTATTTTGGATGCGTAGTAGATGACGTAAGGTTTCTTACCAATTCGCTGTCCTAAAACAGCCCCTATAGCGTAATCACTTGCGTCGCACATGATTTCAAAAGGCTGCGACCAATCTGGGGCTCTTAGAATAGGCCCGGAGATTAAAGCATTCTTGAGGGTGGAGAAGCTTTGCATACATTCTTGATTGAATATGAACTCAGTATCTTTAGTCAGAAGCTGGGTCATGGGTTTTGCTATCTTCGAAAAATCTTTGATGAATCTTCTGTAGAACCCCGCATGACCCAAGAAAGCTCTTACTCCCTTTATATCTTTCGGTGGCGACAGTTTTGAAATAACATCAATTTTTTCTTTATCCACCTCGATCCCCCTGTCACTCACCCTGTGCCCGAGGACGACACCTTCTGTTACCATGAAATGGCATTTCTCCCAATTCAGGATAAGGTTCGTTTCCTCGCAGCGTTGCAGAACTTGTCCAAGATTGATTAAACAGTTATTGAAGGAATCTCCGTAAACTGAGAAATCGTCCATAAATACTTCCATGACGGATTCAGTTAAACCGGCGAAGATGGTAGACATACACTGTTGGAAAGTAGCGGGTGTGTTATACAACCCGAACGGCATTCTTCTAAAGGCATATGTCCCAAAAGGACAGGTGAAGGTAGTTTTTTCCTGGTCTTCCGGGTGTATGGGTATTTGGTAAAACCCGGAATAACCATCGAGATAGCAAAAATATTTCTAATGAGCTAGGCATTCTAGGACTTCATCAAGGAAGGGTAGACGGTAGTGGTCTTTCCTCATGGCTTTGTTCAGCTTCCTATAGTCAATACACATCTGCTACCCTGTTACAGTCCTGGTGGGCACTAACTCGTTTTTGTCATTAAGCACTATGGTAGTACCTCCTTTTTTTGGAACAACCTGGACAGGGCTGACCCACTGGGAGTCAGAGATAGGGTACATTATGCCAGCTTTGAGTAATTTGAGAACCTCCAGGCGAACCACCTCCTTGAGATTAGGATTCAGTTTTCTTTGATGTTCGCGGGATGGCTTGAATTCTTCAACCATTGCAAGTCTGTGCATACACATGGCTGGATTTATGCCCGTTAGGTCAGTTATCTTATATCCAATGACCTTTTTATGCTTCTTCAGCTCATCCAGAAGCTTTTCTTCCTGATCTTCTGTAAGGGTAGAGCTGATGATGACCGGGCATAGTTTTTCCTTATCTAAGAAAACATGTTTAAGTCATGTGGGTAAAGTCTTCATTTCAGGGGCTTTTGGTGGCTCAGCTGCTTCTATAATGGTAACAGCTTTAAGTTCTTCAAAAGTGGCCGTTGATGCTTCTTCAGCCTTTTCTAAATGTTGCAGACACTGTTGAACTAGTTCGTTCGCAGAGAATTCAACATCCAGATTGATTAGGACATTTTCTAGTTCGTCAGCATGCTCGGATATTTCTAACTGAGACATTTGTTGTATTGCGTCAAGAAGAAAAACCTCCTCTTGGATACTAGGGCCTTTCATGCTATTAAGGACTCGGAATTGAATTGCTTCTTTTCCGAGCCTAAGAATGATGGTGCCAGCTTCGACGTCAATCAGCGCCCTGGCAGTAGCGAGGAAAGGTCTGCCGAAAATGATCGGGTATCTCAAGTCTTCTTTAATATCCATGATAACGAAATCGCATGGAACGTAGGCATCCTTGCTTATCCTTACTGGAATGTCTTCAATGATTCCCAGAGGTGCGGTTATGGTGGAGTCAGCTAGTTGAATAGTCATTGTCGTAGGCAGCAATTCGGTGAAACCCAGACGTTTACACATTGAGTAAGGCATAATGGATATGCTGGCCCCAAGGTCAGCTAATCCTTTCTTTGTGGATGCATTTCCAATGCAACATTGGATTCTGAAGGAACCTGGGTCCTTCTTCTTTTTTGGCATTTTGTTTAGGATGATGTCAGAAGTGGTTTGAGCAAGCTTGATAGTTTCTTGCTCCTCGGTGATATACTTTCTTGATAGCAAGGTTTTGAGATATTTTGCCCATATCGGCACCTCAGAAAGAGTGTCAAGGAGCGGGATATCGATGTACAATTTCTTCATCGCCTCCTTGAACTTTTGAAACCTGGTGTCCATCTTTGTTTCTCACAGTCTACCCAGATATGGAATCCTTGGTTTAAATTGTGAGACTTCGGGTTCTACTGACACTTGTTCTTTATTTTTGCCCTTTGTGCCTTCTGTGAGTTTTTCCATTCCTTGTTGCGGGCTTTCACTCGTCATAAAAACTGGTGTGTCATCATTATCAAGATTGATCTTGGTAGTTTCATGAAGAATGCGTCCAGATCTGGTGGTGACAGCATTCAACTGTTCATGCCTGTTCTGACCATGCTTAGGGTTTGATTCAGGCTGCCCATCAAATGTACCTGCTGGGGGCTTTAATTGTGTAGCGATCTGGGCAAGTTGAGCTTCAACTTCTTTCTGCTGAGCCTGTTGGTTAGCAAGCATAGTTTGCTGCGATTGTAACATCTGCCTTATCAAGGATATTTCATCTTCCGGTTGGGCAGGAGCGTTTTTCGGAGGAATTGGTTGTTGCCCTTGCTGAGGTTGTTGTGGTGGTAGCGCCAGCTGAGGTTGTTGAGTATGCAGCTGTGGATGGAGCGGAAGATGAGTGTACTGGTAGTAGGCCGATTGGTTCCTGGGGTAGTTAGCCCTAGGGAAGTTAGTCTTGGAATTCCCTTGATTTTGGTTGAAATTGTTTAGGAACCCAGGTGGTAGCCTACTAGAGGATCCTCCCTGCGTTTGATGCTGTGGATTAGCGGTCCCAGCAGGGTTTCCATACTAAAATCCTGGATGATTCCTTGGCTGATTAGGGTTGTAATAGACTTGTCCAGGGATAGAGTGGATAGAGTTGACTTGTTCTGGTAGTTGTTCTTCCGTATGGTCAGTGATAGGTTCATATGGTTGTGGTGGTGGATGCAGATCCATCATCACATTATACAGCATACCGGAGGAAAGGGTCGGATGGTCAAAAGCATGACAGGCCTCACAGGTCCCTGTGGCGGCCTTGACTTGTTGAACTAGAGGAATTTTCTTCTTATCAAATTCTCCGAGAGAAGTCTCGAGAGCTTGTTGTTTATGAACTATGGCTTTCAGGGCTTCAGCTATGTCCTTCATCTCCATTGATTCTTCGGCTTTGTAGACCTTGAGGACACCTTTATCGGCTGACTGTCCCCAGTTAGACTGGTTTTCAGCTCCGAGCGTAACAATTTTCCAGGCGTCCTCATAATTCTTTCTCATGAAGTTTCCTCCAGATGAGGAATCCAAAAACTATTTGATATCATCACTTACTCCCCGATAGAAGGTTTCTATCAATTGGTTCTGGGAGATTCCATGATGCGGGCACTTGCGCAAAAGTTCTTTAAACCTTTCCCATGTTTCAGTAAGGGATTCCCCAGGTAGCTGAGAGAAGTGATTGATCTGCCCCCTGATCTCATAAGTCAGTGAAGGGGGAAAGAACTTCTCTAAAAACTTTTCCTCTAGGGGAGCCCAAGTGGTTATTATAGGTTCCCTTTCAAGTGAGTTATACCAACTCATAGCTCTCCCAGACAGGGTGAAGTGAAACAGATGAAGCATTATTACATCAAAAGCGACTCCGGCTTGCGGGACCAGGCGGCAAAGTGCCTTAAACCTCTTCAGATGATCCATGCAGTCATCTCCAGAGCCTCCATAGAATGAGATGCCCTGCATGATCTGGATCCATTGGGTCCAAATCTCAAAGTTAGGGATGTTGATGATCATAGGTCAGACCGGATGGTTGTCCTCGGAGTTCTTTGGGACAACGTAGTCCCTTAGGTGCTTGTTCCTTAATTCCAACTGAGCAGCTTGGGTTGCTGCTTCATTTTCAACTCTAATGCGGGCCTGTTCTTCCGCATGAATCTCCGTTTGAATCTGGGCACGAGTATCAGCGATGAGTTGTGCCCTTTGAGCGGCGATGGCGGCGTTGACCCTCTCCATCACCAAAGCAGCCTGGCGTTGATCTTCAGCCATTTTCCTGGCCCTTTGGCGATTGAGTCGAATGCGACGGTGGAAGCTTCTCTCTACCTCAGAGTCGTACTCTGGATCAGGGGAGAATCCGAGGTTATGCAATGGTTGCATACACGTTTTCTACCTGAGTAGAGAGAAGAAAACACCTTTTAGATGATGGAGGAGATATAATGAATTTAAGAAGATATGGTTTAATGATTAACAGAAAGTGTAAAACCCTAACCAACT
This sequence comes from Alisma plantago-aquatica, assembly GCA_963693085.1. NCBI lineage: Eukaryota > Viridiplantae > Streptophyta > Magnoliopsida > Alismatales > Alismataceae > Alisma > Alisma plantago-aquatica. Next base: position 402,214,920 of record OY856409.1, read on the forward strand.
AGCAAGATACTAAATGAAATTAAAACGTTCCGTTGTCCCTGGCAACAGTGCCAATTTTTGATGGAGCTTCCACTTACGTGGAATTGCGTGCACCACTAAAAATCCTAAAGATGGTAAATCATTAGGTTTAGCCTTGCTTATACTAGATAGAGAACTCCACCCATGTATGCTAAGATACGTGGAAGTCTTATCGTAGTATAGTTAAGGGTCGAATCCACGGGACAACGGTCTTGTTGCAAGCAACAAGATGGAAAACGTTGGAGTTTCACTTAGTCACTTAATAGTAGGCACTTAAATCAAAAGTTTGGTTTTGTTGTTTTAAACTAAGAACATGCAAAGTAAAGAAAGCAAGTAAATCTAAGGAGTTAAACTATGATAAAAGTCACTAGGGTGTGATTGGTTTTTCACCGCCACTACACATGGATCAACACATGCAAAGCAAAACATAACCTGCAAAAAGAGTCTAGTTAGTTAGTATCTTTGTAGACTTAGCTTCATTTCGGAGAGCTAACTACGAGAAGTGCGGGAATGTTGCAACGCCAGCCATTCTCGAACAAATGGTCACTTACTTTGCATCATTCCCCTCGCGAAGTGTGTTCCTTGACTTACCAAGGTTGCACTTTCATACGTCAATTGATTCCATTTCATAGTATGAAAGTGCAACAAATGATAGTGAGTTTACTCCACTTCTTGAGATACACTTCTAGATACCGAAACAGATGCATGGTGGATACATGCACCAAGAACCAACATACAAACGAGTTTCAAATCTAATAGTACAAATGTAGACAATTCATACTAAAAGATAAAGGATAACACAAGTTGGAGATCAAGAAACATGCATTCATTAAACGTTTGATGTCGAACTGAAAAGATAAGAACTCTATATTACAAATTATAGATTACATTTACATGATATGAAAACATGGGTAGCGGGGCTACTCCCCTCACCCTAGTGAAGGAGACTAATCGCTCATGACTAGGGAAAAGAAGGAGGCAAGAAGAGAGAGAGTGCATCATCCCCATAAAGGAGAGAGGAAAGTCAACCCCTTGGAGAGAGAGAGAGAAACGATCCACCAGCTTCATAGGTTGCGCGATGACGAGATCTCCCTCTTCCCACCTTCTTTGGCGGAGAAAGAGAAAGCAGCTTCGAGATGGAGTATGGGTCTCAGACCGGAAGCCCTAGGGAGGAGGATGGAAGTCGCAAGAGCTCTGGAGTGATTGAGGCAGCCTTTGGACGTCTGAAACTTGATGCCTGGTTGAGGACCCTTGGGGTCTTATTTATAGGCCTTGAGTGAAGTCCAAACGGTTTGGAGACCGTTTGGACCTCAAGACCGTTTGGACCTCAATACCGTTTGGACCTCAGGACCGTTTGGACCTCAGGACCGTTTGGATTCATGCGGTCTCGAGACCGTGTGACTCCATGCGGTCTCGGGACCGGTTGGCTTCATGCGGTCTTGAGACCGTGTGACTCCAAACGGTCTCGGGACCGTTTGACTCCATGCAGTCTCGGGACCGATTTGCTTCATGCGGTCTTGGGACCGTTTGACTCCATGCGGTCTCGGGACTGATTGGCTTCATGCGGTCTTGGGACCATTTGACTCCATGCGGTCTCGGGACCGATTGACTCCATGCGGTCTCAGGACCGTTTGGCTTCAAGCGGTCTCAGGACCGTTTGGCTTCAAGCGGTCTTGAGACCGTTTGACTCCATGCAGTCTCAGGATCAATTGGCTTCATGCGGTCTTGGGACCGTTTGACTTCATGCGGTCTCGGGACCGTTTGGCTTCATGCGGTCTCGGGACCGTTTGACTCCATGCGGTCTCGGGACCGTTTGGCTTCATGCGGTCTGAGGACCGTTTGAGTCCATGCGGTCTTGAGGCTGAGTTAGTTTTTTATGATTTTTTTTTTGTGTTTTTCTGCATATATAAACGGGAAAAGTTAGTCTGATAGTATATTTATAATAAGAGGGAAAATTTAGGGATTATGTATATATTTAATTTAAAAAGAGTACGGAAAACTAAAGAAAAAGACTAAGATAATCATCAAAGTTATAGGTTATCAACCGTAGTTTGTTGTCAATATTAGGTTTGTTAGATTGTATTTTTTGTAACGAAACCAATAGTTTTTGTTTCATTAAAAAATTCATTACGGATCAAAAGTTATAAGCAAAACAAATTTATTTGCCTTTTACATAAATCCAAAAAACCGGCCCAATCACCACCTGCCACGTGGCGGCAGTTTGCGCTGTGATTTCACCCCGCGCATGAGGCTGGCGTGAGCTTGCCAGAATCTTAGTTCAATACATAATAAGTAAACATATTTAGGGAGCAGACATCCATCAAATGAGGGACTGTCAACTGTCCACCACTGTTGACTGGTGGTCTCTCCCACCATGGTCAACGTGGGATGCCGCTACCGCTCCTCGTCTGCCACTTTGAGCAGTTTCTCACCTAGCTTGCTGCCTCGTTGAGGCTACTTCCCATCTGCTATCGGGCCAAGGTTAAAACCGCTCCCAGCCTGCCGCCGTACCATGACCATTTTCACGTCCAGTCCATCCATATATGCACCCAGCCGTCCCCTCATCCAAGTCGTCAAGCCTAAGCAGTCGCGCCTGAGCTGCCTACACTCCCGTCGTCCTCGTACTTTTGCCGATATTGCATCTGTACCACGCCGCCGCCGCACTCACGCCCAAACCGTTGCGTCTATACCCACACCATCGCAGCACTCACGCTCATTCCGCTGCACCCGCATCCACGCTGCACCCGCACCCGCGCCTACACCGCTGCCTCACCGGTGTCCATGTTGCCGCCACGCCCACATGACTCCTATAACTCTGACAACATCATCGTGCTCACTGGACCCTACCATGAGGAATGTGAGCTCCTATGCATTTTATTTTCATTCTTTCTTAAGAAATGTGAACTTATAGGGGTCATCTACAATAAACGTTTGATTATTTGTAAAAAAAAGATGTTATAAAAAATAATGAATAGTCATTATGTGTTGTATTATATCTTTCTAGTTATAAAATTTCTTTGAGTGGAAGTATTTTTTGGTTTATATTAAATACAATTGTTGATATTTTTTTGTCATACCATGAATATTAATTAGTATCATATGTGGAATTACCATCAACATATGAACAGATGTGACACACATATTTTGATCAAATATGATCACTTATCAGATATAATTTTTTTATATATTAAATTAAAAAAATATCAAAAACGAATGGGAAATATTTTTTAGATTGTGTGTAGTCTATTAGTTTATTTTAGGTTTGGTTGTAAATAGCTTTTGGTACCGTGTTGAATATGTTTTTGTATAAATTTTTAAAGCTAGACGTGAAATGTGTAAAAATATGACGTACACAGTTAGAAAAAATCAAATTTCAAAATTCAAATTTGAAATTTGTGTCCGTATATCAAATGGAATTGGTTGGTTAGTAGTTGATGATGGTCGTAGGGTGGTAACATTATTTTATTGCAGCAACGACATGCATGCATCTACGCATCCGCACTAGCAGACTTATCGCCTAAAAATTTGTGTCACATGTGCTAAAAAGGCATGTAAGGGTGCTATTAGTTACTTTTTGGTATATCTTTGTTGTGCAAATCGTACTGAGCTCTTTTAATTTAAATCTAATTGTTGATATATTTTGGTACTACTTTGAATAAAATTAACTACTTAGTACTACCTTGAATACATTTACATTTTTATTTAATTGTGAAATGTTAAACATGACCCATGCAATAAACTTTTAGTATGATGTGTTATTTTGTTAAGTTTTGTTCTTAGATGAAATGATATAATGACTTCCACATATGTATAATGAATAAAAAATTATATAAATATAATAAACAACCAATTTTGTATTTTATTTTGTTAGTCAGATGAATCTCTGACTGTACATACTGTACTAGTTTATATCATGTATATTTGTTAATTCTTTTTGATACTATATTGAATATATTCAAGTATTGATTATGGACTTAGTTGTGAAATGTATATAAATATAAATATGTCATATTATACATTATATCTTACCAGACAGTGGAGGAAATTCGAAAAAAAGTAACTTGAAATTTTAAATATGTTATTTTGTTTATAAGGAGAGTAATAAATGCAAATAGTTGGGCTGCAATCTTTATTGTAACAACTATTTTAATGCAGCAGTTGCATTCATGCAAAGTGGTACATAACTCATTAAATATTTTTCTGGCTAAAGTGGCGTGTGGTACAATGTTAAAAAGTATATATTCTGGTTGCTTTATGCATTCTCAATGTGGGGGTTTGGATATTGGTGAGGATGATGTGCTATGAATAATTTCCCATCAAGAAATAGGTGTCCGCTCGTCGAGAAGAAAGTTTCAATCCTACTGACGGCCAACCTACTACATAAATTCTTTACGGACTGCTAGAAGGGACCAGTGACCAAATAATGAATTTTCATTGGTACAACAATCAAAAGCCAATGGTTGACTAAATACATAAGACATTACTACCAACCAAAGTAATATTAATAAGGAAATAGTACCCCATGTAACAAAGTCCAAAAACATCTAAACGAAATGAAAATTTGCAAGGTTCTTAAGATTATCTTGAAATGAATTATGCAAGTGTTAAAAATAATTTTTAGACCCCTAGAAATAATTAAATTATACTAAATCCCACAAGTTACATAAAATTATGTAACTTAAGAAAATAAAGTCAGAATTGAACCAAATTTCTAATATAGCTTTATCAACTAAAATAAAATCACAATCCAAGCTTTAATTTTAGAGCAAAAAATCTAATTTATCCAAGTAATTATATTTTTGTATTGATCAAGGTTAGGGGCCTTATATTTAAAATAAGGAGATTCAAATAGGAAAAGTTCTTCATTCAGTTATATAATAATTTCAGACATAATAAAAAATCTTACATTTTGGTATATTCTTCTAACTTCTTTAATGAATCTATAAATTCTATTCTCGATGATTTTATATCTATATCTTAGATAATCTTATCATCTGAAATTCATCACAATAAGAAAATAATCCATTTTGAAGTCATCTTGCAAAAGCTAAAATTGAATGCAAAATAGGATTTTATTGTTGCATATAGGAAGAGTCGATGATTATAATACATTTCGCCCAAACTCATGCACTCTACTACTTATTGGAAGTACCCACTCACCTAAAGTGTAGAACACCGTAAATTTCATAGCCCAATATCTAAAATTCTTGAATTTGTATCAAACGTCAAGCAATTCACTATTTTCTTCTTCTCCCAACTCAGAAATCCTAAGAATGGAGAATTACACATAAAGAGTGAGAAAAGAGGGTGATTTGATATAATTTGGAATCTAATCAAAGGAGGGATAGAATCTTATCATGTGAGAGAAGAGTCACCAAGAATAGCTATCTAATGATTACCAACTTATTTGATTTTGTCAACTCTAGGAAGAGAAAATCCTAGATCGCCATCTTCTCCACTTTTTCTGTCCAAACCCTAACTCTCCCACTCTCTAAGATTTTATTTCTCTAGAAATAATCATGAAATATTGGATCCACTAGTGTGTTAGGTCATCATATGGAGCAACTAAGGTGCTTGAGTCAATTGTAAATTAACATACTTTGCACTCTATTCTATTTCAGCAGAATTTACTATCTTAAAAATGTTACTAAAAATGTTTACTACATATGTCAAAACTCCTTAAAAAATATGAAAAATTAGCATGTTGTCTAACATAGAGTTTAGACTTCATTCAAAATTTTAGATCATTCTAAACTATTAACACATAGTTCAAAATCAAACACTACATTGCCATATTGTAGTATGCATCATAGCCGGTCAAAAAGTAAAATGCCTTAGAAGATCCTCAAAATGACCATACAAGCTACAATGACTATGTCAATAAGGACCTAACATGATCATGGTTCCTAGAATCCATCGGGTACAAGTATAAAACAACTTTGCTCCTCCAAAATGACTGTGTGGCCTAGAATGTATGTGCCACCATCAAACCTGCATGGTTGTGGTGCATGCCACATATATTCTACCCAAGCCTCTAACTCCAAATTCACAGTCCCTTGACTTACCTCACTCGTTCCACTCCAACATGGTCATTGTTCCCTCATGCATGCGACTGTATTGCCCATCACAACCGTGATGGGCAAAATGATAATTCTATCTAACTTGGTTTTATACTTCTCAAACCTTAACTATTCAAAATGAATGCAAGCACACTTAGAGTTTCTATTGGGTTTAAAACATCATAATTGATCTACCATCATTAATAAGTTTTAATCGATGATCAATCTAATTAAGCATGTAATTATCGAAGTAAACCCTTCTTTATCAATTAAGCTTAAATGTGGTCATTACAACATGACAATATGATAATTTATTTATTGGTTTTCATGAATTTGGGATTTTATAAATTTTGTTTTAAACTTTCATACCGCGGAGTTCTAATATTTACATGTAAAACCAACAATAGATTTGGTAGAATTAGATAAATGTTTTAAGCATAATATGCACTTATGTAAAGTGAGTAATATAGAATAACATTCTAGTGAAATGCTAATATATGTTAATTTGGGATTCCATAATCATCTTAGACAATATAAGTGTCACAATTTTTGGTAAGTGAAATTTATGCTGTAGCGGTTTAATGTGTCATGAGAAGGCTCTCAAAATTGTACATTTGAGGATTTTGTGGAAGTTGTAGGGCTTACTTGGTGGGATGGCCTACAAACTCATTGATATAAAGAATAGTGTGCGGCCTCATGTATTGAGGTGACCCATAAACTTAGCTTCTTCATTTATATTGTGTTGTGTTTTGGGAATGTGAGGTCAAGTGACTTTTATCCAAGTCAAAGGACGTTGAGACATACAAAGCTCTCAACATCGCTAGCCCACATGTTTGACTATTTTTAGCAATGTCCGTCTTGAGTACTCAAGTAGGAGACTACGAATTACTGGATTGTTATGCCACTATAGTTGTTCCTTATACAGACCAAGGTAGACAATATCAGTGGTACAATAACATAAAGACTAGAAAGGCAGTCCACTGGACTAGATTTATGTATTTGTATCTTCGTTGATGCAAGCCAAAATAATCAAGACAATAAATAAGCAGAGATAAATGGTGGATGTTGTTTATGTGATACATCGTTCGAACAAAATGTTATTAACTAAACTAACTGATGCGGAAGCGTTTCGTTAGCAGCGGAATTACTGAAAATCACTAAAAATTAAAACTTTTTGCACTGAGAACCACAAACTGCAAAACTCTTTCATAAAGAACCAAAGTAAGTTATTTACATTCTAATACATCAGTTCATCTCTATATCATCCCATCTCGAGAGTCATAAACATTGACTGCCCTGTTAAACTGTACATGAGCAGTATACAAAAATCTCGAGGCATCAAGCCAAAAATCTCAGATCTAACTCAAACCATCTACTGATTCCTAGGACCTGAGAGTACAGAGATGACACATATGACTCTCTATATACATACCCCAATAGACAGTGTCTCCACCTGAAGATCACTGTTGCCCTTGTTGTTGTTGCTGTTGTGGCTGCTGTTGTTTCTGCTCACCCACTGAAGGGTTTCTTCTTCCTCGGCGTCTACCTAAAAAGTTGAATCCCACAGGGGTGAGACAATTGAAAATTGTCCTAGTGAGAGATATAACTCTCCGCTAGAAGCATTGTCATTGCTGATAATAGAATAGCATTGAGCAGTAAAATTATAAATATTCAACAGCAGATAATTCATTGAATAAGGTATGTAGAGAAGTATTCTCTATGTAATCATTTCAATTATAACTTGATTAAGCAGCAAGACATTCATTTAATAAGGAATATGAAGAACATGTATATTAATTATCCAACTAGGACATATTAAACAATGTATCATCAAACATTGATTCTCGTAGTTCAACCCTAAGCAAATATGCTACATGGCTGATTACATTTTACAAACATACTTATGCCCTGAGGAGATGAGGTATAACACTCATACTCCAACCGACCATTGCGAAATTGAAATCGGTACCATACATAGATCATCACAAGAGCCGGATTTCTATGACCTCATCATCCTCAGTCAGTGTGAGGAACAACATGTATGACATCTTATGTCTATGCTAAAATAGCTTTCCAGGGTATTCTGGCAACTTCACTATTAGAGTTACAGTGACATGTTGTACTCTCTTCTCCATCGGGGGATTTCTTATTTATCTCACATCGATGCGGCATTAACATCATCATCGGGAGATTAGTGATACATCATCCCAACATATACATATAATGAAGGATTGAGTGATTTAATGTTTATCTCGCATCAATTCCTCCATTAGGACGTAAGGATATTCACGTCCATAACCCCCACATACTCAAAAGTATGCTCTCCAGGAGTTCCCTTAGGAAAACTTGTTTTACCATCATCCAACTTCTGACGATGATGGATCTATGGTTAGGGCTCTACATGATATCATTTCACTTGATTATTTAAGTACATTACAACATTCTTTTAGCATCAGATATGTTTTCAAGCATAAACCATTATAACATATGCCATAAAGAAAGAATACTATTTTATCAAGTTCATTTCACAGCTTTATAAACATTGGGATCTCAATCCCTTATCAATTCATCATCATGATTCAAGAATATGGGTGTACAAACCCTTAGATCATCAAATCACTTGTTACCACCTTAACAGGTAACACAATGCCATCATGTTATTTGACAGTGTAAACATAATAGTAGCAATGCAGGTATTTCACTTGGCTCGTACAGCCTGTCAGTCTCTTTTGTTACCTTTTTGCTAGGCAAAATAGCATATCATTTATTACAAAACTTATAAAGTACTTTCATTACACAAAGCATCATAGCATTCACCTGGCTATGTTTAATATCTCATAAAACCTACATGATTAGCATAGATGATAACAGATATATTTATTTCATAATCAGCACAATACAAAACAATGATAACATCACTATTCAAGGGTTGCACCACTATGCCCTTATTTGGGTTAGGGTTTCCCTTTTTATTTCAATTAGGGTTAATCATCCCATAAACTCAATTAGGATTAATGACTTATCATTTCATTATCCAATCATAGAGCTTCATGCTATAAAGCATAACCCATAATTAGGGTTTCACACTTTCATATACTTATTTGGAATTAGGGTTTACTATTCACATTGCATCACCCTTGATTATGGTTTATGTTCAACATACCCTGAATTAGGGTTTACTATCCATGTCACATCACCCTAGGTTAGGGTTTACTATTCACATCACATCACCCTAGGTTAGGGTTTACTATTCACCCCAAGCAGGAGTGATCATCAAATTACCTTAAATTAAGGTTTATCATGTCATCACTATGAATTGAGATCATACCATCACCATGTATTAAGATTACTTTCAATAATACCCTCAGTTAGGCTTATGATTCATTAACCTTCGTAATTAGCATTTCATGATCTCACTATCATGGAACATACCCTAATTAGACATTTATTCATAATGAGAGTCCATTACATAATTAACATTTATGTAGGTAATCCTTTCTCTCTCATCCATTATAGGATGTTGTTTACTTAAGCCTTGATTAGGCTAAGTCAACTCAACATGAAAGAGAATTGACATCATGGGTTATGACATTATCATTATGATCATTAAGGCTTGATTATTCCATGGGTACTAATCACATTAACCCATTAAGATTCCATTACTATAATCATCTTTGATTTCATCATGTATTTATCAATTGATCAACTTGTCCTTTGACCACTTTAAATACCCATGCGGTTTTGGGTTAATTATCCACCAAACGGTCTTGAACATATAAACCCCAAACAGTCTTGCACAAACCACTGAAACTATTTGGTAAAGTTGCAAACTTAAGACCGTTTAGTAAAGTAGGTGGTGTAGACCGTTTGCCAAAGTTGACTTCTGAGATCGTTTGCTAAAGGTGGTCACATGAAACCATTTACTAAAGTAGACCCCCAAAATCGTTTGCTAAAGTAGACTTTTGAAAACGCATGAACCCAAACGGTTTGCGATCATTTGGTCCCAAATGGTCTTGAGACCATTTGGTCCAAACCCCCTCAAAACCGCAAGGACCAAAAAGGGTCTCAACCACCTCAATCAATTTAGGGTTTCAAGATCGATTCCTTCAATGATTGTAATCATGTTATCACTCATCAATTGGACTTTTCACCACACTTCAATTAAGTTAGTTAGGTCAACCTTCAACTGATTTGAACCTCAATTGACCCTCAATTAATCATCAATTAGGGTTTGAATCAATTGAATTAGGGTTTGGGAACGTTGATCCTTCAATGTTGATTATTGTTGAACCAATTACTTGAAACTATTGGTTTACCATCCAAATTGGGCATGGCCTGACCCCAAACGGTCTTGAGGTCATTTGGATGACCTCCAAACGGTCTTGAGACCGTTTTCCCAAGTCAAAATCAAAATCCAAGTCAACCATTTAGAGTTTGGTTCATTGGATTGATCATCATATCAACATTTGATTGCTCTGCAACATAGCATCATTAGATCTTCAATCACATAACCATAGTCAACCCTAGACCTCCAAATAGTCTTGGGTGAGCCCCAAATGGTCTTGGGATTGTTTGGATGACCTCCAAATGGTCTTGAGACCGTTTTCCCATCGCATCATTACTAACCATGTCATTCAATTAAGTTTTGAATCCTAGGATTGGTCGCCAAATCAGCAATTGATTATACTTCAACTTAATATCTTTGGACCTTCAATTGCTCAACCATACTAACCCTAAACCCCCAAACGGTCTTGGGTGATCACCAAATGGTCTTGAGATCGTTTGGGTGATCCCCAAATGGTTTTGAAACTATTTGGGTCAATCAACCCAAGTTTCAAACTCAATCAATAATCGAATCAGCACTTAACCCGATTAGGGTTTTGGTGATTGTTGGACCTTCAATTTGTGAACCAATTGAAGTTAATTAATAATTATTGATGGAGAATTGACCTACATTATTCTCAATAGGCCTCCAAACGGTCAACTATTGGTCAAATCCACCAAACGGTCTTGGACCATTTACTTCTATGCGGTTTAGTGAAACTGTTTGCATTCAAATGGTTTGAAACCGTTTGCTCCCAAACGGTTTGGGAAACCATTTGAGCAACAAAAGCAAACCGTTTGGTAAAGTAACTTTTTGGATATTTATCTAGAATGATGTCACCTTCGTCTTCCTCTGTTCTACCAAGAACTGTTGTTGTTCTTCACGGAAGTTATAGCAAGAACTCACAAGAGTATTAAAGGGAGAAAAGTAACCAACGATTCTTATAGAAAAGGGTGCAATACTAATGCTTAGGAGTTCAAGTTATAAAAACCGCCTCTAGAACTGATCCAAAGCTCTAAGATCCACGGCTTTAATGGTGGATGGAGTTCCAGTAGTTTTCCAAGTTCCGTCCTTCAACTTTTGGATGAACAAGATGGCTAGAATTGGAAATCGTGTGAAGAAAACCAACAATTAACCATTGTTTTATGGTTTCCACCATGAATCCGAGGTAGATGATAATCCAAACTTACCAATAGGTTTGGTCACCCTTCCTCTACTCCAGATATCTTCCTTGGTCGGCCAAAGCAAGGTGAAAAGAGAAAGAAACTAAGGGAACGATGCTCATGTGTATTGCAAAAGATATACATAAGAGATATGTATATGGGTTTTTAAGGAAAATAGAAAAAAAGGATTATCTTCTTTAATTCCAACTAATTTCCAATAAATCCTCCTCCATTCCTTGTCCACGAATCCACCCTCTATTTCCTTGCAAAACTTTCCCATTATCAAAGAAATAATGGAAAAGTAACTAAGCACCTTCATTAGTTTTATATTAATATCCATCCTTTTATTGGATATTGCTTTATATTATATTAATGTGAATGGCTTCCACTCAACCAAGATCTTTTTGTGCCCAAGCATGGAACAAGCTCGTACAAACTATAGCAAACACATCCCTCAACTTTTGGTTGAAGGGCTCCTTAATTAATATATTTCTTTTTGCACTAAATTATATTAAAGAGCCATTTGTGCTTAAATCTTGATTACTTTAATGTCAAGATTCTCTCTCCTCCAAGATAATTCAAATGAGATGCCCTTCTCATTTTCTTCGCTCTACTTGATGCCAAGAAACATGAGAGACCCTCTAGAAGTTGTATTTTGCATATTGAACCCTAGGTTTTGGGTAATTTGCACATTACACCAAAACTAGGTTTTAATGCACAAGGATTGTTCTACAAGCTTTATTTTGGTGCCCAAGCTTGTGGAAACCATAACACTACATCATATTCATTCATATGACGTCTCAACATCATAGGAACATCTTTTTATGTGCAATTTGCAAGTTAGCCCCTCAAGCTTGGGTAATTTGCACTTTAGTCCAAAAGTAACAAAACAATGTTTCAACATTATTCAAAAAGGACTGAAATTGAAATATAAGTTCCTCAAAAGCCTTAGTTACTTTTCAAAGTATAAGATCAAGAATCTAATCAACTTAATTTGGCAAAACACCTAGGGTCAGTACATAACCCAGGTCAGGGATGTTACAAATTATCCACCCCTTACAAGGATTTCGTCCCCAAAATCATCAATAAAACATTTTAAGAGAAAAGAGTAGGGTATTTCCTTCTCATCTCTTCCTCTAGTTCCCATGTAGCTTCTTCAATGCCACGATGATTCCATATGACTTTCACAAGACTAATGTCTTTCTTCTTCAGCTTCTTGATTCTTCTATTGAGAATCAACACAGGTCCTTCAATATAAGATATATCATCGTTCAATTCTACTTCCATAGGCTGCAGAACTGTCTCTATGTCAGGATGACATTTCCTTAGCATGGAAATGTGAAACATTGGGTGCAACTTTTGCAGCTCAGGTGGTAATTCCAGCTTATAAGCTACCTTTCCAACCCGTTCAATGATTGTATAAGGCCCCATAAATCTAGGAGCTAACTTTCCTTTCCTTCCAAATCTAAGAACTCCTTTCCAGGGTGAGACCTTGAGGTACACTATATCTCCAACCTGGAATTATAAAGGTCTACGACGCTTATCAGCATAAGATTTCTTCCTATCCTGTGTAGTCTTTAACTGTTGTTGTATTATTTTAATCTTCTCGGTGGTCTGTTGTACAAGATCAGGACCAAAAAGTTGATATTCACCAGCTTCATACCAACATAGGGGAGATCTACAATGTCTACCATACAAAGCTTCATAAGGTGCCATGTCAATGCTGTGTTGATAGCTATTGTTATAGGCAAACTCTATCAAGCTTAGATGAAGATCCCAACTTCCTATAAATTGAAGGACACATGCCCTAAGCAAGTCCTCCAAGGTCTGTATAGTCCTCTCTGATTGTCCATCTGTCTGAAGATGAAAGGTTGTACTAAACCTTAACTGTGTGCCTAAGGATTTATGAAGTTTCTCCCAAAAATGACTCGTAAACTGGGGACCCCTATCAGAAACAATGTAACTGGGACCCCATGCAGCCGCACTATCTCATTTACATATAACTATGCCAACTTCTCAGCAGAATAGGTTGTTTTGACAGGTAAGAAATGTGGTGTCTTTGTCAATCTATCAACTATTACCCAGATAGAATCATGACCTTTGGCTGTTCTGGGTAAACCAACCACAAAATCCATAGTCACATGATCCCACTTCCACTGCGGTATGGGTAAAGGCTGCAGTGTTCCTGCAGGCTTCTGATGTTCAACTTTAACTTGCTGACATACTGGACACCGCATAACAAACTCGGCAACATCCTTCTTCAATCCAGGCCACCAATACATATCTTTCAAGTTATGATACATCTTGGTGCTTCCTGGATGCATAGCATACATTGAAGAATGAGCTTCTTCCAGGACTAACTTCCTCAACTTTTCAACATCTGGTACTATCATCCTACCATGATAACAAGCTACTCGATCATCCGAATCATGGAAACCATCTTGTTTTTCACTACCATACTCTGATCTAATCGGCTGAACTACAGCATCAGTTTGTTGTGCCTCCTTAATCAGTTGTCTCAGAGTAGGTTTTATGTGCATCTCATCTAACAACCCAGATAACAACGATACTTTTAACTGTACATTGTCTTGCCTTAAAGAGATAAGCATATCCCTCCTAGAGCATACCAAGGAATTCATATGTGCTTTATCTAAGGCTGGTGTTTCTGATTTCCTACTCAAAGAATCAACAACTACATTGGCCTTTCCTGGATGATAATCAATTGTACAATTATAGTCCTTGATTAACTCCATCCAGTGGCGTTGCCTCATGTTAAGCTCATGCTGAGAGAAGATATACTTTAGGTTCTTATGGTCTGTGAAAATCTGGAATGTCTCTCCATAAAGATAATGTCTCCATATCTTCAAGGCATGGACTACAATAGCTAGTTCTAGATCGTGTGTCAGATAATTCTCCTCGTGTTTCTTAAGCTGTCGAGAAGAAAAAGAAATCACATGTTTATCCTGCATTAACACACATCCTAGTCCATTCTTAGAGGCATCACAGAAAACTATATACCCTTTCCCTTATTCATGTAACACTAGCACAGGTGCACTTGTCAGCCTTTCCTTTAATAACTGGAATGATTGCTGACACTTGTCATTCCAGGCAAAAGGAACATCTTTCCTGGTCAACTTAGTCAAGGGTAAGGCTATAGAACTGAAGTTCTTAATGAACCTCCGGTAATAGCCTGCCAAACCTAAGAAACTACAAATCTCCATCGGTGTTTTCGGCTGCTCCCACTACAATACAGATTCTACCTTCTTAGGGTCAACACGAATACCTGAAGCAAATATTACGTGTCCAAGAAAAGAAACTGCAGGTAACCAAAACTCACACTTGCTAAATTTAGCATATAACTTATGCTCTCTTAGCAAAGTTAGAGCCTGACGAAGATGTTGTTGAGCATCTCTACTGTAGATTAGGATGTCATCTATGAAGACGACAACACACTGATCCAGAAAAGGTCGAAATATTATATTCATGAGTTCCATAAATGCAGCTGGTGCATTAGTTAGTCCAAACGACATAAATGTGAACTTATAGTGACCATACCTTGTCCTAAAGGCAGACTTAGGTATGTCACCCTCCTTAATACACATCTGATGATATCTCGACCTCAAATCTATCTTTGAGAAGACTGTTGCACCACGCAACTGGTCAAAGAGATCATCAATCCTCGGAAAAGGATACTTATTCTTTATTGTTACTTTATTTAATTGTCTGTAATCAATGCACAACCAAATTGACCCATCCTTCTTTTTAACAAAGAGGACCGGAGCACCCCAGGGTGAAGTACTCGGTCGGATGAAACCTTTCTCAAGCAACTCTTGCATTTGTTTCTTGAGTTCTTCCATCTCAGCAGGTGCCATCCGATACGGTGTTTGTGATATTGGTTGCGTGCCCAAGATTAGATTAATCTCAAAATCAATCTCTCGGGGCGGAGTTACCTGGAAGTTCTTCAGGAAATACATCTTCAAATTCCCTGACTATAGGAACTTCAGCAGGATTAGGACTCTCCATAGTGGTATCTACCACATGGGCCAAGAATGCATAACATCCTTGCCTCATCAACTTCCCTGCAACCATAGCTGACACAAGACATGTTGGAAGAATCTTTCTATCTCCCTGAAAGATCCATGTGTCACTATCATCAGTGAGCACAACTTGCTTGGACTCACAATCCAAGATAACCTTATACCTTTCTAAGGTATCCATCCCAAGGATTATATCAAACCCATGCATCTCAAGTGGTATAAGATCCACTTGAATGCGATGCTCAGAAAAGAAAAGAATGTAGGGAGAACACACCTCCCGCAACACAGCAGATCCCATCAAAGGAGTTTCTAACTGCAAACTCTCTGCCCTATGACTAACTATCATATTGCAGTCAAGAATCACTCTTCGAGTGATAAAGGAGTGTGTAGCACCTGGATCAATCAAAATAGATACGACGCAATATGTAGACATATCAGAATAAAACAACTTCATCTGACCTGTCACAACCCGAGGGTTGATCACTGCATCAGGTGGATTCATCACATAGAATCTCGTCGTTGCCTGTGGTTGATTCAGTGCTTGATGAGTGGGTGTCGATGATCCAGCTTGGGATGCTTGTCCACATCCTCTAGCTCCACCTAGAAACTGTCTCCTTTGGGAACCTTGCTGACTCTGCCTTTGAGGTTGAGTCACACTTGCCTCTCTGGCTCTACAATCCTTCATCATATGTCCCACCTTTCCACATATGAAACAACTTCTGATCCCTTGCTGTGGACTGGATGGTCCTGTAACAGACACAGATGCTGAGCTGTGGGCTCCTTCTGGTGGTAAACTTCGTCCTCTACCCCTATTTGACGTCCACTGCGTCTGGGTACTAAATCTAGGTGGTGGTGTAGGCACGGAAAACCTTGGTTTCTTGAAACCTTTGGATGAGGATCCTTGGAACCGGGGATACACCTTCTTGTTCTTGGTATGTCGCTTCTCCGTCACAGACCTCTCTATCCTTCTGACATACTCCATAAAAGTAGCAAATCTTTCCCTATTCTCTAGAGCAGACACAGGGGTGGTCAACTCAGCATTTAACCCCTTCTCAAAACACCAAATCCTCTCTTCATTTGTGGTTTCCATATGTGGACAAAACTATGACAGCTCCATGAACTTAGCCTCGTACTCACTAATGTTCATTGGTCCTTGCCTTAATCTCTCAAACTGAGAGATTTTCTCATCCAGGAACGTCTTACGAAAGTATCTATTAAAAAATTCTCGTCGAAATACTTCCCATTCGATCTCTACACCTGGCCTTTTCCCTTCCTCTATGGTCCACCAATGGCCAACACTCCCCTTAAGAAGATACACATCATGTCTAATCATCTCAGCTTCTGGGATGTTTAGGATTCTAAAGGCCTTCTCTAACTCTGTTAGCCACATGTCAACATCTGCTGGGTTAGCTATCCCAGCATATTCCGTGGCTCCAACACGGCGTAGTCATTCAAACGTCTTGTCGGCTCCTTGTCTTTCTTGAGGGGTAGGTGCCCTAGGTGCAGGTATGGGCATCCTATCAGTCATGTGGGTCATGGCAGCCATAAACTGCCCAAACATGGCTTGGAAGGCTGGGTCCCCCATGTCATCTTGATTGAACTGGGGTGGTTTAGGTACATGTTCCTCCCTTTCTTGGTCTCTTGCACCTCCTCCGGGTGCAGCAATACTACTTTCAGCAACATGTTCATCATGTGATCCATACATCTTTAGTTTTCTCTTCTCCTCCTATATGAGCAAAAGACACTATCAGATAGACTGGAAGACACTAGAACAGTCTCAACAACCCTAGTCCTATGTCTCTGTAGACTCAGCGAACCTAGAGCTCTGATACCACTAATTATGATACACCGTTCGAACAAAATGTTATTAACTAAACTAACTGATGCGGAAGCATTTCATTAGCAGCAGAATTACTAAAAATCACTAAAAATTAAAACTTTTTGCAATGAGAACCACAAACTGCAAAACTCTTTCATAAAGAACCAAAGTAAGTTATTTACATTCTGATACATCAGTTCATCTTTGTATCATCCCATCTCGAGAGTCATAAACATTGACTGCCATGTTAAACTGTACATTAGTAGTATACAAAATTCTCGAGGCATTAAGCCAAAAATCTCATATCTAACTCAAACCATCTACTGACTCCTAGGACCTGAGAGTACAGAGACGACACACAGGACTCTCTATATACAGACCCTAATAGACAGTGTCTCCACCTGAAGATCACTGCTACCCTTGTTGTTGTTACTGTTGTGGCTGCTATTGTTGCTGCTCACCCACTGAAGGGTTTCTTCTTCCTCAGTGTCTACCTAAAAAGTTGAATCCCACGGGCGTGAGACAATTGAAAATTGTCCCAGCGAGAGATATAACTCTCTGCCAGAAGCATTTTTATTGTTGATAATAGAATATCACTGAGCAGTAAAATTATAAATATTCAACAGTAGATAATTCATTAAATAAGGTATGCAGAGCAGTAATCTCTGTGCAATCATTTCAATTATAACTTGATTAAGCAGCAAGCCATTCATTTAATAATGAATATGAAGAACATGTATATTAATTATCCAATTAGGACATATTAAACAATGTATCATCAAACATTGATTCTCGTAGTTCAACCCTAAGCAAATATGCTACACGACTGATTGCATTTTACAAACATACTTATGCCCTGAGGAAATGAGGTATACCGCTCATACTCCAACCGACCATTGTGAAATCGAAATCGGTACCATACATAGGTCATCAGAAGAGCCGAATTTCTATGACCTCATCATCCTCAGTCAGTGTGAGGAACAACATGCAGGACATCTTATGTCTCTGCTAAAATAGCTTTCCAGGGTATTCTGGCAACTTCGCTATTAGAGTTACAGTGGCATGTTGTACTCTCTTCGCCATCGAGGGATTTCTTATTTATCTCACATCGATGCGACATTCACATCATCATCGGGAGATTAGTGATACATCATCCCGACATATACATATAATGAAGGATTTAATGTTTATCTCGCATCAATTCCTCCATTAGGACGTAAGGATATTCGCATCCATAACCCCCACATACTCAAAAGTATGATCTCTAGGAGTTCCCTTAGGAAAACCTATTTCACCATCATCCAACTTCTGACAATGATGGATCTATGGTCAGGGATGTACATGATATCATTTCAATTGATTATTTAAGTACATTACAACATTCTTTTAGCATCAGGCATGTTTTCAAGCATAAACCATTATAACAGATGCCATAAATAAAGAATACTATTTTATCAAGTTCATTTCACAGCTTTATAAACATTGGGATCTCAATCCCTTATCAATTCATCATCATGATTCAAGAATATGGGTGTACAAACCCTTAGATCATCAAATCACTTGTTACCACCTTAACAGGTAACACAATGCCATCAGGTTATTTGACAGTGTAAACATAATAGTAGCAATGCAGGTATTTCACTTGGCTCATACATCATGTCAATCTCTTTTGTTACCGTTTTGCTAGGCAACATAGCATATCATTGCTTACAAAACTTATAAAGTACTTTCATTAAACAAAGAATCATAGCACTCACCTGGCTATGTTCAATATCTCATAAAACCTGCATGATTAGTACAGATGATAACATATACATTTATTTCATATCAGCACAATACAAAACAATGATAACATCACTATTCAAGGGTTGCACCACTATGCCCTTATAAGGGTTAGGGTTTCCCTTTTTATTTCAATTAGGGTTAATCATCCCCTAAACTCAATTAGGATTAATGACTTATCATTTCATTATCCAATCATAGAGCTTCATGCTATAAAGAATAACCCAAAATTAGGGTTTCACACTTTCATATACTTATTTGGAATTAGGGTTTACTATTTACATTGCATCACCCTTGATTATGGTTCATGTTCAACTACCCTGAATAAGGATTTACTATCCATGTCACATCACCCTAGGTTAGGGTTTACTATTCACATCACATCACCCTAGGTTAGGGTTTACTATTCACCCCAAGTAGGAGTGATCATCAAATTACCTTGAATTAAGGTTTATCATGTCATCACTATGAATTGAGATCATACCATCACCATGTATTAAGATTACTTTCAATAATACCCTCAGTTAGGCTTATGATTCATTAACCTTTGTAATTAGGGTTTCATGATCTCACTATCATGGATCATACCCTAATTAGACATTTATTCATAATGAGAGTCCATTACATAATTAACATTTATGTAGGTAATCCTTTCTCTCTCATCCTTTATAGGATGATGTTTACTTCAGCCTTGATTAGGCTAAGTCAACTCAACATGAAAGAGAATTGACATCATGGGTTATGACATTATCATTATGATCATAAAGGCTTGATTATTCTAAGGGTACTAATCACCTTACCCCATTAAGATTCCATTACTATAATCATCTTTGATTTCATCATGTATTTGTCAATTGATCAACTTGTCCTTTGACCACTTTAAATACACATGCGGTTTTGGGTTAATTATCCACCAAATGGTCTTGAACATATAAACCCCAAACGGTCTTGCATAAACCATTGAAACTGTTTGGTAAAGTTGCACACTTAAGACCGTTTAGTAAAGTAGGTGGTGTAGACCGTTTTCCAAAGTTGACTTCTGAGATCATTTGCTAAAGGTGGTCACATGAAACCGTTTACTAAAGTTGTAACATCCCTGACCTGGGTTATAAACTAACCCTAGGTGTTTTGCCTAAATATGTAATTAAACCCTGGTGATTATCTTTTGACATGTAATTAAGTTCCTCAGGAACATATACTTTCAATTTTGTCCTTTTTAATCAAAGTTGTAGTATTATTTTGGTAATGCAGGGGCTTATGTGCAAATTACCCAGTTAAGGGGTTAACTTGAAATTGCACATGTTAAGATGTTCTTTTGATAATGAGACATCATATGAGTGAATATGATGAGACATGATGGATTTCCCAAGCTTGGGCATCTAGATGCAGCTTGTGGAATAATCCTTATACTTAAAAACCCTAATTTGGAGTAAAATGCAGTTTACCCAATTTGAGGGGTGAAACTTGTAAAATACACCATCTAGAACATCTTTTATGACTCTTGTCATCATTTAGAGTAGAAATGGTGAAAGGGACACATCAATGAATAATCAGATAAGAAAAATGACCTTTGTACATAAAATTCACTAAGTTTGAGTAAGGAAACCTTTCATGTATGTACCCTAGTTGAAAGTTGGCTTTATTTACCCCTAGATCTTGAGATTTCATGAGCTTTGCATAAGTTTAGATGAGATTGGACGTTCCCTTAAATAAGAAAGGACTTGGATGAGAATTTCAAAGTTCTAGAGGTCTTTATGGTGTAAATCAGCCTAAACTATATAAGCACCTTTCTTTCCAAACCAAGCAAACGTTTTCCTTCACTTCCTCACTTCTTATCTTTCTCAACCGGCCAAAGAAAAGCTCAGGAGCTCAAGGGGACTACCAACCTGTTCTAGGTAAGAGAACACCACCTTCTAGCTTGGATTCATGGAGGAAATCGTATTACAAGGTTGAATTGCTAGTTTTCTTACTTAGGTTCCTTGTTCTAGCCGACCATCCCCATCTTTTTCTTGAAGAATTGACCTTGGCCGACCTGTGGAGCTCAAGACGCCATTAAAGGCTTGAAGCTTGGAAGCTTGGAAGCTCTAGGAACCACGTTTGAGGCGGGTTTTATAACTCTAACCCTTAGCTTTGTTATGCATATCTTTGTTCTTGTTTTCTATGATTAGTTCTTCTTCTACCTCCCTTCTTCCTTGCTCTTTTGCAAGCAAAACGGTGGAGGAACCAACCTAAACAGAGGTTGAGGATGATGGGCATGGATTCCTAGGCCACTTTATGAGACGACCTTGGACCCTTTTGGTCCAAACGAGTGCAACTCGTTTAAGGTCAAACGGGTTCAACCCGTTTGATCTCAAACGATCCTGCAAGATCGTTTGGATCAAAACGACCCCAAGACCATTTCATAGGGTTGACCAAGCATGGACCGTTTGGGTTTTCTGTTCACAATTATGTAGGCTAATGACCCACCAAATTTGAGGGGTTAACTCCAAAGGAATTGTAGGTTGAAGACCAATCAATTAGGCAATAGAATTGAATTAAGTACTGAATTTTCCAAACTAATTAACTTGAACTTTTGGGCAAACGGGTTCCAACCCATTTGAGTGAGTTGACCAAGCATTGACCGTTTGGGATACCTGTTCATAATGTATTGAATTTCATTCCTACAAAGAATTATAATCTAATTCCAAACCAATTGAGAGTTGAAGGCACTTCAACACCCTAACCCTAATCGGGTTAAAATTGCTGAATTAAAATATAGATCTTGTTGAGTTTTGGGTTGAAGGACCCAAACGGGTTCAAACCCAATTGGAGTTCAATTGATGGGTTCAATTACACTTTGTTTCACATTGTTGAAAATTGGTGATTAGCCGATTGGAAACCCTAATTGAGTTAGACTTAATCCTAATTAGCTTTCAATTGAGGGTCAAATTGGAGTCCAATTGATTGAGGCTCATCCTAATTGACTCAATTTGTAAGTGGTTAACATGGCCTTGGCCAATTAAAGGCTTCAACATAGGAAACCCTATTCAATCATAACCTATGAGTCACCTTTTATGTTTATGCGGTTTGAAACCAAGTTGGTCCACACTCGTTTGAGTCCAAACGAGTCCACACTCGTTTGAGTCCAAAGGAGTCCACACTCATTTAAGCCCAAACGAGTCCACACTCTTTTGACCTCAAACGGGTTCACACTCGTTTGACCTCAAACGGGTTCACACTCGTTTGACCTCAAACGGGTTCACACCCGTTTAGACTCCATTGGGTTCACACCCGTTTAGACTCAAGTGGGTCCACACCCGTTTAAGATTAAGTGGGTCCACACTCATTTAAGGCTCAAATGGGTTCTAGGTCGTTTGAGGTTAAACGAGTTCAAGGTCATCTAAGAATCAAATGGGTTGAAGGTTGAAGGTCAAACCCTAAACCAGTTAGAGATTTTCAAGGTTGATTATACTTAATCACTTGAAGGTGTAAATGGTCCAATGATGATCTTATTTAAACCGTAATGGTAACTCAAGATATTAAGGGGCCAAGTGATTAATGAATTGACCCATGATTATGATCAATGGGTAATTTACCAAAATGCCCCTAAGAGGTTCAATTGAGTGATACCTTGTTTTAATCAAACCCTAATCACATGATAGTGATGAGTTGACTTGTGTTAATCAATGAGGACTTAACCCAACCTAATCTAGAGTGGTGTAATCACTATCTACTAGTTAGAGGAGAGAGAAAGTACCAATTATAATGGAAACTCAAGTAAAATACCTTCAATATACATGAATGTGCAAGTTTAGGTATGATCCACTTATGTGAGATCATGGAAACCCTAATTATGATAATTGATGAATCTTAATCTTATCTGAGGTCTTTAATGATGATGTTTCTCATACATGAGGATGTTATGAGATCATTTCACCATGAGGTGAATAGTAAACCCTAATTCTAGGGTGATGACATGTAATGTGAATAGTAAACCCTAATTGATGAAAACCAGGGAAACCTAGCTCTTGTATGAGTAGGGAGATACAACTTCTTTAAATGAGTTATTTACTGTTATCAGTTGATTCAACCATGCATGTTCCTTTATGAGGATGATCATATCCAGGTATGGATGATGATACTATATTCATTGAAAGCATGTTGTTAGCTTTATGAATAGTGATATATCCTGATGCCTTGTTAATAGCATCTTATGAGATTGATAGGCTGTGAGAGCCATGAATACCATCAAGGTCATGTTTTAAGAGATGACTTGTGATGAGAATATTGAGAAATGATAATTGATGAGAGTTAAGCTTATTACATTTAGTATTCTTCCTTCATAGCTTCTATGCTAATGATTAATGTTTGAAAACATGTATGATGATAAAAGAATATTGAAATGTACCTAACTAATCAAGTATAATCATACCATGTAGAGCCCTGATCATAGATCCATCATTGTCAGGAGTTAAATGATGGTGAAATAGGTTTCCTAAGGGGATTCCTGGAGCACATATTTTTGAATATGTGGGGTAATATGGATGTGAATTTCCTTACATCCTAGTGTAGGAATTGATGTAGATGTATCTTAATCTATCAATCCTTCACTATGCTTTATGTCGGGGTGATGTAACACTAATCTCCTGAGGAAATCTTTTATACCGCATCGATGAGAGATAAACAAGAAATCTTTCGGTAGCGAAGAGAGTACAGAATGCCACAGTGACTCTAATAGCGAAGTACCAGAATACCCTGGTAAGCTATAGTAGTAGAGACACTAGATGTCCTGCATGTTGATCCTCTTACTGACTGAGGAAGATGAGGTCATAAGAATCCAGCTCTTTTGATGACCTATGTATGATACCGATGCGACTTAATAGTGATCGGTTGGAGTATGAGCGGTATACCTCATCTCCGCAGGGCATAATGATGTTTGTAAAACATAATCAACCGCGTAGCATATCTGCTTAGGTTGAACTACGAGATACATTGGTTGAAGATACATTACTTAGTATACATGTTCTTCATATTCCTTAAATGTTGTTGTTCTAATTGATAACAATCTGCTGCGGATTACCTTAAAGCTTTTATTGCCTATGTTATTCTTGGTTGCTATAATAAAGCTTCTGGCGAAGAGTTATAACTCTCGCTGGGACAATTATTTAAAATTGTCTCACCCCGTAGATTTCAACTTTTTAGGTGGTCATCGAGGGCAAAGGAATCAATCTTCAGGTGACCAATATCAGCAGTAGCAGCAGTAAATCTCAGGTGGAGATTCAGACTGCTGAGTTGTTTAGTTAGATAGTCAGTCCTATGTGTTCTCTGTACTCTCAGGTCCTTGGAGTCTTTTGGTCTGAGATTTTGGTTTTGAGTTCTTGAGATTTTGTATCATGTTGTATATAATTACTCAAGAAGTAATTATCTGAGATGTAAACAGTTTATCTCCTTTTATGAAAGAAGTTTTTATAGATTTAAGCTCTTATCTCGAAAAGTTTTAATTTCCCATGATTTTTGTCTTCCGCTGTTAATCGAATCGCTTCCGCTAAGTTTATATCATGGTTTTGGAGATCAGAGCCCACAATTAGTGGTATGAGAGCTCTAGGTTCGCTGAGTCTACAGAGACATAGGACTTAGGATGTTGAGTCTATCCTTAGTATTTCTTTCTTATCTAATAGAGTCTTCTGCTCCTCAGGAGAAGAAGATAATTAAGGATGTCTGAACAACACGAGGAGTATGTGGCAGAAAGTAGTGTTGCTGCACCCCAAGGAGGTGCAAGGAACCCGGAGATAGAACAACCTGTACCTGAGCCACCCAGAGAACCACCTCAGTTTGACCCAGCTGACATGGGAAACCCAACTGTTCAAACTATGTTCGGGCAGTTTATGACTGCTATGACACAGATCACCGACAGGATGCCCATGCCTGCACCTAGGGCACCTACCCAACCTGAAGGACAAGGTATCGGTAAGACGTTCGAGCGACTTCGTCCTGTCGGAGCAACCGAATACTTTGGAATAGCTGATCCTGCAGATGCCGATCTGTGGTTAACCGAGTTGGAGAAAGCTTTTAGAATCCTCAACATCCCAGAAGCTCAGAAAGTTAGACATGTTGTCTATCTTCTCAAGGGAAGTGCTGGTCACTGGTGGACCATGGAAGAGCAGAAGAGGCCTGGAGTGGAGATCTCGTGGGAAGATTTTCGTCGGGAATTTATCAATAGATATTTTCCAAAGACCTTCCTAGATGAGAAGATCTCTCAGTTTGAGAGATTGAGGCAAGGCATGATGAACATTAGCGAGTATGAGGCTAAGTTCATGGAGTTATTGAGGTTTTGTCCGCACATGGCTGCCACAGAAGAAGAAAGAATCATAAGGTTCGAGAAGGGTTTAAACGCCGACTTGACTACTCCCATATCTGCCCTAGAGAATCGGGAGAGGTTTGCTACCTTCGTTGAGTCAGTCCGAAGGATAGAGAAATCCGTAGTCGAGAAGAGACAAACTCATAAAAGATATCTGCAGTTCTAGGGTTCTTCATCTAGAGACTTTAAGAAGCCTAGATTCTCTGCATCTACACCTCCACCACCCAGAACTAGTGCTCATACACAGTGGACACCGAGTAGAGGCAGGGGACGAAGCCTACCACTATAAGAGACTCACAGTTCAACATCAATGTCAGTTACAGGACCACCCAAACCACAACAACTGGAGAAGAGCTGCTACAACTGTGGGAAGGTGGGACATTTGATGAAGGACTGACGATCTAGGCATGTTAGTGTGACACAACCTCCGAGACAGAGTCAACAGGGATCACAGAGAAGGCAATCTCAAGGAGCAGCTCGAGGACGTGGACACGCGTCTCAAGCTGGATCATCAGCACCACCTCAACACCAGGCGACAGTGAGGTTCTATGCTATGAACCCACCAGATGCAGTGCTCAATCCACGGGTAGTGGCAGGTCAGATGGAACTTTTATATTCTGATATGTCTAAATCTTGTGTTGTATATGTTCTGATTGACCTGGGTGCTACGCACTCCTTTGTCACTCGGAGAGTGATTCATAACTACAATATGACAATTAGTCATAGGACAGATAGCTTGTTTTTGGAGACTCCGTTGAGTGGGTCTGCCGTTTTGCAGGAGGTATGCTCTCCCTGCATCCTCTTCTTTTCTGATCATCGCATTCAAGTGGACCTTATACCACTTGATATGCAAGGATTTGATATAATCATCGGGATGGATACCTTAGAAAGGTATCGAGTTGTCTTGGATTGTGAATCCAAACAGGCTGTGTTTGCTGATGATAGAAGCACATGGATCTTTCAAGGAGAGAGAAAGATTCTGCCCACCTGTCTTGTATCAGCTATGGTTGCTAACAAGCTGATGAGGCAAGGATGTTATGCATTCCTGGCACATGTAGTAGATGTTACCAAAGAAGGTCCTAACCCTGCTGAAGTTCCTATAGTCAGGGAATTCAAGGACGTGTTTCCTGAAGAACTTCCAGGTATACCACCGCCTCGGGAAATTGATTTTGAAATCAAGTTGATCCCAGATACAAAACCTATAGCCCAGACACCGTATAGGATGGCGCCTGCTGAGATGGCAGAACTCAAGAAACAACTTCAAGAGTTGCTTGAGAAAGGTTTTATCTGACCAAGCACTTCACCGTGGGGTGCTCCGGTTTTGTTTGTTAAAAAGAAAGATGGGTCAATGCGGTTGTGCATTGATTATAGACAACTTAATAAAGTAACAATAAAGAATAAATACCCGTTGCCGAGGATTGATGATCTTTTTGACCAGTTGCGTGGTGCAACAGTCTTCTCAAAGATAGACTTGAGGTATGGATATCATCAACTCCGTATTAAGGATAGTGACATATCCAAGTCTGCCTTTAGGACACGATATGGTCACTATGAGTTCACGGTTATGTCGTTTGGACTAACCAATGCACCGACTGCATTCATGGAACTCATGAATAGAGTTTTTCGACCTTTCCTTGATCAGTGTGTTGTCGTCTTCATAGATGACATTCTGATTTATAGTAAGGATGCTCAGCAGCATGAACAGCATCTCCGACAGGCTCTAACTCTGCTAAGAAAACATAAGCTATATGCTAAGTTTAGCAAGTGTGAGTTCTGGTTGCCGGAAGTATCTTTTCTTAGACATGTGATATCTGCCTCGGGTATTCGTGTTGACCCTACAAAGGTAGAATCTATTCTACAGTGGGAACAACCGAAGACACCAACGGAGATTCGAAGTTTCTTGGGATTAGCTGGTTATTATCGAAGGTTTATTAAGAATTTCAGTTCTATAGCCTTACCCTTAACCAAGTTAACCCGGAAAGATGTTCCTTTTACCTGGAGTGATAACTGTCAACTGTCTTTTCAGCTGTTGAAGGAGAGGTTGACAAGTGCACCCGTGCTTGTGTTACCTGAGCAAGGAAAAGGATACATAGTTTTCTGTGATGCCTCCAAGAATGGACTCGGATGCGTGTTGATGCAGGATAAGCAAGTGATTTCTTTTGCTTCACGACAGCTTAAGAAACACGAAGAGAATTATCCGACACATGATCTGGAGTTAGCTGCTGTGGTTCATGCCCTGAAGATCTGGAGACATTATCTCTACGGAGAGACATTCCAGATTTTCACAGATCACAAAAATCTTAAGTATATCTTCTCTCAGCATGAGCTTAACATGAGGCAACGTCGCTGGATGGAATTAATCAAGGACTACGATTGTATAATTGATTACCATCCAGGAAAGACCAATGTGGTTGCAGATGCCTTGAGTAGGAAATCAGCAACATCAACCATGGATAGAGCACAATTAAACTCTTTAGTATGCCCTAGGAGAGATATGCTTATCTCCTTAAGGCAAGACAATGTACAGATGAAGGTGTCATGGATTGCCGGGTTGTTGGTTGAGATGCATATCAAACCCACCCTAAGAGAACAGATTAGGGAGGCACAACAAGTTGATGTTGCAGTTCAACAGATCAAATCTGAGTATGGTGATGAGAAGCGAGAAGGTTTTCATGAATCGGATGATCAAGTAGCATGCTATCATGGGAGGATGATAGTACCAGATGTAGATAACCTGAGGAAGTTAGTCCTGGAGGAAGCTCATTCTTCAATGTATGCTATGCATCCAGGAAGCACCAAAATGTATCGAAACTTGAAAGATATGTATTGGTGGCTTGGGATGAAGAAGGACGTAGCTGAGTTTGTTCTGAGGTGTCTAGTGTGTCAGCAAGTTAAAGATGAACACCAGAAGCCTGCAGGAACAATGCAACCTTTACCCATACCACAGTGGAAGTGGGATCATGTAACCATGGACTTTGTTGTTGGCCTACCCAAGACAAGCAAAGGACATGATTCCATTTGGGTAGTTGTTGATAGGTTGACTAAGACAGCGCATTTCTTACCTGTCAAAACAACCTTTTCTACTGAAAGGTTATCACAGTTGTATGTTCAAGAGATAGTGTGTTTGCACGGAGTTCCTGTCACCATAGTTTCTGACAGAGGTCCCCAGTTTACAAGTCGCTTTTGGGAGCAGCTACACAGAGCCTTAGGCACCAAGCTAAGGTTTAGTACGGCTTTTCATCCACAGACTGATGGACAGTCGGAAAGAACCATACAGACCTTGGAAGACCTATTGAGAGCATGTGTTCTCCAGTTTACCGGAAGTTGGAATATACACCTAAGCTTGATAGAGTTTGCCTATAACAATAGCTATCAGCATAGTATTGATATGGCACCTTATGAAGCCTTGTATGGTAGACGTTGTAGATCCCCTTTGTGTTGGTATGAGACTGGTGAACATCAGTTGTTAGGTCCTGATCTTGTGCAGCAAACTACAGAGAAGATCAAAGTTATACTACAACAGCTTAAGACTGCACAGGATAGACAGAAGTCATACGCTGATAAACGCCGTAGACCGTTAGAGTTCCAGGTTGGCGACAGAGTGTACCTCAAGGTCTCACCTTGGAAAGGAGTCATTCGCTTTGGAAAGAAAGGAAAGTTAGCACCTAGATTCATGGGACCTTATCCAATCATTGAACGGGTTGGAAAGGTAGCCTATAGACTAGAGTTACCACTAGAGTTGCAGAGGTTACACCCTGTGTTTCACATTTCTATGCTGAGGAAATGTCACCCCAACACTGAGTCAGTTCTACAACCTATGGAAGTAGAATTGAATGATGACATATCTTACGAGGAAGGGCCAGTGTCAATCCTTGATAGCAGAACTAAAAAGTTAAAGAAGAAAGATTTAAGCCTTGTGAAAGTCCTCTGGAACCACCGTGGTGTTGAAGAAGCCACTTGGGAACTAGAGGATGAGATGAGAAGGAAATACCCTGCTCTTTTCTCCTAATACGTTTTGTTGATTTTGAGGACGAAATCCTTGTAAGGGGTGGATAATTTGTAACATCCCTGACCTGGGTTATAAACTAACCCTAGGTGTTTTGCCTAAATATGTAATTAAACCCTGGTGATTATCTTTTGACATGTAATTACGTTCCTCAGGAACATATACTTTCAATTTTGTCCTTTTTAATCAAAGTTGTAGTATTATTTTGGTAATGTAGGGGCTTATGTGCAAATTACCCAGTTAAGGGGTTAACTTGAAATTGCACATGTTAAGATGTTCTTTTGATAATGAGACATCATATGAGTGAATATGATGAGACATGATGGATTTCCCAAGCTTGGGCATCTAGATGCAGCTTGTGGAATAATCCTTATACTTAAAAACCCTAATTTGGAGTAAAATGCAGTTTACCCAATTTGAGGGGTGCAACTTGTAAAATACACCATCTAGAACATCTTTTATGACTCTTGTCATCATTTAGAGTAGAAATGGTGAAAGGGACACATCAATGAATAATCAGATAAGAAAAATGACCTTTGTACATAAAATTCACTAAGTTTGAGTAAGGAAACCTTTCATGTATGTACCCTAGTTG
The DNA here is from genome assembly GCA_963693085.1 of Alisma plantago-aquatica. Classification (NCBI taxonomy): domain Eukaryota; kingdom Viridiplantae; phylum Streptophyta; class Magnoliopsida; order Alismatales; family Alismataceae; genus Alisma; species Alisma plantago-aquatica. The sequence goes on from OY856409.1 coordinate 402,245,060, forward strand.
AAAGTTGGCTTTATTTACCCCTAGATCTTGAGATTTCATGAGCTTTGCATATGTTTAGATGAGATTGGACGTTCCCTTAAATAAGAAAGGACTTGGATGAGAATTTCAAAGTTCTATAGGTCTTTATGGTGTAAATCAGCCTAAACTATATAAGCACCTTTCTTTCCAAACCAAGCAAACATTTTCCTTCACTTCCTCACTTCTTATCTTTCTCAACCGGCCAAAGCAAAGCTCAGGAGCTCAAGGGGACTACCAACCTGTTCTAGGTAAGAGAACACCACCTTCTAGCTTGGATTCATGGAGGAAATTGTATTACAAGGTTGAATTGCTAGTTTTCTTACTTAGGTTCCTTGTTCTAGCCGACCATCCCCATCTTTTTCTTGAAGAATTGACCTTGGCCGACCTGTGGATCTCAAGACGCCATTAAAGGCTTGAAGCTTGTAAGCTTGGAATCTCTAGGAACCACATTTGAGGCGGGTTTTATAACTCTAACCCTTAGCTTTGTTATGCATATCTTTGTTCTTGTTTTCTATGATTAGTTCTTCTTCTACCTCCCTTCTTCCTTGCTCTTTTGCAAGCAAAACGGTGGAGGAACCGACCTGAACAGAGGTTGAGGATGATGGGCGTGGATTCCTAGGCCACTTTATGAAACGACATTGGATCCTTTTGATCCAAACGAGTGCAACTCGTTTAAGGTCAAACGGGTTCAACCTGTTTGATCTCAAACGATCCTGCAAGATCGTTTGGATCAAAACGACCCCAAGACCATTTCATAGGGTTGACCAAGCGTGGACCGTTTGGGTTTTCTGTTCACAATTATGTAGGCTAATGACCCACCAAATTTTAGGGGTTAACTCCAAAGGAATCGTAGGTTGAAGGCCAATCAATTAGGCAATAGAATTGAATTAAGTACCGATTTTTCCAAACTAATTAACTTGAACTTTTGGGCAAACGGGTTCCAACCCGTTTGAGTGAGTTGACCAAGCGTTGACCATTTGGGATACCTGTTCATAATATATTTAATTTCATTCCTACAAAGAATTGTAATCTAATTCCTAACCAATTGAGAGTTGAAGGCACTTCAACACCCTAACCCTAATCGGGTTAAAATTGCTGAATTAAAATATAGATCTTGTTGAGTTTTGGGTTGAAGGACCCAAACGGGTTCAAACCCGTTTGGGGTTCACCCAAACGGTTTCACACTCGTTTAGTGACACCCCAAGACCGTTTGGAGGTCTAGGGTTAAGGAAAATTGATCAATTGAAGGTCCAATTACAATAAGTTGATAAATTAATAAAATTGCTGATTTTAGACCTAATTAGGGTTCAACCCTTATCCAACCGACTTGGTTTTTGGTCAAACTTTGGACAAACGGTCTCAAGACCGTTTGGAGGTCATCCAAACGATCTAAAGACCGTTTGGGACAAGTTTGGGCCCAATTGGAGTTCAATGGATGGGTTCAATTACACTTTGTTTCACATTGTTGAAAATTGGTGATTAGCCGATTGGAAACCCTAATTGAGTTAGACTTAATCCTAATTAGCTTTCAATTGAGGGTCAAATTGGAGTTCAATTGATTGAGGCTCATCCTAATTGACTCAAGTTTTAAGTGTTTAACATGGCCTTGGCCAATTAAAGGCTTCAACATAGGAAACCCTATTCAATCATAACCTATGAGTCACCTTTTATGTTTATGCGGTTTGAAACCAAGTTGGTCCACACTCGTTTGAGTCCAAATGAGTCCACACTCGTTTGAGTCCAAATGAGTCCACACTCGTTTAAGCCCAAATGAGTCCACACTCATTTGACCTAAAATGGGTTCACACTAGTTTGACCTCAAACGGGTTCACACTCGTTTGACCTCAAACAGGTTCACACCCGTTTAGACTCCATTGGGTTCACACCCGTTTAGACTCAAGTGGGTCCACACCCGTTTAAGATTAAGTGGGTCCACACTCGTTTAAGGCTCAAATGGGTTCTAGGTCGTTTGAGGTTAAACGAGTTCAAGGTCATCTAAGAATCAAATGGGTTGAAGGTTGAAGGTCAAACCCTAAACCAGTTAGAGATTTTCAAGGTTGATTATACTTAATCACTTGAAGGTGTAAATGGTCCAATGATGATCTTATTTAAACCATAATGGTAACTCAAGATATTAAGGGACCAAGTGATTAATGAATTGACCCATGATGATGATCAATGGGTAATTTACCAAAATGCCCCTAAGAGGTTCAATTGAGTGATACCTTGTTTTAATCAAACCCTAATCACATGATAGTGATGAGTTGACTTGTGTTAATCAATGAGGACTTAACCCAACCTAATATAGAGTGGTGTAATCACTATCTACTAGTTAGAGGAGAGAGAAAGTACCAATTATAATGGAAACTCAAGTAAAATACCTTCAATATACATGAATGTGCAAGTTTAGGTATGATCCACTTATGTGAGATCATGGAAACCCTAATTATGATAATTGATGAATCTTAATCTTATCTGAGGTCTTTAATGATGATGTTTCTCATACATGAGGATGTTATGAGATCATTTCACCATGAGGTGAATAGTAAATCCTAATTCTAGGGTGATGACATGTAATGTGAATAGTAAACCCTAATTGATGAAAACCAGGGAAACCTAGCTCTTGTATGAGTAGGGAGATACAACTTATTTAAATGAGTTATTTACTGTTATCAGTTGATTCAACCATGCAGGTTCCTTTATGAGGATGATCATATCCAGGTATGGATGATGATACTATATTCATTGAAAGCATGTTGTTAGCTTTATGAATAGTGATATATCCTGATGCCTTGTTAATAGCATCTTATGAGATTGATAGGCTGTGAGAGCCATGAATACCATCAAGGTCATGATTTAAGAGATGACTTGTGATGAGAATATTGAGAAATGATAATTGATGAGAGTTAAGCTTGTTACATTTAGTATTCTTCCTTCATAGCTGCTATGCTAATGATTAATGTTTGAAAACATGTATGATGATAAAAGAATACTGAAATGTACCTAACTAATCAAGTATAATCATACCATGTAGAGCCCTGATCATAGATCCATCATTGTCAGGAGTTAAATGATGGTGAAACAGGTTTCCTAAGGGGATTCCTGGAGCACATATTTTTGAATATGTGGGGTAATATGGATGTGAATTTCCTTACATCCTAGTGTAGGAATTGATGTAGATGTATCTTAATCTATCAATCCTTCACTATGCTTTATGCCGGGGTGATGTAACACTAATCTCCCGAGGAAATCTTTTATACCGCATCGATGAGAGATAAACAAGAAATCTTTCGGTAGCGAAGAGAGTACAGAATGCCATTGTGACTCTAATAGCGAAGTACCAGAATACCCTGGTAATATATAGTAGTAGAGACACTAGATGTCCTGCATGTTGATCCTCTTACTGACTGAGGAAGATGAGGTCATAAGAATCTCGCTCTTTTGATGACCTATGTATGATACCGATGCGACTTAATAGTGATCGGTTGGAGTATGAGCGGTATACCTCATCTCCGCAGGGCATAATGATGTTTGTAAAACATAATCAACCACGTAGCATATGTGCTTAGGTTGAACTACGAGATACATTGGTTGAAGATACATTACTTCGTATACATGTTCTTCATATTCCTTAAATGTTGTTGTTCTAATTGATAACAATCTGCTGCTGATTACCTTAAAGCTTTTATTGCCTATGTTATTCTTGGTTGCTATAATAAAGCTTCTGGAGAAGAGTTATAACTCTCGCTGGGACAATTATTTAAAATTGTCTCACCCCGTCGATTTCAACTTTTTAGGTGGTCGTCGAGGGCGAAGGAATCAATCTTCAGGTGACCAATATCAGCAGCAGCAACATCAGGAGCAGCAGTAAATCTCAGGTGGAGATTCAGACTGCTGAGTTGTTTAGTTAGATAGTCAGTCCTATGTGTTCTCTGTACTCTCAGGTCCTTGGAGTCTTTTGGTCTGAGATTTTGGTTTTGAGTTCTTGAGATTTTGTATCATGTTGTATATAATTACTCAAGAAGTAATTATCTGAGATGTAAACAGTTTATCTCCTTTTATGAAAGAAGTTTTTATAGATTTAAGCTCTTATCTCAAAAAGTTTTAATTTCCCGTGATTTTTGTCTTCCGCTGTTAATCAAATCGCTTCCGCTAAGTTTATATCGTGGTTTTGGAGATCAGAGCCTACAAAAGTAGACCCCCAAAACCGTTTGCTAAAGTAGACTTTTGAAAACGCATGAACCCAAACGGTTTGGGATCGTTTGGTCCCAAACGGTCTTGAGACTGTTTGGACTCAAACGGTCTTGAGACCATTTGGTCCAAACCCCCTCAAAACTGCAAGGACCAAAAAGGGTTTCAACCGCCTCAATCAATTTAGGGTTTCCAAGATCGATTCCTTCAATGATTGTAATCATGTTATCACTCATTAATTGGATTTGTCACCACACTTCAATTAAGTTAATTAGGTCAACCTTAAACTGATTTGACCCTCAATTGACCCTCAATTAATCATCAAATAGGGTTTGAATCAATTGAGTTAGGGTTTGGGAACGTTGATCCTTCAATGTTGATTATTGTTGGACTAATTACTTGAAACTATTGGTTTACCATCCAAATTGGCCATGACCTGACCCCAAACGGTCTTGAGACCATTTTCCCAAGTCAACATAAAAATCAAACTCAACCATTTAGAGTTTGGTTCATTGGATTGATCATCATATCAACATTTGATTGCTCTTCAACATAGCATCATTAGATCTTCAATCACCTAACCACAGTCAACCCTAGACCTCCAAATGGTCTTAGGTGACCCCCAAACGGTCTTGGGATCGTTTGGATGACCTCCAAACGGTCTTGAGACCATTTTCCCATCACATCATTACTAACCATGTCATTCAATTAGGGTTTGAATCCTAGGACTGGTCGCCAAATCAACAATTGATTATACTTCAACTTAATATCTTTGGAACTTCAATTTCTCAACCATACTTAACCCTAAACCCCCAAACGGTCTTGGGTGATCACCAAACGGTCTTGAGACCGTTTGGGTGATCCCCAAATGGTTTTGAAACCGTTTGGGTCAATCAACCCAAGTTTCAAACTCAATCAATAATCAAATCAGCACTTAACCCGATTAGGGTTTTGGTGATTGTTGGACCTTCAATTAGTGAACCAATTGAAGTTAATTAATATTTATTGATGGAGAATTGACCTACATTATTCTAAACAGGTCTCCAAACAGTCAACGCTTGGTCAAAGCCACCAAATGGTCTTGGACTGTTTGCTTCTATGCGGTTTAGTGAAACCGTTTGCATTCAAACGGTTTGAAACCGTTTGCTCCCAAACGGTTTGGGAAACCGTTTGAGCAACAAAAGCAAACCGTTTGTTAAAGTAACTTTTTGGATATTTATCTAGGATGATGTCACCTTCGTCTTCATCTGTTCTACCAAGAACTGTTGTTGTTCTTCACGGAAGTTATAGCAAGAACTCACAAGAGTATTAAAGGAAGAAAAGTAACCAACGATTCTTATAGAAAAGGGTGCAATACTAATGCTTAGGAGTTAGAGTTATAAAACCCACCTATAGAACTGATCCAAAGCTCCAAGATCCACGTATTTAATGGTGGATGGAGTTCCAGTAGTTGTCCAAGATCCGTCCTTCAACTTTTGGATGAACAAGATGGCTAGAATTGGAAATCGTGTGAAGAAAACCAACAATTAACCATTGTTTTATGGTTTCCACTATGAATCCGAGGTAGATGATAATACAAACTTACCAATAGGTTTGGTCACCCTTCCTATGCTCAAGAGATCTTCCTTGGTTGGACAAAGCAAGGTGAAAAGAGAAAGAAACTAAGGGAATGATTCTCATGTGTATTGCAAAAGATATACATAAGAGATATGTATATGGGTTTTTAAGGAAAATAGAAAAAAAAGGATTATCTTCTTTAATTCCAACTAATTTCCACTAAAGCCTCCTCCATTCCTTGGACAGGAATCCACCCTCTATTTCCTTGCAAAACTTTCCCATTATCCAAGAAATAATGGAAAAGGAACTAATCACCTTCATTAGTTTTATATTAATATCCATCCTTTTTTGGATATTGCTTTATATTATATTAATGTGAATGGATTCCACTCAACCAAGATATTTTTGTGCCCAAGCATGGTACAAGCTCGTCCAAACTATAGCAAACACATCCCTCAACTTTTGGTTGAAGGGCTTCTTAATTAATATATTTCTTTTTGCACTAAATTATATTAAAGAGCCATTTCTACTTAAATCTTGATTACTTTAATGTCAAGATTCTCTCTCCTCCAAGATAATTCAAATGAGGCACCCTTCTCTTTTATTCTCTCTACTTGATACCAAGAAACATGAGAGACCCTCTAGAAGTGGTATTTTGCATATTGAACCCTAGGTTTTGGGTAATTTGCACATTACACCAAAACTAGGTTTTAATGCAAAAGGATTTCTCTACAAGCTTTATTTTGGTGCCCAAGCTTGTGGAAACCATACCACTACATCATATTCATTCATATGATGTATCAACATCAGAGGAACATCTTATTATGTGCAATTTGCAAGTTAACCCATCAAGCTTGGGTAATTTGCACTTTAGTCCAAAAGTAACAAAATAATGTTTCAACATTATTCAGAAAGGATTGAAATTGAAATATAAGTTCCTCAAAAGCCTTAATTACTTTTCAAAGTATAAGAGCAAGCATCTAATCAACTTAATTAGGCAAAACACCTAGGGTTAGTACATAACCCAGGCCAGGGATGTTACTGTTTATGTTATCCTCCAACTTATAAACATTATTTGTTATATTATTTTAAAATTATGTTTTTCTTTAATCTATACATGATCTTAGAGTCTTTTCATTTAAAATTTCAATATATAATGATAGTTCTTGACTGTGTCCACTTTAGTTATACTAAGGACATAACTTGACCAATATGGTTGTCTTAGCAGACAAAAGATATAATCTTTCAAGCTCTTTTTAATATACTTCTAAAATTACTGTTGATACATAGTGTTAAGCTAAAGTGGAATTCACTCCTTACACTAGGACGCCAAAGTCTCAAGTTGGTTGATTCAATGTGTATAAGTTTACTAAGAATAGTGAAAAGTTTGACCTAAGAAACATATAACAAGTGAAACTTAGTTAGGATAGAATGTCTATGTACTATGATTTTTATAGGGTAACTATTTTTTTATTAAGTTGTTTCCTTCCTATACATGAAATCTGATGTCAATGAATTGTTTATAAATGATAATATTGATTTGACTATATGAAATTGAATGCATATTTTCTTACTCAGTAGATGTCAACATGTATCTTGTGTCCCCAATTTTTAGGAATGTTTTATTTGTTCCTATTTGAGTTACAAGTATACTTGTGGGATGTTTATGTTGGTTGATGCAACGAGATTTAGTTTATGATGAGGTTTGATGTTTGGTTTTCATGTTTTAAGAAAATTGATTGTGATAACAATAGTAATACAATTATAATATATTTCCTTTTTAGGAAAAAAATAGATGAGGGAAAATAATTATCAAGCCTTGATCTCGAGCTCGAGTTTGACACGGTCCATGTGGGTGTGCAAGTGTCATCTTCAGAACTATCTCAAGTTCTTGTGAACATATATTCACATGCATTTCATACATATGAACTCAACATAAATTCGTGGAAGTGCACATTGCTTTATTAAAATAAAGAAAAAATAACTTGTAGATTATAAAAACAAACAAATCAATTTATTCTAATTCCTCCATATTTTTATATATAATGCAAATTGACATACAAATTGTTATGCACCAATTTACAACTTTAAAAATAAATGTAGTTATTTTATCAAAATTTCTCCATAATTTTAACAATTACATCAAACACACACATAGGAAAAAATTATACTTAAACCCTCTGTGAGTTTTCTTATATAGTATAGATGAGTCTTCTTATTTAGTATCTGTGTATAAAAAGTAAAGACAAAAGTGTAGTGCACCATAGTATTTTGTAGTTTCAAATATAATAGAGAGAATTGTACATATGTCTCTTTATGGGCTTATAAAGTATAAATGAATCTTCTTATATAGTATATAAATTTACAAAAATAAAGAAACAAATGTAATTTACACACATGCATTAGTTTGTAATTCTAAAAATATAAAAAATGGCAACTAACCCCATATACGAACTATTTTATGTAGTATTGATGTGCACAAATTTTGTGATAAGAAATGTGGGATTGAACTTACCGTTCACTTGCTCAAAAAACAAAAACAAAAATCTAATACACATACTAGATATGCCACCTTTAAGCTTCGCTCATGCAACTTGTAGAGCTAACACAACCGCTCACAAGAAGGCCCAAGGATTCATTGAAATTGGAGACTATACACTGTATCAGAAAAACAACTACAGAGTATAATATTTTTACTAAAGCAAACATTAAATTATCCCAATTGGGGCATTCAATTGGGCTATACGTAGACAAATCATTGCAATGCAAGGGGTGATTGACTGCATTGTTCTATTAAAAGATCTGATCTACAAACTATGTACGCAGATATATTGAAGCCTCCTCCTAAGAGAGACAAACTATCAACATATCAATTGCAGCAATATAGTGATTGTGAGCTACCACCACTATACATATTGGAATTAGATAACAAAGAACGTACCTAAAGAACAAACATTGATTGAATAAGAGTATATGTATCAACAAGCAACATCAAATAAGAGTAGATGGTTGACTTCTGGTAGCAATGGTATCAGCGTCTTAGGGTTAACCGTGAATGTAAGTGTAATTAACATAAGAATGCAAAAGTGTCCTATTTATAACACACTTTCACTGCCCTTTTTTCACGTACATGTAACTTCAAGACTTTATAGGTAAGAAAATTGATTGTGATAACAATAGTATTACAATTATAATATATTTCCTTTCTAGGAAAAAATAGATGAGGGGAAATAATTATCAAGCCTTGATCTCGAGCTCGAGTTTGACACGGTGCATGTGGGTGTGAATATGTCATCTTCATAACTATCTCAAGTTCTTGTGAACATATATTCACATGCATTCCATACATATGAACTTGGCATAAATTCATGGCAGTGCATATTGCTTTATTAAAAGAAAGAAAAAATAACTTGTAGATTATAAAAACAAACAAATCAATTTATTCTAATTCCTCCATATTTTTATATATAATACAAAGTGACATACAAATTGTTATGCACCAATTTACAACTTTAAAAATAAATGTAGTGATTTTATCAAAATTTTTCCATAATTTTAACAATTACATCAATCTCACACATAGGGAAAAATTATACTTAACCCCTCTGTGAGTTTTCTTATATAGTATAGACGAGTCTTCTTATTTAGTATATGTGTATAAAAAGTAAAGACAAAAGTGTAGTGCACCATAGTATTTTGTAGTTTCAAAATATAATAGAGAAAATTGTACATATGTCTCTTTATGGGCTTATAAAGTATAAATGAATCTTCTTATATAGTATATAATTTTACAAAAAATAAAGAAAAAATGTAATTTACACACATGCATTAGTTTGTAATTCTAAAAATATAAAAAATGGCAACTAACCCCATCTATGAACTATTTTATGTAGTATTGATGTGCACAAATTTTGTGATAAGCAATGTGGGATTGAACTTACCGTTCACTTGCTAAAAAAACAAAAACAAAAATCTAATACACATACTAGCTATGCCTCCTTTAAGCTTCAATCATGCAACTTATAGAGCTAACACGACCGCTCACAAGAAGGCCCAAGGCTTCATCGAAATTGGAGACTATACACTGTATCAGAAAAACAGCTAAAGAGTATAATATTTTTACTAAAGCAAACATTCTTGTTAGTATCATCTTCTGGACTAAATGAAAAAAAACTAAAGATTATTTGAAAATTGAAGCACCACTGTTGAACAAATGCATGATGATATCGAAAATTGATATTTTGACAAATTTTCCAATTATAGCTAAAACATGGATGAAATATATCAGAGGTCAAAGCCACTCAGTTGATCCAAATAAGATATGATGGCATTTATCACATAACTTAATCTACAGAACATATCTATAAAGAACAAGATGAAAATTGGAACAACCATATCTGTCCATCTCTATGGATTATCAAGATATCTAATCTTTTTACTTAGTTAGTCCACTATTTAGAAGTTTGTTATGGGGTGCCTCCCTCAGATTAGTTATTCCACTACTTAGAAGCTTTTTATGGGATGCCTCTACCAAAGAAACTCTTTATTTTATGTCTCCATCAACTCACAGTATATTTGTATTTACAGTACTTTTTGTGTCTAAATATAAAAATATGTGATTGTACCGTTCTCTCTATACAATCTGATTTTGCAGTTGTGATAACAGATTTTCCTTTGTTTAATGCAAGATATTTTATAGAAAAAGAAGCCCTAGGCTAATGATATGGTACGGCCGACTCTGAATAGTTTTGTAAATGGTCCTTGTTTTATTTTTTGTAGTGATGCCTGTTCGTCGTATATAATGTAGAGGGAGGGTTGATGAATGTTAAAAACAGTCGAGTGGCAGTAATTGTCGTTTTATCGATGTTGTAAGATGAGGGGATGAACAAATGACCTCCTTACTTACCAAAGCATAATTAATTTATTATACTACCATTCACGTTTTCTGTGCCCACTAAAATATAACTTATAAGTGCCAACAAAATGAAAGTACGATGATTTGAGTTACGGAGTACATCGTTTTGACATATCACTGTTCAAAAAATAGAAAAAATATAAACACTTTTGTTTTACATATTGCTGCCGGCACTAATCTACAAATGTACACAAGGATTTGAAAACTTACATAAAACAGTGACATTTCAGAATTGTGCACACACAGATCTCACAACCCTCTAGATCTAGAGTGGATTGTGCAAAGGCATACGACAGTAACGTGATTATCTAACTTGGAAAAGACAATATCGTTTACAGCTCACAAGAATCCGACCTTCCAAATATGATGTAGCGGTTATTGGCAACACCGTCATAAGCAAAATCTCTAAGGAACCTACACGAAAAAATACCCACGGTGAGAGGGATCAGCATGGAGCATTAGATATGAAAAACCAAGGAACAATGCTAATGAGCTTAAACAGGTGTTGGTGCATACAGAGGAACGATCTTAAAGAAGAGGGCGAGCTGAGGAAATGGCAGGTCAAGATACTCCATTATCTTGAGGACCGCTTCAGACTTGATGAAAGACCTAAACAGAGGAAATGACTGTTAGAAGAAAGATAGATATATCATATATGCATAATGTTCTATCCAGCACTTATGAAACAAAAGAATTAGGTAAAGAAGCAATTGAACTCGATTTGTTATCAAGTAGAGAAATATACATAACGGGAAGGATACCAGTTCGAGTGTGAGCAACTTTTTTCGCATCAAAGAAGGGTGGGCTTTTGACACAGTTATTTGAATGTGGAGGAAGAGTTACAGCAAGAGATATCAAACCAGAGGGACGGGTGATATTTATCCAAATTGAGTATTGGGCTACAGACTTAAGTATCCTGTGTAAGTGTAATAGATTGGAAAAGAATTTCGATTTAACTCGCTGCTAGGCTAACATAGAACAGAGATGGCAACAAATTCACGGAGCAAATATGCAAGATTAGAAGCTGATCGACCATGAATAAAAAATCTAATCAAACCAAACCTGTCCTTCTCTACAAGCACAACGCTGGAGATGTCGTCGGGAGCCCTCCCAGACCTTCGCAGGAGCATCCTGCCGGCATCACTCTGCAGTGCTTCGTACCTGATCCTTCTGCCACCGGAACCACACAGTTATAAACACAATTGACGACAAGAGTAATAAGTGAGAACAAAAGAATCAATCGCAGATGATTCAGATCGTCTATTTACCCTTTGCGGTCAACATCTCGAACGAACCTGACGCCCCCGTTGCAGAGGTTGCAGACGCCTGGTGACGGGAACCAGACAGCAGCAAGCAAGTCCAAGCTCATTGATTAGACAGCCGTATGATAATAATATGGAAGTAAATCTCAACTCCAAATATGTTCATAGCAGATAGCAGTGCCTACCGTCGAACAGCATGATAGGCCGGGTGTCTTCCCGGAAGAAGTCAGCGGTAGCTTCCACCCAATCCACGGTCCCATCGTCGCCCATGGTGCCGGGGCTGCTCACTTCCGGGGGGCTCGAGAGAGCCGCCGCAAAGACATGGCGCCGCGGCCGAGCTCCCCACCTGCTGGCAGTCGAGATGGCAACTGCTGGACGACGAGGCCGTTCTCCGATCGCTGAACGGGCGGGGACCAGCGGCCCTGACCCGGACACTGAAGCCATTGGCAAATTGGGCAGATACCCGCACAGTCGGTTTTGCCACGCCACTCGAGCCACACAGGAGCGAATCCTCGCTTTAAACTTCTCACTGGGCCACGTATGACTCTATCCGCTCCACACATTCGAAACAATTTTATGAAATGGTGCACCGAATTTGCAATGTAAAGTTATACGTCAAACTCTCGTATATTATTATCCTGCTACATCTTTACCAAACAGGCCCTATAAAAGAAAATCGTCCGCTATACCTAACTGTCCCAATTATCTGAGCAGTACCCTGTATGATGAGTGATGAGTAATAATCATGGCCCCACAATAAATTAATCCCTACAAAAAAGAGTTGATCTATTTCTTTTTGCAATGCACAAAAATATTGATCCTCTTACATATCAGCCGGATGGCAATTTCAAGAAAAGTTTATACACATCATCGTGGGATTATTAATCATAATATTACTTAAAATTCTATGGAGACGTCACCAAAATATCTACATTAGAGGAGGGCAGGAAGGTGCAACATAAAGTTGATGCTCCTATTACACCGAGTTAAGAGGGAAATTTTAGATCAGGTGGAAACTGAAAATATACAAAATGGAGCACGACCTATGGACGTAGATTCCACAAATAAGCACAGGGCTATGAAGACCGAACACAAGATCATTTTGACTAATGATATTATGATAATCAATTTAGTTTAAAACAGATCCATACTTAGATTTTATAGCAATTTAGTTGATGTAGGATGATCGTGGCCTTTAAAATAGTTATTTGAATAGTATTATAAGGTTATATTATTTTCCTTGTGCTTTAGGGGTTATTTGATATTTTTTTAGTTAGTTTTCTAAAGTTTATGGTTTAGTCTCAAGTTAAGTACTTGTCTAATTAGTTGGGTTTAGACATTGATATATAGATTTTGTAAGGCTCTTTCAAAAAATAGACTTGATGATTACTTTAAGTGAATTCCTTTTGATTAATTTTATCTAGTTTAGATTTTGACAATTAATTTAGATTTTAATCAGTAGGTTTCACATAATTAGCGACAACATTTACTTAACATACTAATTGTAAAATAGAGAGAATGTTTGCTGGTAATTAAAATTTATGTTAACCGTACAAAAAAGAGGAATTGTGTTCCTCTACGAATTATTCTACTTATTCAAAGGTAGAGAGTTGTCGACCGAAATAACGGAGACAAGGTAAAGTGCAAAATATGTCGTTTATCATTTTTTATGCGTGCATGATGTCTTCGTTCTACGAGTAATGTTGTCTATCATTTTTTTGTAATCATCTTTTGTTTCATTTTATGTTTTTCTAACTTCAGTGTTTTCTAAATGTGTCTGTATACTCGTGGTTGTTGATGGTATGGATTAATCTATCAATTGTTAGCTATTTGAATTTTATATTCTCAACTTAGTATTTACGCTGTTGATTATTTGTGTCACTAGTGCCAAGTTCATGTTCAAATTGCATTTTATTCTACTTTCATAAATTTGAAGCATAAATATTAAAATTATTCTCTTCTTGATATAAAACCTACTTTGGATATTAAATTTGTTTGATTCTGAAATTACTGTTACCGACTTACCGTGCACATTTGTATTTTTAATATGTTTTGACCTTTTATTTTATTTCCTATTAGTTGGGAAAGATAGGGACATAATCTAAGTGCACGTCCCACCTTTAGAGTCTGACTTCAAATCGATCACATCACATATCAACTCATGGGGGGTCCATCCCCCAAAACTGGGGAGGCCCCCACTTGACCTTAGTCCCCATGAGGTTTTTAGTCCGGCAGTGGTTTATGTAGGTGTAAACATGACCAGGGTCACATAGGGGTGCATGTTTTGGGTACATAGAACGTCTTTAGAGATAGATAGCTCAACCCGGGAAACCAAATCATGGAACTGTCCCTAGTCATGTCCGTAGTAACAATGTATAAGCAAAGAATTATGTACTGGATTGTCCATCAATTGGACATCCGTTTCATCTAAGGCTTTCCCACTTGTGGGAGTTCTAATGTTTAAATTTCTACAAATGACCTATACTCATGAGATGATTTAGTATCATTTCAACTAGTTGATCCAACGACTGTCAAGCGTATTAATTGTCGCATAACATATTGATAATTAATTAAGAATCTAGTTAGAAATTTTGGTTGTCGGTTGGATTTGTTGAGTATTGTGTTGAATCATATTTTCATGCCATGATGTACATGCAATGTTCGTCGTGGATGTTTGATGTTCGTATTGCTTCTCTCATTCCTCGTTGACCTCTAGCACCTCTTCATTGCATATTGTGGACTATGGTCACTCCCATATTTCTTCTTCAAATCTATTCTAGTTTTGAGATTTGTGTGTATATTTTGATTTCATTTAGTTTAATCATTTTGAATTAACATCAATTGTGCTTTCATTCATTCAAAAATTGAACTAGGAAGACTAAAAAATAGACTGTCAATAGTTTTCCCCATTCAAGACAAGGTCTGAGGCATGGTAGATAAGACTTTGATTACCATACTTCCTTGTTTTAAGGCAACACTAATTAGATGAAAATTGTTTGCTTGAGCCTGGCTTGAAGTAGATTGCTTTGGAAATAATGTTGTTTACCAAGTTGCTAATTTAAAAAAGGCTTAATTGAGGAGTAAATAGGAGTCAGGTTATAAAATCTTGGGAGATTCAACGAGAATCATGGCTTTGTCAAGCCAAAAGAGCACAAAATGTCTTATTAAAGGGCTTAAATGCCAAAAATTAAGGGGTTTTCGGTTTGAGGGTCGACCGGTTAATAAGGCCCCGTACATGACATATGGACATCATATTGATCTGTACAAGGGACCAAACCTAGGTAGAACACAAACTTGATCCATGTCTTCCCTAGTGTAGAAGTGCTAGAGTTTAAGGGAGGGAGCGAGATGTTGTCACACACCTCAACATGTGGGGCGCATGGGTGGCATACAACCTAGCCTAAAAAAGGGGCTCCTCCTTTTGGAATGTAAACACAAAACATTTACCTTCCAAGTGAGTCTAAGAGTGCAAGCTATACAGAGCCTGACAGGAAGCCTATGTGGTGTGTGGGAGTCTATGGAGTGCGCTAGAGCTGTGGTGCAGTGTAGGTGAAGTAGCTTCATGCTTCTATTCAATAACAACTAAAACACTCTTCTGGTGTGATTTTATCCTTGTTTTGGCCAAGGAAAAATTGTATGTTATATTTTATTTTTTCTTATAATTACTCTTACATATTCTTGTTGGTAGGTATTTTTATAGAAGATCTTTTAATAGATACACCTGTCACTTTTCTTAGTTTTGGGTTTTTGCTAAATGTCGGTAGTAAAGTAGAATTTTTTATGTAATATTTTTAGACTTTTCACTCTATCTAGTCCACCTTAGATCCTCAATAGTATTTAAATAATGTCTATTTGTTCCTATTTTCACCATCCTTTCTATATTTTTTCTTTTTCTAGTAGGTCGAAGGAATGTATGCTCTTCATGTTAGCTTAAGCCTTGTGAAGATGTTCACTTCACTATAAAGCTTAACCTGTTCATGTTTATGCCGGCCTCATCTCATTTTTCTTTGTTAGTAGGATTTGAGGAACATTTGACTGTCCTTGTTTTAATTTGATTCATTTTGCTTTTGACTTGCGAGTAGGCTTTAAGGAATGCCTTCTCATCCATGTTTAATTGAGCCTTGTCTCATTTTCTTCTTTGCAAACAAGATTAAGGAATGTCTTTATGTCCCTATTTATCAACGTGGTCTGGTCTTCTTTATCAAAATCCCACTAGCTTGATCACCATTGTCATGCATATCAAGAGGGTGAACAATGCTAGGCTGCTGGAAAGCAGGGCAATGGTCTGACACCAACATCAACTCTACTCAACACTATCAACAAAAATGCCCCTAGATAAATAGAATGAGGCTCAAGAGTAAGATATAATTTCAATTAAACCCAAATTGTATCTTTGAATGCTTCCCATTCTTTATTCAGGTTACTTATGTTTTTTATTGAACAAAACCAATATATGCCTTCTGTTCATGTTATGGGCTTCTTGGTGTTGGACAAACATCCTAAATCCATTCTATACAAGGACAAGATGGGTTGTGATATAAGATTTTACTATCCAGCAACCTCCTTACTTTTCTCAACATTCTTTGTTAGGGCATCACATGATTGATTTGTGTTCATGAACAATGGGCCAAACTGTGTCCCTATTTTAGCCTCCTTAAAAACATGGAATGTGTGATGTTTGATAGCACCAGTTTCCAGGAATTTACTGATTCTCATTCCAACTTCTGAACTAGATGATGATTGTCAAGGTAGAAGAAAGCTTTCTATAATTGAGACAAACACCTTTCACTTAGAATTTGGCAAGATGACTCTATTTCCTAGAGAGTTTACTGCATTGATAAAACATCATTTTCGTGGGACCAAGATACTATCTTTTTCTAGTAGATTCTTAAAGGATATAGATACTTATTTTTAGGAGTATTGCCCTATGGTCTTTGGGCGGTCATGGGACTATCGTGAATATATAGGGGTTGGAGCTTTTTTCCAACAATAATTGGACCACCCGAGGGGGTCAACTAATTGTCAATTCATACTTTTCATGTGTTCATATTCAATGGGAATTCATTGACACATTGCTTGTCTTCACATTGTAGTTCACTTGGAATTGATGCCACTTATACAAGGGCGATCCAACAAATGGGTTCTTAATGCATAGCCTTGGGCATTTCATCATAAAGGATCTAGTCAATGATTGTGTGGTCCCCATTAAGTCTTGTAATGGCTTCCTGTCCATTATAGTGGTATCAGAGCCACATCAATTTATGGCGTATCTGGGATTTAAATAGATATGATCGGGTTTATTTTATTGCATACAATGTGAATATTGAACCGGTTAATGTACATATCTGATTAATTACCACATACGCTCCACAAACGGATGTTATATATGATATATGATATATGATATATATATATATATATATGCAATTTACATGTGTTGGTTTTGATTATGGATGTGAAGCATGGTTATGGCCAATTCCCAAGATCTTTGTGTGCATAGTTGTGGTTGTTTACTCATGTTGTTACTTGGCTTGTGTATTGATCCCCTCTATTCCATCCAAATGTAAATTAATGCTCAAAATCCTATTTCCCTTGAATGTAACTCAAGGTTTTCCCTTTGACTATGTAATAAGAAATATGATAGTTTTAATTTGTGATTCGTCATGAGAAGACATTCTACACAAGACGAATCGACCAGTTCATGAGACGAACTGACACTACGAAAAATATGGTCTTTAACTACAAAAAAAATTAGTAGCGAAAATCCCAAAATTTGTAGCTAAAAGTTTTGGCTACATTTATCCTTACATTTAGAATATGAGGCTAATACCCGTGTAGCTAATTGTTTAGGCTACATTTTTCAAAGTTGTAGTTAGTTATTCCTCTGGCTACAAATTCATATGTAACCCTAATTGTAGGCAAAAAACGTCCTTACACATAAAAATGTAGTTTCCATTGTAGCTAAATATATGACTACAATTCAATTTGTAGCTATGATATGTAGGGAGAGATGACATTGGTTACAATTTGTATATGTAGTTCATGTATAGAAAAAATTAGCACTTACTACACATGTAATTTAGCTAGTGTGTAGTGAAAGACACCATGTACTACACATACATATGTAGTTAGAGACATTATGTATCCAGTGAGTCGCTTGCCTATATAGAGGGGGTTTCAAAAAGAAAAAAGTTAAAAGTTAATCAAGACCGAGTTTTTCTTACAATGTCAACAATGATACTTTTATTTATATTTTCAAAATGAGTACACATGGGGAGGACATTAATCTGGCCCATGTTTTACAATATGTATGGAAAAAAGATATATGTATACAATATCTTCTTCTGACTGCCTCTATCCACTGCAGACTCTATATACCACATGATCATGAGCATCTTCTTCTATTTTGATTTTTCTTTTATATCAATTCTGCCACTTGTTTCTGCCACTTGTATCGTCAATGAATATGATAACATTGATAAACTCATAAGAAGAGAAAGACTACTAAGGTATTGCTCTTGTTGATTGAAAATAGAGAACTTCTCCGTGCTATGCTTCTGATTGGCCATGGGAAGCTCCTGTAGTTGATATTGATATTTATGGAGATTCTTGAAAGACAAATCATTCTCGTCAACAACTGGCAGTTCCAACCGGTCCCCAAGTTTGAGGTTTCCATATATCTCAGCATATACTTTGTGAATCTGAGACTATATATTGGATAAATCCTTTGTCCTCTCTTCCTTTTGTTGTGGCAGTTGTTCCTGTACAAGAGATATGGTAGCAAGCTATAACTTAACCTGAAGTAACATAATTTGTGTTATGTGGGTGAAAGTAAGAGAGTATGCCACTAATTTTGAGAAAAACATGTGTACTGGAACAAACCAATGAAATTATTGCATAGTTTACCTTTCACATGTACACGAACACCAGTTTATGATACTCCAATCAAGGTTATGAAATGGGTTATTTTGACTAGGATGAAGATGATACAAAGGAATTCTCTACAATCATTCTTGGCATCAAATAACCTGACCTGCAAAAAAGTCATAGTGAATGATCATGTTGCTTTACTAAAAGTTATACATATCAGAATTTATACAAAACATAGTTATATATGAGTTATAATGGCATCATTGTTTACCAACAACTATTGTGGCAATATCATAGTTTAGTGGTGAGCTTGTTACAAGATGATCCAAGATGTGTTACTTTTACATTCTGGATCTATAAAAGGAGGTGTGGTTTCTAAAATAGCATAGTTAAGTGGTGAGCTTGTTATAGAGGGACAACCACAACACAATGCCTCAACTGGTGGAAAGGTCAATTTCACCTATTGGCCTGCATCATCTAGCATTCTGGAAAATGCTAACATGTTCCAACAATAGTAAAAAAAGGACAAGAAATTCAAGGGTATCCTTCAACTAGCATTTGCACAAAGTATTTGATGTATCCTGAGAAGTCACAATCCTGCAAGCACAAACAAAATGAGACATTAGTGTGCTTCACTCGATGAAAGTTAAAAGCCAATGAGGAAAGCACAACTTTTTGACAAATATAAGCATCAAGTATTGACAAATACAAACTCAAGTTTATAACTTCAATAATTCTCTTAACAGATCTTCATAGCAAGCAATACAATAGGAGTTCTTCTTTAACACAACCCAAAATCAAACCTGAATTAGCCAGACCAACATGTAGATGCTCCAGTAGTAATGAAAGCTCAGATGGACCATTGCATATGTGCTTCCAAAAAATAGCCCAGCTACTAAATGATGGAAAGTTCCTCAATTCAAGAAAAATACAACACATGTCATCAACTTCAAACTAAAAGGAGGAGAAAATGCTAAACTAGTTCTCTACATGAATGAACCACCAACTCGATATAGAGAACCTAAAGCATTGTCATATGCAGAAGAAATGTCATACCATTAAAACTACACAGAGTCAGACATATATTATTAGAACACAGGCCACTTTTGCCAACATATAAAGAATACACAAGATAAGATGGTAGCCATCCAGTTTGTAGTGATAATGACAAAAGCTAGAAGCATATTCTCTTTCAATGCACCCATGCTAGAAGGAAATGGCAGTAGAATGACATCAAAGACATAATCATGCTAGAACAAAATGACAACAGAATGACACCAAAGACATACTCATTATAGGAGTGTGAACATCATGAACTAGAGTTTTAGAACCAAAAAACATCTACCTCTTACCCTCAATCGTGGTCTTGAAGTATTTGAGCTTCATCACAAAAAAAAGTCACCACTTGGAAGGTCTTCTTTTGGATTGCCACTGCAACCAGTTGTGATTATCCAACACTTGTTGTTGTCAAGAATGACTGTGTCGTTCAAATAATTTCTTAGGAACTATATTGTTCTGCAAAATCTTCTCGTAGTGTATGGAGATTCTGTAAGACCAATATTCTAGCTCTTAATGATTGTAAATGTCAATTCTGACAAGGAATTGCAATCATTAGTAGTTAATACCCCACTTCAGACAAAGAAATCCATTAAACAAATTTTGAAGGCTACTTAGATGGTTTTGAATGGGGCTATTAGGTGAGAAATGGCACTTGAAGATGCATGTACTAGACAATCAGCAAAAATTGCTCATATGCATCGTCTGTTCCAGCAGTATAAGCATGAACGTGAAAGCAGTGTGATAGTATAACATATATAGGAAGATAATTTCTTTTGCCTAGAGGGCCTAATGGATAGCATTATACCATCTGACTATTACATGGAAAAGGTGCCCATGTCTCTCATAAATGAACAGAGGATCTCAAGGTAGAAATATAAGAATCATGCAAACCCTATTGAGAATGAATATTGAACTGAGAGTTGCTCAGGATGAGATTGATAGATATTGGGAATATTTTTACTTAGGAGAAAGAGACAGTTCAGCATGAAGGTCTTTACCTTCCAGATAGTTGTTTTAATAGTTAGAATAGCAAAAGGGACAATGGTTTGACCACTAGTCCTACCACCTAGTGTAAGCACAATTCAGCAAATTGTAACTCACACTGGTTTTCTTGGTTCAAAAGACAAGCTAAATATGTAACTATTAAATAATGATGTTTACCAAAGGACCCAAGAAACAAATAGATTTGAACAACAAATCTGAGATTTATGCAAAGGAATACACAGATTCAGACCAAATTTCTGCATCAATTTTAGAGTATGATAATTAGTACCTGGGATGTACTCAACCTCTCAAGTGAATAAGTAGTTCCTAGGTTATACTCAACCCATCAAATAATTCAACTTTACCATTTGAATTGGTGGTCATCATAAATCAGTTCTCAATACTCATTTTAATGTTGACAATTAGTGAACATATTTAGTTACCTCTTGACATGATAAGTTGTACAAAATCTATGAATCTATGAATAAATTTTGTGAACACGATGAGATTGTACCTGCATTTGCAGATAAACCAAATGGTCCAAAATGGATGGGGCTCCAGCTATATTAAGCCACTAACAATAAAATAAGAAGACTGATTCTTCATTGGGCCAAATAAAGTCTAAATGAATTAACAACATCAATCAACCATAATTAGATAATACTTTAACTTTGCTTGAAGGACTGTCCATTTCACAATAAGCAATTGTCCCTATAGAACATGTTATCACTATTGACACACTAAGAACTACAGTGCAGCAGAATACCTGCTACAGAGGAATAACTTTGCTCTTAATAAGCAGAGCCCAGTAGAATACGAACATTACTGCCTTATGTTTACAAATAACATAGCAACAAGTAAGCTCTTATATACAAACATTACTACCTGCATATATAGCTTCTCCCTATATATTCTTCTTATAGTGTTAGGCACATTTATATCTAACACCAAGTTGTTAGTATATTGCATGTACAGTTAGCCTTTCTTTCCACCCTTATCAAGTGCACTTAGCTTCAACTCCTAAGTGACAAATATATGTTGTGATTCATAACAGAATTAGTTTGAACTTGTAGTATAAAGATTTAACAACAGACTCTCATATTTTAAGGTTCATCAATGGAAAACTCCGTACTGCAAATGGAAAAATCCACCTTCATCATATTTTGTTGTACTATAGCAATTTTCTTTGCATATTAACCAATAATAAAAAATATTTAACTTCCATACTACCCATCTCTACTGCAAAGTAACACTGTCTGTATGTCTCCATGAAACTCACTAACAACTCTTATCCTAAAGATATCATACACATAAATACATCACATATTCAACTAAAGGCCTTCAACTCTTCACAAGGTAGTAATATACAATAGAAAACCAATATGATTATCTATTGAATAAAAAACAGACGTTGCACAGCAGATCACAACACCTCATGAGTGTCAAAGAAATGTTCAAACCTGAAGGAATCCAACTCGGGATAACTCTGAAATAGTATATTCAAAGATGTAAAAGATTTGGATGTACATAAACAACCATTTGGAACCAATAATAGCCCCTGCAAAATTAGTTAGAGTTAATTCGGTTTTTATCTTACATTGTAGTAGAAGAATGGGTGTTTGGCACGATATTTTCTGCCTGAGAATAAGTTTAGTTCTAAGATAACAAGTATATATCATAGATTAATCTTACCTTACACCCCTAAGAGTATGTGCTGGGTGCAATCACCATTATGTTGTCCAAAGTTTAGCCCCTCTTAGTTAAGATTGATACAACTCATCCTCCCTAAGTTTTGTGAAAAGATCACAACACTATTATCCAATACACATCATTTTCTACATTTCTCATTGCAGCAGTCTGACAAAATGGGATAATGGAATAATTTAAAATGAGGTAAATGATGGCTCAGGTTGTTTTCCCGCCATTTAATTGAACAACCTACAAGTTCTCAAACCATTTCAAGTTTAGAAGTGGTACAAACTAGTGGCCTTGCTCAAGGTTTGTGAGATGCTAACATTATAATCTAGATATCACTATACACTGCCAAGTCTTTTCATTGAAATAAACAGAAATAAAAGTCTGCAACTTCCATTTCAAGACAATACTTCACTGATATATTACTTCCTATATAAATCTGGAAAAACAATGAGACATAACAAAAATGACTCTGGGCTTGTGAAGTTTCGTGAAAAAATCATAGAATGTTGGTATTATATAAAATATTATGCTACCATTGAGAGGAAAAATATGTGCATGGTGTAAGTAAATCATAAAATAGACATCTCAGAGGATTTAAGCATCGTCCTGGTATGATTCAAGAAGACATACTACATGTGGATAAAGCTTGATGCCTCTTAAGAAATGAATGATGCTGTTGGAGTAGTTTGGGTTCATAAAGAAATAGATACAAGAGAAGTAAAAAGAAATCCCAAACCTCGAATGATTTCTTTACTTCCAAATCTATCCCACCATGCCAACCAAAAAAAGAGCAATTGTTCTCCTTCACCTTTTGGAGAACCATTATTGCAGCAATGCCTCCAAACCTCACTAATGATTAGGCAAATTTTGTTTAATAGAGTCAGATTCTTTACCAAAATCATATATACAGCAAGATCAATCTCATTGAACCTGAAAAGACAATCCAAATTATCATCAGATAGTCCACAAAAGATGCATGAGGGACCCTCCCCCCAAAGTCAAAGGGAATATTGGGTTTCAAGGTTACAATGTTTGAGTGAGCATGAACCAAAAGAATTGGATCATAGAAGGCCAAAAAAGACAATGGGAAGGTAATATTGAGAGGTACAAGAAGATTATTTTAGTTTAGATAGTCATCTCACAGAGAACATTACAAAGTCAAAATTGAGAGCTCTTACCACAATCTGAAAGAATGGGCAAGCACTAAACCCAGATCTCTGAGACACCTTGTTGAGTTACTCCTTGTGTCTAGCGGGACAGTTAAGTCCTTTTTATGATTGTGTTGTGGCTATCTGTCATGTCCGAGGAGGATTCCCTTTCTACTATGGAATGCCAATCTATCAAATGCTCTAATATATATATATATATATATATATGGATCATAAGAATCTATGGAATATAGCAGCAAGCATAAAGTAGTCCAGTTCAGGTCATCCTACTGCTAAAGCATACTCCTATGGATCAGAACCTATGGAAATATAGAAGTAGATAAAAATTAGTCCATTTGACATCTTCCTATTGTTCTTATGGGTTTAGGGACTCATTTATTGTAACTAAATATATATATATATATATAAGTTATGTGTTTACAAAGGAAATAACCAATTTGAAGGGTTCCATAGATATCTGGCCATTTATGATTCAATAGCAGAATCATGAGAAAACTTGAATAGAGATAGCTCTGCTTGAAAAAGGCACGCAGTAGCAGAATCATCCTGTTGGTGTATAGGATGGCCAACATATCAATGGGATCTGATGAAGTTGGACATTGTGAGATTGAACATGTAAATGGCCAACATGTAAATGTCACCCACCAAATGATCTATGATGTTTACAAGTCTTTTAAACCAGCACCTGGTGTATAGGATGGCCAACATGTAAACCAACACCTTCCTTCTTCACTATTGGTAAACTAGCAAGAACTTATAGCTCTCCCAGATCTTGTTATCCGTCCAAGCTCCAGTAGATAAATCAACATTTTTGAGTAATTCATGCTATTTATCTACGGGTTGATGCACCTACAGAAAACAAGACCAGAAGGGAACATACTCCAAATTTTCCTCCAAAGTGGTGAGCGCCAGCTGCTAAGTTTGTAATCAAAGGGGTGATCATCATCAGCAGAATACCTCTCATTCCTACACATTCTTCAGTAGCAAATGCAAAGGGATGAGCCTATATACGTCTCCCAACATGCTTTCAATAAGAAGGCCTTGTTGGTGAGGATCATAATAGGAGTTGAAGATAATAGATGAGGACATCCAAAGGAAAAAAATCTTACATTGCACATTCACCCTCACAACTTATATAAAGGAACTGAATTTATCAACTGGAGAAAGCATTATCATAAAAAGAACATCAGTAGGGGAGAAAGAATAGCATGACGAATGGGTTTATATAGAAGACATTTAAGGTACCTTTTTATCTAAGGAAGCCACAAACTTGTCGGTCCAAGATACGGAAGTATAATTTCTGTTGGGGACTAAATTGTTTTATGGCAGTTCCTACACGATGGACTAATGACCAACAATAATATAGCTAAGAGACAATTCACATCAGTTAAACAATGCTCAAGGTGTGAAGCAGCTGTAAAAACATGCTTACATGCCACATGAGACTGCATAATGTGGGAGGAGATTCATATTACAGATGGAGTGAACATCTTTATGGAGAATGACATAAAGGAATGTGTTTCCAAGAATCTGAAGAAAAAATAAAAAAAGGTGCAATAATTGGTAAATGCAGTTTGCCAATGATATTTGGCACGTTTGGGAAATGATAAACTAGCATTTATTTTAGAATTTACAGCATACATACAGGCAAGCCTATGTGAACATCCTACAACATGCGCAATATATATCATTAAGATCACATAGAATATTGGTCCATTATCTAGAGGGTTATCATAAAGTGACATATTATGTTATACATCACCACACTGGAATCTAAAAGATATTCCTCTTTCCTTATATTTCTACAAAGAAATTTGATGCCACCATGACACAGAAGGCAAAAAAGATTTAAAAAAATTAGGAAGATATGAAGACATAAATTCTTGAGTAATACTGATCTAGAAGATACCAACAAAAATATAGTAACCTACAGGGTGATGCCTCACCTAGCTTCTCATGCATGTCTAACTCCTAAGCATTTTTGCTTCTAGACAGTAAAAAGAAAATAGTCAAATGTATAGATTAGATGAAAGTAGAAATACAAACCAGTGTTGTATGAGGATAATATTCAAAAGATCTGCTAAGATAGTCCACACATTTGTGTTTCCATGCCTACAAGAAAAACAGAACAAAAATGAATGGTTATAGCCAAGTTATGAGATGTGTGATATGCATTACTATAATATAAACATCACTAGATTATAGGTTTGTTCCTATAAAATATAACTTGTAAATAAATATAACATTTTTTTTGCAAATATAAGTACTCAAAAGGTGAAATATACCATCCATAAATACTTTATACTATCTGAAGAGTTGATATAGTATTTTGAAATCTCTGAGTGAATACATGTCCAAGGAATCAAATGACTTCAATAACACCAAATCGACAGTATAAACAGTTCGGGGTACCTTGAGCCTCCATGAATTTGGGTACCTTGAACCCAAATCTTAAAATGGATCCAGACATTACGTTAACCAGTCAGCCATACATTACATCAACTAGTTGGCCAGATTTTCCAAGTTTAGCAAATGTAGTGTACAAGTCAAGTATGATAACCTGAAATCGATGCAAGCATAATATAGAATTAGTAACAAAATAAGATTTTACTTTACCATCTTGTCCATTTTTTCTTTTTCTTTTTCACTTCATACACTTCTAGTAGACTCCTCCACTCTTGCAGATGGGGTATGGAAAATCGTAATGGGTATGGCAAATCGTAACATACAGAGAGAAATAGGGCATATGCATATGTTATTCGCCAAGACAAATGCCACCCAAGAACTAGATCATGTACTTCAAATGTTTTAGAAAGGGACATTGGAAGCATGGATGTAGGGGAGAATGGCTTGCCCGATGTACATCCAGTAAGGTCATCGTGCATTTGGATGTCCAATTTTAGGTTCTTCCATGCCCTGTATGCAATTAACAAAAGTCAGAGCTGTCTCCGCAGGCCATGCGAGTGTGTGGACTAATCGCAGACTCTATACTGATGACAACTAGTGATTCTCAAAGCTACAAAGCAACTAGTGATTCTTTAATCTAATGTATTGTTTTGCACATGTGATGCCTAGCCATGGGAATTTCCCACCGCAAAGAATTGGCATAGTGGAAATTCTTGATGTGCAGTCATGTCTGGCCACTTGTAGTGGAATTTAAAGCAATAAGTCAGATTCGAAGATGATTGACGTTTCATATTACCTATTATGCAGATGACCATGACTCCATGTTGTTCACCATTAGCTCCCAGACCCATTGCCATACGAACATATGTATCATAAGGTAAATGGATGACAGTTGCAGAGATGACGACTTACCAACTTACCAGTATATCCAGATCTATATCCCATTATTTCTGACCTTAAACAGGATATGTCGTGGTATAGCAGTCATGAAAATCCTCAATCACCTCACTACAAAGTTGGAAACCATGTATAAGTTGGGATAAGATTTTACAAATACTCCTCATTGAATGTCATTGGTTAATAGACAAGTAATTTGTATCGAAAGTGGGGTGCATATAAGATTTGCTAGTTGATTTGAAATGTAAAAAAATACAAAATCTTAATACATTTCATAAAAAAATGACGATGGATAGATTATAGCATAAAATACTAAGGATGTCAATATTGAAATAATTCTTAACTTGAGGTTCATCTGGATGAATGTCGATCCAATTAAAGAAGAATATGGTTTCGCAAAGTACACCATCGGAGAAATGAAATGTTGCTATAATTATTATAATACAACTTTTACCCAGTCACATCATAATATTTGAATTATAAAAATGGTTCATATATGTTATAGTAAATCTCATAAATTAAAAAATAGAAACAGAACTAAACACACCTATGAGAAATAGACATGGGAAAATTCAAGGCAAGATGGCACACTCATATTTCTTTATGCAATTATGTAGTTTGTACTTAAATATTAACTCACACTGCAAGTGACATCGATAATTGAACACTAAAGATATTATATAGACTTTATATACCTTAAGATATAAAATGCTCAGTTAACTTTTATACGATATCAAATTGTTCAAGAATATCAAGTGACAACGCCTATGCAATGACCGATTCAGATAATTTTTTGAAAACTCCATATTCGTTGTCTTAGGTGCAGCTCATTGGAGTTCATAGTTTGGTATTGTTGTGGGTTTCTAAGATAGTTGTTCAATTGATCTATGATGAGGATGTATAATGGGTTACATGGGATTTTTCAACAAAGCACAAAGATCTGCTTCTTAAGGAATTATTTGTAAACACCAAAACCAGATCAAAACAGTTATAATTTTCGAAGTGCTAAGGAAAAATCTACAAGATAGAATAGAATTATCAATGGAAAATATATAATACGTAATCCACATGAGAACATAAGGGTTGAGTTGATCTATCAGTTCAAAAAATGATATGTTGCTACTGCAATTTCTCTTCAAGTTGCTGCTTAAGATCCCACTCTTTTTCATGTATGGCATTTGATCTGCAAATTATATGAACCGGAAAAAGAATTCAAATCCATGCATACCTATTGGGTTTCTAATATTATAACTAAACCAGAAGCTGTGGGCTACAAGAAAAAAAATGAAACCAAACATGTATACAACCTAAAATAATTTCATATTGTATTTATACGATCATTTCACATCAGCAGGCAGTTGGACCCTCCACTTGTTTTGAATATCTGTGTATGATATGTTGTAGAATATCACATGTCTCATCTTACATCACAATTTTAATATCTTATTGTCTATATATGTATAGCCGACCCCAACATAGTTGGGACTGAGGCTTAGATGATGATTGTCTATATATGTATACCCTACCCCAATTTAGTTGGTTCTTTGTTTAAGATCACTCCCTGTTGATGCCCTTCTCTTTTTTTTGTTATCGCTAACTAAGTTATCAAAAGGTCCACTTCTTATGGTGTTTGTAGTTTATTGCTTCTAACACAAGTGCCTAAGATGGCTTGGACGTTCTTTACGTTCTAAGAATTTACATAGTCCCTTTATGAAATGAATAAAAAATATACATTACTTCTTATTTGTAGAAATCTTCAAGGATCCAAAATCTTTACAACTCATATTTCAAGTGTTTCAAAATCATCGACTAGAGAGTCTATGTTCAATCATGGTCCAAGCTTCCAGCCACTTCCTAGTGGAGGCTATAAACATGTTCCCAATTTTGTTCCATCTCCTTTAGGGGAAAGTATTTGGAATTCATATTGCATTTACCATCAGCTTATATGCACATGAGTGTCCCAACTACTTCAATGGGCACTTTTTAATCCCACCATATTGTTAAATCTAGTTCTTTGTGTTGTGTTCTGTAACAAATTGAGGCTGATCTATTCATGTTTAGGTGGTCGAGCCATTTCTCCTATTTTGAGCTTAGGTCAACACTATCATGATATGATTTTTAGGTGATCACTGTAAACTAATTCTCTTATTTAAGAATCACTACATTAAAGTGCTTGTATCAACACAAATTCAGATTTATTCTTGCAACTGAACACAAACATCATTACCAATCTTATTTAGAAGATGCTAGGATACCTACCTAGGATGGCAACATCATTTAAGTCAGTATAATGAATCTGCATATTCAAATTTTGATTTAGATTGAAATGGACGAATTTATCAGTGTAAACAAAAAAGAAGTCAACTTCAAATATACATGTTCTTCTATACTGGAGATATGGTATGATAGAAGTTTTAAAAAAATAAACATCAGCCCAGACATATGGTCAACAGTTATCAATCTTTGAGAATTGACAAGGAATGATATACCTTAGCATTAAAGAAACTAGTTGCTTCCTAGATATGCAGAAACATCTATACAGAGATGGCATAATGCTTTATATCTTTTCAAACCACACCAACTTCATTCCTGAATTTTTGGGCCTTTGAATGTATATTCAGAAGTAGTGGCATAATCTCTTTCGTCATGGTGAATAATTCCTAAAGCAGGGCACAAAATTGTGAAAAATGGCATAAAAGAGACCAACAATACAGACGATTGTGAGCAAGGAGACGAGCAGTCAGTTGTGATGTTTAAATATGCAACCATACCTGCAAGCGGGAGGCTTAAGGGCCTTGCATTGCTGCATGTTACGGAGAAAAGAATGTAGTCGGATGTAGGGAGAAGAGGGGGAGCTTTTGTTTGGAAGTGTGGGGCTAGGGATGGGAAGAGACCATCAGTTGGGATTATTGTGAGAAGGGAGAAGAGCAATCAGCTGTGAGGTTGACGGTGGCGACCAGGCATGCAGACGACACCAATAGGGGCCTCAGGCTGATGTATGTTGCGGAGAAGAGCATGGGATCGAGGGTGGGGAAGAAGAGGGTGTGAATGAAAAATTAGGCAAGACAACAACGATTTAGGATGAGGAGTGTGCGGGAGATGAAAAGGATTCACGCGAGAGATGAAAAGGGAGTCTTTTGTTTGGGTGAAATAGAGTGGGGTTTTAAAACTTGAAAAGGGAGTCACGCGGGAGGAAAAAACATGTTTTTGGTTTAGCTGAAATAGTGGGGGTGGAAAAGTTTTTATGTAGTCAAATTGTAGTTACTAAAAGAATATTGGATTGACTACATTTGTTTTACCTATATAATTATAATTTGTAAATAAAAGTAGTTTTAGCTACAAACAAAATATATGTAATCATATCAATTGTAGCTAAATCATCATTTTCTGGTAGTGTGATCAACTGGAGGGCAGAGGAGGCCAGGCGATAGGAGGATGAACTTGTCGAATGGTGGCCCAACTAATCAACTGGTGATGTCCATATTTCACTTGGACCTGAGAATCATACGACTGCTATAGGAGACCAACCGTCGACCAAGAGGTGAGCTGACCAGTTCAAGAGTTGAACTAATCAACCCAGATTGGTTCGAGCACAAATATTCATCAACAATAGGTTGCATATGATGTGGACCTTAGATGGTAGTAATTCCTTATGGCTCAAGGAGTTACAATAGAATGGACATAACCATCGCTTGTGTGTTTTATTATTGCATGTTTTCATTGTGGTTATAGCATGTATATGATATGTACCATAATTATGTGGTGATTGGATATGTATATGTATTTATATATAAAATCCCTCAATATAATATTAAGTCTTAGATGCTTTCCATAAGTGAAACACATGAAAAGCTTGATCGACCAAGCATAGGTTACACCAAAGTGTGGTGTATCGTCTATCTTATAGAAGTGTGATGGTAGGTATGTAGATCTACCAAAGCAGGGTATGTACTCTACCGTGTTGGCTTTTGGGTTCAGGCTTAACTAGTTGATGTTAATGGGATTAAGTACCTAGAATCATAAAGATGATTGTGACAGAGTTGTGCACATCATCTCGATGAATCCAAATTCATCATGATTTTCAGTCTCCATTTTGGGCCCAATTTGACTAAATACATTCGATTTTATTTATTAAATCTTACAAACTGCTACTTTCTCAATTTATTGGATTATCAAGCTCATTCACCAATTTCATATAATTTTCATGAAGATCATGTACAGCCAGCACATTCGATCCTGAGCATGCGATTTTAGCCAATCGGTTTGCCCTAACGATCCTGTGCATTCAGTCTTGACAAAACGGTCTTGGTCCATTCAGTTTGCATCCACACAGTTTACTCTTCTTTCTCCAAACAGTTTCACCTATACAATCCTCCTCACGACTAACAAACGGTCTTGAGACCGCGCAAGCCCAAACAATCCTTAAACCATGAGAAGCAAACAGACTCCAAACCGTTTGGGCGATCGACCATCAAAACCGAATGGACAACAAGACCGTGAAAGCATAATCGATCTCCAAAACCGATCAGACAAGACCGTTTGGATGCTGAGACCATTTGGATGTCGAGACCATTTGGACGCCAAGACCATTTGGATGTCGAGACCATTTGGACGCCGAAGACCGTTTGGACGCAGGAACACTGGGGCACAAAACCGATCGGAGACAACAAACCACGAGAGGCACAGACTATTAAGCAGTGATCGATCTCCAAACTGATTGGAGGCCATCGATCAACGAGACCGATTGGGCACACGACTGATTGCCCAAGACCGTTTGGGCACGCGTCAAAACCGTTAGAAGCCAAGACCAGTTGAAGCAACAGGGATGCAAGACCGTGACGAGATCTAAGACTGTGAAGAACCAGAGGAAACCAAGACCGATTGGAGGCATATTCCAAACCATTGGATGAAAGCAGCAGACCGAGAAGACCCTCACGGTCTCAAGACCGTGAGGAAGTCTCACAATCCCAAACTGTGAGAAGACTAAATGGTTTACAAAACCATTAAAGAAAAACTGTGAGGATATTAAACGGTCTCCAAGACCGTTTGGATGTGAGTCCTCAAACCGTTAAGAAAAAAAGCAAAATGGTCTTCCAAACCGTTTAAACTCAAGACCATGAAGAAAATACTAGCAGGTACAAACCATTCAAGACTCAACCCAAGCCTATAAATAGGACCAGCAGGGTCCTCATTCGAGGCATCAGACCCAGGACGTCGACTGGCTACCTGAACCCAGGTTCGGTCCACGTTCATCCACGCCATTGCCACTTCACCTGCTGCTCCTGCTGCGAGCAAGGAGGTCAAGACAAGAAAGAAGGTGGAGAAGAAGATCTGACTAGTCTACCTTGGTGGTTCTTCCTCCTCATCCAGATCTTCTCCGACATGACGTAGAAGACCGCATCATCTTCACCGAGCTGCGACTAACTCTTGCATCATGCTCATGGCAAAACCTTCCCTCTTTCTTGTTCTTCTTGTTTCTCACATCATGAGTGAGTAGTTCCTTTTCACTGGGGTGCGAGGACTAGCCCCGCTGCCCATGCAAGCATGTTCTCTTATTAAACATTCCATGGAAACATATATAACTTTTCATTTCGTTGTTAATCGTTAATGTTTGTGGATTGATTACCTGCTTGCTTTTATCTTATTCTTCCCTATGTTGCGAGAACTTCTATATGTAGGGTAGAATGTTGATTAATGAGGTTGACTCTCAAACTAGAAATAGAATGGGATTCCTTGAGGTCGTAAGTGTATGATCCGTGAGGGGATGAGCCATCTAGCCTACGGTGATGCTTCTGTGGCTTAAACATCCCTCAGGGAGGGCCATACTTCAGTTGGATATCTTTATCTTCATTGTGAATCATCGATGTTTGCTTGTAGATTCATCGTCTGCTTGCTTGTCGATTAGCATGGTTGACTCCCTGACTAGAAATAGAAAGGGATTGAGGTCGTAAGTGTATGATCTGTGAGGGGATGAGCCATCTAGCCCATGGTGATGCTTCTGTGGCCTAAACATCCCTCAAGGAGGGCCACAACTTCAGTTGGATATCTGTATCTTTAGAACCGTAAGTGCATGATCCGAAGGGTGACGAGACATCTGATGCCTAAGGTGATGCTTACACAAACCTAAACATCCCTCCGGTAGGGTTTGCAATAGTTCTATTTGAATAGTTATATCTTTCCTGGATGTTTGATGTTTGGATGTGTTTGTATGTGTTGTGGTGGTGAAACCCGGTACCATCCTAGCGATTCCATATCATTAATCTAGATCAACTTTAATTCTGCTCTTTACTTTCCTGCACTTAGTTTAATTAAACTCGACTCAATATTTGTTCTAAATATTAGCTTTACTTGAATTGGACTAGACTAGAAACAATTCTTTAAAATGTTGTCCCTTGGGATTCGATCCTTAATTATATTGCGATAAGATCCGTCTGCTTACGGGTGGTATTATTGCATGAGGTTTTGGTAAAAACTCAGGGATTTCAACCCCGAGTGAATTTGTTAGTACGATAATAAATCACGTCAAATTCTGGCGCCGTTGTCGGGGACAACAGAATCAGTTTAATCAAATCTAGTTCTTTTAAGGCTAATCTAGGATTTTGCTTTTTCTTTTGATATAATTGATCATTCACTTGAATTTGGTTCTACTCCGTCAATCTCACTTCTAAAAAATCTTTCCATCCCAGGTACCAACAAAGGCTAGTGCATGCACTGCTCAAATAGTCCCAGTCTCACTGCTAGCTTTGATCCTAAGATAGACATAACTTTTCGTCATTAGAATAGAGATAAACAAGCAAGGATGGCTCAAGGGGAGGAAATAGCTCAAAGGGTTGCTTAAGCCCTTATTGCACAAAGAGCTAGGCTTATGCAAGAAGCTAGAGCTGCAATTGAAACAGAGATCCGAGCAGCTCAAGCAGTAGTACAAGCAACAAAACTACAAAAGGACCTTAGGGAGTTCTCAATCCCTAAAGCTACTGGCGTTCATCATCCAGTGCAACCTCCTCCCATCAATACTCCAAACTTCGAGATATGAGCACATTGGATCACCTTGATTCAAAATAGCCCATTCTATGGTAAGCAAGGAGAAGATAGTCAGGAACATCTTCTGAGGTTTATTGATCTATGTGCTATGACAAAGCAAAATGGAGTATCAGACGATGTCATCCAACTCTGACTCTTCAAGTATTCTCTTTCTGATAGAGCTATAAGTTGGTACAATTCCTTGCAATGCGAACCCATCACCACTTGGGAACAACTTCAAAATGTTTTTTTGGAAAAGTTCTATCCTCCTTCTCTCACCTACGAAATTAGGGCTCGAATAACAATATTCACTCAGGTCCCTAGAGAATCCCTTGCTGAAGCATGGGAAAGATACAAAGAGCTTCTGTGCAAGTGTCCACACCATGGTATTCCTTAGAATCAACTCATCGAGATTTTCTATAGGGTTGTGGATGGCGATATCAAGAGGTTCTTAGACTCCTCATCTGGAGGAAACTTCATGCGTTAGAGTTATGACAGTGCATGGAAAGTTGTCACCCTTGGAGCTAAAAATCAAGCTAATTGGGGTAGATCTGTAGGCAAAGGAGTGTTAAAGGTAGATATGGCTGAAGCTATTCCTGAGTACAAGTCTATCACTGAAACCCTCAAACTCTTAGTTTCCAAGCAAGACCATATCGAATCATCTCTTGCTGCTTATGAAAGAAGACGCTCACCCCCTCAACAACAAGAGCAAGTCAAGTCAGCTTCACTGTTATGTGAAGCATGTAAAGGAACTGATCACTCTACTTTGTCCTGCAATGTTCTCTATGATGTTGTCCTAAGCAAAGTCAATGAACAAAGAGATAATGGCTAGATGGAAAGTCTAAATGATGTCAACACTCTTCATGGTCAAGGTTATTACAATCCAAATCAGAACAGGAATCATCCCGACTTTCAATATGGAAATCCTTCAGGAGCGGTAAACTCACAACAACTTGGTTCGTATAACCAATAATAGAATTTTGAGAATCAGGGAAACTTTAGGGGTAAATTTCTGAATAGGAACTACAATAATTATCAGAAAAATTCTCAATTCTAGAATCCCAACCAAGTCCCCTATCAACAACAACAACAAAGACAACAAGCCAGTCCTATCTCTCCTGATGACAAGCTCACA
Source organism: Alisma plantago-aquatica (assembly GCA_963693085.1). Lineage (NCBI taxonomy): Eukaryota > Viridiplantae > Streptophyta > Magnoliopsida > Alismatales > Alismataceae > Alisma > Alisma plantago-aquatica. The sequence continues at coordinate 402,280,241 of OY856409.1, forward strand.
GCCATTGAGAAGATGTTGCAATCATAGCAGACTATGATAGCTAACCAGCAAGCCTATCAGAAGGCTATTGAATCTCAGTTAGCCCAACTGTCAGCCAGTCTCAAGCCTCCAACTGGAGCTTTTGCTGGTCAATCGGAGAACAACCCTAAGCATCCTGAGCAGTTGAAGGCTGTTACGACTCGTTCTGGTAATGTATATCCCATCCCTCATGTCAAGACACCTGTGGTTTTCATAGATGAACAAGACCAGGTGAATGATCAAGTTGACAAAGAACCTGAATCTATTTTGAAGGAGCAACCAAGCAATGATAAGTCAGATAAAGAAAATTCTATGAAACCTACTACATAAGAGAAAGAAGCAACACTAGAACCTGATATCCCTGTATACAAGCCTCGTATACCTTTTCCAACTCGTATAAGGCAAACAAAGCTTGAAACTCGATTCAACAACTTCAAAGAAGCCATGAAGAAACTCCATTTTGATATACCCTTTCTAGATGTGCTGGTAGAGATATCAGCCTGGAAAAAGTACTTGAAGTCTCTCCTCACAAGGAAATATAGAACTGAGGAAGTTGAGTCGGTTAAACTGGCAACTACTACTTCTGATATTATTCAAAGCAAGATGTCCAAGAAATAGAAAGATCCTAGATCTTTTGGTATCTCATGCCATATTGGTGATTCTACATATAAAAAGGGACTAGCTGATCTTGGTGCTAGCATTTCGATCATGCCGCTTAGCCTTTGCAAGAGACTAGCATTTTCAGAATTTTTTCCTACTGGCATAACTATATAGCTTGCAGACAATTCGATAAAACGTCCGTTAGGAATCCTCGAAGATGTCCCGGTCAAGGTAGGCAAGGACGCATATGTTCCATGTGACTTTGTCATTATGGACATAAAAGAAGATGACAGATATCCTCTCATCTTTGGACGTTTGTTCCTTGCCACTGCAAGAGCTCTAATTGATGTCGAAGCAGGAACCTTACTTCTTCGACTAGGAAAAGAAACTCTCGAGTTCAAAGTTTTGAAAATATGAAAAAACAAAGCATGCAAGAAGAAGTCTATCTTATTGATTGCATAGAGCAGATGTCACTTCTCACTCAAGAGAATCATGAATTAGACGATCCTTTAGAAGTTTCTCTAACGGACCCATCAGCTGATGAACCTATTGACAAACAAGTAAAGGATTGCATCGAATTTCTCAACTCTACAGAAGAAGATGTTGAAGTTACTTTTAAGGAACTCAAGCCTATAGAAATAATTGAAAACATTTGTGAAAAGGAGGAGACACCTCTCAACCCTATCATGACACATACCAAACCATTTTTAGGTGTCCATGAGCCTCCTCATCTAGAAACAACTATCCTATGGAACGAACCAGTAGCCCAACAGACAGAGACTACTGATTTCATCTTCCCTCTGCGACAAGATTTGGACTACAGTTTCTACTGAGAACATCCCCCAGATCCACATCTGATTGACATCAATGACCAACATTGCTACGATGAAGGGATAGTGCATCAACAAATAAATTTTTCTTCTAAGCCTCAACATCACTACTTTATCAATGAAGTCGTTTAGATCTCCTACAACTATCATCCACCTTGGATGGAGCAACAAAGAACAACTCAACATAACTCAGGTTGTTTCCTTACGTATTCTGACAATGCTCACTCAATATGGGGAAGAATACGAGAGACCAAAATCAAAGCAGGGATAAATGAATGGCTGAGAAAGAAACCACCAAAAGAATATGTCAGTCCAGCTAAAGCTTCACCCAGAGCCCCACCATGGTGATAGTATCCACATCGAGCCATCGACATAAAACAAAGGCTCTTGTCGGGAGGCAGCCCGATCAATAAATTCACTTTTACTTTTAATTTCAAATTAGAATATTTCATTAATTTTATTTTTACTTTTTAGAAATTTTTGCACTAATTAAAAATTGCATCGCGAGATGCTATCTTAAGTTTTGACTAGTCTTCATTTTTGAGATTTTCAGATGAATGATACACGCTGATTGGAACACAACCACATCTGGTGGTCCAACCGGCATGAATTTTCCCCTCCATCTCGTATTTAGAGTTTTCTTGGGACGAGCAAATTTCTAAGTTTGGGGTGGAGGGTGGGTGGTACGTACTTTACTTTCCACCTACACCTATCTATTTCAGACTTAAGTTTTCATCGTTGCATTTTTGATCTGATAAATTTTTTTAAAATTTTTAAAAGTTTTTCAAAGATATTGAACAGAAACTTAATGAAGTTTTGATGCTTTTTCATTTCAATAATAGCCACTACCTAGCTGGCTAGTTTTTCTCTACATGTTTTTCTTTGCATCATTATACCCTCCTTATTCAAAGCAGATCCTCAAAAGGGCCATTTTCTGAAAACTATCCTATTGATTGAAATCATCTTGTGAAGCTTATGAATCCCAACATCATGATCCTTCTGCAAAAATGGCAAGTGCCTGTCGAACTGATAGAGATCAAACACATCGTGCTTCCTAACTAATAAGTGGAACAATAACATGGAATCTCTACCGGATCCTCATCAAGTCAATATTTGAGCAGAGTATGATAAAGAGAACCAGCCGGTGCACTGAATTGTAAATCAAGTTGCATTCTGATCTGAACTCTCTTCTACACTTCTTCTATCATCTTCGTACACCTCCGTCCATCAAAAAGAAACAAAAATAGCCAAAATAGTGTCAAACCCTAAGTTCGGGGTGGCACACCACCTCCCTCTATATCCGCTTCTTCCATACCCCTCGCTAATAAAAAGGGGTGTACCGCCATGAAAAGATGCCAATGTGCACACAAAAAGAAAATGCAATCTTGGATCGAATAGAGGAGAGATTCACACACAAAAAATGCAATCAATGAAATTGTAATCATAAAATAAAAATCTCGAGTCAAATAGAGGATAGATTTATTTCTCCCTTCCATACCACCATTCACTCCCTTTTCTACCTGAAGGCACAATGAATGCCTCCACTATCCTGGAATACACCAATGTCAGATCAGGTGTACACTTGTTGTTCTGTGGGTATCTCTGGACTCTTACAAAACTCTTAGAAATGCTTGTTGTTGGAAAAAGTGAGGAATAAGTGATGTTGGAAAACAAACTCAGGAACAAAGATGTGGTAAGATGTGTTTAGTGATCTCAGAAAGTTGAGATGCTTAGTTATACTGAGCAGAAAGGAAACAATCGTGATGTGAAAAGGAAGCAATCACATGATCCGAAAGAATTCATTTGGCGACTGTTTCAGATTTTGTGTTACTCGAGGACGAGCAACGTTTAAGTTTGGGGTATTCTGATGAATCCAAATTCATCACGATTTTCAGTCGCCATTTTGGGCCCAATTCGACTAAATACATTTGATTTCATTTCTTAAAATCTTACAAACTGCTACTTTCTCAATTGATTGGATTATCATGCTTATTCACCAATTTCATATGATTTTCATGTAGGTCATGTACAGCCAGCACATTCGATCCTGAGCATGCGATTTCAACCAATCGGTTCACCCTAACAATCCTGTGCATTCAGTCTTGACCAAACAGTCTTAGTCCATTTGGTTTGCATCCACATGATTTACTCTTCTTTCTCCAAACAATTTCACCTATACGATCCTCCTCGCAACTAGCAAATGGTCTTGAGACCGCATGGGCTGCAAACGGTCTTGAGACCGCACAATCCCAAAGGGTCCTCAAACCGTGAGAAGAAAATAGTCTCCAAACTGTTTGGGTGATCGACCACCAAAACCAATTGGACAGTAAGACTGTGAAAGTGTAATCGATCTTCAAAACAGATCAGATAAGACCATTTGGACGTTGAGACCATTTGGATGCCAAAGACCATTTGGACGCCGATATCGTTGGGACGCAGGAACACTGGGGCACAAAACTGATCAGAGACAGCAAACTACGAGAGGCACAGACCATTAAGCAGTGATCAGTCTCCAAACCGATTGGAGGCCATCGATCCATGAGACCGATTGGGCGCAAGACCGATTGCCCAAGACCGTTTGGGCGCACATCAAAATTGTTAGAAGCCAAGACCAGTTGAAGCAGCGGGGATGTAAGACCGTGACGAGATCTAATACCGTGAAGAACCAGAGGAAACCAAGACCGATTGGAGGCATATTCCAAACCATTGGATGAAAGCAGCAGACTGAGAAGACCCTCACGGTCTCAAGACCGTGAGGAAGTCTCACGATCCCAAACCGTGAGAAGACTAAATGGTTTACAAAACCATTAAAGAAAAACTGTGAGGATATTAAACGGTCTCCAAGACCGTTTGGATGTGAGTCCTCAAACCGTTAAGAAAAAAAGCAAAATGGTCTTCCAAACCGTTTAAACTCAAGACCATGAAGAAAATACTAGCAGGTACAAACCATTCAAGACCCGACCCAAGCCTATAAATAGGACCAGTAGGGTCCTCATTCGAGGCATCAAACCCAGGACGTCGACAGGCTACCTGAACACAGGTTCGGTCCACGTTCATCCACGCCATTGCCACTTCACCTGCTGCTCCTGCTGCGAGCAAGGAGGTCAAGACAAGAAAGAAGGTGGAGAAGAAGATCTGACTAGTCTACCTTGGTGGTTCTTCCTCCTCATCCAGATCTTCTCCGACATGACGTAGAAGACCGCATCATCTTCACCGAGCTGCGACTAACTTCTGCATCATGCTCATGGAAAAACCTTCCCTCTTTCTTGTTCTTCTTGTTTCTCACATCATGAGTGAGTAGTTCCTTTTCACTGGGGTGCGGGGACTAGCCCCGCTGCCCATGCAAGCATGTTCTCTTATTAAACATTCCATGGAAACATATATAACTTTTCATTTCGTTGTTAATCGTTAATGTTTGTGGATTGATTACCTGCTTGCTTTTATCTTATTTTTCCCTATGTTGCGAGAACTTCTATATGTAGGGTAGAATGTTGATTAACGAGGTTGACTCTCAAACTAGAAATAGAATGGGATTCCTTGAGGTCGTAAGTGTATGATCCGTGAGGGGATGAGCCATCTAGCCTACGGTGATGCTTCTGTGGCTTAAACATCCCTCGGGGAGGGCCATACTTCAGTTGGATATCTTTATCTTCATTGTGAATCATCGATGTTTGCTTGTAGATTAGCATGGTTGACTCCCTGACTAGAAATAGAAAGGGATTGAGGTCGTAAGTGTATGATCTGTGAGGGGATGAGCCATCTAGCCCATGATGATGCTTCTATGGCCTAAACATCCCTTGGGGAAGGCCACAACTTCAGTTGGATATCTGTATCTTTGGAACCATAAGTGCATGATCCAGATGGCGATGTGACATCTGATGCCTAAGGTGATGCTTATGTGAACCTAAACATCCCTCCGGGAGGGTTCACAACAGTTCTATGTGGATATCTTGCTTGGATGTTTGATGTTTGGATGTGTTTGCATGTGTAGTTGTGGTGAAACTCGGTACCACTCGGTACCATCCCAACGATTCCATATCATTAATCTAGATCAACTTTAATTCTGCTCTTTACTTTCCTGCACTTAGTTTAATTAAACTCAACTCAATCTTTGTTCTAAATATTATCCTTACTTGAACTGGAGTAGACTAGCAATGAGTCTTAAAAACATTGTCCCTTGGGATTTGATCCTTAACTATACTGCAATAAGACCCATCTACTTGCGGGTGGTATTATTGCATGAGGTTTTGGTAAAAACTTAGGGATTTCAACCCCGAGTGAATTTTTTAGTGCGATAATAAACCACGTCACATATATCTAAGAGTTGCATAAGATGCAATTGACAAATGTTGTCTACCTAAATAGTCAAGTTGTGGGTGATCAACCAAAGTTGACTCATGATTTTATGAAATATGGATCTTGGTTCACTAGAAGATAGTACGTTGCAATCTTCTAAATTGATACATGAGGGTTATTAATTTGAACAAAATAGTGAGAGAAATAATTAATTAAATGCCTAATTAATATTGTTAACTTATCAAATAAAAAAATAAAAAATGTTTTGAAAAGTTGCAATATTTCTTTCTACAATCTAATGTCAAACACAAACACGTTCACATTGTAATCAATCCTTAAGAAAGGAAAAAATGGGATAAAGTTCCACAACTGGTTAAGGACTTTGAGAAATGTTCTCATCAATGAGTGACAACTCTATGTCCTTGAAAGGCCAGAGCCAGAGGAACCCAACCCAAGTGGATTCTTACTTGGAGCATGCCAATAATGCCGTAGACATTTATTACCTTATGTTATGTTGTGTGAACTATGAGTTGCATGAGCAGCATGAAAATATGAACATTCTTGAGATGGTAACACATCATAAGAATCATGTAAAGCAAGAAAGGTATAATGTCTTCAAAGCGTTGTTTGAGTGCAAACTGATAGAGGGAGATTTAATTGAGCCCAATGTTCTCAATATGATCGAGCATGTGGAACATCTAAAGTGACTAGAATTTCTTTAAGGTCAAGAGTTGACCATGGATATGATTCTACAATAATTGTCTAAATCATATATAGCCATCTCATTAAGTGCTTTCATTTAAATAACTTGGCTAAATCATTGTCTGAACTACTTGACATGTTGATGTCAAAGCAAGAATGAAGAAGGACAAATCCATGATGGTGATCAGTGGAAGTGAGTCTAAGGGCAAAGGTAAGGCCAAGAAGTGTTCTGAGGATAAGCTAAAATCCAATTCTTTTGCATTCAAGATAAAAAAGGGGGGTAAGTGAAAAAGGAATCTATCATTTTCACTTAAAGGAATAAAGGAAGAATAAAGAGATAGAGATCTCTACTTCAGGACCCAATAAGAAGTAAGCTAGAATTGTACAGATCAAGAGTTGTTGCCACTACAGTTGGAAGTGGGAAGTTGTCATTTGTGGGCATCTAATAGAAGTAGTGAATTGATATTATGTACCTGCCATTTATGAAAACATCATGTATCTTGTATGGACAATAAGTACATAACCAACTTGATAAAAGTATTAAGATACTTTGATGTTATTGATGTTGAAATATTTTAAACCAAGAGTTTGAGGAGCTTATGGAGAGATCATGATGGTGTATCACAATGAACTCCACCTGTAACACAATGATGTGTCAGAAAGATGGTATCACATAGAGTTAAGTCATGGTGTGATTATCAATAAAATCTAGCTAATCTTCTAATTTTCTTTTGGGCACATGCTTAACACTAAACAATGTACCATCTAAATGGCCCAAAAGACACCATATGATATACGGCATGGGAGGTGTCCCGATATGTCTTTTATAGTGATTAGGGATGAATCCTTCTATAAGAAAATAGTTTCTTGAAAAGCTTCATCCACAAAATCACATAAATATTATTTTGTTGAAATACTAATTTTATCCCAATCCAGCAACAAAGTTGTCTGTTAATCTGGATGGTTGTATTCCTAAAGAGGAACTTAGTTTGAAAGGAATCAGTAGGAGTAAATGTAGAACTCAAAATGTTTGAGACAAATAAGAAATCATTGAATCTAAGGAGGTAAAGTAGGAACAAGGAGAATCACAAGTTGTTGTGGAATCCCAATTTCCTTATGTAACACAAAACTCATAGTTCTAGTGGAATACACCTTGAGTTTCAAATATTATGATATCTTATGGCTCAAAAGGTGGTGAAATGGTCATATATGATGAGTCAACAACTAACTAGAAACTATTGAGGAACAAAGTCTGAGAAATGGCTTGAGGCAATAAGATTCATGATGGAGTCCATGTAAACCAACAAGGTATGACCTTTGGTCGATCCACCTGAAGGAGTAAAATCCATAAGGTGCATTTGGGTCTTTGAAATAAAACCAACATGGAAGGGTATATTGGTTGCAAAGAGTTTCAAGCAAGTTCAAGGTGTGGAACAAGATGACCAGTTACCATGGTTAAATCCATCGGGATCATGCTTGTTGTTGCAGCTTGTTATGACTAGTGAGATTTGGCGTATGGATGTTAAAATTGCATTCCTTAACTAGAATCGTTATAAGGATGTGTATGTGACACAAATGAAGAATTTTATATATCCAATAATACAAATAAATTCTATAAGCTACACATGTCAATATGTGGATTGAAGCAAACATCTCAGAGCTAGAATCTTCTATTTGACAAAATAGTCAAAGGGTTTGTCTTGAGTTAGAATGAAGATCAAATATGTGATTGCAAAAGATTTAGTGGGAACATATTTATATTCCATACAATGATGGGGAATAATGTACTTATCCTACAAATGTTAAAACCTAGACAGAAACACCTTCTCTATGAAGGGTTTAGGTGAAGCATCCTATGTGATAGGAATTGAGATAGAAAGATAGATTCGAAAAGCTTCTTGACTTAAGTAAGAGAACATACATTGGAAAGATGTTGAAAGGGTTCATCATGTAGGACTCAATGAGAGAGAACTTGTCCATTTTCCATAGTGTTAGTCTCTCAAGGTGCCTAGTGCCCCAATTCTTTTTAAGAACAGGAACACATGGATAGATACCATATGTGTTCACAATTGGATCTATCTTGAATGCAATGTTATGTACTTATCTCATTATCTTGTATGTATTGGATATGTGATGTAGCCCTATTTTAGGGCTCCATCTTGTGCCATTTTGTACTTTAATCACATCTAAATAAGTTAGATTGCAAATTAATTCCCCCAATATGTGTTTTACTATCAAATGCACTTATGGACGTTCTTTGCACTATTTTCAGGCACTTGGACCATGCTTTGGATGGATGAGAGAGAAGGAGTTATAGGGTTCCTCCACTCATGGAGGGGTCCAAAGAAGGCCCCAAAAGCTCCCTCAACCTACCCACAATGCCAAGAGTTGTCATCAAGCAAAGAAATCCATAGATGATGAAAGATGAAGTTCAATTGCCTACTGCAGACCCCAAAACGGTCGTGGGCATACACCCACGGTCGTGTCTTTTATGGTGAAGAATTGACAGAATCAACATAGACTTCTCCCCAACTTACCACGGTCGTGGCCATTAGCACGGATATGGCCCATTGAAGATACCATGGTCGTGGCCACCAACACGGTCATGGCCAACAGAGGAGAAGACGGTCGTGGCCCCCCACAACGACTGTGGGAATTTTGTGCAAGGACCCCCAAAATCAATAGGGACTTGCACTTAAATTCCCACGAATATGGCCATCCGCCACGGTCGTGGCCTTTGAAGATCAACCCGCCCGTGCTGCTGCCCCATGATCAAAGTCCCCTCCTCCAAAACGGTCATGTTACTCAATACGACTATGGTGCTACTCACCCAACATGACCGTGGCACTCCGCCATGGTCGTGGCCACCTCCTACTTAGCATATTCACTACCCTTTCCACACCATGCCCGTGTCTACTCCCCACGACCGTCCCATACCACCCCCACCACAGACGTGGCCCATCAACACGGTCGTAGTGACCAACCAACCCTACCTATTTTTTACACTATTTTTCCTATTCTACCCCCACTTACCCTAGTGCTTCCCCACCACCTATATATACATAGGTGGAAGCTGGGGCATGGAGGTTAGCTTTCATAGCCACCATTACTCATCTCCACCCACTCCTTGAGCATTTAGTGCATTCCTCTTGCATTTATGCTCTCCACCCACTACTTCCATCTCCATTTCACCTTGGAAACCTAGTTTTCAAGGTTTTCCTCCATAATCCCCCATATCTTCATGTCCATCTGCACCTTTGGAGGAGAGAGGACATCCCCAAGCATCTAGGAGGTGAAGAAGGAGGCTTCTTCCATGAGATCCATAGAGTTTCTTCACCTTCTTCCCCATTCTTTTGCCATTTCATTGATTATGTGTAGCTAAGCCCCTCTTGGTGGGCTGTTTGGGGGTAAAATTTGACTTTGATACCATGTTGGGGGAATTTTGGCTTGTAATGAACTTGTTTTTATCTATGATGATTGCTCCATGTTTTTTACTCTTATCCCATTGCCATGCTTGTGATTGATGCTTTTTTCTATGAATTGCTTGTTTGATAGTGCTTGATGATACCATATTCCTATGAGAATTAGGATGCATGTGGCAATCTTAGGTATGACTCCTAGGTCCCAATACGAGATCCCTAGCTAGTCCCCTTTGTTCCTACATGTATACCTCATCTCCTACTACTTGGTATGAGACCTAAGTTACTAGTATAAGTGGGATTGATGTGATTGCCTAGGGTTTTCTAAAGGCTAGAATGGCTAGTGGCATGAGGTCAAATACCCTCATCTCTACTCCCATCTCTACCCTTAGCCCTCAATTTCTCAATACCACTTATCCTAGAAACCTAGAGTTGGCTAATCCTATTAGAATTACACCTAACCCAAGTATTACACTAGTAGTATAGGGTACATTCTAATAGCATTTGCCTTATTATTTGGTTTGGTAATCTAGATGAAAGATGAGAACCATGCTTGTCCAATAACCTCCCCCAACTAATATTAAAGTTACATCTCCAAACGGCCCATCTACTTTAATCTTCTTGTTTAAAACCCAACTTGCTCTGTTTGCTTTCTTATGCTAGTATAGTCTAGTTGTTCTTGCTTAACCTAGTCATTTTCTCAGTCTTAATAGTTAGGGTTAATTTAGATCTTTTCTTGCTTTAGTGGTTAACTTAGTTTCTAAATTGCTTCTTGCTCTTCTAGTGTAGTGTAACTTACCTTTGCTCTTGCTTAGTTAGTTAGTTAACCTAGGTTGTTAAACTTGCTTGTTTAAGATAACTTAGGTTCAATTCAGCCCTTTCTTGCTCGTTCACTTAGATTAATCACAAAACAAACCCCTTTTAAACCCTTCAACCCTGATCTCCACAATAGGAACATAGCCAATACTAGCCTAGCTCTAGTGCCCCCTCTATTCCTGAGGATCGACCTCTACTCTTACCAGTCACCTATACTATAATAGTACCTCGTGTGCTTGCGGGTGACCTATTTGGTACTGTGATCGACTTGGTTAGGGCTAATACAAATTTTAAAAGATCCACACACGTGTTCGAGTCTCGTGGAGTGCATTTAGTCACCCCTTATTGGCTAGTGTGTACGCCTCTGGCTTGACACACCAATATGGAGAGAGGATATCATGTTATCTCGTATGTATTGGACATGATGAGAAGATATATATACCTATCTAGAAATCTCATTTGTATTAGACATGATGAGATGGTACATGTAAGATGCCATTGAGAGTCACTAGATTACCATAAAGAATATCCTTTAGTACTTGAGAAGCACTAAAAGGATTAGTTCCTTGGTTATGGAAATAAGGAAGATTTGGGTGTAAAGGGTTGCATTGATGTAAGCTTCCAAAATGATAAATAAAATTAATGATTGAAATTTATGTTTATGTTTGACCTTAAACGAGAACTATAAGATGGAAAAGGTTATGAGCTAATGATAGTTGTTTAAATATACAATATAATCCAAGGATCTTGGTGTTATGTGAACAATAGAAGATATTGTATGAATCTTGAAGTTCATATAAATGAACTTGTGGGAGGTTTCAACTGTTGATGACACAGTAGAAATATTGATGACATCATTGGAGCTACCTGTTAGACAAGGAATCTTAGATAGCATACTACATCACTTCCATCTCATGCAATAAGCCACACAACAAAGAGATGTGAAACTTGCAAAATACTAACTTGAAGCAAATGTTACTATACCCTCTATAAAAGTGCTTGCACAACAGAAACATGATGGACATGTTAATATCACTTGGAATAAGATTGGTGGGTGATTGGATCTAAGTGCAAGTGGGATTCTATTGGTATGTATGCCAGAGAGACAATCATATGATGATTGGAATGTGGCATTAGATACCTGATTTGATAATAATAAAGGTAATTTTTTCTAGTATGTTTGTCTCAACTTGAGATGATGAGAGAGACATAGTAGATGTCTAAAGAATGATGTTACTTGATGATGTATGTCTTCAAGTACGTGACTTGAACAATGAGATCATACATGTGTTAAGATTACATACATTCTTTTTATGTCTCTAGTCAAATATTATTGTGGAAGAAAAAAAAATCAACAATAATACATAAGACTAGAGTGTGCGTTGACTGATGACATAGTCTCATTAGTCATGATATGTTATATCCAGTCAAGTACATAGGTACATGTTAGAGAACAGTGTGTCGGATAGACCCACCATGAGAGTGATACCTAGATACCATAGAATGGTAGTCAGAATCATATCTAATAGTGATAAGTGGTCATGATATGTGATATCAAGTCAAGCACACATGTACATGTCAGAGAATAGTGTGTCGGACAGATCCACCATGAGAGTGATACATGGATACCATAGAATGGTAGTCAGAATAATCTCTAATAGTAATAAGTGTTTATTGTGGTTCTTAGACCTAAAGTCACTACATTCATCACATGTCATTCATGTACTTTGACATCATCTAATGTGATCCTAAATGCAGGTTGCCATAACGATCATGCTTGGGTGCACTATGAGACATGGAGATAGAGTGTGAGTGATTTAGATGGGATTTGTCCCTCCTACAGAAGAATGATATCCATGGCCTCTTAATAAGAGATACTAAGAAATGTGCGGCCGTACTCATGTGATTCAATATGTGATATGTCAACTCACATGCATCTCAAACTGTCTGCTCTAGTTCAAGGAACATGGATTGAACGTTAAGAGTATGATGACTCCATGCCTCGAGTTCAATTTGGATAATAGAACAAAGGAACTATACGATCATGGTAACACTAATCATGGATTATAGGTTGAAGTTGTTCTCCAACTTTTTGAATGACTTGGGTAGCAATGATGTGTTTCTAGATGCCATCTTTGCTTGTGATGTTGTAAGTTAGTTATGAACATTCATTGGAAACATAATTCTAGACCTATAGGGTCACATGTATAGGATACACTTGGATTAAAGGATTACATTCATGAATGATGTTTATTTTGATTACTAAAGGTGTTTAGATATTCAATTAAACAATTGAAGCTCAAAATTGATTGACTGGACACTGAACCAATCGGTTCACACTGCCAACCAACTGATTGGATAGTGAACCGATCAATTGGAGTGTTAGGTCAATTGGAATCAACATTGGCTGATCAATGGCTGAACTAGGGAGTGAGATGACCAGTTTACATATCCCAACTGAATGATTCATGGGATGAACCACCCGATTTGGTTGCCAATTTGATTGGATCAAGGATTGGTGTTGATCTCATGTTGTGCATTAATCATACATTCATTACCAATTTGATTCATAATAGGAAGTTGCATGAACTGAGGGGTTCTCTTAGCAAATCGATCAGCTCGTGCACCAAACGACCGGTTGGGTGTGCGATCCAACCCCTTCGTCATGTGAATATTCTAGAAAATTCATGAATTTGAGTTTTTGACTCACGTACAAACTGGGAACCCTGACCCTAGCCTCTCCTATATATAGAGAGATATTGGAGGCTTCTCAGAACACAATAGTTGATCTAAAAATTGTTGTCCTCTTTGATTGTGGTAACCAATAGAGAGCCTGAACAAGTCCTACCCGAAAAGGGAGGGATAGCAAGGGAGAGACAGTTGTCGGAGAGTGTATCAACTCTAGTAGGTTGACTTTTAAAAGGGACAATTCCTTTCTATTGGCTCTAGTAGTGCAATGTGGAGTTATCGATGGTCCGCATGGACTACTCTAGAGGTTGGAGGTCTTTTTCTGTTGCTTAGAGGACATCATCAACATTGTTTGTGGTGCTGCACTAGGAGGTCGGTAGAGACGATTGTTCGAGTGTTGTTGCTGAAGGAGCATGTTGTTGTCTAAAGAAGAAGTATACTACTACAAGGGTTATGTCGTTGGACTTGCTCCAGGACTAGGTATAACCTTACTAACCTTCCTTCTTAGATACATTGTTGTTGAAACGGTCTTTTTATTTTGGGAAACAAGCATTTAATTTTTTATTTCCATTATTTATATCTGTGCCCAATTTCCCTACAGAAACCTACTACAAATCTAAGGCGAGAGCAGTTAATATTTAATAAAAAAAATAAGAAAATATGGAATTTGTGAAACTCTAGAGGAAAGTGGTAACACAGTGACCCCTCAACAGCGTTAATCAAATTGATAAGACTAGAAATGAGTAAGTGATAAATGCAGTGACAATGATAAAGAATTTATGATCGTAATAAATAGAGATGAAATAATGTTGTGATCTAGATCAAGACATGGGGATAAGTTTACATATTTGAATTTGGAAAAGAATGGGGTAAGTTGAGGAAGTGGCAGGATGATTTGGTGCAAGACTACTTATATGTTTAAGAAGAAGAAAAAAAGTAATGATAACTTCTAAATTTGTAAGTGATATGTAACTATCTTAATAATATTATTTTAACTACATTTATTTTAATACATCTTTAAAATTGTAAATAAGAACAATGTTTAACTACATTAAAAGTAAATGTATAGCAAACATTTAGTGATTTATCAATATTCTAGTAGTGTGGGTTACATGCATAAAGGGATAATTGGCGTGTCCGAGTCTGAGGCGTACACGCTAGCCAACTAAGGGTGGCTAGATGCACTCCACGGGACTTGAACACACGTGTGGGAAAACTTTTGAAATTTATATTGGCCCTAACTAAGTCGATCACAAAAATTAACAGGTCACCTGCAAGCGCACAAGGTACTGTTGTAGTATAGGTGATTGGCAAGAAAAGGGGTCGGTCCTCAGGGATAGAGGGGGAACTAGAGCTAGGCTAGTGTTTGCTATGTTCCTAGTATGGAGATCAAGGTTTGAGGGTTTTAAAAGGGTTTTTTTTATTACTCTAAATGAACAAGCAAGAAAGGCAGAATTAAACCTAAGTTATCTTAAACAAGCAAAATTAGCAAACTAGGTTAACAAACTAGCTAAGCAAGGACAAGAGTAAGCTACACTATACTAGACAAGCGAGAAGCAATGTAGAAACTAAGTTAACCACTAGAAAGAGAAAGAACCTAAGTTAACACTAAAGAGAAGAACTAAGCAATTAACTAGGATAAGCAAAAGCAATTAAGCTAGAGTAGCATGAACAAGCAAGCAAAGCAAGTTGGGTTTTAACAAGATAATTAAGGTAGGTGGGATTTTTGGGGATGTAACTTTGATATTAGTTGGGGAAGTTTATTAGACAAGCATGGTTCTCATTTTACATCTAGATTACCAAACCAACCATTAAGACTAATTCTATTAGAATGTACCCTATACTACTAGTATAAGACTAGGGTTAGGTGTAATTCTAACAGTATTAGCCAAATATAGGTTTCTAGTATAAGTGGTATTGAGCAATTGAGGGTTGAGGGTAGAGATGGGAGTAGAGATGAGGATATTTGACCTCATGCCACTAGCCATTCTAGCCTTTAGAAGACCCTAGGAAATCACATCAATCCCACTTATACTAGTAACTTAGGTCTCATACCAAGTAATAGAAGAGGGGTAGGGCATGTAGGAACAAAGGAGACTAGCTAGGGATCCCCTATTAGGACCTAGGAGTCATACCTAAGATTGACACATGCATCCCAATTCCCCTAGAAACATGGTATCATCAAACACCACCAAACAAACAATTAACAGCAAAAAGTATAAATCACAAGCATGGCAATGAGATAAGAGACACAAGCAAGGAGCAATCATCATAGATAAAAATGAGTTCATTACAAGCCAAAATTCCCCCAACATGGTATCAAAGTCACATTTTATCCCCAAACAGCCCACCACTAGGGGCTTAGCTACACATAGTCAAAGAAATGGCAAAAGAAAGGGGAAGAAGGGGAAGAAATTCCATGGAGCTCAGGGAAGTAGCCTTCTTCTTCACCTCCTTGTTGCTGGGGACGTCCTCTCTCCTCCAAGGGTGCAGATGGGCATGAAGATATGGGGGATTATGGAGGAAAACCTAGACAACTAGGTTTCCAAGGTGAAATAGAGATGGAAATGGTGGGTGGAGAGCATAAATGCAAGGGAAATGCACTAAATGCTCAAGGGGAGGAGTAATGGAGGCTAGGAGAAGCTAGGGGGAGCTAACCTAGTTCTATGGCCGCCACCCATGTATATATAGGTGGTGGTGGAAGCACTAGGGTAAGTAGGGGTATTGTGGGAAAAACAATGTAAAAATAGTTAGGTTTTAGGTGGCAGCACGGCTGTGTTGGGCAGCACAGTCGTGGTGGGTGGATGTGAGAATGGTTGTGGTGAATGAGAATGACCATTCTGGTAAAGTGTGAAATCACAGGTTGGATGGGTGAATTGAAGGCTAGTAGCACAGTCGTGCTGGGCAGCACAGCCATGGTGGGGGCTAGGTAGAACGGTCGTGCTGGGCAATATAGTCGTGGTGGTGGAGTTGCGAGGAGGTCGTTCCCCAGAGCATGCCCTTTCTATCCTTCATCTAGCACGACCGTGTTGGGTAGCACGGTCATGGTGGCTGAGTTACTGAAACTTCAAGATTTATCGATTCAACCTGTAACTTTGTGCAATTACCAGCACGACCGTTCCTTGGCACCACGGCCGTGTTGGGGTCTTCAAGTGCTAAAATAGCTTCAAACTTCATTATCAAAGGACTTCTTTATTTGATGTCGAATCTTGGCCATTGGGGTAGGTTGAGGGAGCTCTTGGGGCCTTCTTTGGACCCCTCCATGAGTGGAGGAACCCTAGGACTCCTTCCTTCTCTCTCATCCATCCAAAGTATGGTCCAAGTACGTGAAAATAATGCAAAGAACGTCCATAAGTGCATTTGACAGTAAAAAACATATTGGGGAAATTAACTTGCAATCAACTTTGTGTAGATGTGATAAAAGTACAATAAGGCACAAGATGGAGCCCTAAAATAGGGCTACATCACCACCCCAAACTTAAAACATACTTGTCCTCAAGTATGCTCCAACTCAATATCTCTTTTCAGGTTCTTTTCAACAAAAAGAAATGAAAAATGCATAGCAACAGGAAATTATTGAGTACATGATCTTGGGAGTGACTAAGTGCATGTGCTTCACCTCTCTCCTCTCCTCTTTCGCAAACCATTCATGAACTGAGCACTGAGTATACAAACTTCAAATATAAAGCATAGAAACACAAGTTGTCCATATGTCCTTCATGTTGTTCTGGGTAAACCATTTTATGTTGGTGTTAATCAAAGATGACTAGGAGTATTGTTCCGCTTTCATGCATTCACTCTTATGCTTCAAACCACACTAGATGACCCACTTGGTTGTAGAAAGGGTAAAGCGAGCTAGATTTGATGTTTTCTAGCTCAATGGATGTGAAAGAGGAAGAAAGGATTGTGGTAATATTTTGGAGTGCTTTTACACACTCATCTTTTCTTTATTTGAATGCTCTTATATAGGATCATCCTTTTACTTTATTTTTTCTTTTATTTTTCTTTTATTTTTCTTTGACTTTGGTGTAGATAGGGCATATGGTGGATAGAGTGAAACAAGGAGGTTGAGATGTGGCCACCCCAATCTTTTGGGGGTGGCCACACCTGTTATGTGCACTTTGGCATATTTTCATGAGGCGGAGAGGTGTGAAGGTGGTGAAAGAATAGTCAGATCAACGAGGGGTCATTAGTGTAGTTTCCAACATAAGATTTCTTGCATGAAAGCTAATCCAACACTTCACAAAATAATATCACACCACATGATAGAATGACATGACATTCACATTTCTACCAAATGATTCCATAGGATTTAAGCGCTTGTAGCTTGCTCAATTTATGATTCAACCAAAACATTCACAAACTTAAGAGAGGTGGTGTACATGTAAAAAGTCAACAAACAAGACCATATAGCAATAAGATCTAAGAAAGAAACATGCATTTGTCAAAGGATTAAAACATTTCATTTCAAATAGTGGAAATTAAGTCAAAACATGCTTTTTGGGAAAGAACATTCAAGTTTGGGAAAAATTGGCCAAAATGGTGCCAATTTGCATTAAATCACATCTAAACCTACTTTAGCAAAATTTAAAACATAAAGAAGCAAATCCTAGTTAAAATTCACAAGAAATTACCAAAAACTACATGAGAATGCAATGCATGATATGGAATAGCAAAAAGAGCACAAGAATTTAAAAATTACAAGAAAATGCATGAAATTAAACTACATGTATGCATGAATGCAAGCAGACACACAAGGTCAAGATAGAAAAGTATGAAGGTTAGTCAAACTGTTTAATCATCTTGCAAAAAATTAGTACAAGATACATAGAAAAAAATACGGTGAATGAAGGGCTAACCACCCTACCACCCCAAACATTTAAATCATGTTGTCCTCAACATGAATTAGAAGTTTAGAATAGTAGGGTAATGGGCATGGAATTGTGAAAGACAACCACCACGAGATGGAGTGATCAAAGTAGCACTAGGTGGGAAGGGTAAGACCACCACAGACGTGTTCAGAAACACGGTCGTTCTGTCTTTCCAGTCACACGGCCGTGCTGGGTGGCACGACTGTTCTGGACTCCTTCCTGTAGCTCCTCTAATGATTTACAATATTCTCTCCAACTTTGATCTTCTCCTTGGCTAGACCCTTTTTTGCATCATCTTTTCTTCCTTTTACTTGTACTAACATGATTCACAAATATAAAAACTATCAAGTATAGTGTGTGTATGTTTGTGTAAAATAAAACAAAAGTATCAAAAAGTAAGGTTTGAGAATCTCAAACCACGTGGGTTGCCTCCCACAAGCACTAAATTTATAGCCTTTAGTCGGGCTTGTTGTTCTATTCACTAAGTATTGAAACCCACGATGTCCTCCTTCTCTTCTACAGTGACCCTTTCCAGAGTTCTGATGACACATGCTTCATCCCATGGAGCGTACATCGAATGGAAGTATGGACTTGATTTCCACAGCTCTAAGTGATCATAGTAGCATAGACTCTCGCCAAAGTCTTCATTACCCAATTTGTACCTCTCCTCTTCAGTAAATATAAAGAAATTGAACTTTCTCCTCTTATAAGTGACCGTTAGAGTGCCCGTACGCACATTGATTTCTACACCCGCAGTGGACAAGAAGGGTCTCCCCAATATGAGGTACTCTTTTCCATCAATAGGTCCAAAATCCACGATCAGAAAATCAGTCACATATGCAATGTTTATCCTTTGATCCATTGCTACTATTGTGTTTTGCAATATTCCCAAGGGCTTCCTCTTAGTTCCATCACCCAAGACAAGGACACAATCCACCGGTTCCATTTTATTGAGGCCAAGTCATAAATACATGCTCCATGGCATAATACTTGTCCCTGCACCTAAATCAAGGAGAGTGTGCTCAACGGGTTGTGTACCGATGTAACAGGTAATGAGAGGAACTCCCAGATTGTCCCTTTTTTCTAGAAAGCCGAGTTCAAAGATGAAATTCACTGATCTTGTAGCAACAATTTCTTTGGGCGGTAGTAACATCGGTTTCCTCTTCTCCATGCAAACATCTTTCACCAATGAAAAGAATGATTTGATCCCTATCGTTCCTTTCTTCAAGGACCCCAGGAGATTCATGAAATTGTTGCTCTTTTATTGGAGAGATGGATCTTCTAAAGTTTCATGGAATTTCTCCCTGACTACCTCAAATGTTTCCACAAATCTATTCTTACCTTGTGTATTTCAATTTTTGGGATGTTTATTCTATAGGATCAAAATGAGAAGGATAAGTAACAAGAGGTAAGTAGCATAGAATGAGGAGAATTACTCGTCACATGATCTGGAGTTAGTTGTTGTAGTTCATGCTTTTATGACACAGCGTCACTATCTTTATGATGTGACGATAGATTATCACATTGGAAAGGTAAATGTGGTGGTTGATGCTCTGAGCAGAAAGTCAAGTTCAACAACTAATGTATTTTTTCATGGCATGTTTCAATAGAGACCTGTTAGTAGAAATGTGAAAGTTGAACTTAGACTTAGGGGTGACAAAACAGAGCGGTTTGATTGCACAGATGCAAGTCAAAACTACTTTTTAAGATTAGATCAAGGAACTTTAGCAGAGTGACAGTGGGTTGCAGCAGATCGTGCATGACATGATAGGGGGAAAAGACCAGAGTTCAGGTTTTTAGATGATGGTGTGTTGTATTAGCATGATATGTTGTGTACCTCGAGACAGTGATTTGAAAGAACAAATTCTTGAGGAGGCACATGCATCGATGTATGCTATGCATCCAGGTAACACTAAGATGTACAGGAATCTCAAGGAGTTATACTGGTGGTCAGGTATGAAAAAGGATGTAGCTGAGTACATGGTTAGAAGTAGTGTGTGCCAGTAGGTTAAGGCTGAACACCAGAAACCTAAAGCTACCTTGTAATCTTTTTCTATGCCTGAATGGAAATGGGAACATATCACAATGGATTTTTGTGGTAGGGTTACCCAGTACACCTTGAGGTTATGACTCGATATGAATGATTGTGGATAGACTAATTTAGTCTGCTCACTTTCTTCATATTAAGTCAACCTTTGATGTCTCGAAACTTGACTAAGATATACATGGATGAAATAGTTAGGTTGCCTGGTAATCTAGTTTCAATCATACCATATTGAGATCCTAAGTTCACATCCAGGTTGTGGAAACAGTTGCATCATGCTTCGAGCACAAAGTTAAGATTCAGTACAACCTTTTCACCCACAGACGGATGGTCAGTCTGAGAGAACCATTCAGACTCTTGAGGACATGCTGAGAGCATGTGTTTTGCTTTTCAGTGGAAGTTGGGAAGAACATTTAAGCCTTATAGAGTTTGCATACAACAATAGTCACCATTCTAGTCTTAGTTTGGCCCCGTATGAAGCTCTGTATGGTAGAAAGTGTAGATTGGACCAGTGAATTTACATAGTTCATCGAAACCCAAATTGCTTAGTGTGAATGTTGAGTTTAGAAATACACGAATGATAATGGTACGGTTTGGGTATAAACCCAGACAATACATATTTTGTAAATCATCAGGTGCATGATTTCAAGAAAGTACGATAGCATTAAAATATGCAAATAAACCTAGCTGCATGCTTCCTATTATGTTAATGTGTGTGACTTAACATTTACATGAATTGGCACATTTCTCTGAGATATTACTAGAAATTCTCAAGTATTATTAATTATTTGTGTTATGATACGTAAGCAACTCTTAATTGAGTTATGTGATGCACAAACCAGGATTTGGGTTAATGTGCACGTTCTTCGAGAAATTTCAGATAATTGATAAATATTACAGATGATTTCTTATATGTGAAGTAAATTACTCTTATTGGTGTAATAAGATGTTCAATTGCATGAATTCAGTATGTATGTGCCAAAATTGGTATGAGTTTGGAATATTTATGAATTTTAAATCTTCCTGCATGCATGATATAAGGATTACTCAGTAATTACAATGATTTTGAATATACTGCTCTGCCAGTTCTAGAATGATACCGTATTGTGATTTGAACTGCAATCAAATAGATGAGATAACTGAAACCCTAAGGATAGGGTGTTGCCATGTGACTAGTGAATGAGGTAACCCCTAAGGATAGGGTGTTGATATATGATAAGTGAATGAGGTAACTGAAACCCTAAGGATAGGGTGTACAATGAATCAAGTATTTTGATATTAAAATTCTCAGTATGAGATGTGGTGATGTTTAACAGTTCAATTGCATGATTTTTAGTATAAAGTGCCAAATTGACATGCATTCTGTTTATTTAAGAATTTTAGTTGTCTGCATGTATAGTATGATAATTTCTCAGTAATTACCATAATCTAAGTTACTGTTATAACAGTTCTAGAAAGACAATTTATTGTGGTTTGATCTGGAATCAGATCAGATGTGTCCTATGTTGAGGGACCAATACAGATAGTTGATCAGAGGATCAAGAAACTCAAGAATCGTGAGATACCATTAGTGAAAGTTATGTGGAAAAATCATAACCTAGAGGAAGCTACATGGGAGCACGAGTCAGAGATGTGTAACAAGTTTCCTTTTCTCTTTTAGGAATTTTGCGACGAAATTCCTATAAGGGAGGGAGATTGTTATGACCCACACCACAGTTAACTAGTAAGTATCCTGATTAGTGCATCACTTAAGTTAATTCAGATAAGTTAAGTGCTCATAGTTGCAAATAGTGTTTTGACTAGTTGTGACAAGCTATTTAACATAATTTTGTGCCTTGAGAAGGTAGAGGATCTCATGCCTGAGAGTTTACAAAAAGAATCATGTGAATTGGACCTCCGATGAAATAGTTATGGCATTTATAAGTCCCTTGGGTCAATGTTTGTAATTTACCCATTACTAATTGGCCCCTTTGCCTTATCTTCTTCCTCTTTAACCCGATAAAACAGGAGCAACCGCTTGAAGCGGCGCTCAAGGTACATGCAGCCCGATCGTTGCAGAGGGACAGTGGGCAGGGGCGATTTCCAGCCCTAAGCCCCGATCCACCTTGGCACCGTTGTCCTTCTTCTTCCTCCTCTCTTCTCCTTCTTCCTTTACCTCACCCAGATCGCGCCCCACCAGTAGCCGACCAGCTTGAGCCGGCCAGCAGTTGTAGCGCTGCACAGCGGCTTTGTGGCGCCGGTCAAGGGCTGATCCGCCCGGGAAAACACCATGAAATTGTCGGCCGTGAGCTCAGCTTAAGGTCCAAGCAAGGAACGTAGCACCTCCATCCTCGATCTAGTTTCCTGCTTGGGCCGACGACAAGCAGAAGGGGCGGCACCCCAACTTAGTTGCAGAAGTAGCTGCACGTAGCAGCGATCACAGGCTGCTAGGGCATGAGCAACACCATGAAAATGATGCCAATGACTTCGACTTTGAGCCCTAACCTTGATTTTGTTGTACGTGGGAGAAACACTGTTGGATTGCAACATGCTTGCTCCAGGAGCCCTGGGCGTGAGCATCACCCTGAATCATCATCTTTGAGTCTGTCCTTGAGGCTCGAGTATGATTCCACCGCCAACTAGCCAAGAGCAACAACCTAGCTGAGTTTCCCCTTCTTCCTGTGTGCGTGAAGATGCTGCTTGAAGCAGTAGGTCCGAAATCCAGGCTGAACTAAGGAAGAAGACGACCCAGAAATTTGCCCGGAAACTGGTCTCTAGATGCAATTCTAAACGAATCTGGACATCCCGAACCACTGTGAGTAGGAGTTCATTTAGTTATCATCATTTAACTCCTTCGTAGGAATTTTTCGGTAAACTGTGCATTTTTCGTTGATACTTGGCTTTTGGACAGTATTTAGCGTTACTCGAATTTTATTTCATAAACTGCTTCCTTATGCTGTTATATGATTTAGTTTGGCATCTGATCAGTGTGGATTGAATCAGTGAATTTATATGGTTCATTGGAATTTGAAATACGTAATATGATTGATGAAAATGATAGAATTTCCTGTATTACAACTGCAATGTATACGTTGAGCATAAAATGGATGTTTAGCATCGAAACTGGATAAGTTAATACTGAGTCATGTTTAAAGATGACAAATGATGTATATGTGTTTTCAAGTGATGTTCAGAATGTGAAATAAGTATGAAATGTGATATTCCTGTTTAAGTGTTTATATGTTAATCAGTTAATAGACTTAGGTGCCCCAACACTGTAGAACCCCATTGCGCGGTCTGTACCTTTGGGGTAAAACGATCAGCCCTGGGGATACGCCCAGGCATCGGAGACTCGTATCCAAAAAATACCGAATGTCTCGGTGACACGAAGTCTGAGAGGTAGGATCCCGGTCAGCCCTGGGGATATGCCCAGGCATCGGAGATCCGAGAGAATGTCCCGGTCAGCCCTGGGGATACGCCCAGCCATCGGAGACTTAGAGACCCTCCGACTGTGCACTACATGTTGCGGGAGGAGTCCAGAGCACTCAGAGTTAGTGTAGTGAGGCCCTTGTGAGCCTGAGGCCCTTGAGCGCCTGAGAGTCCTGTGCAGACCTGGACGAGAAGTCAGACTTAGCATTTCCCGGGTGTGTCGCTAAGTCTTGTACGGTGGGATCGTAGTTCGCTACAGATCTTCATATGCAGAGTGCACTTCATATGTTTGGGGCATAACTAAAATGTAATCATATAGGATCACAGTAAATTTAATATGTTAAGAGATTTGAACTTCTGTGCCAATTCTCTATAACTGTTTATTTGTTTAAAATATCTGTTGTTGCATAGAAATGTGATTATTATCTGTAAATATGCTATGTCATTAGAACTGCCCTGCTTAGTACTGCACTTATGCTTTATTTAAATTTTATATATTTGATGAGTTGTTTAGTGATAGCTAAATGAAAGGCTATTCACTGAGCGAGTAGGCTCACTCCTCTACTCAAACATTTTCAAGTCAGCGACAGTTCCAGGAATCTGAAGGATCTTACCACCCTAGTCAGTAGAAGGTATATGTAGTTAGTTAGATAGTGGTCTCTTAGTCCTTTCCCCTCGGTCCTTGGGACATGGTGTGGGTGAGAGAGAGTGTGTATGTGGAATGTGTATAAAGATGTAAATTAACTGTTATGTTTACTTTCTGTTAAACAATGTTACATGTTGTAAACTCTGTTTATGTTCTCTAGCCAGTTTAATTGAAATGCTTCCACAATAGTTTATTATGTTTTAGTTTACAGCAATAAACCGGATATCATTACGAGGTTTTAAAAAGAAAAAGTTCTCAGTGATTTGTTTATGTGATAATCCCTCCGTCGCGCCCTAATCTCGTGATTAGTGGGTAATGCGAGATCGGGGTGTGACATCTTGGTATCAGAGCATAGGTTGAGTACATGGTTACTCTAAGTCAAGGTCAGGGGACGACAAGAGACCAATAGGATTAGGACTTAAGTGTCTTCCTTCTAACTGTAATTTTCTAACAGGAAGTGTTCTGTTATACTACTGCAGATGGCAGGAAGAGGACGTGGTCATGAGAACCAAGTAAAGAGCTTAGGTTGAGTCGTTAAGAATCATTAGGATTAAAAGATAAAGTTATAAGTGAGGCAAATAAGAAGTGATGTGTTTTTAGATCTGGGATGTATGAGTGTTTAGATACCCTGGCCAGGTGTCTGAATACTTAGATTGACCAGTATCAAGCTACTCTGTCTATTCTTCTCTGGATGCCCTGGCCAGGTATGCAGAGAAAGGATAGGCTAGAGACAAACCCTAGAAATCTTAGGGTTAAGAAATCGGAAATTAATACAGGAGTAAGAGATTAAACATAGGATGTGATGCAACTCTTGCTTTATATTGCTTATTTGATTGGAAATCATTAGAAATGCTCTTATATGTATGGATTTAGATATTCAGTTTATAGAATAAATATGATTCTTTAATATTGTTGTGTGTCAGGAAGTGATTTATTTATTGTTTATATTCTTTGTATTAAGTATACCAGAAGTTATGTTTAAATGAGTTTGCCCTAAGTGGATATTCTTTCCACATGTTTGAGATTAATAGGAGTTGGTTAATCTTGAGTAGCTCTTGGCTTCAGGACTACAGGTTCGACTTGGTCCGGCTGGCAGGATGTGTTACTGAGATCTAATGACTTCTATTAACATTATAATAAGAATAGACTCTGGATAATTTAGACTTGCATCATAGTAAGAATGTATATACACTAAGGTGTTGAGATATAAGGGAAAGATTAGAACAACTAAGAATCAGTTGAAACCTTATATGGGCAATCCTTAATTGGAAATAAAGGAACACGACGTAAGGTTCAGATTAAGTTTAATGATTAGTATTATATGAT
This sequence comes from Alisma plantago-aquatica, assembly GCA_963693085.1. Lineage (NCBI taxonomy): Eukaryota > Viridiplantae > Streptophyta > Magnoliopsida > Alismatales > Alismataceae > Alisma > Alisma plantago-aquatica. The sequence goes on from OY856409.1 coordinate 402,305,905, forward strand.
TTCTAAATATGAGAATATGGAAAAGATATGAGAATAGTATGTAAGGGCTAAGATAGTAAGAATCAACCATGGAATTGATCAGGTAATAGAGTAAAATAATTTTTATGTACTTCAATGCAAAGGGAAAATAGAAGAAAAGAGTTAAGTATACAATAAGTACATAGAAATAAAGAGTCTTATGTAAATCATAAGACCAGGACAAGGAACTTAGTTGGATCAAAAGAAATGTTAAAAATGACGACTTTGATTAAGGAACGAGAATTACATGACATAATTGAGAGTATGGAATGCATATCTTTATTTTAAAGTTTAATACATTCATACATACTACCTTTGGATTCTGAGTCTCTATAAACTAACTAATTAGTTCCTAAAATAAAGAACAAATGTGTAATTTAGAAAATGAATGAATCACATATGATGTATAGCTACCATGGTAGAGACGTATAAGTGAATTAAGTAATGGCACACAATACGATGATGAAACCCTAGCAGGGTAAATTGAGAATGTAACTTATCTGGATGTTTAAGTAAGAGGAAGGAAATTCCAGTGATAAGATAAGGAAGACTTGAGTAAAACTTATGAGATCTAAAGTTTGATTTTCAAACTAAGGAAGCAAAGTCACAACACAATAATGCTATGTTACTGATAAGGACGAAACCCTAGAATGTTTAGAGTTGAAGTAGTTCAAGGGATGTCGCTAGTGATTTGACTTTGAATACTAGCATCTCTATAAAACAAAATCATGAGATTTGCACTATGAAAAGTAAACTAGTATTGATAGTAACCCAGGGTTTAAAGGTAGTTAATCTGAAAGGTAGATAAACAATATGAAAATGATTAAGAGAAAAGAGTAAGATACAAATTTGAAATGTAACAAATGTGTTTGAAACAAAAGGAGAAATACAATATTAGTGAAGTGCGATATGAAATAAATTATTGCAGTAATAATAATAATGAGGAATAATCTATTCTTACCTTGTGTATTTCAATTTTTGGGATGTTTATTCTATAGGATCAAAATGAGAAGGATAAGTAACAAGAGGTAAGTAGCATAGAATGAGGAGAATTACTCGTCACATGATCTGGAGTTAGTTGTTGTAGTTCATGCTTTTATGACACATCGTCACTATCTTTATGATGTGACGATAGATTATCACATTGGAAAGGTAAATGTGGTGGTTGATGCTCTGAGCAGAAAGTCAAGTTCAACAACTAATGTATTTTTTCATGGCATGTTTCAATAGAGACCTGTTAGTAGAAATGTGAAAGTTGAACTTAGACTTAGGGGTGACAAAACAGAGCGGTTTGATTGCACAGATGCAAGTCAAAACTACTTTTTAAGATTAGATCAAGGAACTTTAGCAGAGTGACAGTGGGTTGCAGCAGATCGTGCATGACATGATAGGGGGAAAAGACCAGAGTTCAGGTTTTTAGATGATGGTGTGTTGTATTAGCATGATATGTTGTGTACCTCGAGACAGTGATTTGAAAGAACAAATTCTTGAGGAGGCACATGCATAGATGTATGCTATGCATCCAGGTAACACTAAGATGTACAGGAATCTCAAGGAGTTATACTGGTGGTTAGGTATGAAAAAGGATGTAGCTGAGTACATTGTTAGAAGTAGTGTGTGCCAGTAGGTTAAGGCTGAACACCAGAAACCTACAGCTACCTTGTAATCTTTTTCTATGCCTGAATGGAAATGGGAACATATCACAATGGATTTTTGTGGTAGGGTTACCCAGGACACCTAGAGGTTATGACTCGATATGAATGATTGTGGATAGACTAATTTAGTCTGCTCGCTTTCTTCATATTAAGTCAACCTTTGATGTCTCGAAACTTGACTAAGATATACATGGATGAAATAGTTAGGTTGCCTGGTAATCCAGTTTCAATCATACCATATTGAGATCCTAAGTTCACATCCAGGTTGTGGAAACAGTTGCATCGTGCTTCGGGCACAAAGTTAAGATTCAGTACAACCTTTTCACCCACAGACGGATGGTCAGTCTGAGAGAACCATTCAGACTCTTGAGGACATGCTGAGAGCATGTGTTTTGCTTTTCAGTGGAAGTTGGGAAGAACATTTAAGCCTTATAGAGTTTGCATACAACAATAGTCACCATTCTAGTCTTAGTTTGGCCCCGTATGAAGCTCTGTATGGTAGAAAGTGTAGATTGGACCAGTGAATTTACATAGTTCATCAAAACCCAAATTGCTTAGTGTGAATGTTGAGTTTAGAAATACACGACTGATAATGGTACGGTTTGGGTATAAACCCAGACAATACAGATTTTGTAAATCATCAGGTGCATGATTTCAAGAAAGTACGATAGCATTAAAATATGCAAATAAACCTAGCTGCATGCTTCCTGTTATGTTAATGTGTGTGACTTAACATTTACATGAATTGGCACATTTCTCTGAGATATTACTAGAAATTCTCAAGTATTATTAATTATTTTTGTTATGATACGTAAGCAACTCTTAATTGAGTTATGTGATGCACAAACCAGGATTTGGGTTAATGTGCACGTTCTTCGAGAAATTTCAGATAATTGATAAATATTACAGATGATTTCTTATATGTGAAGTAAACTACTCTTATTGGTGTAATAAGATGTTCAATTGCATGAATTCAGTATGTATGTGCCAAACTTGATATGAGTTTGGGATATTTATGAATTTTAAATCTGCCTGCATGCATGATATAAGGATTACTCAGTAATTACAATGATTTTGAATATACTGCTCTGCCAGTTCTAGAATGATACCGTATTGTGATTTGAACTGCAATCAAATAGATGAGATAACTGAAACCCTAAGGATAGGGTGTTGCCATGTGACTAGTGAATGAGGTAACCCCTAAGGATAGGGTGTTGCTATATGATAAGTGAATGAGGTAACTGAAACCCTAAGGATAGGGTGTACAATGAATCAAGTATTTTGATATTAAAATTCTCAGTATGAGATGTGGTGATGTTTAACAGTTCAATTGCATGATTTTTAGTATAAAGTGCCAAATTGACATGCATTCTGTTTATTTAAGAATTTTAGTTGTCTGCATGTATAGTATGATAATTTCTCAGTAATTACCATAATCTGAGTTACTGTTATAACAGTTCTAGAAAGACAATTTATTGTGGTTTGATCTGGAATCAGATCAGATGTGTCCTATGTTGAGGGACCAATATAGATAGTTGATCAGAGGATCAATAAACTCAAGAATCGCGAGATACCATTAGTGAAAGTTCTGTGGAAAAATCATAACCTAGAGGAAGCTACGTGGGAGCACGAGTCAGAGATGTGTAACAAGTTTCCTTTTCTCTTTTAGGAATTTCGGGACGAAATTCCTATAAGGGAGGGAGATTGTTATGACCCACACCACAGTTAACTAGTAAGTATCCTGATTAGTGCATAACTTAAGTTAATTGAGATAAGTTAAGTGCTCATAGTTGCAAATAGTGTTTTACTAGTTGTGATAAGCTATTTAACATAATTTTGTGCCTTGAGAAGGTAGAGGATCTCGTGCCTGAGAGTTTACAAAAAGAATCATGTGAATTGGACCTCCGATGAAATAGTTATGGCATTTATAAGTCCCTTGGGTCAATGTTTGTAATTTACCCATTACTAATTGGCCCCTTTGCCTTATCTTCTTCCTCTTTAACCCGATAAAATAGGTGCAACCACTTGAAGCGGCGCTCAAGGTACAGGCAGCCCGATCGTTGCAGAGGGACAGTGGGCAGGGGCGATTTCCAGCCCTAAGCCCCGATCCACCTTGGCACCGTTGTCCTTATTCTTCCTCCTCTCTTCTCCTTCTTCCTTTACCTCACCCAGATCGCGCCCCACCAGTAGCCAACCAGCTTGAGCCGGCCAGCAGTTGTAGCGCTGCACAGCGGCCTTGTGGCGCCGGTCAAGGTCTGATCCGCCCGGGAAAACACCATGAAATTGTCGGCTGTGAGCTCATCTTAAGGTCCAAGCAAGGAACGTAGCACCTCCATCCTCGATCTAGTTTCCTTCTTGGGCCGACGACAAGCAGAAGGGGTGGCACCCCAACTTAGTTGCAGAAGTAGCTGCACGTAGCAGCGATCACAGGCTGCTAGGGCACGAGCAACACCATGAAAATGACGCCAATGACTTCGACTTTGAGCCCTAACCTTGATTCTGTTGTACGTGGGAGAAACACTGTTGGATTGCAACATGCTTGCTCCAGGAGTCTTGGGCGTGAGCAGCACCCTGAATCATCATCTTTGAGTCTGTCCTTGAGGCTCGAGTATGATTCCACCGCCAACTAGTCAAGAGAAGCAACCTAGCTGAGTTTCCCCTTCTTCCTGTGTGCGTGAATATGCTGCTTGAAGCAGTAGGTCCGAAATCCAGGCTGAACTAAGGAAGAAGACGACCCAGAAATTTGCCTGGAAACTGGTCTCTAGACGCAATTCCAAACGAATCTGGACATCCCGAACCACTGTGAGCAGGAGTTCATTTAGTTATCATCATTTAACTCCTTCGTTGGAATTTTTCGGTAAACTATGCATTTTTCGTTGATACTTGGCTTTTGGACAGTATTTAGCATTACTCGAATTTAATTCATAAACTGCTTCCTTATGTCGTTATATGATTTAGTTTAGCATCTGATCAGTGTGGAATGAATCAGTGAATTTATATGATTCATTGGAATTTGAAATACGCAATATGATTGATGAAAATGATAGAATTTCCTGTATTACAACTGCAATGTATACATTGAGCATAAAATGGATGTTTAGCATCGAAACTGGATAAGTTGATACTGAGTCATGTTTAAAGATGACAAATGATGTATATGTGTTTTCAAGTGATGTTCAGAATGTGAAATAAGTATGAAATGTGATATTCCTGTTTAAGTGTTTATATGTTAATCAGTTAATAGACTTAGGTGCCCCAACACCGTAGAACCCCATTACGCGGTTTGTACCTTTGGGGTAAAACGGTCAGCCTTGGGGATACGCCCAGGCATCGGAGACTCGTGTCCAACAAATACCGAATGTCTCGGTGACACGAAGTCTGAGAGGTAGGATCCTGGTCAGCCCTGGGGATATGCCCAGGCATCGGAGATCCGAGAGAATGTCCCGGTCAGCCCTGGGGATACGCCCAGGCATCAGAGACTTAGAGACCCTCCGACTGTGCACTACAGGTTGCGGGAGGAGTCCAGAGCACTCAGAGTTAGTGCAGTCAGGCCCTTGTGAGCCTGAGGCCCTTGAGCGCCTGAGAGTCCTGTGCAGACCAGGACGAGAAGTCAGACTTAGCATTTCTCGGGTGTGTCGCTAAGTCTTGTAAAGTGGTATCGTAGTTCGCTACAGATCTTCATATGCAGAGTGCACTGCATATGTTTGGGGCATAACTAAAATGTAATCATATAGGATCACAGTAAATTTAATATATTAAGAGATTTGAACTTCTGTGCCAATTCTCTATAACTGTTTATTTGTTTAAAATATCTGTTGTTGCATAGAAATGTGATTATTATATGTAAATATGCTATGTCATTAGAACTGCCCTGCTTAGTACTACACTTGTGCTTTATTTAAATTTTATATATCTGATGAGTTGTTTAGTGATAGCTAAATGAAAGGCTATTCACTGAGCGAGTAGGCTCACTCCTCTACTCAAACATTTTCAGGTCAGCGACAGTTCCAGGAATCTGAAGGATCTTACCACCCTAGTCAGTAGAAGGTATATGTAGTTAGTTAGATAGTGGTCTCTTAGTCCTTTCCCCTCGGTCCTTGGGACATGGTGTGGGTGAGAGAGAGTGTGTATGTGGAATGTGTATAAAGATGTAAATTAACTGTTATGTTTACTTTCTGTTAAACAATGTTACATGTTGTAAACTCTGTTTATGGTCTCTAGCCAGTTTAATTGAAATGCTTCCGCAATAGTTTATTATGTTTTAGTTTACAGCAATAAACCGGATATCATTACGAGGTTTTAAAAAGAAAAAGTTCTCAGTGATTTGTTTATGTGATAATCCCTCCGTCGCGCCCTAATCTCGTGATTAGTGGGTAATGCGAGATCGGGGTGTGACAGAAGGAGTGGGGATGCTTGACCTTGCGGTGGGATGTATGCATCTTGAGTAGCATTCACATAACCACCATCGTTGTTCGGATTTAGCATGGGTTGAGATGGGAGTCTCCCTTATTCACGACGAGCAAGTGAGATATAAATTTGATGAAGCCTTTGTTCAAGGCGGCTAATATTTTTCCCTTGATAGGACACTTCTCTCTTTACCTCATCCAAGTTCCTCAACCTCCCGAGTACTTCATATTCAAATTTAGAGTTGTACCTTGGCTGCCCTTGTCCTTGCCCATCCTCATTTTGTTGCTTCCAAGAGAAATTTGGATGGTTCCTCCACTCGGGAGTGTAGGTGTTAGACATGGGGCCTTGATTGTTTCGGCCACCAAAGGAGTGCAAGGCATTTACTTCTTCATCCACAGAATCGACTAACATGGTGGGTTGGCTAGGAGAACCACCAGCTTGGTTCTTTATCATCTTCATCATATCCGCCATCATTTTCATCATATTGGGGTCGGCAACATTATGGGTTGGATCCATGGAAGAAGGTGGAGGGATGTAGCCCCGACCACAATGCTCCCCTTTTTTAGAAACGTGATGGCATGAGTTTTTAGCAAGATGCTCGAATAGAGGCCACGATTCCTTGGGTGGCTTTGCCATGAAAGTACCTCCACAGGATGAGTCAACATTGTTTTAGCTCTATTCTTCAAGCCTGGTGTAGAAGGCTTGAACTAGTTGCCACATTGGCACTTCATGGTGAGGGAAGTTGCGGAGCAGTTTTTGGAACCTCTCCCACACCTCATGGAAGGGTTCATTCTCTTTCTGGGCAAATGAAGTGATGCATCTTCTCATGTAGGACAGCTTGGCAATCGGGGAGAACTTCTTGAGGAATCAATTCTTTACTTCATTCCATGTTACCAGATCTGGCTTTGACACATACCACTCTTTAGCTTTCTCTTTTAGGGAGAAAGGAAAGAGGGTTCTATGAATGGATTCGTCAGTGGTGGCATGGGTGCAAAAAATGGAGCACGTCTCAAGGAAAGCATCGATGTGATGATAGGGATTCTCATTCTCCATCCATAGTAAGTAGGGAGGAGTCCAAGGAGTGCGGGTGAAATAGAGAACTGTTGACCTGACATTTGGTCAACTAGGGTGGCGATGAGGGAATTGTAGTTCCTTGGGGTGAAGTATTTGTGGAGCGGGCGGTGCTGTGGTGGAGGTGGTTGGGCATCTGCATGCAGGTTGTTGTCTGCCATCTTGGCTTCTCAATGTTGGTTGCGGCGACTTTGGCGTCTCCTTCTACCTATCTCGAGGTCGTACAACACCAAGTCGGTACAAGTAGAATGTGTATGGCACATGCACAGTTGTCACCTGCTCAATACACAAACAAGAAACAAGAAACCAAGTTAGAAAACCAAGATGCAAAAGTAACACAAAGAATAAAAAATAGCAATGGTGAGGGAAAAAAGGAAAGGCTAAGCTACAATAACTAGCTAGACTGAGTGCCTCTATCCCCGACAATGGCGCCAGAAAGGTTGGCGCATCCGAGCCAGAGGCGTACATGCTAGCCCACTAAGGGTGGCTAGATGCACTCCACGAGACTCGAACACACGTGTGGGAAAATTTCAAATTTTATATTTTCCCTAACCAAGCCGATCACAAAACTAAATAGATCACCCGCAAGCGCACGGGGTACTGTTGTAGTATAGGTGATTGGCAAGAAAAGGGGTCGATCCTCAGGGATAGATGGGACACTAGATCTAGGCTAGTGTTTGCTATGTTCCTAGTACGGAGATCAAGGTTTGAGGGTTTTAAAAGAGCTTGTTTGTTGATTACTCTAAATGAACAAGCAAGAAAGGCGAAATTAAACCTAAGTTATCTTGAACAAGCAAAATTAGCAAACTAGGTTAATAAACTAGCTAAGCAAGGGCAAGAGTAAGCTACACTATACTAGACAAGCGAGAAGCAATGTCGAAGCTAAGTTAACCACTAGAAAAAGCAAGAACCTAAGTTAACACTAAAGAGCAGAACTAAGGAATTAACCAGGCTAAGCAAAAGCAATTAAACTAGACTAGCATGAACAAGCAAGCAAAGCAAGTTGGGTTTTAACAAGATGATTAAGGTAGGTGGGTCATTTGGGGATGTAACTTTGATATCAATTGGGGAAGTTTATTAGACAAGCACGGCTCTCAGTTTACATATAGATTACCAAACCAAACAATAAGATTAATGCTATTAGAATGTACCCTATACTACTAGTAGAAGACTAGGGTTAGGTGTAATTCTAATAGGATTAGCCAAATCTAGGTTTCTAGGATAAGTGGTATTGAGCAATTGAGGGTTGAGGGTAGAGATGGGAGTAGATATGAGGATATTTGACCTCATGCCACTAGCCATTCTATCTTTTAGAAGACCCTAGGCAATCACATTAATCCCACTTATACTAGTAACTTAGGTCTCATACCAAGTAATAGGAGAGGGGTAGGGCATGTAGGAACAAAGGAGACTAGCTAGGGATCCCCTATTGGGACCGAGGAGTCATACCTAAGATTGCCACATGCATCCCAATTCCCCTAGAAACATGGTATCATCAAACACCCCCAAACAAGCAATTAATAGCAAAAAGTATAAATCACAAGCATGGCAATGAGATAAGAGACACAAGCATGGAGCAATCATCATAGATAAAAATGAGTTCATTACAAGCCAAAATTCCCCCAACATGGTATCAAAGTCACATTTTATCCCCAAACAGCCCACCACTAGGGGCTTAGCTACACATAGTCAAAGAAATGGCAAAAGAAAGGGGAAGAAGGGGAAGAAATTACATGGAGCTCAGGGAAGTAGCCTTCTTCTTCACCTCCTTGTTGCTGGGGACGTCCTCTCTCCTCCAAGGGTGCAGATGGTCATGAAGATATGGGGGATTATGGAGGAAAACCTAGACAACTAGGTTTCCAAGGTGAAATAGAGATGGAAATGGTGGGTGGAGAGCATAAATGCAAGGGAAATGCACTAAATGCTCAAGGGGAGGAGTAATGGAGGCTAGGAGTAGCTAGGGGAAGCTAACCTAGTGTTGTGGCCACCACCCATGTATATATAGGTGGTGGTGGAAGCACTAGGGTAAGTAGGGGTATTATGGGAAAAATAGTGTAAAATAGTTAGGTTTTAGGTGGCAGCACGACCGTGATGGGTGGAGTTGAGAACAACCATGGTGAAGGAGAATGGTTGTTCTGGTGAAGTGTGAAATCACAAGTTGGATGGGTGAAATGAAGGTTGGTTGGACGGCCGTGTTGGGGGCTAGGTAGAACGGTCATGCTGAGGAGCACGACCGTGGTGGTGGAGTTGCAAGGAGGTCATTCCCCAGAGCACGCCCGTTCTATTCTTCATCTAGTACGGTCGTGCTGAGTAGCACAAACATTTTGGGGGCTTCGTGGCACGACCCTGCTGGGTAGCACGACCGTGGTGGCTAAGTTGCTGAAACTTCAAGATTTATCAATTCAACCTATAACTTTATACAATTACCAGCACAACTGTTCCTTGGCACCATGACCGTGTTGGGGTCTTCAAGTGATAAAATAGCTTCAAACTTCATTATCAAAGGACTTATTTGATTGATGTCGAATCTTGGCCATTGGGGTAGGTTGAGGGAGCTCTTGGGGCCTTCTTTGGACCCCTCCATGAGTGGAGGAACCCTAAGACTCCTTACTTCTTTCTCATCCATCCAAAGTATGGTCCAAGTACCTACAAATAATGCAAAGAACGTCCATAATTGCATTTGACAGTAAAACACATATTGGGGAAATTAACTTGCAATCTACTTTGTTTAGATGTGATAAAAGTACAAAAAGGCACAAGATGGAGCCCTAAAATAGGGATACATCAATAATACACACAAGTCCAAGGATGAATGGTGTTGACCCTGAGATAGAATACCAATAATGGGTTAGATTATCTAATGAAAATCTCAATTTATATGTGCATCTATTTGATGGTTGAGAATATATATGTTATTACTATATGTGCACACTTTTATATGCTTCCCGTGTACATAGTATAACAATACATTAATCCATTTTGTTTGTCAGTGTTTTAGGTTAACATGCATATATTAGTAGAAGACATGAAGAATAAAAAAATCTTGAAGATATTGAAGATAAGTCAATGAGGATTAGCTAGACAATATTTCTTCTCATTGGATATGTTAGTTCTCATGTTGAAATATCCATGTACTCCTTAGAGGAGATCATCATAAAATCAAGTACATAAAATTTGTTCAATTAAACAAAAATTATTTACTATTATTTATTATTTGCTAAATTTTCTGCTAGAAATTAGAGTAATGGTTCTCAACTTTCAAGACCTTTCTTACTTGGAGGACATTGGAAAGTGGGGGTCATTACACTCGTAGTCATTGTAATAACTAATGTGGTTGGCAACACAAGCCTCAAGACTTCTAGATTTAAAAATCATGTTGTCCATGTAGACATCCACCTCTTTATGCATTGTGTCATGAAAGAGGGAAAACATTACCCTTTGATATGTAGCTTTGGCATTTTTTATACCAAAAGGTGTGACCTGATAGAAAAACACTCCCCATATTGTAATGAAGGACGTTCTTTTATTTGTCTTCCTTTTCCATCTTGATCTAATTTTAGTCAGCAAATCCATCCATGGAGTTGAGTAGCTCATGGTCTGTTGTGTTGTCAACAAGTACATCTATGTGTGTATGTGGGAAGTCATATTTTGGAGATACCTTGATGAGGTCGCAATAGTCCACACATATCCACAATTTGGCATATTTCATTGGAACATGCATGTAAGACCCCTGACCAGAGTTTTGGGGTAAATCTATTTGCTTTGACTTGATCTTGTTCTTATAACCTTGCTATAATCCTTTGAGATGTAATTAGGGCTTGTGGAGAGCTTAAATTTCAAGTTTGAGCTTGTTTGGATGATATTTGTGCTTTATGTGCTAGTTTTGGTGCAAATTGCAATTTACCCAAATTAGGGGGTTGATGTGCAATTTGTCACCTCTTTAGAGTTCCTTCTCTTTTTTGACATCAGCTATAGGAGAGGTAAAGAAATGGGCTCCTTGTTTGAGCCTTGGTTAAGGAGTGTCACCCACAGTGGTGATTAGGGTTCCTTTGAGTGTTGCATGTCTCGACCTATGTGTATATTGTGTGTTGTCTTGACCTAGGTCGCAACCTAGGGTTGGTTTGGAGGGTGTCACGATCGATAAATCCCCTCTATATGATGGGTTCATGACCAAGGAGGTCTTGGGTGGTATTGAGTCAAGATGGTTTCCTTCTTGTTGGATGCCTCGACCTAGGATGTGTGGAGATCTCTTGTCTCGACCTAGTGGTGATGGATTATTCTTGTCGCTGCCATAAAGGTGATCCATGGAGGGTCACGACCGTGACCATGGTGGTCGAGACCCAACCTAGAGTGTATCACCATGTCTTTCATGAATGGAGGGTGGTTGCTAGTGGTTGCATATTGGTCTTTTGAATGGACAAGTGTCCCTTTGATACCTTGGAGTGTTGACACCTCATCTTTTTCTCTTCTCTCTCATCTTCCACCTATATAACCCCTTATCTCTTCATGCTTATAACACTTTCGGCCCTCCATATTATTCCTTCTCTTTTTCTTATTCTTGGAGCTTGGTGGAGCAAGGAGATCCATCCTCAGAGCTCGGTGACCAAACTCCACTTGCATGTGGTGCTTGTAGTGACCATAGCTCATCTTCAACCTTGGTAAGTGTTTATCTTTTATTATGCTTTTGATATCCTACTCCATCTCCTTCTCTTGTCTTGGCCCTAGACCATTTTTTCTCCATGGTGGTCGTTTTGGGAGAGAAACTCCTCATCACAAGGGTCATAGACCATGTTTAGACAAGGTAGACCCAAGTGTGAGGAGGGTTTCTTCTCTCTTCCTCTCTTTTCTACTTTGGCTTGGCCTAGAGATTCTTGGTTTTTTTATTGGATAATATTTGACCTTGGTGTCTTCTACTTCTTGAGGTGATCTTTTGGCCGACATCGGATCCTTTGGTGGAGCTTCTTCAACCCTTAGATTGTGTGCTTGGTGTTGTTGATCTTGCTGCTCGGAATCTTTGGTGGTGACCTTATTAAGGTAGGTTATATAACACTTAACCTACTCTATTATTGCACTCTTTTATGCATGATTGCTACTGTCTTATCTCTCTAAAATTCTCCCTTAACATGCTAGTAGATCATGTTAGTCTCTAGAACTTGTTTGGTGGAGATATCTTTCTTGGTTTAGTAGAAACCTGAAACCCTAATCTACATGCACCCATTTTTGTGATTGATATGTTATGGACATTCTTCCCAATCTTTTGACCTTGGCCTTTCTCTAATGCATGATGTTATAGTATCTAGATGTTATGAGGAGTTTACATTCAGTTTTAGGTGCCTTAAACATAGTTTTACCTATCTTGCACGTGATCCTTTCATGGTGGATCCATGACCCATGACCTAGGGTTCTTGGTGATCGTTTGCATGGGATTTTTCTTTTTAATGATCATGGTTTTTGTCTTAGTATTTTTTCTATTTTGAGACCAACATATCATCTCTTATGGTGGTCGATACACCTACCCTATGATGGTCACAACCATAGTTAATCTTGGTCAAGATGGTTCCCTTTTGATGGGTTGTACCTAGTGTTGATAGAGGTTGCGACATTTGAGGATTGATGGTCATGTTGACTCATGTTTTGTTTGGGTTGTTGCCCTAGTTTTTGGGTCTTTACCTTGCCCTAGTTTTCTTCATGACACATCCTTGAGAGAGGTCGTGACATGTGGTCTTGGTTCACGACATGGTCCACGGCTTGAGGTCGAGACACCTATGATCCAAGAGGTCATGATAGGTGCTATGCTTTTGGTGATGGAACCCTAACCCTAGATGGGTCGCAACACCCTAGGTGTCACAGTCAAGACACCCCAGGGGTCATGGTCATGACATGGTTTGGGTGGAGTGGTCTCAACCTAGTGGTATAGGTGGTCGAGTCATGATGATGATAGGTGGTTGAGAGGTATATTTGGACACATGATGATATCCATGTATGAGTAATACATAAGCCATGTAACATGTTGTTTGGATAACATATAATCTACCCTAATATTGTTATTTAACCCTAAGGATGCTCCAAGATGATGGATATGGGGAACATAGGGTTGGTAGTTGAACCTAGCTTTTAAAACCCTAATCGGCTAGGAAGGAGCCCTAACCCTAATAATATGCAATGTAATATGCTTGTCTCTCTTTCATGAAGTGGATATAATGTTATGATGTTATCTCTCTCATTTATGAACCTGTAACCTTATACGTATTATGAGCTTGATAATCATAGCTAGTGTATGCTATGTTGACTACAATATGACACAATTTGAATGAGCCTTCATGAGGTATGTTGAGATACTTGTAACACATGAAGGATGTTAATGGGTCCTATGACTTGGTAGTGGCTTATTGCCTATTATGAGATGACACCTCCCAATGATGAGTTGAGGGATTGATATCCCATAGTATGTAAATTTGGTATTGATGATGTGGTGAATGGAAAAGATACTCACATTTTGTGTTGATAGTGTGACAAGTTCACACCCTATACGTTTATATCTTCTAGAGTGTAAGATGCCCTTATTGTTGGAGAGTATTTTATGACTTTATATGTTGTAAATTGATTGATGCTAAAAGACACTTAATTGACTTAACTAATAAAGTGGAACTTAATCATGTAGTTTTGCCTTGTGCCATAGATCCATCTCAGTGTCAACACTTACTGGATGGTGAAACATGCTTTCCCTAGTGAAAGCTTGGAGTCATATATTGTTGAGTATATGCATTCATAGGATTGGTAGTAGGCCATACCCTAGAAGGAGTGGTGATGCGGGTCATAGCTTTGTGACTTTGATGCTTCTTAGGTTTCATAAGATTGCCTATAGGGCATACCCTGGTAGGAGAGTAGTTGTGGGCCATAGCTCCCTTTCACTAGTGTCGTGCCCTGTACTAAGGTGGGATAAGACTTTCATTGTTGACTATATGTCACGGGATGCAGTTGACTAGTATGTCTCTGATGTGTACTCATGTACTAACCATGAGGTTTGGCGACATCATGGATTCTGACTTTTTCATAGACCTTGTATGGTACTGATATCGACTTAGTAGTGGGTGGTTGGATTTGAGTGGTATGACTCAAATCCTTAGGGCTTAACAAAATATGTAATCATCCATATAGTGTATTTTCTTAGGATCAAACACAAGAACATTGGTTGAAGCCTTGCCTTGCTTTTCTACCTATTATTTGATAGAAGATACATGTTCTTCGCATTCCTTCTTAGATTATTAATTGTTCTAAAGCTCAGTGATAAGTGTCCAATACTGCTTAAATTGAATTATCTATTAGATGCATATCATTTAACTAAATGTACTAATACTACTTAGTATTGCATCTACCTACTTTGGTTTATCTGTGCTATAATAGTGTTGATGGAGAGTTATATCTCCTGTTGATATTTGAATCTCACCCTATGGGTTTCTCCACATATTTTAGTGGTCATGCAAAATGAGGTGGTGATCGTGTAGCTGAGGTGGAGCATCAGCTAGAGTAGTAGTTGAGATGGTTGGACGTGTTGCTAGTCTTTTAGTGTAGAGTCCTAGAGTCATCCATGTACGCTCCGGTGTTGGGGGTATTTTGATGTGTTTGTAGTTATCTTGTAGTCATGAGCTTTCTGGCATGAGTGCCTTTTGTTGTATAGTGATTGCAGGTGTACATGTATATGTATATGGAATAGATATAATGTGTAATAGGTTGATGGCATGACGTATAGGTGTTTTGTTAAGGTCTTACATGTGAAACATTTATGCTTATGTGCTTCTATGAAATTGGTTTTTATTTTCAGTGTTTTTCAATAATCCGCTTGTTGTTAGTGTTAATTTCTCTTTCAATTTTGAGCAATCTCACTTTGTGTGGCAGAGGATGTCACATTTGGTTGGTATCAGAGCTTTAAGTTCGCTGAGTCTATAGGGACCTAGGACTAGGGTTTGTGTCTGTTCTTGTGTCCTCCAGTCTGTCTTATAGTGACTTATGCTTATGTAGAAGAAGAAGAAAAGCTTAAATATGTCTGGAATACATGAAGAACAGACTACTGAAAGTAATGTTGCTGCACCAAGTGGAGGTGCAAGGAACCAGGTGTGAGAAGATCGGGCGCCTAAGGTCCCCCAATTTGACCCATCCATGGTTGAAAATCCTACTTTCCAATCTCTTTTTGGGTAATTCATGGCTACCATGACGCATATGGCGGACAGGATGTCCGCACCTCAGCCAAGGGCACCGGTAGCCAATGTAGCAAGACTATCATTTCAGTGAATTTCTTTTAAAAAGACAATTGTAGCAAATGGGGTCTAAGAACCCATATAACAAAGTAGTTCAACAACCACGTGGAATATAATGAATTAAGAATAATAAATATGAAAGTCCAAGTAAATGATTCAAGTAGAAATTAAGAGTTCAAGAAATGCCTCATTAAAATGAATGTAGGTTTCAGTCAAATAATGTCCAAATTAAAATAGAGGGTGTACATACCTTAGGATCAGACCTAAATATTCAGTAACACCTCCTAAGCTTTGGGTCAGGGTTTTCTCAACCTAGTCACAATATATGTGCATTCAATTAATATAATTTACATTGAATCCTTTACTTAGGGAATCACCCCACTATAACCTGGAAATCTGGTCGTGAAACCTATCCCATTAAATTAGTCATATTTTCTAATTTCAAAATTGTATATTTTTATATTTTTCCACTGAACTAATAATAAACTATTATTTTTACAAGTTGAAATCATTTACTAATTAAAAAGGAAAATTATGATGTGTAATGACCATAATTCCCCTGAATCTAATGCCAATACATGTGACGCAATGTCATGCAAACTTTAGAGAAAAATGGAAACATGGGTTTCGGGTCAACAAAGTCAAACGAAGATGAAATCCCCATATTTCCCTTGTGGGCATGACATGAATGTCACATGTAACAAGGAAAAACTGGGCTTGTACCCCAGGGATTCATCTCCATGTGTCTCACACTGTTAGTAGAGCTCAAACCAGTAGAGATCAAACCAGTAGCAAGCATTCAAGGTTGGCTTCTTCACGGGAAGGGACCCTATCCACTGGCTCCAACTTGCCAAGCTGAAGGTGATGAGCCTCATCACAAGTGTTGGGGTCATTGGTGACCAGGAAGAACACACCGTCGAGGAGGCGCAACACATGTAGGTTAGGAGACGAACCCCATGGCCTAGTTTCCAAGCACAGACTCACAATCCACATAGCACGACTGGGTTGTTCCTCAGGATAAGGTGGACATAATAAAAACCTCGCACGGTCCAGGAGTTGGGTTTAGACACGATTGTAAACTTTTGAAACAAGAAAGGAGTTTAAAGGAAATGAATCATGGCGTTTGATAAGGATATATATATATATATATATATATATATATATATATATATATATATTCTAAGAAGGAGAGGGTTTGGAATTGGATGTTTACTACGATTAAAACTTCTAGGGATCATATAAAACTCTGGGGGCTCGAAGACCCTCTTGGACTCATTTCCACATTTGGGACTCTTCCTATTATCGCTGAGGGGGGAGCTCCAGTGAGCGTCAAACTACCAGTTGAAGGGGGGCAACTGGATGGTGAGAAGTGAGGAAGAATGTTTGAGGAAGGTCATGCTATTAGTATGCTCTCTGCACACGGGATTGGTCCATTGTGGTGTGAATCATCATCATGAGGTTTGAGCTACCACCAAATAAGATCAAAATCAGTCAGCCAACACATGGGTACTTGATAGGAATTGATGGTGGAGGAGTACTTCCCAGAGTCAGCTTGCATTTGAAAGCTATAACATAGGTGTGAGGTCGGGTGCGAGGACCCTTGTGATCACGAGGTGAGGGCAAAGGTTGCATGACTTTTGGGCATCTTTGATATGGGGTGAGAGAGTGTGTGAGTTAGGGTTTGTTGGATTTGAGAGAAGGAGAGGGGTCAGATGGTGAAGAAAAAGCAGGCAATCATTGGTTGTGGCGAGAGAATGGATATGAGGAGTTCGGGGCCCTGAACCAGTCACATGAGCGAGGAAGTCGGGGAAAGGGGATGGAGTCCACTTCCAAGATATTTGATCTGAAAACTATCCGCTTGAGCTGTCTGACAGCTAAGGATATCCAAACTTTGAGAAATTAGTGTGACACAAAAATCAAAATGAAACCAACCATGATAACTTGTATATTTACTTCTAATCCATCGTTAAGGTGTATTTGATATCAGATTAAGCCCATAATATGTAGACTAGATACATTGGGTGTGAGGAATACGAATTTGGATTTTATTTTACAATTTTAGAATATTTGTTTTGTAATTTACTCCATTATACACTAATCAATAAGTTAGGGTTTTAATGTCATCCTAATGATCAAATAGGATAAATCCTCTTGATTACCTCCAATTCTCTCACTCTAAGATCTTAGGTTCATACCATGTTATTCAATTGTGGTTGATATTATGTTTAGTATTATTATTCAATAGCTCTCTCGATTCAATAACTAGGGTTAATAACATCTTAACATTTCATGTCTATCATAAACTAATGGGTGTATCCGGGTTACAATATACCCAACGAGGTTCGATCCAATCTATTACAAAGAAATATGAGTACAAAATGATATCCAATTGGTGAAGGGAGAAAGTGAGATTGGATAACCACATAATTGAATAGGTGCCTAGAAGAAAGGAGGATTAACCTATATGCCTAGATTTGAGAATTTTACAACAATCCACCCCTTAAAGATGATTTTGTTCTCAAAATCCGTTCATCACTAACCACGAGTACTAAGATGTATACTACTAAACTAGTCAAAGATTTCTAATATAGTCAAAGTAGTGCACTATTGTACACCACTCCATATTATACTAACATCCAACCACCATGGTGAACCTACATAATATCCTACATCAAGTCCTCATAGTCTTCTCATATTCTAGATTAAGCTAAAAAAAAAATTACTCCAAGCGATAGGTTATCTTAGCAGTGTTACATTCATCAAGGCTACCCACATTGTTATGGTGGTTTCATTACCATCTTATATGAACCATGTCACCACACACATGAGGCCACTAGGTTATTCTATAGTTCCTCATTCTCCATCCCTTAAGCATGGATGACCAATTTTCATAAATAGAACCCTTATAGAACCATTCAAATTGCAACTGCTAAATTGGTGGACTACACTTGTGTAGAAACATCGATCCTCAAACACAATGAATCTTACTACTATTAATTATATTTTCCTTTGTGATGACCATGTATAGTAAATATTGGGTGCCTACAGAAAGTAGGGTATAACATGGATTCATAAATCTAATTATGTTACATGTTGAACTAGAAAAGTTACAACAAGACCCAGGATTATCTTAACCAGATTGTATCCATTATAGTTACCTACAATGTTATCATAGTTTCACCATTCTTTGATCATGATCAACATCATTTTCCTTATCATCATCATCATCATCATCATCATCATCATTATCGTCGTAATCATCAACATCATCATCATCATCCACTTATCATCATCATCAACAACAACAACAACAAAATCATCATCATCATCATCATCATCATCATCATCATCATCAACAACAACAACAATGACGACGACGATGACAACAACAACACCATCATCATCATCATCATCTACTCCACATCATCATCAATGTTCATATTTATAATAGTCACTCTTATGTATGACGTACATATATGTCTTGCTTTCCTTCCAATAATATGGTTAAATTTTAAAATTCAATTTATTTATATATTTTATAAATGTGGATAAATTATGATGTGTTGCATGACTAAGACAACACTTATACTTTAGTAAGAATATTAGGGTTGAGGTGTAAGTTTAGGGTTTTATTTTCCAACGAATTTTCTCGTTCATATATGAGCACTTTGGTGTGTTGCATAAAACTTAGAGAACTAATCATCCATGATTCTGGTATACACCTTAATGTACTCAGGTCATGATTGAGGTGTACCTAATTCATTATCATTTTTAATATATTGTGTGCACCTAGAAAATGAGTATGCGCATTAAATTTGTTATCCTTGATGTGTTGGATCTTATTTCTTGAGTACGCTCACCCATATAATTTATATTAGAATAAATATATGAGCTCATTTTTTTAAATCCAAGTAATAATCATGGTGGTAAAATAAACAAGGCTTACTCATATACCATAAAGAGTTATATATAAATTGTTTGACTTTAATCTAGGGAGTTACCCAAGTTCTACTTATTGTGACCACTATGGACTACAGATTATCCTTAAGTTAAGTCACACTCATACTAATTAAAGTTTCTCTACCTCTAAAATATTATTCTATAACTTGCTAATCATCTAGAGAGGTAGTAGAGGTAGATAAGGTCGTTTATATCCAAAACTCCCTCTTCCTCTCTACTTCACACTAGACCTAAGGTACTAAGATTTCTCTAGCTAGTTCTAGAGTTCTTCACTAAAAGAGTTTTCTTACTACTTACAACTTTCTTGTGGTGGCGACTTGGTTCCAAAAACCTTCATTAAGATCTAAAAGCTTTTCTTTGTACACATAAGTTAATAATGAAAATAAGTTTATCGATAAAAGCTTTGAGACAAAAAAAATCAAAAGTTGGCACCAAATTCAATTCAAGAATCAAGTCAACCACCTTCCACAACATGACACATACACTATTATCCCTATCACCAAAAAGGGATCTAATCCTTTTATCGTCTAAAAGGTCATACAACTACTTATCTAGTATGTAAACATGAGAAAGAAGGGTTTCTTACAACTGACGATCAACATCAATCAAAAACTACAAAGGCATGACATCCACCATTCCCCATGTCATTCTTAATCATAATTCACACTACCTCATCCTTAGTCCTTAGTGAAACATGAGATCACTTAACATTATAGGAAGAGATTTAGCATTTTCTCAACCATACTTCCTTCACACGATAAGGTAGCCTATATAGTCGATCTAATCATCTCAATCACTACATAAACCATGTACACTATTGGAGATGAGAGATGTGATACTTTCAAGATGCCTACTAAAATTCATAGCGTTCATCAATCGATTCTAATACACGAGCATAAACAATCCTAATGAGGGTGAAATTTAACCCTTGAAAGGATGGCATCGGGGCATAACTATGCTAAGATTCTCACATTGAGGACAAGGCATGCTATAACAACAATTGATCTAGTTTAGAATAACACTTAAAATAAAGGAATCAAACCTTAATCTTAATTTAGGATTTTGTATTTTCCATCCATACATTCTCAGTAACCAAGTGAATGTATGCTAGGCATGCTAGAACAATGTCAAATGAAAGGGGTCTCATGTGATAACTAGGATTACACCTAGCTATGAGTGTCTAAGTCAACCTACACACAATGTAGTCTAGATAGCCTCCCACAGATCAGGAGATATCATTACATCACTAGAAGAGCCAATTCCAATGCAATGTTCATGACACCCCCATAGAGAGGGTAGGGTAGTCAAGGTTGATCAAGTAGTATGTTTCAATAACTGATGTGTTGTAAGAAGATGTATTGAACAATTTTAGAAGGGATTGAGATACTAATTGGTAAACCACTACAAATAAATTGGTATATCAATGACATATAAGGGTCACCTACCTAATTAAGGGTCAACCTAGGATAACTTGAAATAGTCAAGTCATTGACTACTTGTGCTCTAATACCATTTTGTAAAGAGTAAGTCCTGAAAAGGGGATCCACTCAAATGATATAATATAAGAGTCATGCAATAATAAAGAAGTGGAAATAAAACTATTAAAAAGTTACATGATGATTTACATACAATTGTCCCTCACCATAAAAGGTGACATGACATAATAAAGTTATAAATCTAAGGCCAGTTGTAGAGGGCAACCCAGCTATTCCAAGCTATCCTTAAGTCCACATCATGTGCATGATCTTCTTGAGTCCATGTCCACCCAAAACATAGGAAACAAGGTATAGGTCTGCAAAGTTGAGTATGTATATATGCTAAACACTTTGGGCATTATATCGGGTTAAAAGTCCAATAAGAAATGTTCCCACAAGGAGGGGGATATTTAGGTAAATTCAAGATAAATATAATAAGATAAATGAGGCATAATTAAATTCAGATAATAAGCATAATGAATAAAGTGTCTTTCCATATTAATTAACCACAATCTCAATTTAAAACAATATACATTTACATGCATAATAGTGTAGACTAAACATACCTAAAATAGGGCCATAACACAATAGGATCATGGCCTAAAAGAAATACGGGTCGAAACGCACACCTCGAGTGGAATATGCACACCCTTTATAAGTATGGTTGTACATAAGTACCACTATTCTAGATATTCTAGTCAAACATGTAGCATGCATAAATAGAGTAGAAAAACTATCATTTCAGTGAATTTTTTTTAAAAAGACAATTGTAGCAAGTGGGGTCCAAGAACCCATATAACAAAGTAGTTCAACAACTAAATGAATTAAGAACAAGAAATATGAAAGTCGAAGTAAATGATTTCAAGTAGAAATTAAGAGTTTAAGAGACGCCTCATTAAAGTGAATGTAGGTTTCAGTCAAATAATGCCCAAATTAAAATAGAGGATGTACATACCTTAGGATCAGACCTAAATATTCAGTAACACCTCCTAAGCTCTAGGTCAGGGCTGTCTCAACCTAGTCACAATAGATGTGTATTAAATTAATATAATGTACATTGAATCCTTTAATTAGAGAATGACCCTACTATAACCTGGAAATCCGGTCATGAAACATATCCCATTAATTCAGTCATATTTTTCTAGTTTCAAAATTGTGTATTTTGTATTTTTCCAGGGAACCAATAATTAACTATGATTTTTACAAGTTAAAATCATTTATTGATTAAAAATGATAATTACGACTGGTAATGACCATAATGCCCCTGAATCTAATGCCAATACATGTGACTCAATGTCACGTGAACTTTAGAGAAAAATGGAAACATGGGCTTAGGGTCAACAAAGTCAGATGAAGATGAAATCCCCATATTGCCCTTGTGGGAGTGACATGAATGTCACATGTACCAAGGGCAAAAATGGGATTGTACCCCAGGGATTCATCTCCCTACATCTCATGTCGTTAGCTCCCACTAAAGCTCAAACCAGTATCAAGAGCTTGAGGTTGGCTTCTTCACAGGAAGGGACCATGTCCACTGGCTCCGACTTGCCAAGCCGAAGGCGATGAGCCTTAGTGCAGGTGTTGGGGTTGTCAGTGACCAGGAAGAACACACCTTCAAGGAGGCGGAACACAGGTAGGTCAGGAGCTGGACCCCATGGTCTGGTTGCCAAGCACAGACTCACATCTATAGCATACGAATGGGGTGTTCCTCGGGATAAGGTGGATACAAGAAAAAACTCACACGGTCCAGGAAATGGGTTTGGACATGATTGTAAACTTCCGAAACATGAAGGGAGTTCAGAGGCAATGAATCATGGCATTTGATAAGGATATATATATATATATATATATATATATATATATATATACACTGAGAAGGAGAGGGTTGGGAATTGGATGTTTACCGCGATTAAAACTTTTGGGGATCATATACAGCTCTGGGGGCTCGAAGACCCTCTTGGACTCATTTTTTCATTTGGGACTCTTCCTATTATCGCTGAGGGGGGAGCTCCAGTGAGCGTCGAGCCGCCAGTTGAGGGGGGCCAACAAGACGATGAGAGGCGAGGAAGAATGTCTAGATGAGGAAAAGTCTTGTTGTCAGTATGTTCTATGCACACAAAATTGGTTTGTCATAGTGTGAATCAACATCATGAGGTTTGAGATACCGCCAAAGAAGATCAAAATTGATCAGCCAACACATGGGTACTCGAGAGGAATTGATGGTGGAGGAGTACTTCCTAGATTCAGCTTGTAGTTGAAAGCTATAACACAGGCGTGAGGTCGGGTGTGAGGACCCCTTTTGTTGGATAAATTGGATATTATGATAAATCCCTTTGTTTCGATGATGACAAACATTTCATTCTTATTAAATCTAACGAGCTACTTAAGTGTGCAGGAACAAGGTGATGACAAAGTTCTAGGGAATCCTTACGCTTGAATGTTTATAAATGTCATGCAATGTAATCATATGTAAAATTGTACAAATATATAATGTACAAGTACTTAGACTTCATGTAAATCAAGCGTTAGATCTCCCTAACTAAACACTACACTTAGTTAGGACATCTCCTTCTAATAGGATCACATAATGCACACTCATGCACTCACTTAGTATCTTAATTGAAAGATTGAAAACAGAGTCAATCTCGGTCGACCACACTCCTCGACCGAGACACTCTCGGTCGACAAACTTCTCGACAGAGATTGACCAAAAGTAGTCATTAGACACAGCAGTTGACAGTTGCAAATAAACGTTAATCCAGAGAGCCTGTCGGTCGAAAAATCCTCGACCGACCGGGCATCTCGGTCGACAAGTCCTCGACCGAGATGGTCTCTGACAGCAACTGCAGAATTAATTAACTAGCCGTTGCTAATGCGCCTAACTTATTCCTAACGGCTAGTTAAGCACTAGGAACCCCCTAGAAGTTGTCTAGAACGTCCTTAAGCATACTTAGGCCATTCCTATAAATAGGACAAGCCATAGGACACTAGAATATACTGATATACTCAATTGTGCAATCTTTGAGCATACACTACATTGGCAATCTGTTTGGAGCAATAGTGCAATTCCCACACTTGTTATACATTCATATTGCTACCGTTTCGTGTCCTATAGACTAGGATCTCCTACACATAATAATCACATTTCTATATATCTTGGTTGGGAGATCCAAACGCTTGATATAGGAAAATCAAGCCTTGTGCTTACAACGGTATTGTAATTTCTGTATTTCTTTCTTGTTCCTATTTATTACTTGTACTCTCCTTGCTACTCCTAGGGTTGGAGGCTGCGGATTGGAGAGGGTGGACTTCTCAGGTGGAGAAGGGGACTTCAAGCTACTTCAAGAAGGCTATCGCACGGGAAGCTACTTCAGAAGGCTGGTGCAACGGGTGTTGGTGCATCTACTTCAAGGGAAGGCTGCTTCGAGTTGGGCGATTACTTCTAGGTGAAGGCTGCTTGAAGGGTTTAGGGAAAAGAAATGTATTTTATGTAAAGTCCTTGCGAGGTAATAAAATAATTTCTTTTCAAATCCCGGTTGGGTAAGCAACCGGGTAGTGGACTGACTACCTTAGTATTTGCTAAGGCTAGGAACCACTCTAAACCCTTGTGTCTCTTTGTCCAATCTTTCTTTGTGGTTGCTTGAGTTTAAATTATATTAAAATCTCTATAAAACTCTATTCACCCCCCCTCTAGAGGTTTTCAATTGGTATCAGAGCAGGCTTCAAGGAGCCCTAACAAGGTCTTGAAGAGATAAAGGGAGGAGGTGACTACAACCACAAGAAAAGGAGCATGGACCAAAGTTCGACAAGTTGTAATTGGTGCTTAGGAACAAAGCACTCTACGTCTAAATGTCCATGGAGGTCAAAGAAAAGAGATGCACATAAAGAGTGTTTCGTTGCTACAATAAGTGAGGAAGAAGAAGAAGAGGTAAGCTTGCTTGATTTACCCAAAGAGGAGTTAGTTGCTATTATTGAAGAAACACATAATAAATATGTTGAATGCAAAAAGAAGTTAAAGAAATCCAGTAAAGAAAATGATGATCTAAATGCTAGACTTCTTGCTCTTACATCCGAAAATGACGATTTATATGCTAAATTGAATACTCTTGGTTTTGAAAAAGATAGCATTATGTCTGATAATCGTACCTTGAAATCATCTCTAAGTAACAGTGAAGTAAAGATCTTTACTCTAGAAACAAACTATGAACTTCTATGTCAAGAAAAAGCTGAATTGCTTACAAAATTAAATGATATTCAAAAACAACCTATATTGTGCACCCATGTAGATTATGACAATATAGTGAAAGAAAGAAATATGTTATCATCCAATCTAGACCAAGCAAAATTAGATATCAAGAAAAGAATGGATGAGATCGTTAAGTTGCAACAAAAAGTTAGTAAGTTAAGCAACAATGGAATCCTTGATAAAATACTAGAAAATTCCTATCATCAAATAGGGAGAAGAGGACTAGGTTATAAGCCTAATGAGAAATCCCATCAACAACCTAGAAGTACACAAGCGAGTCAATCTGCTTATATACCTAGAGGCACAAAAATGTATATACCCAAGAATAACCTAGATCAAAACCATAGAAAAAGGCTTGAGGTTGATTCAATTTGTTGTCATTATTGCTCACGCCTTGGACATTATTCTTTTTCATGCCCATACAAGAAGAAGAATGTCGAGATGGTATGGGTTCCAAAACCCCCAAATTAAATAGGTTCGACTAAGTTGAGATATGACCAAAGATCTTAATTTGTATATCCTTATGTCTATCTCAACTTAACGTTTAGGGATAACAAAATCAAAAATTAAAAGATTTAATAGCACCTTGATACACATATGTTTATCTCAAACTGATCTTTGAAATAATTGAATAAGATACAGCCTATATTGCACTTGAAATATATTTCTGAAACAGTTTCCAGAAACTTGATCGGTCGAGACGTTGTCGACCGAATCATCCTCGGTCGAGCAACTGTCGACCGAGCATATCACTGTTCTCAGACTGCTGTAAATCTTTACATTGTATGTGAAAATTATTCTTGAAAGATTATATGGAATAAATATTAACTGATCATGCTTACATTTCTATTTTATCATGCTCTTATTGCACATTTTTTTAGAAATACTTGAAATGAATAAAATGTTTCAAATAAATTTTTGTGTGCTTTTATATTAAGCATCACATATTTTAGCCTATCCAAAGTAATCTTAAATTCATGAATGGATATTATTCTTGAATATGCTTCATCATATTTGATGTCCTTATTTAGCTCTCATAATCTGTACACTTTAATGAGTCTCAAATTGATATTTGCAAGCTATCTGCAGAACTCATACTTCGCATATGAATGTTCATACTGGAAACCTGCAGAATATGCCTCTTGGTTAAAATAAAATTTGACCAAGGGGCGCCATGGTCGTAATCAAGGGCGACCTAAAATAAACTTTGATAAAAATTGTTTATTTGAACATTATTTTATTGAACTTAATCTTAGCATATTTTTAAATCAAAACGTCAAATCATTTGTGGTAATTAGAAGCCTTAAATATTATTACTCCCTTGGAATATACATATACATATGCTCTACAAAAATGTTCTATGATTTACATTAAAATTCAGCCAAAAAAATTTAAACTCAGTAAGTTAGTCGGTCGACAAATGCTCGACCGAGAACCACTCGGTCAGCCCATCTCACTCGACCGACAAATTCTAAACAGACTCAGTATCAGACAAACTGTCGGTCGACGAGTGCTCGACCGAGACAATGTCGGTCGACAAGCGCTCGACCGAGAAATAGCCGTTGGATATGACCATTGCGACCCGACCGTTATGACCGTTTTCTTTACCGTTGGAGGTCCAAGTGGCGCGTCTGCAACTCGACCGTTGCGGACGCTCGGTCGACGAGTCGTCGACCGACCGGGTCGCTGGAATTCTATAAATAAGTGCAAAAACGAGCCACTTACTCACACTTGCATTTCCTTGCTTCCATAGTCCATCTCTAGTGCAATTTCGTGCAATCCTTCAGCACTCTTACCCTCAAATCTTCCTTGCTTCTTCTCCACTCTCAAGAAACACAATGGCCTCATCATCAACTGTCCGTGGGAAGAAGAAAGTTGCTGGAAGAAAAAGAAGAGAAGAGAGGGAAGCCACTCCGCCACTGACGATCATCAATGACATAGCTTTCGTCGACGGAGATGCTGGAGATAGATACTTTCGGCTTTCCTCTAAAGCTCCTCTTCCCCGACGTCCGGTCGAAGTGATGGACTTCATCAATATAGTAGACCTGGAGCATCTCTTTGGAGTAAAAAAGCTGAAGGACTTCATCAATCCATCCTTTCCTTCCTACTCCATTAAGGTAGTCAACGAATTCTATGCCAATCTTCTATCCCACACCGAAAATGACACCACTTTCTTCTATACCATGGTCAATGGGCATAGTTTTAAATTTTCCGAAGGGGATATTCTTGACATGCTTGAAATTGATATAGATGAATATCAAGATTTCCTTGACCTTTCCACCGGCAATCCAATAAATTTATTTTCCCATGATGACCACACCACTAGTCTTAGTGATATAAAAAGAGCCATATTTCAAGCCAATACCACTTGTCATGAAGATAGGGGAACCTATTATGCAATAAACCTAAAACCGGCATGTAGAATAGTAAACCTCATTATTTCCACCAACATACATCCACGAGCCAATAAATCCGAGGTTCCTATCTTCCGTATGTGTCTAATTTATGCTATCATAAAAGAAATTCCCATCAACTTCATTCGCATAATACTTAAAAATATGCTTGAGTTTTCTGGCAATCCACCATATGCCGATTTTGTATGCCAGATTACTCAACATTTTCTTAAGTCAAACATTGAAGATATGGGATACATATGGGAGCGTAGACCACCAAAGATAAGTAAGAACACCGTAGAGAAGATGGGAATTGACTTTGGCCATAAAAGGGCAAGAGTAGAAGGAGAGTCATCACATCAGGATATACCACCCCCTCCTCCTACTAACCTTTCCATTGATCCCATCCAAAATACCCTTACTTATATTGCTGGCTCCCAATACCATCTTAGTAGACAATTAAACTACAATCACCATGCCATGACATACTTAAATCAAAGAATGCAAAACCTTTCTCCTAACCAAACCGATGAATATCCGCATTCTTTAAACCCTGGCATGCTCAACCCATTTAACCCCTCATACAACTACTATCAACCTCCACCTTCACCATCAATGGATCTTGCACATACTCAATTTTCTTCCATACAATTGCAAGACATAGCTGCTCACTTCCGTTTTGACCGAGTTCCCACTTTCCTGGAAGCATATGCGTTGACTACAACTGGTGCTTTGGATTGGAAAACTCTGGTTCAATACTATGGAGCCGAGCCATTTCTTGGGAAAGATCCGGACATCGATGTAATTCTTAAATCTTTCCTGTGAAGTGTTGGAGTTGTAATAGTTGTAATACAAATGATTAGTCAAATTCTATATGATTGTAATCTTCTTCATGATATTGAATGAAATTTGCATGGTTCTTTGTTTGGCTTATGATGACATCTTCAAAATATGGGTTATCAGTTCATTATTGTAGAGCATAACAAATAAGGGAATAATAATAATTAAAACAGGCAACTATTACAAATTAAAAACAAAATAGTTCTCCAGAAACATTCTCGGTCGAGCAACTAGTCGACCGAGAACATTGTCGGTCGAGCAATTATCGACCGACTGGGTTTCTGTTTTTCCAGATTGACATAATTGCATACATCTTTGTTAAAATCTTGGACATTTTATAGATTTGCTCAGTATTCAAACTTTCATTTGAGATATCTATCGAAGGGGGGGGGAGATCATTAAAACTTTGATCATTGTTTAAAATAAGCTTACAAAAACTTTGAAATCACTATGTATAACTGAATATCCTTTGATATATGAGAAATCCATATACATTTCATCATATGCTTAAAGGTATCTCATTTCATTTCAAGGCTTAACATCCTTTGCGAATGATTGAGAAACAAATTGTGGATAAATTAGATAAAAATCAATGTTCCTAATAGGATATCTAATTAAGGGGGAGCATTATATTAAGGGGGAGAAGAAAAATAAAACATTCAACTTGGATATTTTTGAAATGACAAAGGGGGAGAAAGAATATAAAAATATATATAAAAGAGTTTCATCACATCTCATCACATCTTGGCCAGCACTTACTTGAAAAACATAAATGGCTACAAAAGGTAAATTTTCAGGTATGAAACTCATATACTTTATATTTACTTATTTCATATTTAGGAAATGTTTGTCATCTTCAAAAAGGGGGAGATTGTTGGATAAATTGGATATTATGATAAATCCCTTTGTTTCGATGATGACAAACATTTCATTCTTATTAAATCTAACGAGCTACTTAAGTGTGCAGGAACAAGGTGATGACAAAGTTCTAGGGAATCCTTACGCTTGAATGTTTATAAATGTCATGCAATGTAATCATATGTAAACTTGTACAAATATATAATGTACAAGTACGTAGACTTCATGTAAATCAAGCGTTAGATCTCCCTAACTAAACACTACACTTAGTTAGGACATCTCCTTCTAATAGGATCACATAATGCACACTCATGCACTCACTTATTATCTTAATTGAAAGATTGAAAACAGAGTCAATCTCGGTCGACCACACTCCTCGACCGAGACACTCTCGGTCGACAAACTTCTCGACCGAGATTGACCAAAAGTAGTCGTTAGACACAGCAGTTGACAGTTGCAAATAAACGTTAATCCAGAGAGCCTGTCGGTCGAAAAATCCTCGACCGACCGGGCATCTCGGTCGACAAGTCCTCGACCGAGATGGTCTCTGACAGCAACTGCAGAATTAATTAACTAGCCGTTGCTAATGCGCCTAACTTATTCCTAACGGCTAGTTAAGCACTAGGAACCCCCTAGAAGTTGTCTAGAACGTCCTTAAGCATACTTAGGCCATTCCTATAAATAGGACAAGCCATAGGACACTAGAATATACTGATATACTCAATTGTGCAATCTTTGAGCATACACTACATTGGCAATCTGTTTGGAGCAATAGTGCAATTCCCACACTTGTTATACATTCATATTGCTGCCGTTTCGTGTCCTATAGACTAGGATCTCCTACACATAATAATCACATTGCTATATATCTTGGTTGGGAGATCCAAACGCTTGATATAGGAAAATCAAGCCTTGTGCTTACAACGGTATTGTAATTTCTGTATTTCTTTCTTGTTCCTATTTATTACTTGTACTCTCCTTGCTACTCCTAGGGTTGGAGGCTGCGGATTGGAGAGGGTGGACTTCTCAGGTGGAGAAGGGGACTTCAAGCTACTTCAAGAAGGCTATCGCACGGGAAGCTACTTCAGAAGGCTGGTGCAACGGGTGTTGGTGCATCTACTTCAAGGGAAGGCTGCTTCGAGTTGGGCGATTACTTCTAGGTGAAGGCTGCTTGAAGGGTTTAGGGAAAAGAAATGTATTTTATGTAAAGTCCTTGTGAGGTAATAAAATAATTTCTTTTCAAATCCCGGTTGGGTAAGCAACTGGGTAGTGGACTGACTACCTTAGTATTTGCTAAGGCTAGGAACCACTCTAAACCCTTGTGTCTCTTTGTCCAATCTTTCTTTGTGGTTGCTTGAGTTTAAATTATATTAAAATCTCTATAAAACTCTATTCACCCCCCCTCTAGAGGTTTTCACCTTTGACCGTGAGGTGAGGGAAAAGATTGCATGGCTTTTAGGCATTTTATATCTGGGGTGAGAGAGTGTGTGAGTTAGGGTTTGTTGGATTCAGGAGAAGGAGAAGGATCTGATGGTGAAGAAAAAGTAGGAAATTGTTGACTATGGTGAGAGAATGGAGATGAGGAGTTTAGGGTGTTGAACCAATCACGCTCACGAGGAAGCCAGGGGAAGGGGACAGAGCCCACCTCCTAGATACTCGACCCAAAAACCATCTACTTGAGCTGTGTGACAGCTAAGGATATCCAAACTTTAAGAAATTAGTGTGACACAAAAATCAAAACAAAACCAACCATGATAACTTGTATCTTTACTTCTGATCCATCATTAAGGTGTATTTGATATCATATTAAGCCCAAAATAGGTAGATTAGATGAATTGGGCGTGAGGAATATGAATTTGGATTTAGTTTTACAATTTCAAATTATTTGTTTTGTAATTTCCTCCATTATAAACTAATCACTAAGTTAGGGTTTTAAGCTCATCCTAATGATCAAATAGGATAAATCCTGTTGATTACCTCCAATTATCTCACTCTAAGATCTTAAGTTCATACCATGATATTCAATTGTGGTCGATATTATGTTTAGTATTATTGTTTAATAGATCCCTCACTTTAATAACTAGGGTTAATAACATCCTAACATTTCATGTCTATAGGAAACTAATGGGTGTATCCAGGTTACAAGATCCCCAATGAGGTTTGATCTACTCTATTACAAAAAAATATGAGTACAAAATAGTATCTAATTGGTGAAGGGAAGAAGTGAGATTGGATAACCACATAATTGAATAGGTGCCTAGAAGAAAGGATGATTAACCTATATACTTAGATTCAAGTGGATCTCATACCACTTGATATGCATGAATTCAAAATAATCCTTGGAATGGACACCTTGGAGAAGTATAAAGTAGTCTTGTATTATGGTTCTAAGCAGGTGACGTTTGTGGATGGTGATATGACGTGGATCTTCCAAGGAGATAGGAAGATTCTTCTGACGTGTCTAGTATCGGCGATGGTGGTAGAGAAGTTGTTACAATAGGGTTATGAGGCGTTCTTGGCATTTGTGTTGGATACCAAGGAAGAGGGTCCTAGTATGTAGGAGGTTCCAGTTGTCAGAGAATGTGAGGACTTGTTTCCTGAGGAGTTCCCAAGTGTTCCCACAACCTGAGAGATTGGTTTTGAGATCAATCCAGTTCCAAGCACACAACTAATAACTCAGACACTGTACATGATGGCTCCAGTTGAGATAGGTAGAGTTGAAGAGACTGTTGTAAGAACTACTTGACAAATGTTTTATCAGGCTGAGTACGTCACCATGGGGTTATCCAATGTTGTTCGTGAAGAAGAAGGACGGGTCCATGAGGTTGTGTATAGACTACAGACAATTAAACAAGGTGACAATAAAGAACAAGTATTCATTGCCAAGGATAGGCAACTTGTTTTATCAATTGTGTGGTGTGATAATGTTCTCAAAGATAGACCTAAGGTCATGGTATCATCATCTAAGGATCAAGGAGTATGACATACCTAAGTCATCTTTTAGGACAAGGTATGGTCACTATGAGTTTGTGGTTATGTCGTTTGGGCTGACCAATGCACCGGAGGCATTCATGGATTTGATGAACAGGGTGTTCCAATTTTCCTTGATCAGTTTGTGGTGGTCTTCGTAGATGAAATCCTGATATACAATCATGACAGCCAGTAACATGAGAAACATCTCCGTCAGGCATTGACCTTGTTGAGGCAATACCAATTGTATGCTAAATTCAGTAAGTACGAGTTGTGGATGAAGGAGGTATCTTTTTTGGGACATGTTCACTCTACTAAGGGTGTTCATGTGGATCTCAAGAAGGTTGAATCTATGATAGAATGGGAGCAACTGAGGATGCCATTAGAAGTATGTAGCTTTTTGGGTTTGGTAGGCTACTACAGGAGGTTCATCAAGAACTTCAGTGCCATAGCTCTAATGCTGATTAAGTTGACAAGGAAGGATGTGTTTTTTGTCTAGGATGATAGGTGTCAGTGTTCTTTTCATATGATGAAGGAGAAGTTGACAAGTGTACTAGTTCTGGTCTTACCCGAACAAGTGAAAGGATACATTGTCTTCTATGATGCATCTAAGAATGGCTTGGGTTGTGTACTAATGTTAGACAAGTAAGTGGTTTCTTTTGCTTCACAACAACTTAAGAAACATGAGGAGAATTACCCAACACATGACTTGGAGTTAGATTCCATGGTCCATTCTTTGAAGATTTAGAGGTACTTCCTTTATGGAGAGAAGTGTCAGATCTTCACGGATCGCAAGAAACTGAAGTATATCTTTTCACAACAGGAGATGAACATGAGGCAGTAACACAAGATGGAGTTAATCAAAGACTATAATTGCACAATTGATTACCATCTAGGGAAGGCTAATGTTGTAGTAGATGCTCTAAGTAGGAAGTCTTTGTCTTCGAGCCCAGTTGAATTCCTTGGTGTGCCACAAATGAAACATGTTGGTTTCCTTGAGTTAGATGAATGTACAGTTGGATGTGTCGATGCTAGCAGGGTTGTTGGCATAGTTACAGGTGAAGCCCATACTGATACAATAGATCATATAGGCATAGTAGGTTGATATTGTGATACAAGATCTTAGATCAAAGTTTGGTAGCAAAAAGTGTCATGGCTTCCATGAGGCAGAGGATGGGACAGTTTGTTACCATGGTAGAGTCATGATTCCTGATGTTGATAATCTAAGGAAGATGGTTCTGGAGGAGGCTCACTCATCTATGTACGTTATGCATCCAGGTAGAAACAATATGTATCACAATCTAAAGGACATGTATTGGTGTCTTGGCTTGAAGCGGGATGTAGCTGAGTTCGTTTCGAGATGCATTGTCTGTCAACAGGTTAAAGTCGAGCACCAAAAGCCTGTAGGGACATTGCAACTGATGCCTATTCCATAATGGAAATGGGATCACATGACTATGGACTTTGTGTTGGTCTACCTAGGAAAGCAAAAGGTCATGATTCCATCTGGGTTAACATTGATAGGTTGACCAAGTCAGCACATTTCCTTCCTATCAAGACAATGTATGCAACTGAAAAGCTTGCCCATATCTATGTTGTCGAGATAGTGCAGTTGCACGGTGTCCCAGCTACCATTGTGTCTGATAGAGGTCCCCAATTCATGAGTTGCTCTTGGGATTGACTGCACATAGCTTTGGGTATGCATTTGAGGTTTGACACAACTTTCAACCCATAGATAGATGTCCAATTTGAGAGGACCATTCAGACCTTGGAAGATCTACTAAGAGCTTGTGTTTTTGAGTTTTTGGGAAGTTGGGATATACACCTCAGTCTGATAGTAGTTTCCTACAATAACAGTTACCAGAGTAGAATCGACATGGCACCGTATGAGGTGTTGTATGGAAGGCATTGCATGTCTTCGTTGTGTTGGTATGAGACTGGTGAGTATCGACTTCTTGGTCCTGAGCTTGTGCAACAGACGACGGAAAATATCAAAGTGATTCAACAATAGTTGAAGGTATCTCAAGATAGACAAAAGTCATATGTAGATAACTACCATAGCGTTTTGGATTTCTAAGTGGGAGATAGAGTGTACCTCAAGGTCTCTCCTTAGAAAGGTGTGTTGAGGTTTGGGAAGAAGGGTAAGTTGGCTCCCAGGTTTATGGTACCTTACCATGTGGTGGCATGTGGTGGGAAGGTGGCCTACAAGTTGGAGTTGCCACCTGAGTTGCATAGGTTGCATCCAGTGTTCCATGTGTCTATGTTGAAGAAGTGGCATCATGATACATAGTTAGTGTTACAACTAGTGGAGGTGGAGCTTGATGAGGATATGTCCTATGTAGAAGGTCCAATTTGATCCTTGACTGGAGAGTGAAGAAGCTGAAGAAGAAAGACATAGTGTTGGTGAAGATTTTGTGGAATCACCTTTGTGTTGAGGGTGCCACTTAGGATCTTGAGGAAGAGATGAGGAGGAAGTACCCCTCTCTTTTCTCTTAAAATTTTGGGATGAAATCCTTGTTATGGGTTTATGCCTTGTAAGACCCCTGACCAGAGTTTTGGGATAACCTTTTTTTTACTTGATCTTGTGATTATAACCTTTCTATAATCCTTTGAGATGTAATTAGGGCTTGTGGAGAGCTTAAATTTCAAGTTTGAGCTTGTTTGGATTATGTTTGTTCTTTATGTGCTAGTTTTGGTGCAAATTAAAATCTACCCAAAGTAGATGGGGTTGATGTGAATTTTGTCACCTCTAGAGAGTTCCTTATCTTTCTTGACATCATATAGAGGAGAGATAAATAATTGGGCTCCTTGTTTAAGCCTTGGTTGAGGAGTACCACCCTTAGTGGTGATTAGGGTTCCTATGAGTGTTACATGTCTCGACCTATGTGTATATAGTGTTTTGTCTTGACCTAGGTCATGACCTAGGGTTGGTTTGGAGGGTGTCACAGTTGAGACACCCCCTCTATATGATAGGGTCACTACTGTGACGTCCCTGGATTTTCACTTCTCCAAACCCTATTAGGAATGAGAGGTCAGAATCTGAGAACATTATCCAATCATATCAGAGAGCGATGCGGAAGCGAAATACGCATACATGAACATTCCACCATAACATTTCTCAACAATAACATGTATATTATTACAACATGAATTACATTTACATATTAAAAGAAGATTTACAATCTATGAACATGTATGCTAACAAGATCTTAGACAATAGGTACAACCTGGACAACTGCTCACTTCCCGTCTTTTATCCCAAGCTAGCTCTGAACCTAAAACATACGTGAAACAACGAATCAACACACAAGGTGTTGCGCATGTGGGTAGAAAGATACATACTAATATGCTTGCATAATTGAAATAATCTTGAGAAAGAAAGAGTAAAAGAAAACATTATTTAAAGCGATAATCAGGTAAACACATTTTTAGATGTCTTTTGATGCGTTTGTACTACTAAGTGGTGTCACACTTCATTTTTTTCCCCGCCCCTTGGGCTATGGGGACCGAGTGTCGACCTTATATTCATAGGGGAGAGAGAGATGTCGCACTTCATTTTTCCCCGCCCCTTGGGCTATGGGGACCGAGTGCCGACCTTATATTTAGAGGAAGAGAGAGAGAGAGGAGTGAGGGAGAGAGAGAGAGAGCATATATCCACTCAGTAGCTACAAACCATCCATATTATTTTATATTCTGTAATGTTTTGCGGAGCATATACTACTAATACACATCCAAGAATTTATATGCAAACACAAGCATCCAAAGTACATCATATCATTATGCATTCATGAAAACTAGTCTTATACTTAATAAAAACCCACGTACCTGAGTTCAGAGATTCCTAGCTATCCTTGATCATCTAGAACTGGTCATCACCTAGTTAAGACAAGACCATATACTATCATTAGATTCTCATCATCTTAACCCTAGTTGTGTTCATTAGGGTTTATATTATCTCATTTTGATATTCCAACATTTACTTGCATTATTGTCTTATATTTATCTTACTAATGTCATTTTCCAGATTATGGCTCATTATTTGAACATTAGTTTCCATATCCTTTTTATGCACATATTAACCCTGGTTTATAAACATTATTCAATTTAGGGTTACAACCCATGTATTAAGGGTCATCTTCATATAACATGAATTCTATGCATATAACTGATCTCATATTTATGTATTATATTCTAGTTACATATATGAGGGTTTTCCGTAAATCTCGTCATTTATTGAGCATGTATGCATTTAATACATTATCTCTAGTGTTATTAGCCCTAAATATCCATATTAATAAAATTACAGAATTTTGTGCATCAACATGACGATATCTGACATCATATGCATTAAAGACATGATTATGGACTTACTGATATTTTTCCATAATTTTAGGTCGATGTTTGATATTTATTATCCATCAATAAGCATTTCACAACTAACAAGATATCACTAATATTCTTTCATCAAAAGTGTGATATTTTTCTTTAAATGTGTTCTACTCATTGTTCTGAGAAAAACGGTACCTTGTTTGCATTTTTTTGATAATCGAGCTAATTACTGTGATTTAATGAAGATCAGGGCATTTACTGGATTATTACCTTTTTCTGGAAAAAATTGCAAGCCGTCAGATCCCTACTATGGCCATTGGATGGCGACATGTAGCCCTCAAGGATGACTCCTCTTCGCCCATATGGGCCGACTGGTTTAAGATTGGCTCACTGGTTCATTGCTGGATCGAGCGACCCCCCCTTTCCTTCTGTCTCCTTCGACCCATCGCCCAACGCGATGTGTGGTCTGCTTCACAAACATCATCTACAGATTCCAGACCCAAGCATCGTCGTGGTCTGGGTTCATGATGAAGAAGTGCACCGCACTCTGGTCTTCCCCTAGGATGGGGAAAAGCAGTAGGCGAACCACCGTGTCTTTCAACAGTGGTGGCTTACCGATGGAGACTGATCCTTAACCCAGATGCTCATCGTGATCTAGCGGAAGATCTTGCATCTCTACTGAGCGTCGCTGCCGCCGAGCAGGATGGATTTGCGGGGAGCTCTATGGCAGGGCGCCGCCACGAGCCGGACGGATCTGCAGTGAATAAATTTGAAGAGTAGCACCTTCCGGCAGATGAAGGGTTGATTTGGGCAATTGACCGAGGTTTGGGTTCTCGTGAGCTTCTACTCCCTCGTCACCTCCCTTTATGTTGGCTTCAAACACAGCAGCAGGGGAAGCCCGATGAGTGGCGGCTATAGAGGCAGTGTAGAAGGAGAAAGCTCAGAGGTGATTGTAGATCCGGAAGAGACAACAGATCTTCCACGACATTCATCCAAGGCGACGGGGTGACTGGGTCACTGGATCGAGGGGAGCTTCCAAGCTCCATGGTGGCGTTTGTCTGAATCGAAGTTGAAGGGAAGCAGAGCGGTAGTGCGCATTGTAGGTTGAAAGAGGGAGGCGGCTGCGGGTTTCCTGTGAGTAGAGAGGGAGGAGGAGTGGGGAGTGTGGGGTCTCTGGTTTGGCCGCTGTTGAGGGCTATCCCGGGTCCATCTGCATCTTGCCCCAGGTTAAGTCCAACGATGCAGCTAGAAAGGCGCATGGTTACGTGATCTAGGGGAACCAAGTCTAACTCCCCGACTAGAAACTCACATTTATCAGAGGTTTTTGTGGTAGGCGCTTGGGAGCACGTGGTTGCCTGGTCCTCCTTAACCACCGCAGTTTTCGGAGGTTGGGGATGAGGTCCCCACTGTCAGATATACTACAGATGGTTCAGATTGAATCATGTCTATTAGATGAGATCCGCGCCCAACAGGAATTCCAGCGTGACATCAAAACAGTCACAACTTAGATACTAAATGATCAAAAGAATAAAGTTGGACCACAAGTACATCATTAATATCCTCAACTTCAAAAATTTATCTCTTTGTACAAATCTCTAAACATCTCGAAATTTTAGACACACGCTCACAAGCTCCTAAGCTAGCTTTTGTCAACGTTTGAGATTCAAAGCCTATTATTTATCTGTGCAATTTAAATCTTCAAACAAGCTCATAAATAAGTGTACTATACTTGAATTCAATTCAAATAATCATAAAATCTCGATCCTACAAGTCCATAAAAAAACATGTGTATCATACTTATACCTCAAAGTTTGCTAATATATCACTTGATTTCATTAGTACTACCAAATGGGTCCCAAGGACTCATATGCACCCAAATCAATTAATCAACATATTCATCATACTTGAACTCAATTAATGTTCTAATCGTCAATTCCATATATAGTTACACCTTTTGGGTGGAAATATACAATAATTGAATAACCAATTCCTTCATTTGGTATCATCATCTGCATGACACTCACGGTCTTAAAATACTATATTGGGTATCATAATCCTAAAATTAGGGTCATCACATTCACCCTACCTTATATGGAATTTCGTCCTTGAAATTCAACTAAGCTCATATTTAAGGTGAAAACAAGGGCTTCAACCTCATATAAGTCAACACTTCTAGGCTTCAAAGGCATCATAGTTCTGGATATACCCTAAGTTATTATCTTAGGATATTTAAGCATGCAAGGGTATACCCACCCCACCTTATATAGGTGAAAGCATTTTTTTTTTGGCTTAGTCATAACATGAGATTATGATATCTTAGGGTTACATCACCTCTAAGGGTACATGTTTTATTCACACTTTTAAAGTTCAAGAGGAATTCATTTATATGTCATGGTATTCAGATCGTTCAAATCTAACATCATTAACATCTTATAATGATTTCAGCATTAGAGGAGATTTATCTTCCCCCTTGATATTAGAATTTTTTTTTCTACTTAAGAAGGGCTTACATAACATGTTTGACCATTAGGGTTTCACCCTATGGTGTTGTATTCATACTCAACTAAGAAGCATATATTGAGAAGGATCAACGTTACGAACTATATTTTTGATCATATATCCTATGATCCAAAAATATCTTTATATCAAGTTCATGAGTTCAAATTTTATGTCTCAGTGTATTATGTGAAGGGAAAAGAGAATATACTAAGTTTATCCCATGATATCAACATCATATCTTTCATGTTTCATTTGAAGGGGGAGAGAATATTTTAAACTCAAATTTATCATGATTTCAATCTTTGGTACTACAAGTATGATATAGGGGGAATATAGAATAGGTCAAGCTTATACGAGTGACTCCTCATATATAAATCATCTATATAGCTCAAGTGAGGTTTCTATCATCGTATATTAAGAAAGAGAAGAAGAAGGGAGAACATGTATTTTGAGTATCTTTTACACAAGCATCATACTCTCATAACTAGAGTTCATATATTACCTCACTTGCAACTAATGATGAGATTCACAAAATATGTCACTCAAGCTAGGACCTAACTCAGCCAAAGGATTGACTTTATCATATGGGTCATCTACCCATCCTTTTCTTTTACCCAATTCTCACATATAGATTTGACTCATACATAAGGACTCAACTCAACACTCAAGAGTAATCTAGTGTAGGACATTTTTTTAACACATATCTCATATATTGGAGGCTAGGTCCTATGACCTTCTCCCTGTGGGTCTTACTCTCTCTAGAGTTCACCACATATCTCATCCTACCACTAGACATCCTCCTTGTATAAGAGCTTGAGGCTCATGCATACTCATCTCTATCTTAACTTAGTTTATCTTAAGTAGGAAAAGGGAATTTACTTTCATCATTACGACTTCGCATAGATCCTCGAAGAGTGGGTTAGGCTCATATATAACTCAAATCTTAATAAGGAAACTTATACCATCATAGATCAACTTAGATAAGATTCTATATGCTTATTTCAACTATCATTCTATCATCTAATCTATGTATCACATATCTTGATAAGGCTCTAGACATCTAATCTAGACTACTCTCTCTTCTAGACTGATGTCACTCCTTTTCACTTAGGTTGCATGAACACCCACTACTCTCCTGTGTGAGGGACACATTTTTATATTTACATATATCTAATAAAATATTATATAGTTTTTCTCCGAGAAAGAAGGCGTCAGAGAAAACTGTCGAGGTGCGAGCCGATTGGGAAACAAAACCAAACCAGCAAACTCGAGTGTCCAACACACAGTAGATAGTCTGGTGCCATGTAACCTAGTGAAATGGTGAGAACATGGTGTAGACTAGTGTAGCTACCCAATACATATGAGCTCTATATGCAAAGGGTTTCAGACACTTCTCTAAACCTAGTTCTCGAACATCTAGGTTCTAACCTAGAGGCTAGGTCAAACCTTATTCCTATAGAACAACTTACTAAGTTTCTAAGGTTTAAAGTGAGAGGTGAGATTTAGGTTTAATGTTTCATGGTGAGCAATTGTCAGGTGTAGCTAATGTTCATGATCTGATACCAACTGTGACGTCCCCGGATTTTCACTTCTCCAAACCCTATTAGGAATGAGAGGTCAGAATCCGAGAACATTATCCAATCATATCAGAGAGCGATGCGAAAGCTAAATACACATACATGAACATTCCACCATAACATTTCTCAACAATAACATGTATATTATTACAACATGAATTACATTTACATATTAAAAGAAGATTTACAATCTATGAACATGTATGCTAACAAGATCTTAGACAATAGGTACAACCTGGACAACTGCTCACTTCCCGTCTTTTATCCCAAGCTAGCTCTGAACCTAAAACATACGTGAAACAACGAATCAACACACAAGGTGTTGCGCACGTGGGTAGAAAGATACATACTAATATGCTTGCATAATTGAAATAATCTTGAGAAAGAAAGAGTAAAAGAAAACATTATTTAAAGCGATAATCAGGTAAACACATTTTTAGATGTCTTTTGATGCGTTTGTACTACTAAGTGGTGTCACACTTCATTTTTTTCCCCGCCCCTTGGGCTATGGGGACCGAGTGTCGACCTTATATTCATAGGGGAGAGAGAGATGTCGCACTTCATTTTTCCCCGCCCCTTGGGCTATGGGGACCGAGTGCCGACCTTATATTTAGAGGAAGAGAGAGAGAGAGGAGTGAGGGAGAGAGAGAGAGAGCATATATCCACTCAGTAGCTACAAACCATCCATATTCTTTTATGTTCAGTAATGTTTTGTGGAGCATATACTACTAATACACATCCAAGAATTTATATGCAAACACAAGCATCCAAAGTACATCATATCATTATGCATTCATGAAAACTAGTCTTATACTTAATAAAAACCCACGTACCTGAGTTCAGAGATTCCTAGCTATCCTTGATCATCTAGAACTGGTCATCACCTAGTTAAGACAAGACCATATACTATCATTAGATTCTCATCATCTTAACCCTAGTTGTGTTCATTAGGGTTTATATTATCTCATTTTGATATTCCAACATTTACTTGCATTATTGTCTTATATTTATCTTACTAATGTCATTTTCCAGATTATGGCTCATTATCTGAACATTAGTTTCCATATCCTTTTTATGCACATATTAACCCTGGTTTATAAACATTATTCAATTTAGGGTTACAACCCATGTATTAAGGGTCATCTTCATATAACATGAATTCTATGCATATAACTGATCTCATATTTATGTATTATATTCTAGTTACATATATGAGGGTTTTCCGTAAATCTCGTCATTTATTGAGCATGTATGCATTTAATACATTATCTCTAGTGTTATTAGCCCTAAATATCCATATTAATCAAATTACAGAATTTTGTGCATCAACATGACGATATCTGACATCATATGCATTAAAGACATGATTATGGACTTACTGATATTTTTCCATATCCTCAAGGATGACTCCTCTTTTCCCATATGGGCCGACTGGTTTAAGATTGGCTCACTGGTTCGTTGCTGGACCGAGCGACCCCCCCTTTCCTTCTGTCTCCTTCGACCCATCGCCCAATGCGATGTGTGGTCTGCTTCACAGACATCATATGCAGATGCCAGACCCAAGCATCGTCGTGGTCTGGGTTCACGACGAAGAAGTGCACCGCACTCTGGTCTTCCCCTAGGATGGGGAAAAGCAGTAGGCGAACCACCGTGTCTTTCAACAGTGGTGGCTTACCGATGGAGACTGCTCCTTAACCCAGATTCTCATCGTGATCTAGCGGAAGATCTTGCATCTCTACTGAGCGCCGCCGCCGCCGAGCAGGATGGATTTGCGGGGAGCTCTGTGGCTGGGCGCCGCCACGAGCAGGACGGATCTGCAGTGAAGAAATTTGAAGAGTAGCACCTTCCGGCAGATGAAGGGTTGATTTGGGCGATTGACCGAGGTCTGGGTTCTCGTGAGCTTCTACTCCCTCGTCACCTCCCTTTATGTTGGCTTCAAACACAGCAGCAGGGGAAGCCCGATGAGTGGCGGCTATAGAGGCAGTGTAGAAGGAGAAAGCTCAGAGGTGATTGTAGATCCGAAAGAGACAACAGATCTTCCACGACATTCATCCAAGGCGACGGGGTGACTGGGTCACTGGATCGAGGGGAGCTTCCAAGCTCCATGGTGGCGTTTGTCTGAATCGAAGTTGAAGGGAAGCAGAGCGGCAGTGCGCATTGCAGGTTGAAAGAGGGAGGCGGCTGCGGGTTTCCTGTGAGTAGAGAGGGAGGAGGAGTGGGGAGTGCGGGGTCTCTAGTTTGGCCGCTGTTGAGGGCTATCCCGGGTCCATCTGCATCTTGCCCCAGGTTAAGTCCAACAATGCAGCTAGAAAGGCGCATGGTTACGTGATCTAGGGGAACCAAGTCTAACTCCCCGACTAGAAACTCACATTTATCGGAGGTTTTTGTGGTAGGCGCTTGGGAGCACGTGGTTGCCTGGTCCTCCTTAACCACCACAGTTTTCGGAGGTTGGGGATGAGGTCCCCACTGTCAGATATACTACAGATGGTTCAGATTGAATCATGTCTATTAGCTGAGATCC
This sequence comes from Alisma plantago-aquatica, assembly GCA_963693085.1. Classification (NCBI taxonomy): domain Eukaryota; kingdom Viridiplantae; phylum Streptophyta; class Magnoliopsida; order Alismatales; family Alismataceae; genus Alisma; species Alisma plantago-aquatica. The sequence goes on from OY856409.1 coordinate 402,348,979, forward strand.
GCGCCCAACAGGAATTCCAGCGTGACATCAAAATAGTCACAACTTAGATACTAAATGATCAAAAGAATAAAGTTGGACCACAAGTACATCATTAATATCCTCAACTTCAAAAATTTATCTCTTTGTACAAATCTCTAAACATCCCGAAATTTTAGACACACGCTCACAAGCTCCTAAGCTAGCTTTTGTCAACGTTTGAGATTCAAAGCCTATTATTTATCTGTGCAATTTAAATCTTCAAACAAGCTCATAAATAAGTGTACTATACTTGAATTCAATTCAAATAATCATAAAATCTCGATCCTACAAGTCCAAAAAAAAACATGTGTATCATACTTATACCTCAAAGTTTGCTAATATATCACTTGAGTTCATTAGTACTACCAAATGGGTCCCAAGGACTCATATGCACCCAAATCAATTAATCAACATATTCATCATACTTGAACTCAATTAATGTTCTAATCGTCAATTCCATATATAGTTACACCTTTTGGGTGGAAATATACAATAATTGAATAACCAATTCCTTCATTTGGTATCATCATCTGCATGACACTCACGGTCTTAAAATACTATATTGGGTATCATAATCCTAAAATTAGGGTCATCACAACTACCAAGGAGGTGTTGGGCGGTATTGGGTCAAGATGGTTGCCTTCTTATTGGATGTCTTGACCTAGGATGTGTGGAGATCTCTTGTCTCGACCTAGTGGTGATGGATGGTGCTTGTCGCAACCATGGAAGGTGATCCTTGGAGGGTCGTGACCGTGACCATAGTGGGTGACCAAGGTGGTCGTGACCTAACCTAGAGTGTATCACCTTGTCTTGCCTGAATGGTTAGGGTGGTTGCATGTGGTTGCATGTTGGTCTTTTGAAGGATAAGTGTCCCTTTGATACCTTGGAGTGTTAACACCTCATCTTTTGCTATTCTGTCTTATATTCCACCTATATAACCCCATGTCTCTTCATGCTTGTAAATCTTTCAGCCCTCCATCTTCTTCCTTCTCTTTTGCTTATTTTTGGAGCTTGGTGGAGCAAGGAGATCCATCCTTGGAGCTTGGTGACCAAACTCTTCTTGCATGTGGTGCTTGTGGTGACCATAGCTCAACTTCAACCTTGGTAAGTATTCATCATTTATGATGGCATTTATTTTGATCTCCTACCTCCATCTCCTTCTCTTTTCTCAACCCTAGACCATGGTTTCTCCATGATGGTCGTTTTGGGAGAGAAACTCCTCATCGCAAGGGTCATAGACCTTGTTTAGACTAGGTAGACCCAAGTGTGAGGAGGGTTTCTTCTCTTTTCCTCTTTTTCTCTTTTGGCTCGGTCTATAGCTTTTTGGCTCTCTTTTCTTGGATAATATTTGTCCTTGGTATCTTATCCTTCTTTAGGTGATCTTGTTACTGAGAGTTCATCCTTTAGTGGAGCTTCTTTAACCCTTGGATTGTGTGCTTAGAGCTCTTGATCTTGGAGCTCAAAATCCTTAGTGGTGACCTTCTTAAGGTGGTTATATAACACTTAAACTACTCTATTATTGCACTCTTTTATGCATAATTGCTTCTGTCTTCTCTCTCTAAAATGCTCCCTTATCATGCTCTTAGATCATGTTAGTCTCTAGAACTTGTTTGGTGGAGATATCTGGCTTGGTTTAGTAGAAACCTGAGACCCAAATCTACATGCACATATTTTTGTGATTGATATGTTATGGAGGTTCTTTCCTATGTTTTGACATTGGTCGTTCTCTCATGCATGATGTTAGAGTATCTAGATGTTATGAGGAGCTTATTTTCTATTTTGGGCATCTTAAACATAGTTTTACCTATCTTTCATGCGATCCTTTCATGGTGGATCCATGACCCATGACCTAGGGTTCTTAGTGGTAGTCTTCATTGGATTTTGCTTCTTAATGATTTTTCCCTTAGTCTTGTTTTTGTTTTCAGACCAAGATATCATCCCTTAGGGTGGTTGAGACACCTACTTGATGATGGTCATGACCATAGTTAATCTTTTTCAAGATGCTTCCCTTTTGATGGATTGTACCTAGTATTGATGGAGGTTGCGACATTTGAGGATTGATGGTCATGTTGACGCCTATTTTGGTTGTGTTGTTGCCCTAGTTTTTGGGTCTTGACCTTGCCTTGTTTTTGGTTGTGACACATCCTTGAGAGAGGTTGTGACATGTGGTCTTGGGTTGCGACATGGTCCACGGCTTGAGATCGAGACACCTACAATCCAAGTGGTCATGATAGGTGTTATGCTTTTGGTGATGTAACCCTAACCCTAGATGAGTTGCAACACCCTAGGTGTCACAGTTGAGACACCCTAGGGGTTGCGGTTGTGACATGGTTTGGGTGGATTGGTTGCGGCCTAGTGGTATAAGTGGTGGGGTCATGATGATGACAGGTGGTTGAGAGGTATGTTTGGAGACATGATGATATCCTTGTATGAGTGATACATAAGCCATGTAACGTGTTGTCTGGATAACATATAATATTCCCTAATCTTGTTCTTTAACCCTAAGGATTCTCCAAGATGATGGAGATGGTGAACATAGGGTTGGTGGTTGAACCTAGATTTTAAACCCCTAATCAGCTAAGAAGGATCCCTAACCCTAATAATATGCAATGTAATATGATTGTCTGTCTTACATGGAATGGCTATAATGTTATGATGTTATCTCTCTCATTTATGAACCTCTAACCTTGTAGGTGTTATGATCTTGATAATCATAGCTAGTGTATGCTATGGTGACTATGATATGATACAGGTTGAATGAGCCTTCATGAGGTATATTGAGGCACTTGCAATACAGGAATGATGTGAATGGGTCCTATGACTTAGTAGGGGATTATTGCCTATTATGAGATAACACCTCCCAATTATGAGATGAGGGATTGATATCCCATAGTATGTGACTTTGGTATTGATGATGTGGTGTATGGAAAAGATACTTGGATTATGTGGTGATTGTGTGACAAGTTTACACCTTATATGTTTATATGTTCTGGAGTGTACTGTGCCCTTATCTTTGTAGGGTTTTTTATGACTTTATATGTTGTAACTTGATTTATGCTAAAAGACACTTAACTGACTTAACTAATCAAGTGGAACTTAATCATGTAGTTTTTCCATGTGCCATAGATCCATCTCAGTGTCAGCACTTGCTGGATTGTGAAATAGGCTTTCCCTAGTGAAAACTTAGAGTCATATATTGTTGAGTATATGCATTCATAGGATTGGTTGCGGGCCATACTCTGGCAGAGTGCGGCTACATGCCATATCTCAATGACTTTGATGCTTATGAGATTTCACAGGATTGGATGCGGGCCATACCCTGGCAGGAGAGCGGCTACAGACCATAGCTCAGTTTAATAGAGGTGTGACCTATACTGAGGCAGACTAGGACTTTCACTATTGACTATATGTCACAGGATGTGGTTGACTGGTATGTCTCTGTTGTGTACTCATGTACTGACCACAAGGTTTGGTGAGGTCATGGATTCTGACTCTTCCATAGACCTTGTATGGCATTGAGTTTGACTTAGTATTGGTCTGTTATATTTGAGTGGTACAATGTAATCAGTTGTGTAGTGTATTTGCTTAGGAGAAAACATGAGAACATTGGTTTAACCCTTGTCTTGCTTTTGTACCTGTCAATTTATAGAAGATATACATGTTCTTTGCATTCCTTCTTAGATTATTAATTATTCTATTTCTCAGTGATAAGTGCCCAGTACAACTTAAATTGCATTATCTATTAGATGCATCTCATTTAACTAAATTTACTCATCTTGCTTAGTATTGTATCTACCTTCTTTGGTTTATCTATGCCATAATAGTGTTGGTGGAGAGTTATATCTCCCGTTGAGATTTGGATCTCATCCTATGGGTTTCTTCACATCTTTTAGGTGGTCGTGCACGATGAGGTGGTGATCGTGCAACTGAGGCAAAGTAGCAACCAGAGTAGTAGCTGTGAAGGTTGGAAGTGTTGCTAGTATTTTGGTGTAGAAACCTAGATTTGTCCCTGTACACTCAGGTCTTAGGGGTGTTTCAATGTGTTTGTAGTTATGTTATCGTCACAAGGTTTCTGGCATGGGTGCATTTTGTTGTATAGTGATTGTGGATGTACATGTATATGTATATGGAATAGATATGATGTGTAATAGGTTGATGACATTAGGTACAGGTGTTCTATTAAGGACTTAAATATGAAACATTTGCATTTGTGTGCTTCTATGAAATCATTTTGAATTTTTGTGTTTTTCAGTAATCCACTTGTTGTTAGTGTGAATTCCACGTTCGGTTTTGAGTAATATCGCTTTATGTGGTAGAGGGTGTCACAATGTACAATGTTTGTGAGCCATGTAGGATAGTTGACTGGCTCTAGGAAACCAATACTATATTACTTTTAAATTTCCTCTATGATCTTGAGGCTCCATTCTAGATGCAGCCGTCTAGCCTTCTGTTTGATGGGGCAAACACCAGGGATGATGGGTAATTGATGGATAGTGATTGCTTTGTCTAACTCAGTCATGTCAGTGTATCTCTAGGAAAACACATTTATATAGTGGCATAAGAGCTCTATTAGTTGGTATTTGATGTTTTATGGTAGATGCACCCCAACTCTAAATTTATGTTGCTTGGGGCCTGAGATGAGGTTGACCATCTCTATTTCTTCTTTGATATGAAAAGGTTTATGTTCCTTTGTCATATACCACATAATAGGGAGATCTTCAAACTTGATGTCCTCATCGTTATAGATTTGCACCACCTCAATGAGTAGCTAGTGAATTCTCAGAGATCATGTGTGTCTTCAAATTCTTGTAGGTTTCAAGGTTTTGTAATTTTTTTGTATTTTGCAAAAAAAAAAACTTCACGATGATGAGTGAGGATGTGGCAGAGCATGATCAAATAGCCACTCTGCAATCTCTACCACCTCAAGATGTCATTCCTTTAACATGCTTTTATTGGGTGTAAGGGGAGACCTAACCCTTGAGACATTGTGGTCATCTATGAACCAGTTTTGAAGTTCCTCTACTTGCTAGATAGGATGAATGAGAGTTTGTGGGTCTTCCACTGCCTTGAACGTTTTCCCACTATCTTTCTTCCCCTCTAGCAGTTTGATTTTTTGCATGATCTCCAGCAATGGGGGATTTGCAGAACCTAGATCCTATGCAAAAGCTTCTTGAAGTGTGGACACAATGGATATAACTGGTGGTTTGATTGTCATCGGTGGTTCCATATATATATACAGATGGTGGGAATCCATACCCTACCCCTATGTATGGGTTGTACTGGGAGTGGGGTGGTGGATACATAGAATGTAGGCTGGGTAAGGGTCCTCAGTCATTCACGTATGGTGTATGAGCCTTTGTGACCATGATGGCTTGCTCGATTTCAGAAGGGTGTTGCTTCCTCCTCAGATATTGAGAATGGCCCAATGTTTCTAAACGGTGGACTTTGATAGAGCCATGGCTAGAATGTTTCTGGCTAAGGCGAGAGGGAACCCCACATGCCATACGGGAAGAATGGTGTGGATGACCCAGTATGTGTAGATCCTTTCTCAATAAAACCTAGATAGTGCCACCCACCTATATATGTTGAGCTTGGTGGAGGCAAAAAATGCATGTTGGTAAAGTTTCTCTTATGGATGTCCTTCAATGGTTGTCACTTCATGTATGCTGGTGCCTTCCTTCCATTCTCCACCTCTTCTGGGTTGTTTTGCGTGTTCTAAATGACATCCCATTTGGTGCTACCATTGGATTGATGATTCGTACTCATGTTCCTGACCATCTGGACTGATCATTGGTGAGACTGGGTGAGGTACAAGCTTCTTGACCTTCTCGTTATGTCCTAAAATTGACATTAGCATGATCCAAAAATAGGTTTTAACTATATGAGAAAATAGTGCCTTCTTTGGGACAGACCCCTCCATACATTTCGTATTAGACAAGAAATTAAAAGGACCCATCGGGCGTAGGGGAATCATATAAAGGGATACTTCTAGATTTCTTATGATTTTCTCATGATGAAGTTCACCTGTATTTTTTTTTGTGCTGGTTCCTTCCCCTAGCTTGGGATTATAAGGGAACTTATCCACTTCTATATAAGATGTGTTTTTCAATTCCATGGCATAAAAGTAAATATGGTGGATTTGATGTTTCTTTGGGAAGTGTATCCAATAGAGCCATTGGAAGTAGGATGGAAGGTGGGGTTATAGTGGTTGATAAGAGTAAGGTAGCCCTGACTAGGCTACTAATTGTGCTTAATCAGTCATTTTTCTTCCCCTAGGGTGCCCTTTCCTAGTGGGTTTACCAAATTGAAATCCTTGACAACATCGATGACACCCTGGTTACCTCATGCCTTAAAGGGTTTCTCTGGAGAGTGGTTGCCAGGGAAGAAGCCTCAACTTGGCATCTCCCTTTATTGTGGCATTTAATGAGAGGTCATGGTCTAGTTTTAGGTCATAGTTCATGACCCTGGTTAGGAAGATGCGTTGTATGATTGGGCCAGTTTTTGGTTGTGGTCTAAGACCCAAAAGGATTTAAAGTTGAAGTGTAATTAGTTTAAGTTCATAATATAGGTGTCTCACATGAAACGTAGGAACCACCTATTCGCCTGATTTTTGGGGACATGTCCCCCCTTTGCTAATCTTTGCAAAAAAATGTTTTGAAATTTGAGTTTGAAAACTAAATTTGAGATTGTCAATGTTTGATAAAGATACTTGAAATCTGAGTTTGAGATTGTTTAAATTTGAAATGTGAGATTGTTAATGATTGAGAAAGATTTTTTGAAATATGAATTTGAGATTTTAATTGTTGAAGAATATTGTTTTAAATATGAGTTTGAGATTGTTAATCTTTGAAAAAAAAATATTGTTTAAAATTTGAGTTTTATATTGTTAATCATTGAATAAGATATTTCGAAATCTAAATTTGAGTGTTAATCTTTAAAAAAGATTGTTTATATCTGCTCATAAAAATGGTTATCAACAATCCCCATTTTTATCCCAAGAGTTTAGATTAATGTTGCGTCCTTACTCAAGCATGACATGTATAGGAGGGGTTGATCCTTATCTTCTCTATTGATAGATGGCACTCATCTGGGGGTATCTCAAATTCGACGGATAAAGGTATGGATCCCAATACCTTGTGACTATGTCAGTCATAATCAGTCATGAGTCTTACGAGAGTGGGATGTTCCCAAGACCTTTGGATGTCCAACTTAACGCTTCATGAGTACCTTTACTAGCATTGTGCATCACTTCTAGGGATCCAATGTGAGGTTGACACCCATTCCATGACACATGGATCTGAAGGAGTGTGTTGTGCATGTGATGGATTTTAGCAATTTCAGAAGCAAGCCTAAGATTCATTATTGTCACATATATGCAGATAAAGAAATAGCATCAACATGTTTTCAGGAAAGATAAGATTATGTTCCTAATCTACATATGCCACTCATTCTCTCTCTCTCTCTCTCTATATATATATATATATATATATATATATATATATATATATATATATATATATATATATATATATATATATATATATAAAGTATTTTTTACTTTTTTAAAAAGAGGGAATCGAAAAAAAACCCTAGATAGGAAGAACAGCTGAAACCCTGATCGACAGTGGGGAAAAATGTATAGAAAGGCAAAGGAGGATCGAGATTAGGTTACCCTAAAAAGAAAAAAGTCAAAGGGGCCAGGGATGGCAAATCACCTTGACTAGCACGCTTAGAGCCAACAAATAAGGGTGATATGTAGCCCTATTCCCAGCCAAAGAGAAAAAGCAGTAGACAAAACAAAAGAAATGAATGATTCTAAAGATTCTAACCTTGAAACGGTATAATGGGAGTTTGACTCATATCGACTTAGCATTACTCCCTAGTAGAGTCTCCAATCTGTTGTTGTAGGGAAATATGGCATCATATATGGCAGTGGAAACAAAACAAATTTACCACCATATTTCCTTTGAATAGTAGATTGAATATAAAACTATGTCATGGTAAAGAGGGTTGCAAGGTTTATACCTAGTGCTAGAGCAAGTCCAACGATTATTCCTTTCTACAGTGTGCTACTTTCACAAGTTGCACCTGGATAGGTATTGTCGTCGGCCTCCTGTTTGATCACCAAAGGAGGTAGTTGAGTGTGTCCTCCTAGCGGGTGGCAAAGGCTTCCTCGCCTCTATAGTTGTCCACACAGACCACCAAGAACTCATGTCCTTCTAGATGAACGGATAAGGAGTTGTCCATTCTATTCACTGTGCTAATGCCGACTTTCTCTCCCAATTATATCAACCTTGGTATCCCCCCCTTTGATGGGTAGGACTTGATCGGGTTCACACATTACCACAACTATCGAAAGACAAACATTTTCATATTAAGTTTATTATTATATCTCTTGAAGGCCTCCACTACTTCTCTATTTATAGGAGGATTAGGGTCAGGATTTCCAGTTCATCTGGGAGATGAAGAGATGGATTTTCATGAATATTTTGGAACATGCAGACGAAGAACCGATCGGTTCACCATTGCAATGGTTGGTTCATATGTGAACCAATTGTTTCAACCCTTGAAATGGTCATTTCACAATGTTTCACAATAGCAATTTTATTTTCAATTAGTATTCGATTAATGCACAACATGACATCATTATCAATCCTTGATCCAATTGCATTGATTAATGAAACGGTCAGTTCACAACCTGAACTGATCAGTTCAAACATCTAAGTCAATTAGTTCACTTAGTGAATTGGTCGATTCAGAGACATGATTTCCAATCTTGTTTGAATTGAATGCCTAACACTTTAGTAATCAAGTTTAAACAACAATCATGGATAAAGTCCTATTCCAAGTGTATCCTATTCATGTGACCCTATAGATCCCAAGTTGCATTGGCAGTGAATGTCCATAACTAATTTATGACATCACATGCACTGAGTTCTACCAAGACATCATTGCTACCCAAGTAATTTGAAAAGTTGGAGAACAAATTCAACCTACAATCTGTGATCAATGTTATAGTGATCGCATTGTTCATTTGCCTCTGATATCTAGATTCAACTCGAAGCATGGAATCATCATCCTCTCAATGTTCAATCCATGTTCATTAAACTAGAGCAGATTATCCGAGATATATGTGAACTCAATATCATATATATTGTCTCACATGCACATTGCCATACTTCTCTCAATGTCATTTATCAAGTGTTCGTGATATCAAACTCATGTAGGAGGGACAAATTCCATCTACATCACTCACAATCCCCATGTGTCATATGCAATTGAGTGTCACTTTTATGGAAACCCTTTTTAAGGTCATGTTTGATGATGTAAAAGTACATCAAACAACATTTGATGAGTGTAGCAATTTCAAGTCTAAGAATCACAATTACTTTCATCACTAAGAGAGTTGATTCTTACTACCATTCAATGGTTTCCATGTATTACTCTCAAGGTGGGTCTATCCCATACACTACTCTCTAACAAGTATCTATGTGTTTGGTTTGATATCACATACCATGACTAATGAGATTTTGTCATCAACCAACACACATTCTATTCTTATGTGTTATTACTATCTATGAGCCTTCCCCAAGAATCTAACTAGGGACATAACAAGAATGTATAAACTCTTAATATTTGTATGCTCTCATTACCCAGGTCCTCAACCTGAAGACATACGTCATTGAGTAACATCATTCTTTAGACATTTATTATGTTATACATCATTATATCATAGCTGAATAAAATAGAATAAATGGAAGATTGCATTTCTTATCAATCAAATTATTTACAAGATATGTCATTACAATCATCATATGATTGGCTCTCTGGGCATACATACCAACAATCGAACCCTACTTAAAAAGGGGGGTAAAGAAATAGAGATATTTAGGGAATAAAGCTCCGTCCTTTTCGATAGTGAAACATTGCATGAAAAGAAAGTGTAGGAGTCACCACCAAGTTTCATACCAAAAATGAGGAAAAAATCTAGATCATGGAAGCCACCGTGTAGTCTGAGCGATTATCCATGTTGGATAAAAAATAGAAAATAAAAAGTAAAATTAGATATCAGATTGACGATCTAATTACAAGCGGGGAAGGATTAAAACCCCCATTTTACTATTAAACTAGTTCAAGATGCAATCAAGTTGTGAGGAAATTGAGTGATTCAGAATGATTAAATAAAAAATGAAAATTGAGATAAAAAGCAATTTTTATTGTGGGCGGGTTTTTGGGGATGAAGGTGTATGTGGACTTCCTCTCTTGGACCCAAAAGTCCTAATTTTTAGGTGTGTTGTGATCCTAAGCACATCAGGACCTCTCATGATAAGATCCATCATTGGTGATTAGGACTGATGAGTAGGACTTTAGAGGATGGCTAGCAGATGTATGCTTACAGAAGTAGATCTAATTTTTTAGAATTATTAAAAGTGTCAACTATAAGAGAGGCAGAGAAATTATAGCAGATAATAAATCATATGCAATAGAAGATCAGGTCTAGTGCAATAGTTATAGATCAGATATAATCAGATAGTAGATGCAACAATTTAAGCTTAGTGATGCATTGAATAATTTTTTCTTTAACTTTCTATTTTACTATGTTTTGTGTGCATTTATGATTCATTTTCTTATCAATCATGCATGATTTATCATTAATAGCTTTTAATACTTAATTGCATCATTGATTTATTATTATTTTGGAGCTTATTTTTGTTTTGTTTTTTTGAAACTCAGGTGAATCTATAAGAAACAACACAGCTCAGAACTACCGACAAGCATGTCGGTGGTACTGACATTGGATGAATAGGAACAAAGCTGAATCGAATCATCTCCATAGTATCGACACAAGAATTCGTACTACTGATAATTTAACATGAACGTTCATGATGAATCTCGGTACTACTGACACCCAACTCAGTGGTACCTACTTGTACCAAAAATCCAATTAAGAACCTCAGAGAAAATCTCAGTATTACTGACGAACAACTCAGTAGTACCAATAGCTTATAGAAGATTGTGACTAATTGAGGGCGTTGATAGTACTGACACCAAGCTGGTAGTACTGACTTCACGCGATCAAGCCAGATTGAAAATTATAATTAATCTGACTATCAGGACTTAATAATTCCCTAAGTCACTTCTATGACTAAGGGGATTTGCAGTCAGACCTAGGTATCATATTCTTTTCCATTTCATGACAACCGAGGGTCGGGGAGGAAAAAGGAGAGAAGAAAGCCACATTCTGGGAGGTTTGAGTACCTCCAGGGATGGATTTGCAGTCAGATGTTAGCAAATCAATATGTTCAAGAGAGGGAGTCATCCAGACCGTCTCCTTTAGGGTTTACTTTAGTTTTCTAATGTTTCCTATGTTTTTCTCTTCTTGTTCCATGTTCTTGACAATCAAAATCATGCGGGGCTAATCCCCTTGGTTTCTTAGGACCCAGGAGTATCCCAATTTTGTATTATAATTGACATTTATGAATTAATATGCATATTTCTCTTAATGTTTGGACATGTCTCTATGATTGGTTCATGAATTTCATGTACACAATCATCATAGGTGATTTCTTAGACCATCAATATTCTTTGAGAGAGGGATTAAGGGTTGGAAAATTCATAGATGTACATAATGTATACCACACCTTGAGCGAGGGCCTACAACTGTGTAGGGAATAACCCTGAGAATTCAGTAAAGTGCCTAACTAATAATCAAACTACTACAGTAATGGAATTTATATTAGATTAGGTAGTGAATTACACTATGAAAATGGGTAATTCTTGTTATAGGTCCCTTGGTCGAGTATTATAGGAATAACTATTAGTGAAAGAATGTTAATTGCAATGCAAACTAAGGTGAAACTATAACCCTAAGGAATTCATTCCAATTGTGATCACATCCAGTTATCTTATTTTTACTTCCTACAATTTAATAAACAATCACTCTTTTTCTTAGGCCTAGCTAATTAGGTCATCATTAGTAGTAATCTTTGGATACATGTTTTCCCCGTGTTTGATATACGAGTTTTTAAGCCTATATTACATTGATATGTGCACTTGCATTTTAGGCATGTAGTTTACGCGCATCAAGTTTTTGGTGTTGTTTCCAGGAGAAATTGTGTGTTATTCACTACGAGTGTTGTGACCAGCCACTCTAGGCCACAAAATTTTATTTTTCTTTTACTATTTCTAAGCTGAATTATAAATATTTATTCAATTGTTAGTATAGATTTCTCACACAGATTTCATCAATTTCAAGTACTAGTGCATGGTGTACATAAGAACCACCGATTAAGGAGGCTCAACTCCACAAAGTGCATTCCAGGAGTAATTCTTACACAGAGCATAGGAGTATGGTAACTCTGCACCAACATTGATTCAAACTCCATCACCTCCAACAGAACAACCTAAACTAGTGGAGATGGGTGACTTAAAAGTAGAAGAGAAGATGATCTGGAATAAGATCAAGGTGTCATCTACAATAGCTCAGTTGGGCTCGATAAAAAGGCAAGATATCAATGTGGGTAGCTACAAGATAGAACATAGTTTGGTGGTTTTGGTTAAATCACAAGCATTCCATGGCCACAAAATAGAGGATCTAATGATGCACATCGACAATTTTGTCGAGAGTTGTGATATGGTGAAGATTGATAGAGTGTCAGTGATAGTCATATATATGAAGTTATTTCCATCATCATTGACATACAATGTAAATTCATGGTTCCTTAACCTCCCACCTAAGTTAATAGAAACATGGAAGGGGATGATAGACATTTTTTAGTGCTATTTCCCACCCCAGAACACAAATGAGTTGGTTAGGAAGATTTAAAACTTCAAGTAGCAGGCAGAAGAGTCATATTATGAAGCATGGGAGAGGTTTGAGAACATGTTGAGGAAGATCCCTCATAATGGGATCGATATTTATGGCCAAGAAAAGATCTTCTATTATGGGTTGCATCAAGGAGAGAGGACCACACTTGATAGTGTAGGAACATGATTCTTCCTCAACAACAAGCCATCTAGGTGTCACGAGATTCTAAAGAATATGGATAAAAATTAGTCATAAGGTGATGAAAGAGAACATCCAACAACCGTTAAAAGTGTTTAAGATTCCAAAGTCATTACATCATTGAATGATAAGTTGGACCTATAATTGCCAAGAAATTATATCAAAAGGATGGAAACTCCTCTGGAGGATAGGAAGAAGAATGTATGTATGTGCAACAGTAGAATTATATGGGAGGAAATGACTACTCTTGGAGTAAGGATCCTAAATTTTCTTAGAAGGATACCAATAACTTTGAGTAGAACCCTTCTCAAGCACAACATGGCAAGCAACACCAAGGCAATACACAACAACATGACAAGGGCCCCAACAAGATAGACCACATCGAGACATGCAAGGCAAGCTGGTCAATCAGAATGAGGTGATCATTGGCCAGACACAGGGAATTGTAGAACCAAGGATCATAGATCCATGGAATATAGAATCATATCTATCAGATAGCAACAGAAGTGGCTTCCTTGAAGAAACCCATTCAACATGGATTCCCAAGAAATATTAACATATTGTTTGGAAACTGTCAGGTGAAGGCAATGTTGCTACACAACGGGAAGAAAGTGTTGAATGAAAAGAGGACAGTTCCAGAGGCAAAAGATAATGTTAGTGACACTTGACCATCGGTGACTACGGATCTAGTTGAGTCGGACACTACAATATAGGACAAAGTAGCTAAAGAAAAATTGATGAACTAAGGGAGATAAAGAAGGAGTCATATGTCCCACCTCACCAAAGGAATTTGGTGATGCCAGTTCCCCTCCCAACCAACTTGAAGGCAAAGAAAGTTGACCAACAATTTTAGAAGTTTCTAGACAGTTTCAAAAAGCTTCATGTCATCATCCCTCTCATTGATGCAATTGAGCAGATTCATTTTTACGACAAATTTTTGAAGGACATAATCAATAAAAGATGAGGATAGCTGATTCAAATGTAGTGATGTTGAAAGAAGAAGTCAGTTCTCTCATTCAGAGGAGATTCCCACTAAAGAGGTAGGATCCAGGATGCTTCAATATACCATGCTACATCGAGAAGACAAAGTTTGGAGAAGCTCTATGTGACTCAGGGGCAAGCATCAATCTCGTGCCCTTGACTACTTTCAAGAATTTGGGTCTCAAGGAATCTGGAAAGAGAAACATGACCATACAATTAGTAGATAATTCAGTGGTTAGACCATATGGTATCTGTGAGGATGTTCTTGTCAAAGTTGACAAATTATTGTTTCTAGTAGATTTTGTAGTCATGGAAATGGAGGATAATTATGGCAATGAACTACTTCTAGGAAAAATATTTCAAGCTACTATGGATATGATTCTGGATATGGGAAGAGGAAGATTGACACTGGGTATCAAGGATGACTGCTTTGAAATAAAGATGCATGATTTTGTACAACTAGTTGAAGAGAAAGCACAATGTCACATGTTACAACATGTAAAAGGAGAGGTGTCTCTACTGCTAGGGAAGCCATTCCTAGGCATGGCTCATGTGATGACTGTAACATCCCTGACCTGGGTTATACTTTAACCCTAGGTGTTTTGATTAAGAAAGGTGATTAAATTCTTAATATCATCTTTTGAAAAGTAATTAGGGCTCAAGAGGAACTTATGTTGCAATTCTAGTCCTTTTTGAACATTGTTGAAATCAATGTTTTGCCTATTTTGGACTAAATTGCAAATTACCCAAGTTGAGGGGTTTAAGTGAAAATTGTGCATGATAATATGTTCCTCATGTGTTGAAGCATCATGAGAGTAAAGATGATGCTGAGGTATGGCTTATGGAAGCCTGAATACCAAGAAAGAGATGATAAAGCAATGTATGTGCATGAAAACCTAGTTTTGGTGTAACGTGCAATTTACCCAAAACCCAGGGTGCAATATGTAAATTACCACTTCAATAAGGTCCCTAATGTTTCTTGGCATAAATTAGAGAAAATAAAATGAGAGGGGAAACTCATTTGCATTAATTTGTAGGAGAGAGAATCTTGATATTAAAATAATCAAGATTTAATCCTAATTGAAACCCTAATTTGATTTAGGGAAAAAATAAATGTATTAATTAAAGTGCCTTCAACCAAAATTAAAATGGTTGAATTCAGATGTGTGTGTTACGTCCTTGAGCCTTGCAAGGACCACGAAATTATCCAAGGGAGTGGATAACTCACACACAATTTTATAAGAAAAAGAAATATCCACTCACATATGGATATTAATATAATATGAATTGAGGTGCTTAATTTGCTTTTCTTTAAATCATGGATAATTGAGAGGAATAATAGGCAAACAAGATAGCCTCGTCCCTACGGAAGATGAGGGGGAAGAGGCGGCCACATTTTTGGGATTAAATGGATTTTTGCAAAGCATATTCTCTCTCATTGAATTTTTATAAAAGAACCTTTTACAAGCCAAATGGAAGGCTTTTTCGACCCCACTTCTTCTCCTTTCTTGGGAAAAGACCAAGGGAGCTTGGGAGGGTCAGGAGGACGACCCCCAACCTGTTGGTAAGGTTCTTGATCCATTTCACCTTGATTCCATGGTGGAAATCGAAAATAAATTATGGATTTCTTCCTATTTCGATCTCCTCTTCAATTCTAACCATTCCTTTTCACTCAAATCTTGAGGACGAGCCTTGGAATGGTGAAGGGAGTTGCATCCACCATTATTTCCGTGAACATGGAGCTTTGGAGCTCAATTTGAGGCGGGTTTTATAACTTGAAACCCTAACTTTGTTATTGCATTCAATTCCCCATCAAATTATGATCATTTCTCTATTTACAATTATTGATTTGGTTGATTGATGCAATTTCCTTAGAAATCACAGAAATTTTCGTGGGTCTAGAGCTTGATGATGATTACATCATCGTAAGGACACACCTCCCCAAATATCTAGACCAAACGGTTTGTGTTTTTGGGAGAAAACGGTTTCAAACTGTTTGGAATGAAACGATTTCACCAAACCGCATAAAAGCAAACGGTTTAAGACCGTTTGGTGATGTTGACCAGGGTTGACCATTTGAAGACTTGATCATAATGATATATATTAATGACCCATCAATTATTATTGATTAAATCCAATTGTTTCATGAGTTGAAGGTCCATCAATCACCTAAACCCTAATCGGGTTGAGTGTTGATTTCGTAAGTGATTGAGTTTGAAATTTGGGTTGATTGACCCAAATGGTTTCAAAACTGTTTGGGAATCACCCAAACGGTCTCAAGACCGTTTGGAGGTTAACCAAGAACGTTTGGAGGTACATGTTTGAGTATGGTTAAGTATTTGAAAATTCAAACATATGGTATAAATCATAATCGACTGAGTGCTGATTTTGCAATTGAATGAGTTGATGCTTTGTGTTGATTGACCCAAACGGTTTCAAAACCATTTGGGAATCACCCAAACGGTCTCAAGACCGTTTGGAGGTCAACCAAGACCGTTTGGAGGTCCAGGGTTGAGTATGGTTAAGTAATTGAAGATTCAAACATACGGTATCAACCCTAATCGGCTAAGTGCTGATTTTGCAATTGAATAAGTTGATGGTTTGGGTTGATTGACCCAAACGGTTTCAAAACCGTTTGGGGATCACCCAAACGGTATCAAGACCATTTGGGGGTCACCCAAGACCGTTTGGAGGTCTAGGATTAAGTTTGGTCAAGTGTTTGAAGGTCCAAAGATACCAAATTGAAATACAATTAAGTGTTGATTTGGTGACCAATCCTAGGATCCAAACCCTAATTGAATGACATAGTTGATGATGATATGATGACCAAACGGTCTTAAGACCGTTTGGAGGTCATCCAAATGATCCCAAGACCGTTTGGGGGTCACCCAAGACCGTTTGAAGGTCCAGGGTTGACTATGGTTAGGTGTTTAAAGAACTAAAGGTACTAAGTCGAAGTGCAATCAAATGTTGACTTATTGATCAATCCAATGATCCAAACTTTGATTGATTGACTTGGATTTTGATGTTGACATGGGAAAACGGTCTCACGACCATTTGGAGGTCATCCAAATGACCTCAAGACCGTTTGGGGTCAGGTCATGTCCAATTTGGATGATGGTCCAATAGTTTTAAAGCAACTAGACTCGCATTGGTTAATGTTGAAGGATCATCGATTCCAAACCCTAATTCAGTTGATTTAAACCCTAATTTATGATCAATTGAGGATTAATTGAGGATCAAATCAGTTGAAGGATGACCTAATTAACCCAATTGAAGTATGGTGATGGGTCCAATTGAAGATTGGTTACATGAATTCAATGATTGAAGGAATCAACATTGAGAACCCCAAATCAATTTGATAGGTTGAGACCATCTTTGGTCCATGCGGTTTTGAGGAGGCTTGGACCAAATGGTCTCAAGACCGTTTGGGACCAAATGATCCCAAACCGGTTGAGCCCATGCAGTTTCAAAAGGTGCTTTAGCAAACGGTTTCAAGTACTTGCTTTAGCAAACGGTCTCAAGCACCACCTTTACCAAACGGTTTCAAACCATTTGAACTTTGAATGACTAAGACCGTTTGGGGCTCAAGTAGTCAAAATTAATTGAGGACTCAATTGGTTAATCCACTTGGACACCTTTTGTAATTGAAGATTCAATTGGTCAATTCAATTGGATACCTTATGTAATGGAGGTCCAATGTAATCGAATCTCTTGAGAATTAAGATGATGAATGATCCATTGATCCAATGAGTATTAGTAATGATAATCAATGAAGGTACAAAGGTTTAATCCCTAATAGTACCTAAGTGATTAGTGCCAATTAAGGGATAAACCCTAATTTCCTATAAGAACAATGACTTGGTACATTATGTTAAATCATAATTGTATGTACTTGATTGAAGGGTTGATGTAACCTAATCAAGTTGAGAGGATGATGGAAAGGAATTCATACATGAGTAGTGATCATGTGATGAATAGGGTATGATACATAATAAAGAGATCATGAAACCCTAATCAAGAAGGTTGTTGAACCCCAATCCCTAATTTAGAGCAATATCAGATGAAACCCAAACCTAGGGTAATGTTGTGACTCTAAAACCAAGATAATAAAATGTGAATCCCTAATTGAGGTTGATTCCATGTGAATCCCTAATTAAGGTTGATTCAATGTGAATCCCTAATTGAGGTTGATTCCATGTGAATCCCTAATTGAGGTTGATTCAATGTGAAACCCTAATTGAGGTTGATTCCATGTGAATCCCTAATTGAGGTTGATTCAATGTGAAACCCTAATTGAGGTTGATTCCATGAGAAACCCTAATAGAGGGTGATGCTATGAGAAACTCTTGTTGGGATGAATAGTAAACCCTAATTTTAGGCAATAAGATGTGAAAGCCTAATGAAGTGTAATGTTATATGCAATCCTCACCCTAATGAAGTATGATAGTATGTGAAACCCTAAACCCTATTAAAGAGTAATGATATGGGAAACCCTAATTAAAATAATGGAATGGTAACCAATACATTTATGGGGGAAATACCTAAAGTGATTTGTTGTAGATACCCTTATGGCAAGCAATGCTTTAACCTGAGATGAGTTCATATCATTAAAGATAGTTGGACCATTCTTATGTGTGACCTATGCACTTCATAATAAGAGTGATAGGTTAGTGGATGAAAGGATTAAGATGGGAAATACCTTAATTCAAGATAAGTTGATAACTCAAGAAAGTTGGAAGTAATGAGGTAAGTGATACATCAAGATATGAAAGACTTCACAGTTAGCATCTCAAAGTTGATATACTTTGATAACTATGAAATCCTAATATGAGATGGGAAACCTTAACCCTAAATTGGGTAATGGGATATGAGAAATCATAATATGATATGAATAGTAAGCCCTAACCCTATTGAGGGAATAGAGGTGTTACTATTGTATTACATGAAGTAATATGTTATGTTGCCTAGTGAGAGGTGACAAGATGCTTTATGGGTCTTATGAGACATGATGATGGTTGTTGCCTAGTGAGAGGTAACAAAATGTTTTAAAGGTTACCCAGGATTGATATAGATCAATACCTAGAATAAAATCACAGGATTGAGATAGTTCAATACCTGGAATAGAGGCACATGATTAGCATAGCCTAATACCTGGAATGCACAGGATTGGCTAACTCCCAATACCTGGAATAATAACACAGGATTGGCTAATTCCCAATACTTGGAATGCACAGGATTGGCTAACTCCCAATGCCTGGAATAATAATACAGGATTGGCTAATTCCCAATACCTGGAATGCACAGAATTGGCTAACTCCCAATGCCTAGAATAATAACACAGGATTGGCTAACTCCCAAGACCTGGAATGCACAGGATTGGCTAACTCCCAATACCTGGAATAATAACACAGGATTGGCTAATTCCCAATACCTGGAATAATAACACATGATTGGCTAACTCCCAATGCCTGGAATAATAACACAGGACTGGCTAACTCCCAAGACCTGGAATGCATAGGATTGGCTAACTCCCAATACCTGGAATAATACCACGGGATTGGTAATAACCCAATACCTAGAATAGTTGCACATGATTGACATAGATCAATACCTGGAATAGTTATACATGATTGACATAGATCGATACATGGAATAGTTGCACAGGATTGACATAGATCAATACCTGGAATAGTTATACAGGATTGACATAGATCAATACTTGGAATAGTTGCACAGGATTGACATAGATCAATACCTGTAATAGTTATACAAGATTTACATAGATCAATACCTGGAATAGTTGCACAGGATTGACATAGATCAATACCTGGAATAGTTATACAGGATTGACATAGATCAATACCTGGAATAGTTGCATAGGATTGACATAGTTCAATACTTGGGAATGGATACACATGAATAATATAAGTCTAATGCTTGTACTAGTTGCACAGGATTGGTGTAATCCAATGCCTGGAATATTTATATAGAATTGGCATAGACCAATGCTTGAATAAGACATGATGATGCACACTCTCATGTCCAATATAACCAAAATCTGTTTAGTTGATTGGCTAAGGCCAATAAGTTGAAACAAGAATGTCTCATGGGTGACATATCAAGATAATGAGTGTTACAAGAGAAGTTTGACATGATGGTATAATATGGAGGATAAATGATATACATGTTCTTCCTATTTATTATTAAGAGAAAAGTTGATCTATTGCTCTATCATAGATAGTTACAATGCTTTAAGATGAAAATGTTTTAAATTGCATATCCTCTTTCCAGTTTTATGTATATAACTGCAATAATAATGTTTTGGCGGAGAGTTATATCTCCCGCTGGGACAATTTACAATTGTCTCACCCCTGTGGGATCCAATGTTTTTAGGTGGACGTGGACGTGGACAAAGAGGCAGGAAACCTTTAGCAGAGAAAGAACAGCAGCAGCAGTATCAAGGATAGCAGTAATATCTCAGGTGGAGATATTGACTGTCTAGTCATATAGTTAGAAAGTCCTATGTCTCGTCTCTGTACTCTCAGGTCCTCGGAGTCAGTAGTCAGTGTTTTTATTGAATCGATCTGAGGTTTTGGCTTGATGCCTTGAGGTTTTATGTTGTCTGTATATAATGTTGAATAGGACAACTGATGTTGCAATCCTTGAGAAGAGATAGTACAGGTTGTGTACTTATGGAGCAGAATGTAAATATTATACTTTGGTTCTTGATGAAAAAGATTTCCTATGTGTGGATCTCTTTGCAAAAAGTTTTAATTTTTTAGTGATTTTCAGTAATCCGTTGCAAATGATTCGCTTCCGCTTAAGTAAATTTTGTTTTTATAAGTTGGATGCCACAATGATGAAGGTACATAAAGGCACATTGGAAGTGGACATCATGGAGCAAACCAAGGAAGTTTCATTGGCCAAGGAAGCTCAAGAGGAGGAAGAGTGCCCAATGACAATTGAAGAGGGACATCTTCCACTCTTGTTCAAGCGTATCCACAATTACCTTAGGAGGTGTGCATTATGAACTTAGTAGATGACTATACATGATAGTGTTCTTTGATGGAATGTGTCTTGTTTCTCAATGCATTGTTGTGTTACTACACCAGACACTATGAAGATATAGGACCGCCTCCATCGCCATTGATTCCATCTCTACAAAGTCCTCTAGATCTTGAGTTGAAGTTGTTTCCACTGCACTTGAAATACATCTTCTTGGCAGCATATGAGAAGCTTCCAATCATTATCTCAACCTCCTTGAGCATCCAAGAGGAAGAGCAATTGTTAGTGGTGCTGACAAACCATCGGGCTACATTTTGGTGGTAAGTTGCATATATCAAGGGGATCTCCCCTAGCTTTTTCCAGCACAAGATCCACATCAAAGAAGGATCCAAGCCGATAGTGTAACTTTGATGACGTCTCAATCCCATCATGACTAAGGTGGTGAAGAAAGAGGCAGTAAAGCTTCTGTCAACAGGTATAATTTATGATATATCTGACTCAAATTGGGTTAGTCCAACCCAAGTGGTTCCTAAGAAAGGGGGGATAATGATCACAACATACTCTGCGAGTGAATTGATTTCTACTAGATTGGTGATTGGGTGGTGAGTTTGTATTGACTATCATCATCTGAATGATGCCATGCTAAAAGATCACTTTCCACTTCCTTTTATTGATCAAATTCTTGAGCGGTTTTCCGATCTCTCTCATTTGTATTTTCTTGATGGGTATTCCAGATATAATCTAATTTTTGTTGAGCCATAGGACCAAGAGAAATCTACTTTCACTTGTCCCTATGGTACATTCACTTACCGTCAAATGTCATTGGGTTATGCAATGCACCATAGACTTTCCATAGATGTATGCTAGCTATTTTTCCTGATATGGTAGAGCAGTGTCTCAAGGTTTCATGGATTTTTTTGGTGTATGGGGAGTCATTTGAAGACTGCCTTGACAGTCTTGACCAGTTTTGTAATGGTGTGAAGACACTCACTTAGTACTCAACTGATGGTGAGTGAGGGTATAGCCTTGGGACATAAGGTCTCCAATAAGGGAATGGAGGTCGACCCAATTAAAATAGAAGTCATCTCTACTCCACCATCATCGGTGAAGGGGGTAAGGAATTTCCTAGGACATGCCAATTTTTATCAACGCTTTATTAAAGATTTTTCAGAGTAGTATAGGGAAATACGATTACAGAATAGGCAGTGGAAACAAAAATTTTACTACCATATTCCCCATAAATCAGTGAACCATGTCAATAAATATATAATGGGAAGGATGGTTTTGAGGATATACATGGTTTTGGAGCAAGTCCAACGACATCTCCTCATCGTTGTTGTGTGTCGTTGTTTGAAGTTGCACCACGAACAACATTTACATTGTCATCCTGTTTGATCACCATGGATGACAAGTTGATGATGTCCTCCTAGCAGTATCCAAAGGACTCCTACCTCTATAGTAGCCTACACAGACCACCAACAACACCTGTCATTCTAGTAGAATAGACATGAAGGATTTCTCCCCTTCTATTGAGGTACTAGTAGCCAACTTGCTCTCCCACAAGAGAAATTGTTCTCCCTCACTGCCCCTCTCTAGTCAGGTAGGACTTTCTTGGGCTCTCTTAGTTACTACAACTAGAGAGGACAAAAATTTTCAGAGCATCTGATTCTCAACTATGTGTTTTGGGAATCCCCCAATACCTCTCTATTTATAGAAGGGATTAGGGTCTGGGTTCTCAGTCTGTGTAGGAGTAGAAGGGTATGAAACTTCCTTGAATTTGGCAACCTACAATAGGTGGACCGGTTGGTTGGGCGTTGATGCATCCCTATTTTAGTACTTTATATTGTGTCTTTTTGTATCTCAATCACATCTAAACATAGTATAATGCAAGTTAAATTCCCCAATATGCATATTATGATTAAATGCACTTATGGATGTTCTTTGCATACTTTTTAGGTACGTGGACCTTGCTTTGGATGGATGAGGGATAAGGAAGGAGTTTTAGGGTTCCACCACCCACGGAGGGGTCCAAAGAAGACCCCAAAGCTCCCTCAACCTACCCCTAATGGCCAAGGGTCGACATCAAGCAAAGAAGTCCACTGATCATGAAGTTTCAAAGAGAATTTTCCACTGAAGACCCCATCACGGCCGTGGTGCCAAGGAACGGTCATGCTGGACAATGCCAAAACCACGGAGTCAAACATCAAAATTGCAAGCTACAACAACTTGACTAAAATGGTTGCGCCACCCAGCACGGTCATGTTGTGAAGACCCCAAAATGGTCGTACCAGCCAACACGGTTGTGCTGCCAAAGAAGAGAATGAGCATGCTGCCTGGAACAACCTCCACTTCACCTCCCCCACCACGGTCATGTTACCCAGTACGACCGTTCTGCCTAGCCCTCACCACAGTCGTGCTGCCCAGCACGGTCGTGCTACCAACCTTCATTTAGCCAAAATTATTTTAACATTTTCCATTTCTTAAAACAACCGTTCCACACCACCATGGCCATTCCTACCCTTACCCACCACGGCTGTGCTACCCAGCACAGTCATTCTGCCACCTAAACCCTAGCATTTGCTGCATTGTTTTTCCAACAATTCCCCTACTTACCCTAGTGCTTCCACCACCACCTATATATACATTGGTAGTGGCCACAACACCAGGTTAGCTGCCATAACCACCCTCCACCTACTCTAGAGCATTCATTTCCTCCTTCCTTGCATTCAAGCCAACCACCCATCATTTCCACCTCATTTCCACTATAGAAACCTAGTTTTCTAGGTTTTCTACCATAATCCCCTTCATTTCCATGCCCTTCACCCACCTTGGAGGAGGGAGGTCATTATACATCAGCTAGGGGTGAAGAATAAGAAGCTACTTCAAGCTCCATGTAGTCCTATCCCCTTATTCTCATTTCTTTTATCTTTTCTTTGAGCATGTCTAACGAAGCCCCTAGTGGTGGGCTGCTTGGGGTTAAAATGTGACTTTGATACCATGTTGGGGCAAAATAACTTGTATTGAACTTAATTTCATTCTATGATGATTACTATTTACTTCTATATCATTTCCTATTATCTTGCATGTGGTTTTTGCTTTTGAACATAAATTGCTTGATTTGTGATGCTTGATGACACTTACCTTCTAGGAGAAATTAGAATGTATGTGGCAATTTTAGGAATGGCCCCTAGGTCCAATTAGTGGATCCCTAGCTAGCCCCCTTTATTAATACATACATCTACCTTCTTCTACAATTGAGTGTGATATCTAAGTAGCTAGTGTAAGTGTGATTAGTGCAATTGCCTAGAGTTTCCTAAAGGCTAGATGGCAAGTAACTAATGCATGAGTATTTAGTCATTATTACAGGCACATTTTCCTTAATTTCATGTGTAGATTAGTCATTTATTTGATTTATTATACATGGAATGACATAGATGGAATGTTTCTATTGAATGCATCAAATTATATGATTTCAACTATTTTATGTAACATTTTACGCATCCCAAATACTTATGGTGTTCTTGTGCATTTTCAGGTCCAAGGAAGTTCCACAGACTCGGTGCTACCAACCTGGTAACCGTCGGTGGTATCGACTTGATGTCAGTGATGGACCCAAAACTCACCCAGAATTAGTACTACCGACAACCAAAGTTGGTGGTATCAAAAGAACATCAGTAAATCCCAGCATGATTCGAGAAAACTTGATGCTACCGAGTTTCCAACTTGGTACTTCTAATTTGACGTCAGGGAGGCATTTGAAAATCACAAAACTCAATGCTATCATGTCCCGTCAATAATACCGACATGATCGGGATCACACGACTAAACCTAAGTGACTCGGTACTACTGACTCGCCTAGTTGGTACTGTTGAGTCTGCCTGATCAGGCCATCCAAAGATTTCACTCTAATCCAACGGTGGATGTTATTTTGTACCCTAAGTGCCTTTTATGACTTAGGGGGAAGATGGTCGTTTCCATTGCATGACAACTGGAGAGAGAGAAGAGAAGAACTAAGGATTGAAAGCTTCAACCAAAAATATCTGAGCACCTCTAGAGGATGATTCTACAGTCAGAAGACAGCAGAACACACGTACGATGGAAGGGATCTTCCGGACAGGCAGAGATTCAGGGGTTACTTTAGTTTCCTAATGTTTCCCACATTTTTCTTCTTCCTTTCCATGTATTTGTCCATGAAAACCATGCAAGGCTAAAAATCTTTATTCCTTAGGATCTGAGAGTAGCCCGGATATACACTATAATTGATTGCTATGCATTGATATCAAATTTATCTCTTTTTACTAGATATAAATCTATAAAAGCTTTGTGTTCTATTTGTGCTTGATCACCATAAGTGGATTAATAGATGCTTAGTCATCTCGGGAGAGGGATTAAGGGTTGGAAAGCATAGATTTACCCATGTACTGTGCCCTTTGGGAAAAGCAAAGTGTAAACGGGAGGAGAAACCCATAGAATAATTATAAAGCATCTAACTAATCAACCAATAACTATGGAAGTGGGATTGGAATTAGATTAGGTAGTGGATTACATTGTGGGAGTAGGTAATTCTAGCTACATGCTCCTTATCTAGGTATTAAATAATAGATATTTGTCTGTGAGGTTAATTATTATATCTGTGGTGAAACCACTATCCTAAGGAATTCATTCCATCTCTGATTAATTCAAACCTTTAATTCATTTTGTTTCTACATTAGTTTTGTAACTCAAACCAATTCAACTATTTACAACTGACCTAGCTGATTAGACTATAGTTAGTAGTAGTCTACTAGAGAAACGCTTCCTCGTGCCCGATTCGGGCCTCACAAGGTCTTATTACTTTGATATGTTCACTTTGAATTTGTGTCAAGTTTTTGGCGTCGTTTTCGGGGAAGCAACAACATCCAACACTATGAGTGTTGTAGTTGGCCACTCTAGGAAAACCTTTTTATTTTAATTTATCATTTTTAAATTTCATTCAAGATGAATCATAAGATCTTTTTGATACATCATAAATTTCTTACACTAATACCCACTTTTTTACTATTTCAGGGAAACTATTGTATGGTGCATACCAAAGCCCTAGAATATAGAGAACCATCCTCATTGGGCCTTGGACAAGTAGAGCTCTTACAAGGAGAAAGGGAGTCTGGCAGATCTGTAGACAGGTTCAACCAAACCCCTCCACTGACTCCTCCTTTGCTTGAAGAACCAAAAGCACCAACCTGAGCCAAGAGAAATGGGTGACCAAGTAGAAGAACAAACAATATAGGAAAGGATAAAGGCTTCATCATTTATGGCCCAGAAAGGGCACATCAAAAGGCAAGCCGTCAATGTGGGCAGCTACAAGATAGATCTTGGGCTTATTGCCTTAGTCAAATCTCAAGCATTCCATGGCCATCCTTCTAAATATCCAATGATGCATATTGGCAGTTTTGTGGAGAACTGTGATATGGTCAAGATAGACAGAGTTCCATCTACTATAATATATCTTATGTTGTTTTCATCTTAATTGGCAGATAGTGCAAAGTCACAGTCCAACAATCTTGATGATGATATCATCGATACATGAGTTCAGATGATAGATGCATTCTTTGAGCGCTATTTCCCTCCACAAAAGATGAATGACCTAGTGAAGAAGATTCACAACTTCAGACATCAAGTTGATGAGTTGTATTCAGAGGCATGGGAGAGGTTTCAGAATATGTTGAGAAAGGTGCCTTGTCATGGAATTGATCTACTAGGGCAGGCCAAGATCTTCTATTATAACTAACACAAAGGGGAGAGAACAACTCTTGATAGTGTAGGAGAAGGTTTCTTCCTCAACAAAAAGCTCATTCACTGCCATGAAATCCTCAAGAACATGTCTAAAAACCAATCATGGGGAGAAGAAAGAGAGCTACCGACAACCATCAAGAGTGTCAAGAAATCCAAGGTGATATCTGCTTTAAACGAGAAGTTAGATCTGATTGCTAATAAGCTATGTGCTACAGATAGATTTCCTGCTGAGGAAGAAGAAGAAGAGTGCAAGTATGTGTGCTAGGGGCAATACAGGAACAATGACTATTCTTGGAGAAAGGTTCCCAAATTCTCTTGGAAGGATCCTAACAACTTCCAATAGGATCCATCACAGGCGCAGAAACAACATCCTAAGCCACAACATTATGGTGACCAAGCATAATATCAACCAGAGCCGCAGAAAATTGACAAGATTGAAGAAATGATGGGCAAGTTGGTGAGTCAGAATGACATGTAGATTGTTCAAACTCATAGGGATCTTTAGAATCAAGGGGTACGTATTCGCAGCATAGAGACACAGATCTCTCAATTAGAGGTAGATGTGAGTGCACTAAAGCAACCTACCCAACAAGGATTTCTGGCCAACACTAGTGTACCTTCCGGGAATCAGCATGTGAAAGTTGTTCTACTTAGCAGTGGCAAGAAGCTACTAAATGATGCATCACACAGTGTCGGTACAGAAGAATCTACAAATCAAACTATACTAATGGATGCAAAAGAACCAGACATGTCAGCACATGAGAAGACTATAGATGAGCAAGTTGATGAGGTTTAGGGTAATAAAACTCAGGCTTATATCCCACCTCACTGGAGGGAACTTGTGTTTCATGTGCCCTTTTCAAACAGTTTGAAGGTGACTAAGATGGACCGAAAGTTCAAAACAATTCTAGATAATTTTTGGAAGTTATCTGTGAACATTTCCTTGATAGACGCTATTGAGAAGATACCATCTTATGGGAAGTTTTTGAAGGATATAATTACAAAGAAGAGAAGGATATTGGAGTATGATGTCATGGTTATGAAAGAGCAGGTTAGTGCTTTTATTTTGGGGACATTTCCTCCTAAAAGATAGGATCCAGGATGCTTCAATATCACATGCTTCATAGGAAGGACAAAATTTGGAGAGACTTTATAAGATTCAGGGGTGAGTATAAATATGATGCCCCTATCTACCTTCAAGAAGCTCTGACTTAAGGAATCCTGGAAGAGCAGCATGACAATTTAGTTAGCAGACAACTCAGTAGTTAAGCCATATGGTATATGAGAGGATGTCTTGGTGAAAGTGGATAGGTTCATCTTTCTTGTAGATTTTGTAGTGATGGAAATGCAAGACGACCATGGCAATGAGCTTATACTTGGAAGACTATTTCAAGCCACTAAAAGCATGATACTTGAGATGGGTAGAGGATGTCTAACTATGGGAATCCAAGATGACATCCACGAGATCAAGATGTTGGATCACTCTCAAGCCATGGGAGATAAGGTGCAATGCAACATGCTTCAACATGTGGATATAAGTTTTCCCTATTTCTAGGGAAGTTGTTCCTGGATATGGCCCATGTTATGACTAAAGTAGAAAGAGTTATTCTATCGGTGGACATCCTGGAAAATACAAAGGTGATCTCACTGACTCAAGTAATGCGTTAACTGGAAGACGAGGGATAGGAGTATGACCCTGTTGTCGTAGAAGAAGCCATAGCTGATTTTATGATACAGTCATCGCCCAAGCTACCCTTAGAAGTATGCTTAATGAACAGAATGGAGGACAACATCTGCAAAAACCATCTAGAGGAGTGTGTTTTGATGTTGATGGTAGTATCTTTCTACTATGCAAGATGCTTTTAAGACCTTAGACCACCACCCCCACCATTGGTTCCGTCTCTATTGAGACCGATGGACTTGGAGCTGAAGCCATTACCTCCGCACTTGAAGTATGTCTTCTTAGCTATAGAGGAAAAGCTCCCAGTGATCATATCATCTTCTTTGAGTGGTGAAGAGGAAGGAAAGATACTCACTATGTTCAAAAACCACCGAGCTACATTTGGGTGGTCCATAGCTGACATTAAAGGGATCTCTCCAACCTTATGCCAACAAAAGATTTGGTTTGAAGAAGGAGTGAAGGTAATTGTCCAACTTTAGAGGCATCTCAATCCTATTATGACAGAGGTGGTGAAGAAGGAAGTCATCAAGCTTCTATCGACATGTATAATCTACATAATTTCTGATTCAATGTGGGTTATTCCTACCCAGGTAGTTCCAAAGAAAGGGGGATCACGGTCACTACGAATGCGAATAATGAATTAATTTCCACTAGGCTAGTGACGGGGTGGCGAGTGTGCATAGATTATCACCAGTAAAATGCAGCCACCCTTAAAGATAATTTCCCTTTACCTTTTATTGATCAAATCTTGGAACGATTATCTGGTCGTTCACACTTTTGTTTTCTTAATGGGTATTCTAGGTATAATCAAATTTCCATAGAGCCTAAGGATCAAGAGAAATCCACTTTCACCTACCCTTATGGAATGTTCGCATATCGACGGAAGCCTTTCGGTCTTTGTAATGCCCCTGCTACGTTTCAACGTTGTATGCCCGCCATTTTTTTGACATGGTAGAGCGGTGCTTAGAGGTTTTTATGGATGCTTTTTCTATATATGGTGAATCTTTCAATGATTGCCTATATAACCTTGATAAGGTGCTACAAAGATGTGAGGACACTCACCTAATTCTAAACTAGGAGAAGTGTCACATGATGGTGAGTGAAGGGATTATTCTTGGACACAAGGTGTCCAATAAAGGCATGGAAGTAGATCCAGTAAAGATTGAAGTCATCTCCACACTACCTCTACCGACATCAATGAAAGGAGTAAGAAGATTTTTAGGACATGCTGGATTCTACCGCTATTTTATCAAGGATTTCTCAAAAATTTCCTAACCATTGTCTGAACTTTTAGAGAAAGATGTCGAGTTTTCCTTTGATGGGCTTTGTTTAAAAGCTTTTGAAATCCTTAAAGAAAAACTAATTTTTGTGCCTATCGTGCAGGCTCCTGATTGGATCCTTCCTTTTGAGTTGATGTGTGATGCATCACATTATGCAGTTGTAGCTATGTTGGGTCAATGCAGAGACAAGACTCCAACTGTCATATATTATGCATCAAAGACTTTGAATGATGCACAGATGAATTACACTACTACTGAAAAAGAACTATTAGCAATAGTGTTTGCTTTTGAAAAATTCTGCCAATACCTAGTTGGGGCTAAAGTGATAGTTTGGACTGACCATGCTACAATACTTGTTATAAAAGAAAGATGCCAAACCCAGATTGATTAGGTGGATTCTTTTGCTTCAGGAATTTGAGATTAAAATTATAGACAAGGTAGGGGTAGAGAATGTCATAGATGATCATTTGTCAAGGTTAGAAAGGGCAGACGAAAAAATGTAGCCATCCCCATTATTGAAGAATTCTCGGATGAGAACTTGTTTGCAATTAAAACTGAAGATCCTTGGTTTTCATATATTGTTAATTACCTAGATTGTAAGGAAATACTTGTAGATTGGGGATACCAGGAGAAAAAATGTTTTTTCCACTAATTGAGGTTTTATTTTTGGGATGGCCTGATTCTTCTTAAACAATGTAGGGATGGGCTTTAAATAAGATGTGTACATGAATGTGAGGTAGATAGTATCTTATCACACTATCACTCTCTACCCACGAGTGGGCACCATTTTAGCTCTAGGACTGCAGCCAAAGTCTTAAAGAGTGGGTTTTATTGGCCTACCTTGTTTAAAGATGCTCACAACTTTGTTCGTCATTGTGACACATGTCAATGTGTAGGTAATATCTCTAAGTGACATGAGATGCCCTTAAATGTGTTTTAGGAGGTTGAGGTTTTTGATCTTTGGGGTATATATTTTATGGGCCTATTTGTGTCATCTAATTCCAATCTTTATATATTACTTGCGGTTGATTATGTGTCTAAGTGGGTGAAAGCAATTCCAACCCTCACCAATGATGCACAGGTAGTGTGTAAGTTTTTGAAAGAATACATCTTCTGTAGGTTTGGTGTCCCCCACCTAATTATTAGTGATGGTGGATCACACTTCACTAATAGGTAGTTTGGAGCTTTACTGAGAAAATATGGGGTGAAGCACCGAGTGGGTACTCCATATCACCCACAGACTCAAGGACAGGTTGAGGTGTCCAATTGAGAACTGAAGAAAATTTTGGAAAGGATGGTCTCAACCAATAGGATGAACTAGAGTTATGTGCTAAGTGATACTCTTTGGGCTTATATAATAGCCTACAAATCCCCAATAGGAAAAACACCTTTTAGGATGATCTATGCATGTGCATGCCATCTACCCATAGAGCTTGAGCATAAGGCTAAATGGGCTATGAAGAAGCTGAATTTCAACATAGATGAAGTGGGTAGAAAGAGGCTTTTGGATCTTAATGAATTAGATGAGCTTAGGATGGATTTTTATGAATTCTCTAGGATATATAAGGAAAGGACTAAGAAAATTCATGATATACACATTCTAAATAGGGTGTTTCTCTCGGGTCAGAAAGTCCTCCTTTTCAATTCTAGGCTTAGGTTGCATCTGAGTAAGCTAAGGTCCAAGTGGAGTGGACCGTTTGTGATTGAAAAATTCTTTCCCCATGGTGTTGTGAACATTGTAGATGGGAATAGGTCATTCCTTGAAAATGATCAAAGATTAAAGAACTATTTTGGAGGGGAGGTAGAGCCACGAATAGATGAGTTGCAACTTTGCACCATTCCATAGATTCTTGCTCTAAGGACTATCTAGTCTAGGACATTACAATGACGCTTGTTGGGAGGCAATCCAACCTTCATTTTTCTTCTATTCATATGCATTTTCGCATTTTTTTGCTTTAAAAATGGTATCTTGACTCATTGTGGAGTGTGCAGAATTTTCTACAGGTTGGTGCTACTGAGTTCAAAGTTGGTAGTACCAAGATAACATCAGCAAGGCATCTGCACAAGAACGCCAGACTTGGTACTATCGACTCTCCCAGTCATTACTACCAAGTTTCTGAAGATTTTCCATTGTTAACTGATAAACTCTCGGTGGTATCGACCCACAAATTGGTACCACCGACCTTTTGGCACACCCAGAATCAGAACATTGAGATGAAATATTCAAAAGTACCAAGACAAAATTACCAACTCAGTACTACCAACATTCCATTCGATAGTAATGACGCATGACGTCAACAATCTGGGGCTACTCATTTCAATGGCAGATGCAAGCTTCATCGCACGGTCGGTAGCAGCAATTTGTGGCTCAAGTCGATAGTACTGACTTGGACTCGTTATCACTAACTCCACGCAATATGCACTCCAGATATCATCAAACGTCATTCATTGATACAACTGAGCCACAGATTTGTGCCTACAACTCAGTACTACCAACATAAAAGTCAGTAGTACCGACTCTTCCTGATTCAATAATAAAAGGAGGAGTGGTTAGCCCATTTTCTTCACATCTCCTCCTCCACTCTTCCTAGAACTCATAGCAGAGCTATACTAGGCACCAAAGATCTTCATCGAGCCAACGATCCTCACCAATATTCTCTTTCCCAATACTCTTTCTTACATTGGCATCATGGTGCCAAGGAGCGGTCCCTCTATGTCGGCAGATCAAGGTGAATTGGTCCCTCGACCAACCCACATCCAACATCTATCTTTAGATATTAGGATGCTCTATGAAGAGTTACAGACAAGGTAGATAATTCCAACATAATATGGTGATTGCACATTGATCAAAAGGGCAGGATTTACTGACAACATGTGATGGGTATGTCAGAAGCAATTCATGGATGGGGATAATCATTTCTTCAATGACTGGAAGACCTACTCAGATCTCATCCTGGAGTTCTTGGCATCGTTATATGTTCTCGTCTCCCCCAAGCAGAAGTTAGGAGGTGAATAGAAGGAAAGTAAAGTCAACTTCTACCTCTTCAACAACAACTATTCCATCATTCTGAGGGCCTTCAACAACATCTTCAGCTGGGCTCACATCCTGGAATGCTCAGCCTCTTCTAACTTCGACTACAACTTGGCTTGGGAGCAGTTGACTGAGGTGTAGGTGGGATTTTGTATAAATTGCCATATCAATTATGTTACCGATATTGAGCACCCTTTTACTCAAATCCTTCAGCGCCTTTACACCAATACTATTTTTGCTCATTTCAGTCAAGCTTAAGGGAAGATTCAAAAGGAGGATCTCTACTTTCTCTATAGGCTACTAGAAGGGGAGACTATCAACTTTGGAGCCTTCCTTCTACTCCACGTGATCTTTGTGTGGCGCAATGTGATAAGAAAGGCACCAATTTTATTTAGGGGTCTCGTCACCCCCATTGCACTACATTTGCACCTTGATTTGTCTACCCTCACACCATTGGAGGATACAACAAATATGGCCACCTGCACTTCCGCAAGGCACACCTTCTTAGCTTCCACCACAATGTGCTCTATGCGCATTGCACGAGTCGAGGATTGTTTTGGGAGTGGAGCCTCCCCGACCCTATCTTCAACTTGCGTGGGGTGAACCATCTCCGGTGGCCATTGAATGAGGGGGAAGCAGAAGATCCACCCAGGGCAGCAGCTCAGGTCGATGATGAGGAGCAAAACAATGATGACTCTGATGATGTTGAGGAGGTAGAGCCCACCATCCCCATCACAAGGAGAGTGGTCCCATGCAAATGGGCCCACACCTACTTTGCCTTGACTTCCTCTTCCCCACCTTTTTCCAAGGAGGAGCAAGACCGGTACAACATGGAGGGTATGTATACCATGCTGTAGGAGATCCAGACTGGATAGCAGCAACATCAGACGATGCTAGCCGGTGTGCAGGACATTCAAGGAAGGTTGTACCAAAACTAGTAGGCAATTCACGAGAATGAATTCCTTCTCTTAGCCAACCAAGAGAATGTTCACGTGCTCCTGGAGCGGATGGAGCAGTACCGGCAGCCCTTCTGTGACCATTATTGGAACCATGGATACTTTGGAGGGTCCTCGTAGCCACAACTGATGCCACCACCTAATCTATCTTTTCAGGGGATATTTTCTCCTCACGACCCCGACATGCCTCAGCCACCTCCATTTTGAGAAATGGTACCACTTTTCCACTGCTTGAGTGTGAGTATTGACTATGTGGACATAGTCATATTCAAGCTTGGGGGTGTTGGAACAACATTCTATCTTTGTTTTTATTTTTATTTTTATTTTTATTTTTAGTATTTTTGTAATTTTTAGTTGTGCAAGTGTAGGGTCCACATCTATCTAGTGTAATTGTGTAGTAGTAAATGCATGGTTTTATTTTTGAATATATTGTACTCTATGTGTTGTTGCATGAAAAAGGTCATATCCTTATAAGTTTAAATTGCAAAATCTTTCTGTAACACCACTTGAAGAAGTGTTTGAACTAGTCAGCATTTGGACTTAGGACATAAATGAAAGTCTGAATCAACTCAGGAATGTGAATGATGAAGATGTTGAGCCTAAACTAACCAAACCATAACGATATCTTAAATGAAAATACAAGAAATAAACCTTTAGATCACCCTAAATACATGTCAATTAAGAGGGACATATCATAATATAATGAAAGGCATTGTCTCTTAATTGTGATTCCATTTGTTCCATTGATTTTTTACTCACCACCTTAAGATTCATGAGTACTCCAAGTTATTTTCTTTGATTGAATTACATGGAACGATAAGAACCTAATAGTTAGTTTGCTTGCATTTGAAAAATAAAGAAAACATTACATTTGTATGCATTAATGATTTTAGTGCATACCATCTTAGCTTGCATAACACAGTTCATGTAGTTGCATACATTTCAACATTGCATGCATATTTTCCTAAACATGTGGATTTTAATTTCAACTTATGCAGCTAAAGTGCAGGGATATACCTCCTAAAAAAAGAAAAAAAATGTCATGAAAGCAAGAAGTATAAAAATTAATCTTTCTGAAGAAGAAAAAAATTGTTCAAAAGAAATAAGGAGAAAGTATATCATGCATGTTTGTTTATGTGATGATTTAATCCACATGTGCATTCCTTTGTGTTGTCAAACAATATCAACTCGTTCATACATGTATCATTTCATAAAAAGAAAAAAAATAGGCATTAGGATTCATGCATGGCATTCTTTTCATCCATATAGGTTCATTACTCTCTATGCATAAATAGGTTGGATGCACTTGTGAATTTTCAATTACCACCCATCTTGAATCATTAATTGCTCTTATTGGTAGGCCACTCTAATGATTTATCTCCTCATTCATGCTTATACTGATATATACTTCCAAGTAGTTGGTAGTTAGGAAAGATCAATTTAGTGTAGGGAATCACACAATACACCAAGTGAATGTTTGAGTAATTATGATGTTAACTGCTTTCTTGATAGTGTCATTGACTAAAAGGTGGACATCTTTTATGGAAGTTTTTGGTCACTTTAGAGCAGTTATCAGTTCGGTGGTTAGTGATGGCCGGTTTAGGGT
Source organism: Alisma plantago-aquatica (assembly GCA_963693085.1). Taxonomy (NCBI): domain Eukaryota; kingdom Viridiplantae; phylum Streptophyta; class Magnoliopsida; order Alismatales; family Alismataceae; genus Alisma; species Alisma plantago-aquatica. The sequence continues at coordinate 402,384,318 of OY856409.1, forward strand.
TTGATAGGTGGATATGATTAATAAAGGAATGTATGTGTAATGTCCTTTTGCTGACTTTTATCAAACAGATCTGAGAGAGTGTTGCTCGAGGAAAAACAACATTTAAGCTTAGGGGAGTTTGATGCATGTGTTTTTCGTCGTTATTACAGACACATTTTTCCTTGATTTCATGTGTAGATTAGTCATTTATTTGATTTATTATACATGGAATGAAATAGATGGCATGTTTCTATTGAATTCATCAAATTATATGATTTCAACCATTTTATGCAGTATTTTACGCATCCCAAGAACTTATGTTGTTTTTATGCATTTTCAGGTACAAGTATGTTCCACAGACTCGGTGCTATCGACTTGGTAACAGTCAGTGGTACCGACTTGACGTCAATGATGGACCCAAAACTTACCCAGAATCGGTGTTACCAACAGCCAAAGTCAGTGATACCAAAACAGCATCAGTAAATCCCAACATGATTTAAGAAAACTCAGTGCTATCGAGTTTCCAAGTCGGTACTTTTAAGTTGACATCAGGGTGGCAGTTTTAAAATCACAAAACTCAGTGCTATCGAGTCCACTCGATAGTACTGACACGATTGAGATCATGTGACTAAACCTAAGTGACTCGGCACTACTAACTCACCTACTTAGTACTACCGAGTCTACCCGATCAGGCCATCTACAAATTTCACTCTAATCCAACGGTGGATGTTATGTCATACCCTAAGTACTTTCTATGACTTAGGTGAAGACGACCATTTCCATTGCACGACAACCGAAGAGAGATAAAAGAAGAATTGAGGATTGACAGCTTCAACTAGGAAGATCCAAGCACCTCCAGAGGACAATTCTATAGCCGGAAGACAGCGGAATGCACATACAATAGAGGGGATCTTCCGTACGGGCAGAGATTTAGGGGTTACTTTAGTTTCCTAATTTTTCCCACATTTTTCTTATTCCTTTCCATGTATTCATCGATGAAAACCAAGCAAGGCTAAAAATCTTTATTCCTTAGGATCCGAGATTAGCCTGGATATACTCTATAATTGATTGCTATACATTAATATCAATTTTATCTCTTTTTATTGGATATAAATCTATGAAAGCTTTGTGTTCTATTTGTTCTTGATCACATAAGTGGATTAATAGATGCTTAGTCATCTCAGGAGAGGGATTAAGGGTTGGAAAACATATATTTACCCATGTATTGTGCCCTTTGGGAAAAGAGGAGTGTAAACGGGAGGAGAAACCCAAAGAATATTCATAAAGTATCTAACTAATCAACCAATAACTGTAGAAGTGGGATTGGCATTAGATTAGGTGGTGAATTACACTATAGGAGTAGGTAATTCTGGCTACAGGCTCCTTATCCAGGGATTGAGATAACAGATATTAGTGTGTGAGGTTAATTATTAGTGTTATTTGTGGTGACATCGCTATCCTAAGGAATACATTCCATCTCTACTTAATTCAAACTTTTAATTCATTTTATTTATGCATTAGTTTTGCAACTCAAACCAATTCAACTATTTATAACTGGCCTAGCTTATTAGACTACATTTAGTAGTAGTCTACTGGAGAAATGCTTCCTTGTGTTTGACTCGGGCCTCACAAGGCCTTATTACTTCGATATGTTCACTTGTGTATTATGCACGATAAATTTGTTTCAGTAACATGAGGTGAAATAGCCTCATCTCTACTCCCATTCCTACCATGGGCACTCGATTTCCCTAATACCAGTTACCCTAGAAACCTAGACTTGCCAAGTCCTACTAGAATTACACCGAGCCCTGGTTCTCCAACTAGTAGTATAGGGTATATTCTAATAGCACTTTCCTTGTTGTTTGGTTTGGTAATCTAGTTTGAAATGTGAGTTTTTCATGCTAAGTTGACCTACCCCCAACTAATATCAAGTTGCATTCCCAAACGGCCCACTTATCCATCATATTGCTTGAAATCCACCCTTGCATTCTTAGCTTGTTAATGCTAGTGTAGTCAATTTCCTTTGTTAATTCTTAGCTAATTTCCTAGTTCTAGATAGTTGGTTCTTACTTAAGTAGTTAGGGCTCCTTTGAGCCTGCTTGTGTCATTTTGGCTAATTAGTGATAATCTATACTCTTACTTGTCTAATTTCTTAGCTTGCATCTTAGTTGATAACCTAGCTTGCTAGTGTAGTGTAATTCATTTACTCTAGCCTAGTTACATACCTTGATTAATTTGATAGCCTTAACTTGCTTAGAGTAATCTAGAGTTTTGTTACTTAGTTTCTTTCTTTCTCTTTCTTGCTTGCAATAATAGCATAATAAAAAAAAACCCAAATTTAAACCCTCAAACCCTAGACTCCACTTTAGGAACATATCCAACACAAACCTAGCTTGTCACGCCTGGGCCCACTGCCCAAGGCTCTAGTAGAGTTTCAGGAATGACGACTGGCCCCACAGACCACCACTAGCCTTAACTGCACACTTTGTCTACACTGACGCGCAAGCCAGGATCAACTTCCCGACTGGTCACCCATCCTAGTACTACTCCAAGCTGAGCACGCTTAACTATGGAGTTCTTTAGAGATGGGCTCCCGGAAAAGGAGGTGCACCTTGGTGATATGGGTAGTCCAATCATTCCTTTTATGATCATGTTATCCGAGGCCTAAAATCCTGGGATGTTACAATCTCCCCCACTTAGACTCTTGACGTCCTCGTCAAGGCTTAACTATATGGCCTCATAATCTGACCCCATTTCAGTGCAGACCCACAATGGCCCATGGACACTCAACTCCCATCCACGGCTACCAGCGCAAGGGCAGCTTCATCTCGTCTCTATGGATAGCCCTTTCCAACTTGCCTGGACCGCACGGCTCAAGACTGACATGCCATGTCCATGTGGGCCCCACCTACTGGAGGGGTTGTGGCTCTGATACCATTTGTCACGCCTGGGCCCACTGCCCAAGGCTCTAGTAGAGTTTCAGGAATGACGAGTGGCCCCACAGACCACCACTAGCCTTAACTGTGCACTTTGTCCACACTGACGCGCAAGCCAGGATCAACTTCCCGACTGGTCACCCATCCTAGTACTACTCCAAGCTGAGCACGCTTAACTATGGAGTTCTTTAGAGATGGGCTCTCAGAAAAGGAGGTGCACCTTGGTGATATGGATAGTCCAATCATTCCTTTTATGATCATGTTATCCGAGGCCTCAAATCTTGGGATGTTACATAGCTCTAGTGCCCCCTCTATCCCTAAGGATCGACCCTAATCTTACTGCTAGCCTATACAATAGCACGATCCTATGTGCTTGTGGGTAAGTGTGATTAGTTGAGCCTATGCGTTGGACTAGGTCCATATACAAATTTTGAGATATCTGTGTGTTTTCCCTTAGGGTTGCATCTAGCCACCTTTAGTTGGTTAGTGTGTGGCCTTGAATTGAATCACACCAAGATTTCTGGCATCGTAGTCAGGGATAGAGGCACTCGGCCTAGATAGTTAGTGTATCTTAGCTTTTCCTACTTCCCTCACCATTGCTATTTTTTATTCTTTGCTTACTTTTATATACTATCGTTCTAACTTGGCTTTTGTTGCTTGTTTATGTATTTTGTAGGTTACAACTATGCACACATAGTACGCGTTTGACTTGTACCAACTTGGTGTTAAACGTCCCCACGATAGGTAGAAGGAGACACCAAATCCGCCGCAAACAACACCAAGCAGCCGAGATGGGTGACCATGAAGCTCAAATCCCTCCCGGGGATATTCTACAACCCAACCGACCTCTCCATGAATACTTCACCCTGGGTAACTAAAAATCCCCCATTAACACCCTTGTTGACCAAATGTCAGGTCAACAATTCTCCATTCCACCCACACTTCTTGAACTCCTTCACACTTACTATGGGATGGAGAATGAGAACCCCTACCACCATATCAAACCCTTCTTAGAAACTTGTTCCACTTTTCACACACCCGCTGTCACAGATGACTCCATTTGGAGGTTTCCATTCTCTCTAAAGGACAAAACCAAGGAATGGTACATCTCCAAGCCGGAGTTGATAATGTGGAACGTAGTAAAGAATGAGTTTCTCAAGAAGTTCTTCCCCATTTCCAAGCTGACCCAAATGAGAAGTTGTATCACTACCTTCTCCCAAAAGGAAAATGAACATTTCCATGAGGTGTGGGAAAGGTTCTAAAAGCTCCTACGTGACTGCCCCCATCATGAGGTACTCTTATGGCAGCTGGTTTAAGCTTTCTACACCAGAATAGTGGAGTTGAGCCAAAATAATGTTGATTCATCATGTGGAGGCACCAAAGCCACCTGATGAGTCGTGGCCCTTGTTTGAGCACCTTGCTGAGAATTCTCATCGTCGGGCTTCTACTAAAAGGGAACATTGTGACCGGAACTACATCCCTCCACCTCCTCCTGTAATTCCATCCCAGACTGTGATCAACCCTGACATGATGAAAATGATGGCGGATATGATGAATATGATGAAGAGCCAAGCTGGTGGTTCTTCAAGTCAATCCACTATGGTATTTGAAGCTGAGGAAGAAGACGTGCATGCTTTTGGAAACTGAAACAACCAAGGCCTGGTGTCCAATTCTTATACTCTCGAGTGGAGGAATCATCCAAACTTCTCATGGAAGCAACAAAATGAGGAGGGGTAAGGGCAGCCAAGGCAACACCAAGGGCCCATGTACAGCTCCAAGTTTGAGGAGGAAGTCCTAGGAAGGATAAGGAACCTCGATGAAGTGAAGAAAGAGGTTTCATCTCAAGGACAAAACATTAGATGCCTTGAATAAAGTATTGATCAAATCTCTCTCTCACTTACCTTCTGTGAAGAGTGGAGGCTTCCATCTCAACCCATGGCCAACCCAAACAATCATGGTGGTTATGTGAGAACTACTCAAGGTGCTTATGTTCCACCACAAGGCTAAGTATCCCCACTTCACCAGTACCAAGGACCACCACTTCCATATGCTCCTCCACCTCACCAACCCCCTTACAACTATCAATATCCCCCATCTCACTCATACCAACAACCACAACCCCAACCACAATTTATCCTTCAAAACCCAAATCCACCTCACTCAAGGCCACCACCACCTCAATAGACACAACCTAATCCACAAGCCTCCTCTTCCACCACCCATGAGCATGTGAAGGCAGTGATAGTTTTGAGGAGTGGTAGGACCTTGGAGCAGTCGCATGGTACTTCTGTTGATAGCACAACCAGTGATGACAGGGTTGATACTATGATCAAGGGTGTTCATACTAAGATTCATGCTAATGATACCATGATATCAAGAGTTGCTACCATGATACTGAGTGATGATACCAAGATTCCAGTGATACTGCTTGATGATATTGTTGACTTGAGTCAAATGGGAGCACAACTCCCTCCATTCCCTGATGCACCTAAAGAACAATCCGCCAAAATAAGGAAGAAGAAACATACCGAGGACATCATGTAGACCTTTAAGAAGATCAAGATCAACATTCCTTTGTTTGATGCGGTCAAGCAAATTCCATCTTATGCTAAGTTCTTGAAAGACTTGTGCATGTTCAAGAGGAAGACCACTGGAAGGACACCAAGAAAGGTCAAGCTCACTGAGAAAGTGAGCTCAATTCTACAGCACACCATGCCAAGGAAGAGAAAAGATCATGGTGTTCCCATCATCTCATGCTACATTGGAGCACATTGCATAGACCAAGCTCTTATTGACTTGGGTTCTAGTGTAAATCTGATGCCTTATGATGTGTTCGCTAAACTACAAATGGGACAACTGGGTCTGGCTCATTGTACCTTGTAGTTGGACGATAGATCTATGAAAATGCCTAGAGGGCGTGTTGATGATGTATTGGTCAGACTTGATGATGAGACCTCTGCAATCTTTCTGGCTGATTTCATTGACTTTGATATGGAAAAAGACTCGAGGAAAGTGCATATCATCTTGGGGAGACCCTTCTTGGCCACAACTGATGTAGTGATCCATGTGAGGATTGGCACCATGTATGTGACTTTCATGCACATGAAGATCTGGTTGAATATCTTCAAGTCTTCTACTAGAGCCGAGGTGAATGTGCTACAAAAGAGGATTGTTATTTGATTGAGTTCCTTGATGAGATAGAAGATTGTTTACCTACATGGATTCAAACTGCCACACAAGGTAGAGATCTAGAGCCCATTGTGGAATTTCATGAATATGATGATGATGAGGATGAGGAAGAAGATTTGGCCTTAGTGGCTGCAAGTGAAGACCTCCCATCCATTTTTGAACCATTGAAGAGCCTCCCATTCTTGAGCACAATTCTCTTCCTGAAGGTTTGAAATATGCATTCTTAGACCCCAATGACCCTCCCGGTAATCATTTCTTATATTCTTTCTCCAGAGCAAGAAGAGGCATTGATGGCAGTTTTGAAGAAGAACATTCAGGCTATCGGGTATCGACCCTTCTATTTGTGTCCATAGAATCTACCTTGAGGATGATGCTAGACCAACCCGTCAAATGCAAAGACAACTGAATCCCAAGAAGAAAGAGGTTGTAGCAAAAGAGGTTGTGAAGCTACTTGATGTTAGAATCATATATCTTATTTTTGATAGTCCTTGGGTGAGTCTCATCCATGTTGTACCCAAAAAGGGTGGGATCACAGTTGCCGAGAATGAAGATGGGGAATTGATGCTTGTGAGAGACTAATTCAAGTGGAGGATGTGCATGGATTACAAAAAATTGAATGAAAAGACCAAGAAAGATCACTAACCTCTCCCATTCCTTGATTAGATTTGTGAGAGATGAGCTGGACAGAGTTTCTATTGCTATCTTGATGGGTACTTCAGTTACTTCCAAATAGTTGTTCATCTTGTCGATCAAGAGAAGACGACGTTCACTTTCCCAAGTGGTACTTTTGCCTACAGGAGGATGCCATTTGGGTTGTGCAATTCCTCTTCAACATTTTAGAGATGTGTAGCATCCATATTTGCTGGTATGCTTGATTCGTCGCTTGAAGTCTTCATGGATGACTTTTCTATGTTTGGTAAGATGTTTGATGAGTGCTTGTTTCACCTAGCAGCCATTCTTGAGAGGTGTGTCAAAGTCCGTTTGGTACTATCTTGGGAGAAAAGCCACTTCATGGTGCCCGAGGGAATTGTTTTGGGTCACCGAGTCTCTAAAACTGGAATAGAAGTTGATAAGGCCAAAGTGGGCCTGATTTCTACTCTCACCATTCCTTCCACCGTAAGGCATGTCCACTCTTTCTTGGGGCATGTGGGTTTCTACTGTTGATTCATTAAAGACTTCAATAAGATTTTGAGGCCACTTTGTCATTTACTTGAAAAGGATGTGGAATTCCATTTTGACGATAAGTGTGTTAAAGCCTTCAACCACATGATGCACAAGCTTGTTTCTTCTCCTATCATGCAACCCCTGGACTTCTCTTTGCCATTTGAGATCATGATTGATGCATCGTACATGGAAGTGGGGGCTGTGTTGGCCCAAAGGATTGGTCGGACTCCGCATGCCATCTACTATTCGAGCAAGACTCTTGATGAGGCTCAAAGAAACTATACTACAACAAAAAAGGAGTTGCTTGCCTTGATTTTTGCTCTTAAAAAATTGTGCTCTTATCTCTTGCAAAATAAGGTAGTGGTTTATATGGATCAGAAAACCTTGAAGTACCTTATGACAAAGAAAGATTCTAAGCCAAGATTGATCTGATGGATTCTATTGCTCTAAGAGTTTGATCTAGAGATTTTTGACAAAAGGGTAGAAAATTCTGCAGCCAATCATCTCTCCCGCATTGAAACACTGTATGATGATAGGAACTGCATCAAAGAAACAATGTCGCATGAGAAACTTTTCTTGCTTTCATCCACCTAAAGGCCATGGTACAAGCACATAGCCAAATTCTTAGCTAGTAGAAGGATACTGAGTACTTGGGTAAGAGAGGAAAGCAAGAGACTATTTGCTATGGTGAAGAACTATGCTTGGGATGATCCTCATCTTTTCAAATATTGTCTCGATCAACTCATTAGGAAATTTCTTCTAGAAAGTGAGCAGTAAGAGATCCGAGCCATGTGCCACTCCGATGCATGTGGAGGACATTTTGATGGGAAACGTATAGCTGCCAATATTCTTCAAAGTGGATTTAGCGGCCATCTTTGTTCAAGGATGCTCATGATTTTTGTAAATATTGTTTGAAGTGTCAAAAGGTGGGCACTATCTCAAAGAGGTACATGATGCATCTATCACCCATTCTTGTGGTTGAGGTGTTTAATGTTGGGGAATTGATTTCATGGGTCCATTTCCCCCTTCCTTTGGATATGTGTACATCTTAGTGGTCATTGATTATGTATCAAAATGGACTAAAGCTATTTCTACTTGAACCAATGATCATAAAGTGGTGTGTGATTTTGTGAAGTTAAATATTTTTAGCAGTTTGGTGTGCCAAGAGCCATGATTAGTGATGGTGGAAGTCACTTCATCGATCTCACTTTTGAAGGTTTATTGAATAGTCATGGAGTGAATCATTATGTGGCTACTCCTTACCACCCTCAAACGAGTGGTCAAGTCGAGTTAGCCAATCAGGAGATAAAGCTCATTTGAAAAGACGGTGAGGACAAATCATGAGGATTGGTCTTTATGTATCAATGAGGCTTTGTGGACATATAGTCATGTATATAAAGCTTGTTTATGGAAAAAGTTGTCATCTACCAGTGGAAATGCAACACAATGCTTTGTGGGCTTTGAAAGCCATGGATATGGATGGAGACACAGTCGGGCTGAATAGAAAACTACATCTACATGAACTTGAGTAAATGAGGCATAAAGCCTATGAATTGTCCAAAAACTACAAAGAAAGAACAAAGTTACTTCACGACAAGTTGATCAAGAAGAAGGATTTTGAGCTGGGGCAATGGGTATGGCTATACAACTCTAGGATGAAGTTCTTTCCCATGAAGCTTTGGTCTAGATGGGAAGGACCTTACCTAGTCAAGAAAGTGTACCCATCCAGAGCTATTGTGATATGTGATAAGGATGGAGCAAGAGAGGTTACCGTGAATGGACAAAGATTGAAAGGAAGTTATTGAAGTCAAACTGTATAGAGCCAATCAAATTTTTGATATTGTGATGTTAGTTGAGAAACACCAGCTTGATGAAAAGATGTGCTTGAATGCACACGAGAGGGATATTTACTTCAAAGATGCTTTGAAAATACTGTGAGGATGATTAAGTTCAAGAATCAATAATCCTGGTTGAAGGTGTAAAATTTAGCACTAGTGTGAGGCAACTCGCCTAGGTTTGGGAACTTTGTCACCCAACCTTCACTTTGTGAAACTTTTACTTTGTTTTTACACAATTCTAAAAATTCACACACACACACTTGTGCTTGATAGTTTTGTTTTAGTTTTGTTGATTTGACAAGTGAGACATGTGAAGGTTGAGAAATGAGGCACATTTTAGTGAAAAATTATTGATACAACATCAAGTGGGTTGATTAAAATGATTAGATTATGAATGACGAAATGATTTGATGATTTTGGAAGATTTTTGAACTTGGAGGACCCAGTACATACGTGTTGGCATGGAGTGGCCATGCTGGCAAGTGGCATGTCAACATGGAAAACTTGAGTTTTGGGCACGGGTAGCACGACTGTGCTGGCCAACACGGCCATGCTAGCACCTCGCCGGAACAGTCGTGTTGTCCCGAGCCCAGTAGTTAAGTTACTTGATTTTGCTCAAGATAGCATGACCCAATTCTCATTTCTTCAAACTAGAATGGTCATTCTACGCAAGGAGACGACTAGGGCGACCCCCAATTCACCTCCACTTGCCCCTAAACTCTGGATTTGAGTTTCCTTTGGCCCCCAATCACCTTCCCATACCTCAAGCTCCATTTTCGACCCTCCATTACCATCTATTTCTCCATATCCAACGAGATTCCACCTCTATAGCCTGGAAGCACGTTTCTTGTGATTCTAGCTTGATTTCCACCAATATCTTTGCAAAGATGAACAACACAGGCAAAGCAATCAAGAAGAGGGTAGAGAAGACCATGAACATCCTCACCGAAAGAAAAAGCCGCACTAAGAGGGCCTCCAATGAAGGGGGTATAGAAGACCATGAACATCCTCATCTGAGGCAAAAGGTGCACCAAGTGGGTCTCCAATGTCACACTGCCATCCCAAAGCGTGTCATCTCTGTCTAACTCTATTTCACAACTGCTCCTACAGTCGGCATCGACAAGTGCCTCCCGACACCGATCCTCCTCAAGTGGCCACACGTCGGATCCAAGCTACAACAACCCCGATGTGGAGGAGGAGGAAGAAGAAGAAGAAGAGATGGAGAACATCGTCGATTCAGTGGACATTGATGCATTAGCCTGAGAGAGGAGGGCCAAGAAGGATACTGGCGCATTGTTATCACGATGACCCCCACGCCTGACTCTGGTGAGATGCTCCACTTCGTCAGCACAACCACGCACCGCTCACCAACCCATTAGGCGTCGGTTGATGATTGAGGAAGAAGCTGAAGATGCACTTGTTCAGATGGTGTCCTTGAACTTGGACACAAGTTTGGGGTCACACACATATGAGGAGGAGGAGGTGGATGACATCAAATGTGAGGATATGGAATATGAGTCATTGGAATTCTTATCTAATCTAGAGGAGGACAGGATGAAGTGGGTTGGGAAGTAGCCTGAGGAAGTTGCATATGGGAGAGGCACATCAAGGTGAATGTTCACCAGACCCCTTCACCCCGAGTGTATTACTAGGAGGGTGATTCCCACAAGATATGCTTTCCTTAACACCACGCAAGCCCTATGGATGTATTCTAATGCAAAGGGTTTCTTAAAAACATACTTAGAGATAACTCATGAGTTCTTTGAGTCTCTAGAGAAGTTGCAATATCAAGGGGAGGATGCAATCTATTTTAGGCTCAATGACTCCACTCATGTACTAAAGGCTTCCAACCTCAACACGATTTTTGCACCAACACCGAGATCGCTCAAAATCTTGATGGGGGTAGGTTTCAAAAATGTGGGAAGTGCAACTATGCCAAGATGTGGGAAAAAATCACTGGAGAAAGCTCCTTTGTAGCGGGAAAGTAAAAAACAAGCAAGATTTTCAACCCCATTCTGAGATATATCCAAAAAGTCCTCACCAACTGCATCTTTGGCCGGTATGACAACCAAGGTTGTGGTTCTCAAAAAGACTTGTTTGTGTTGACAGTGATGGTAATTCATGGCCATGTGAATCTTGGAATGATGATGATTGATCACTTAACAACAATTCCCTCCAAGACCAAGCTTCCCTTCATAATGGGAGGGATTGTGACCACTATAGCAAAAGCACTTGATTGTGATCTCCAAAACTTCACAAAGGTAGAAGGGGCCAAGTTGATTGATTTGAACTATCTTGTAAGGTCTCAGATGATTACCATAAGGGACAAGAAGATCATTTACAACATGAACCTCAGGTACCTTGGCATCACACTAGAGCTACCTTACCATGCTTTTATTATTATGGATGATATCAGGCCATTGGAAAATCTACTAGCCAAGCTCTACAAGTGGGAAAGCAAGCATCCTAGAGAAGACTACATGGCATTGCCAGTGTACTTACCAGAGGGTGCAGGAGAGATAGATGTTCCAGAGCAACAACACAACCTTGAGTAGCCACGTCACATAAGACAAGAGACATGAGGACTTTGATGCACAACCCCCTCCAATAAATGCATATGGAATGTCAGCCATTCATGCACAATTGGAGGAGATTTAACAAACATAGTAGGCCATGTGGTTAGATCAGTAGCAGATGCATCATCAGATCAACTACATGTACTTATATCAGCATGTGCAGGTGTAGAGGAACCCCCAATGGGGGGGGTTTCTATGGAGGATTATATGGTTACCAGGAGATATACCTGCTTCCATAGGTAGACTACTAGGGCCACTATTACCAACACCCACCCCCACAGGTCGGCCCATCACAGGATCCCACACCACCATAGAAGTGATGAGACCATATCACTCCTAAGCTTTAGTTTCATCCTAAGGACAACATGATTTAAAAGTTTGGGGTGGTAGGGCGGTATGCCCCTTTTCTTAACTTATTTTGTTGATTTTCATCTCACATGATCTATGTTTGTCTGACTTTACTCTTTTTTGGTATACATTTCCTTTTGCCTGCATCCATGCATACATGTAGTTCAATTTCATGCATTTTTGCGTAATTTTTCAAAAAAAAAATCTCTTTTTACTCTACCATGTCATTCATTGTGTTTCCATTTATATTTTGGTAATTTTTGTGTGTTTTAACTAGGATTGGTTTCTTAATGTTTTAATTTCCCTAAATTTAGGTTTACATGTGATTGAATGCAAATTGGCACCCTTTTGGCCAATTTTTCCCAAACTTGAATGTTCTTGCCTAAAAGCATGTGTAACTTAATCTCCACTTTTTGAACTGAAAATGTTGATCTTTGACAAATGCATGTCAAATTTTTAGAGTTTATTAATATATGGTCTTAATTGTTGACTTCTTACATGTGCATCACCTCTCTCAAGTTTGTGAATGTCTTGGTTGAATTGTGATTTGAGCAAGCTACGAACACTTAGAGCCTATGGAATTGCAGGATATAAATGTGAATCTCAAGTTGTTCACTCATGTAGTGTGATATCATTTGATGAAGTGGTGTATTAGCTTTCATGTAGGAAATATTATGTTGAGGACTACACTAATGACCCCCATTTTGACTCGACTCATCTTTCACCGTCTCCATACCCTTCTGCCTCATGAAAGGATGCCTTAGTGCACATATTTAGCCTTAGCCACCTACAAAAGTTTGGGGTGGCCATATATACATCTCCCTACTTCATTATATCCACCATATGCCTTACCTACACCAAGGGCAAAAGAAAAGAAAAGAAGAAAAGAGAAAAGTAGAAAGAAAATAAAGATGCTCCTATTTAAGAGCATCTAAATAAGGAAAATATGAATGTGCAAAAACACTCCAATCTCTTACCGCAATAATTTCTTCCTTTTTCATACCCATTGAGCTAGAAAACATCAAATCTAGCTCATTTTATACTTTCTACAACCATGTGGGTCATTTGGTGTGGTTTGAGGCATAAGATTGAAAGCATGAAAGTGAAAGAACACTCCTAGTCATCATTGATTAATGCTAGCATGGAACGGTTTACCCATAATGACATGAAGGACACATGGAAAGCTTGTGTATTCTAATCTCTATATTGGAAGTTTGTATGCTCAGCATTTTTTTCATGATTGGTTTGTGAAAGTGTGGAGGAGAGAGGTGGAACACATGCACTTAGTCACTTCTAAGACCATTTAGTCAATAATAATCTTTTGCAATGAATTTATCATTCTTGTTTATTGAAAGAAAATTGTCAAGAGAGATTGAGTTAGAGCATACTTGAGGACAAGTATATTATAAGTTTGGGGTAGTGTGCAGCCCAATTTTAGGGCTTTATCTTATGTCTTTTTGTATCTCAATCACATCTAAACATGGTAAAATGCAAGTTAAATTCCACAATATGCATATTATTGTCAAATGCACTTATGGACATTCTTTGCATACTTCTTAGGTACTTCAACCATGCTTTGGATGGATGAGAGAGAATGAAGGAGTTCTAGGGTTCATCCACCCATGGAGGGGTCCAAAGAAGACCCCAAAGCTCCCTCAACCTGCCCCTAATGGCCAAGGGTCGACATCAAGCAAAGAAGTCCAGTGATCATGAATTTTCAAAGAGAATTTGCCACTGAAGACCCCAGCATGACTGTGGTGCCAAGGAGTGGTCATGTTGGACAATGCCATAATCACAGAGTCAAACATCAAAATTGCAAGCTATATCAACTTGACCAAAGTGGTTGTGCTACCCAGTACGGTCATGTGGTGAAGACCCCAAAATGGATGTGCCAGCCAACACGGTCGTGTTGCCAAAGAAGAGAACGGGCATGCTTCCCAGAAGGACCTCCATTTCACCTCCCCCACCACGGTCATGCTACCCAACACGGTCGTTCTACCTAACCCTCACCACGACCATGCTGTCCAGCATGGCCGTGCTACTAGCCTTCATTTCACCAAAATTCCTCTAACATTTTCCATTTCTTAGAACGATCGTTCCACACCACCACAGTCATTCCTATCCTTACCCACCACGGTCGTGCTTCCCAGCATGACTGTTCTACAACCTAAACCCTAGCATTTTCTTCACTATTTTTCCAAAAATGCCCCTACTTACCCTAGTGCTTCCACCACCACCTATATATACATGGGTGATGCCACAGCACCAGGTTAGCTGCCATTACTCCCCTCCACCTACTTTAGAGCATTCATTGCATCCTTCCTTGCATTCGAGCCATCCACCCACCATTTCCACCTCATTTCCACCATAAAAACCTAGTTTTCTAGGTTTTAACCATAATCCCCTTCATTTCCATACCCTTCACCCACCTTGGAGAAGGGAGGTCATTCTATATCATCTAGGAGGTGAAGAAGAAGAAGCTACTTCGAGCTCCATGGAGTCCTATCCCCTTCTCATTTCTTTTATCTTTTCTTTGAGCATGTCTACCTAAGCCCCTAGTGGTGGGTTGTTTGGGGTTAAAATGTGACTTTGATACCATGTTGGGGGGAATAATTTGTATTGAACTTAATTTCATTCTATGATTATTGCTTCTTACTTCTATCTCATTTCCCATCATATTGCATGTGGTTTGTGCTTTTGAACATAAATTGCTTGCTTTGTGATGCTTGATGACACTTAGCTTCTAGGAGAAATTGGAATGTATGTGGCAATTTTAGGAATGGATCCTAGGTCTGATTAGTGGATCCCTATCTAGACGCCTTTCTTCCTACATACATCTCCCTTCTTATACAAGTGAGTGTTAGATCAAAGTAGCTAGTGTAAGTGTGATTAGTGCAACGACCTACAGTTTCCTAAAGGCTAGATGGAAAGTAACATGACGCGAAATACCCTCATATCTAATCTCATTCCAACCCTTGGCTCTCAATTTTCCTAATACCAGTTACCCTAGAAACCTAGACTTGCCAAGTCCTACTAGAATTACCCCTAGACCTAGTTCTCCAACTAGTAGTATAGGGAATATTCTAATAGAACTTGGTTTGGTAATCTAGTTTGAAATGTGAGTTTTGCATGCTATGTTGGCCTACCCCCAACTAATATCAAGTTGTATTCCCAAATGGCCCACCTATCCATCATATTGCTCGAAATCCACCCTTGCTTTCTTAGCTTGTTAATGCTAGTGTAGTCAATTGCCATTGTTAATTCCTAGCTAATTGCCTAGTTCTAGATATTTGGTTCTTGCTTAAGTATTTAGGGCTCCTTTGAGCTTGCTTGTGTCATTTTGGCTAATTAGTGATAATCTAGACTCTTGCTTGTCTAATTGCTTAGATTGCATCTTATTTGATAACCTAGCTTGTTAGTGTAGTGTAATTCCTTTGCTCTAGCCTAATTACTTACCTTGATTAGTTTGATACCTTAACTTGCTTAGAGTAATCTAGAGTTTTTGTTAACTTAGTTTCTTTCTTGCTCTTTCTTTCTTGAAATCATAGCATAATCAAAACAAATCCAACTTTAAACCCTCAAACCCTAGACTCGTCTTTAGGAACATAGCCAACACAAACCTAGTTGTAATGCCCCCTCTATCCCCGAGGATCAACCCTAATCTTACCGCTAGCCTATACTACAACAGGACCCTGTGCGCTTGCAGGTACGTGAGATTTGTTGAGCCTATGTGTTGGACTAGGTCCATATACAAATTTGGAGAGATCTGTTTGTTTTCCCTTAGGGTTGCATCTAGCCACCTTTAGTTGGTTAGTGTGTGGCCTTGAGTAGAATTGCACCAGGCAGTGAGTCGATCGGTTCACTAAGTCAACTGGTCATTTCACATGTTTCCCAAATTGCAATTGAATTGTCAATTGGTTTCCAATTAATGTCCAACATTAATTATTTGTACCAATTGAATTGAACAAGTGAAATGATCAACTTTTCTCATGAATTGGGAAAATTACCAAAAGCTTCAGTTAGACTAACTAAGTCAATCGGTTCACTAGGTGAACTGGTCATCTCACCAACCTAAGTTGATCGGTTCACCCTGTGAGCCAATTGGTTGGTGCTCTGAGTCGTGCAGAATTCAGTCAATTCAATATCCAATCAATCTGATGCTCTAACTAGTTAATTCAACACTTGAAGTTGATGATTCTGAGTCCAGTCAATTAATTGGTTGTTTAATTGAATACCTAAACATCTTTAGTAATCAACTTAAACATAATTCATGGATAAACTCCAATTCTAAGTGAGTTCCTATGTATGTGACCCTATAGGTCCCATATTATGTTGGCAGTGAATATCCATAACCATGTATGATATCACAAGCAAAGAGAGGTGCCTAGTCACACATCATTGCTACCCAAGTAAATGAAAAGTTGGAGAACAACTTCAACCTACAATCTGTGTTTGGTGTTGCAGTGTTTGTATAGTTCCTTTGTCACATATATCCAGATTGAACTTGAGGCATGAAGTTGTCATCCTCTTCAACATTCAATCTTTGTTCCTTGCTATAGCAGACTGTTTGAGATATATGTAAGCTCAATATCATATATTGACTCACATGCACATGGCCATGCATTTCTTAGTCTCGCTAATCAAGTGGCCAGGATATCATACTCATGTAGGAGAGACAAATCCCATCTACATTACTCACTATCATCCTCGTGTGTCATAATACACCCAATCATCACCTTTATGGTAACCCTTATTCAGGATCATGGTGGATGATGTCAAAGTACTCATAACAACATGTGATGAGTGTAGTAACTTTAGGTCTAAGAACCACAGTCACCACCAACACTATGAGATTTAACTATGACTACTATCATATGGTTTCCATGTGTTACTCTCTTGTTGGGTCTGTCTGATACACTGTTCCCTTACAATCATCTGTGTGCTTGGTTTGATATTGCCATATCATGAATAATGATATTCTATCATAAACCAACACACACTCTAGTGTAATGTGTCATTGTTGTCTATCAACCTTCCACAATAACATCTGAGTAGGGACATAGTGAGAATGTATACTCTTAAGATACATATGATCTCATTATTCAAGTCACATACTTGAAGACATACGTCATTGAGTGATATCATTCTCTAGAAATTTATTATGTTACTTCATTATCTCATAACTGAATAAAACATATTAAATTGGAAGCATGTCTTTATTATTGATCAAATCATTTACAAGTTATGCCATTACAACCATCATATGATTGGCTCTTTAGGCATACATACCAACAGACTCCCATTTGCACTTAGAGCCAATCACCCATGAATTTCAATCCAAGTGATTTGGTATGATTATCATGATTCTACTATGAAAGTGTTTTAATCAAGAGATCAACAACATTTGCTCGGTTGGTACTCTGCAAATATTCACATCTCCTTGTTGTATGACATCCCGTATGATATGAAACCACCTTTGCATATGTTTGGAACATTGATTTGATCTAGGTTCTTTAGCTTGTGCAAGGGCTCCGTTATTTCCATGATATAGCTCAATTGCATTGCTTTCTTAATCCATACAACTTCGTTTGTTTCATTCAATGCAGTGATTTACTCGGCCTCTGTTGTAAAATTAGAACTATTTCTTGCTTGGAACTTTTCCAACTTACAGCTCTATTATTTATGCAAAACACAAATCGTGACTGTGATCTATAGTCATCTTTATAAACTTGGGATTTTGCATCGGTGTAACCTTTTGCCACCAACTCTTCTTCTCTATTGTAGACTCAGAACTGGTCCTTAGTTCTTCTCAAGTGGTTAAGAATGTTCTTCAAGGCTGTCCAAGTAACTGGTCCCACATACCAACACTAGCCTTAACTACGTGCTTTTCCTCACTCATGCACAATCCAGGGTCAACTTCCCATTTGGTCACCCATCCGAGTACTACTCCAAGCTGAGCACGCTTAACTATGGAGTTCTTTAGTGATGAGCTCTTGGAAAAGGAGATGCACCTTGGTGATATGCTTAGTCCAATCTTTCCTATTAAGATCATCTTATGCAAGGCCTCAAATCCTGGGACGTTACAATCTCCCCCACTCAGACTCTTGACATCCTCGTCAAGGTTTGACTATACAGCCTCATAATTATTCCTCATTTCAATTGCATTTCTATCTTGATCCATACAGCTTCCTTTGCATCATTCAATGCAGTGATATACTTGGCCTCTATTGTAGTATCAACAACTATTTCTTTCTTGGAACTTTTCCAGCTTATAGCTTCGTTGTTTAGGCAAAACACAAATCGTGATTGCGATCTATAGTCGTCTTTATCAATTTGGAATTTTGCATCGGTGTAACCTTTTACCACCAACTCTTCTTTTTCTTCATAGACTAGGAACTGATCCTTAGTTTTTCTCAAGTGGTTAAGGATGTTCTTTAGGGATATCCAAACGAATGGTCCCACAGACCAGTACTAGCCTTAACTATGTGCTTTTTCCTCACTCACGCGCAAGTCGAGGTCAACTTCCTGATTGGTCATCCATCCTAGTACTACTCCAAGTTGAGCACGCTTAACTATGGAGTTCTTTAGTGATGGGCTCCCAGAAAAGGAGATGCACATTAGTGATATGGGTAGTCCAATCGTTCCTTTCAATATCATCTTATCAAAGGCCTTAAATCTTGGGACGTTACAATCTCCCCCACTCAGACTCTTAACGTCCTCGTCAAGGTTCAACTATACGGCCTCATAATTATTCCTCATTTCAATATAGACCCAATGGCTCATGTACACCCTGCTCTTGATCACAACTACCAATGTAAGGGTGGATCCATCAACTAGGATAGCCCTTTCCAACATGCATGGACACTACCAGTGCAAGGGTGGCTCCATCAACTTGGATAGCTATTTCCAACATGCATGGACTGCACAGCTCAAAGACTAGCATGCCACATGCCCATGGGGGCCCCACCTACTAGAGGGGAATCTGGATTTGATACCATTTCTAACGCATGGTCCCACTGCCAAATACTTCAGTAGAGTTTTAGGAATGATGACTGGCCCCACAGACCACCACTAGCCTTAACCACATGCTTTTTCCTCACTCACGTGCAAGCCGAAGTCAACTTACCGACTGGTCACCCATCCTAGTACTACTCCAAGTTGAGCATGCTTAACTATGGAGTTCTTTAGTGATGGGCTCTCAGAAAAGGAGATGCGCCTTGATGATATGGGTAGTCCAATCATTCCTTTTAAGATCATCTTATCCAAGGCCTACATGGGCATGTTTCTTCTCTTTGAGATCTCCTTGTTGAATCTCTTCAACAATTAGTCAATGATGTGCTTTGACTTAATCCAAGCATCCTTCTGGATCTATCTCGATAGTCTTAATCCCTAAGATGTAGGATGCTTCTCCCAAGTCATTCATATAAAACATATTTACCTACCATGTCTTTACCTTTTGTAAAGTAGGAATTTCATTCCTAATCAATAGTATGTCATCCACATACAATATGAGGAATGTCATTATTCTCCCACTAACCTTCTAGTACACACAAAATGAAGATTCCATCTCTGAGACTTGCTTTAATTCATAGATTGACCTTCGTAGCTTACATATTTTATTTGCATCCTTTGGATTTATAAAACCCTAAGGTTGTGTCATGTACACATCCTCAAGAAGATTCCCATTAAGGAATGCAGTTTTAATATCAATCTACAAAATCTCATAGTCGTAATAAGCTACAATAGCAAGCATGATCATGATGGACTTAACCATGGCCACTAGAGAAAATGTTTCATCATAGTCAACACATTGAACTTGTCTAAAACCCTTTACAACCAATCTTCCTTTATAGGTTTGTACTTTACCATAATTTCAGTCTTCTTCTTGAAGACCCACTTGCACCCTATGGGTTTTACCCCTTCAAGTGGATCCACCAAGGTCCATACCTTATTGGTGTACATGGATACCATCTCAAATCTCATGGCCGCAAGACATTTTTCAAATTATGGTCCCTTAGTAGCATCTAGATAGGTTATTGGCTCATCATATATGACCATTCACTGTCTTCTTGGTTATCAAGATTTCCAAATCTTTCAGGTTCAAGGCATGTCCTATTAGATCTATGAGGTCCCTATGTTACTTGAGGAATTTGAGATTCCCCAATAGTTTGTGATTCTCTTTGTTCCTCTTGTACATCTATTGGTTCAATATTTTCTTATTGGTCTCAAATTTCTTTGAGTTCCATTTTCCTCCCAGTGATTCCTTTCAAAATGTAATCCATCTCTAGGAATAAATCATCTCTAGAAAAGTAATATCCTTTAGTTTCCTTAGGAAATCTAACAAAATAACATTTATCAGACTTAGGGCTCAACTTTTTAGGAAACATTTTCCTAAGTCTCACATCTCCATATTCTCATAAAAGACATATTGGGGCGCTTCCCTATCCATATCTTATATCGCACCATGTCCAGTAATATGTGATTCTTTCTTTTTGATACACCATTATGATGAGGTGTTCCTGGTGGAGTCTGTTGAAATACTATCCCATGGGTTCTAAAAAGGTCATCAAACTCTTGGCTTAAGTATTCTCCACCTCGATCAAAATGAAGGGCCTTAATACTTTTCCCAAGTTGGTTCTGTACTTCGTTCATAAACTCCTTGAACCTGTCAAAAGTTTATACCTTATGTTTCATTAAATAAACATAGCCAAACCTACTGAAGTCATAATTGAAGGTAATGAAGTATTGATACCCACCTCTAGCAGTTGTTCTAAAAGACCCACATACATCAGTATGTATGATTCATGGTAGATCACTAGCCCTCTCATTGTTACCAGTGAAAGGTATCTTGGTCATCTTTCCCAACAAACATGACTCGCATGTCTCTATTGATTGAAAATCAAAAGAGTCTAGATAGCCATCTTTGTGGAGTCTAGATATATGATTCTCATTTATGTTCCCTAGACAACAATGCCAAAGGTATGTTTTGTTTGAGTTTTTGAGCCTTTTGGTATTTACATTATGTACATATGTCTTTAGATCTAACAAATAAAAACCATAAGATATTGGGGCACTATTATAAAAGATTCTATCTTTGGAAATAGAACAATGACTATTCTGAATATGAAATTCATATGCATCCTTGTCCATACAAGATGCATAAATAATGTTTCTATTTATGGTAGGTACACAATAGCAGTTTATTAACTCTATTATAAGCCATGTAGGCAGAGATAGACTATAGGTTCCAACTGATGTGGTTACAACTCTTGCGACGTTTACAATTTGTAGTTCAACCTCATCCTTTTCCAAAGGCCTACTTCTTTTCAGATCATGCACATTCAAGTATATGTGAGATCCACATTCGGTATCTAGTACCCATGTTGAAGAATTAGATAAGTTTATTTCTATGACATATATACTTGAAGTGGAGATCACCATCCCCTGCTTCTTCTTCTCGAATGCCTTCAAGTACAAAGGATAGACTCCTTTTATACTTTTCTTTCTCCTTATCTTCAGTGTTGAAGATGTGGATTTGGGCTTGGTCTCAGCCATTCTTTGATCCTTGGACTTGATTCTACTAATAATCATCACGGATTTTTCCTTCTTCATTCTTTCTTTGCCATGAATCAACATACCAAGAAAATCTAACATCATTCTAGCCATTTGATTCAAGTGATAACATACAATGAAATGGATATATGACTCTGGCAATGATTTCAGAATCATATTCGTGTCCAACTCTTGTCTCAAAGAGAATCCCAGTTCTTCAAGATGATATGCATGCCCAATCATATTGAGCACATGATCTTCTATCGAGTCTTCTTTTGTCAGTTTACACTCAAAGATCACCTTTATAACATCATCCATTTTGTGATTTGTGATATTATGGTTCACTTTCTTAAGATGTGTTACCATCTCAAGAATCCCCATGTTCTCACGCTGCTCATGCAACTCATAGTTCATGCAGCTTAGCAAAAGGCACTTTATCTTCAAGGCATTTTTGGCATGCTTCCAGTAAGCATCCACTTTTACCCTAGGAGCATCAGGATTAGGTATTTATGGGCCTAGTTTGTCAAGGACATAGAGCTTGCACTCTTCATTGAGAACCCTTATCAAGGTCCAAAACCAATTGTGAAAATTTGTCCCGTCAAGTTTGTCCTTCTTTAAGATCGACCGCAATGATGATTTTTTTGTCATTTGATTCTAGAAGAGAAAATTTGTATTTTGTCAAAAACTTTGTTTTGATTTGACAATACTAATTAGGTCTTTAATTAATTATCACTCCCATTATTTTATTCAAAATGATATCCCTCACATATCAACTCAAAAGATTATAGTGTACAACCTTCTAGTGAGCCAAGAACCAAAATGATTCAACTATTACCTGACCAATGCTAGCATCCATAGTCAATCATTAAGGTCGCCAAAATTTTCCAATTGCATCATAAGCAGTTCTTAGATATATGATATGCACAACTCTTTGCCATAATCATTTGCATGTCTCTGGCACTTAATCCCATTAAGAATCACCAGTTAATCCTGACCGAAAAGCCAACACGATAGATATGCATCCTGCTTTGGTAGAACCTACATATCTACCATCACACTTCCATGAGATGGATGGATCATCATGCTTTGGCATAACCTATGCTTTTTCGATCAATATTTTCATGTGTGGTTCTAATGGAAAGCATCTTAGACTTAATATTTTAATTGAGGGAGGTTTGTATTTAGAAATACATATACTTTATCCAATCAACGGATATATAGTATGTATCATATACTTTCTATATCCCATAATAGAAATCATGCAATAAACAAAAAGTGATGGTTATGGCCAACCTAATGTAATTCCCTGCAGCCACAAGGAATTACCACAACCTAGGGTCTACATCACATGCAGAAACTTGACATTGATGAAGATCTATTCTTGCCAATCTGGGTTGATTGGTTCAACCTTTGAACCGGTCGACTCATCTCCTGGACAGTCATTTGGTCGTCTCACCATTCATTTGGTTCTTCCATCCACCATCTTCTAGGTCCTCCAACCAATCGATTGGGTCCACCAGGCAATCAATTTGGCTCATACTTCTGGTCTCTTTGGTCCTCCAACCGGCCAACTCATCTCTGAGACGGTTAGTTGGCATCGTAAGAACATCTTTCTTCTTCGTCATAACAGGAAAGTAAACTATCATACTATTACATGATTATAGAGAAACCTCAAGCACATTTGGGGAGAGAAAAGGTAGGAGAGAATTAACTTACACGTGGAAGATAAGATAGAAGATCAATATGCAATCTGAGATAAAATAGGATTAACCAACGAAACAACCATGCACAAATTATAGGGGTTATTGGCCATAATCATGCTAAATACATATATACATACATATATATATATATTAATTTGGGATTATTGTGGTAGTTTATTGGACAAAAAAATTATTTACATCTTATGCAATAATTAAATGATAAAACCAAAATTTTGATCATATTGATTATCCTAAAATGTAGTAGATTGATGTGTCTCTAATACCACTATAGGGAAATATGGCTACATAATAGGCATCAGAAACAAAAATTTTACTACCATATTTCCCATAAACTAGTGGATCGCGTCAACAACTATATAATGGGAAGGATGGATTTGAGAATATACCTGGTCCTGAGCAAGTCCAGTGACATCTCCTCATTGTTTTTGTGCAGAGTTGTCTGAAGTCGCACCATGAACAACATCTATGTCGCCCTTTTGGTTTATTACCATGGACAGTAGGTTGACAGTGTCCTCCTAGAATTAGCCAAAGGACTCCTACCTTCATAGTAGTCCACATAAACTACTAGGAACTACTATCATTCTAGTAGAACAAACATGAAGGAGTTGTCCCCTTTTGTTGGAGTACTATTCGCCAAATTGCTCTCCCATAAGAATAATTGTTCTCCCTTGATGTCCATCCCTAGTCATATAGGACTTGCTCAGACTCTCTTGGTTACCACAACCACAAAGGACAACAATTGTCAGAGAAACTGATTCTTTATTATGTGTCTTGGGAATCCCCGAGTACCCCTCTATTTATAGGAAGGGTTAGGTTCTCAGTTCCCAGTCTGCGTGGGGGTAGAAGGGTCTAGAATTTTCATGAATTTCATAACCTACGAGATGTGAGCCAATCAGTTCACTGGTGAACCAATCAGTTGGGCAGTGATATGATCAGTTCACTCAGTGAATCGGTCATTTCACATGCTTCCCAAATCACAATTGAATTGTCAATTCATTTCTAATTAATGCCTAACATTAATTCCTTGTACCAATAAAATTGCACAAGTGAAATGATCAACTTCTCTCATGAATCGAGAAAATCACCAGAAGCTTCTGTTGGATTAAATGAGCCGATTGATTCACTAGGTGGACCGGTCATCTCACCAACATGAGATGATCGGTTCACCATGTGAGATGATCGGTTGGTGCCCTGACTCGTGTAAAATTCAGTCAATCCAATATCGGTAGTTTGTTCAACACTTGAAATTGATGGTTCTGAGACCATTCAATTAATTGGTTGTTTAATTGAATACCTAAATATCTTTAGTAATCAACTTAAACAACATTCATGGATAAACTCCTATTCCAAGTGAGTTCATATGCCTATGACCCTATAGGTCCCATATTACATTGGAAGTTATATCCATAACCATTTATGATATCACAAGCAAACAACGGTGCCTAGACACACATCATTGCTACCCAAGTAAATGGAAAGCTGGAGAACTACTTCAACCTACAATCTATATTTGGTGTTGTAATGTTTGTATAGTTCCTTTGTCACTGATATCCAGATTGAGCTCGAGGCATGGAGTAGTTATCCGCTTCAACATTAAATATTTGTTCCTCACTATAGCAGACTATCTGAGATATATATATATATATATATATATATATATATATATATATATACATAAGCTCAATCTCATATATTAACTCACATCCACATGGCCATGCATTTCCCGTACTCGCTAATCAAGTGGCCAGGATATCATACTCATGTAGGAGGGACAAATCACATCTACATTACTCACAGTCATCCCCATGTGTCATAGTACACCCGATCACCACCTTTATGGTACCCTTATTCAGGTTCAGGGTGGATGATGTCAAAGTATTCAGAGCGACATGTGATAAGTGTAGTAATGTTCTCTCTAAGAACCACAATCACCACTAACACTTTGAGAATTAACTATCACTACCATCACATGGTTTCCATTTGTTACTCTCATGTTGGGTCTATCTGATACATTGTTCCCTAACAAATATTTGTGTTTGTGGTCTAATATTTCCATATCATGACTAATGAGATTTTGTCATCAACCAACACACACTCTAGTCTTATGTGTCATTGCTCTCTATCAGCCTTCCACAATAACATCCAACTAGGTACATAGTGAGTATGTATACTCTCAACTTTTGTATGATCTCATTGTTCAAGTCACGGACTTGAAGACATATGTCATTGAGTGATATCATTCTCTAGACATTTATTATGTTACTTCATTATCTCATAACTGAATAAAATAGAATAAATTGGATGAATGCCTTTATTATTGATCAAATCATTTACAAGTTATGCCATTACAATCATCATATGATTGGCTCTCTGGGCATTCATACCAACATAGAGCAAAGCCGCTCTCTGAATTATTAGAAAAAGATGTTGAGTTTAACTTTGATGAGTGGTGTCTGAAAGCGTTTGAGGTTTTGAAGGAGAAATTGGTCTCCACACCCATAGTTCAAGCTCCATATTGGAGCCAACTATTCGATCTCATGTGTGACACATACAATTATGCGATAGATGTTGTTTTAGTCCAAAGCAAAGACAAGAACACCATTGCTATCTATTATGCATCTAAGACCCTAAATGATTATCAACTTAACTATACAACCACTGGAAAAAAAACTTTTCGCGATGGTTTTTGCTTTCAAAAAAATTGGCCAATATCTTATTGGGGCAGGGGTCATTGTGTGGACTGACCATGCAGTGATAAAATATTTGTTGTAGAAGAAAGATGTAAAGCCTAGGTTGATACAATGGGTCTTACTATTGCAAGAGTTTTATATTGAAATCATGGATAAGGTATGGATAGAGAATGTGGTGGCAAACCATTTGTCTAGGCTAGAAATAGTGGATGATAAGGACCTAGAGATAGATATAGTTGAAGAATTCCCCGATGAGAAGTTGTTCACCATAAAGTCTAAGGACCCATGGTTTGCAAATATTATGAACTACTTGGCTTGTGGCAAGCTACCAGAAGATTGGGGGTATCAAGATAAGAAGAAGTTCTTCCATTCTTGAGATTCTATGTGTGGGATAATCTCATTTTTCTCAAACAATGTAGGGATGGGATTCTGAGGAAGTGTGTGCCTGATGCAACCCTATTTTAGGTCTTCATCTTGTGTATTTTTGTATCTCAATCACATCTATACATAGTAGAATGCAAGTTAAATTCCCCAATATGCATATTATTGTCAAATGCACTTATGGACGTTATTTGCATACTTTTCAGGTACTTGGACCATGCTTTGGATAGATGAGAGAGAAGGAAGGAGTTATAGGAGTCCTACACTCATGAAGGGATCCAAAGAAGACCCCAAAGCTCGATCAAACTACCCCTAATGGACAAGGGTTGACATCAAGAAAACAAGTTCATTTATCATGAAGATTCAAGTTGAATTTTGTACTGAAGACCCAACACGGTCGTGGTGCCAAGGAACGGCCGTGTTGACCAATGCCAAAGTTATAGAGAAAATCATAAAATTGCAAAGCTACAACAACATCGTCACTACGGCCATGCTATAAAGCCCCCAAAATGGTTGTGTTGCCCAACACGGCTGAGATGCCAGAAGCCAAAACTGGCGTGCTAATAGGAATGACCTCACCTCCAGTTCACTCACCATGGCCATACTACCCAACACGACTATTCTACCTAGCCCTCACCACAGCCGTGATGCCCAACACGACCGTGCTACCAGCCTCCATTTCACCAAAATTCCTCTTACATTTTCCATTTCTTAGAACGACCATTCCATACCACCACGACCTTTCCTAACCTTACCCACCACGGCCGTGCTACCACCTAAACCCAAGCATTTTTTGTACTATTTTTCCAACAATTCCCCTACTTACCCTAGTGCTTCCACCACCACCTATATATACATGGGTAGTGGCCAAAACACTAGGCTAGCTGCCATTACTCCCCTCCACCTACTCTAGAGCATTCATAGCCTCCTTCCTTGCATTCAAGCCACCCATCCACCATTTCCACCTCATTTCCACCATAGAAACCTAGTTTTCATCCACCTTGGGGGAGGGAGGTCGTTCTACAGTAGCTAGGAGGTGAAGAAGAAGAAGCTACTATGAGCTCCATGGAGTCCTATCCCCTTCTTTTCATTTCTTTTATCTTTTCTTAGAGCATGTCTAGTTGAGCCCCTAGTGGTGGGTTGTTTGGGGTTAAAATGTGACTTTGATACCATGTTGGGGGTAAATAACAAACATAATTTCATTCTATGATGATTACATCTTACTTCTATCTCATTTCCCATTATCTTGCATGTGGTTTGTGCTTTTAAACATAAATTTCTTGTTTTGTGATACTTGATGACACTTAGCATCTAGGAGAAACTGGAATGTATGTGGAAATCTTAGGAATGGCTCCTAGGTCCAATTAGTGGATCCCTAGCTAGCCCCATTTGCTCCTACATACATCTCCCTTCTTCTACAAGTGAGTGTG
This sequence comes from Alisma plantago-aquatica, assembly GCA_963693085.1. NCBI lineage: Eukaryota > Viridiplantae > Streptophyta > Magnoliopsida > Alismatales > Alismataceae > Alisma > Alisma plantago-aquatica. The sequence continues at coordinate 402,412,125 of OY856409.1, forward strand.
AGATCTAAGTAGCTAGTGTAAGTGTGATTAGTGCAATTGACTAGATTTTCCTAAAGGTTAGGTGGCAAGCAACATGAGGTGAAATACCCTCATCTCTGCTCCCATTCCTACCCTTGGCTCTCAATTGCCCTAATACCACTTACCCTAGAAACCTAGACTTGCCAAGTCATATTAGAATTACACCGAGCCCTAGTTCTCCAACTAGTAGTATAGGGTATATTCTGATAGCACTTGCCTTGTTGTTTGGTTTGGTAATCTAGATTGAAATGTCATAATTGCATGCTATGTTGACTTTCCCTCAACTAATATCAAGTTGCATTCCAAAAAGGCCCACCTATCCATCATATTGCTTAAAATCCACCTTTACCTTCTTAGGTTCTTAATGTTAGTGTAGTTAATTGCCTTTTTCAGTTCTTAGCTAATTTCCTAGTTCTAGATAGATAGTTCTTGCTTAAGTAGTTAGGGATCCTTTGAGATTGCTTGTGTTAAGTTAGATAAATAGTGATAACTTAGACTCTTTCTTATCTAGTTGCTTACTTTGCATCTTAGTTGATCACTTAGCTTGCTAGTGTAGTGTAACTCCTTGCTCTAGCCTAATTGCTTGCCTTTCTTAGTTTGATAGCCTTAGCTTGCTTCGAGTAATCTAGAGTATTAGTTAACTTAGTTTCCTTCTTGCTCTTTCCTGCTTGCATTTGTAGTGTAATCAAACTAAACCAAACTTAAAACCCTCAAACCCTAATCTATGATTAGGAACATAGCTAACACAAACCTAGCTCTATTGCCCCCTCTCTCCCTCAGGATCGACCCCAATCTTAGCACTAGTCTATACTACAACACGACCCCATGTGCTTGTAGGTACATGTGATTAGTTGAGCTTGTGAGTTGGATTAGGTCTAGATATAAATTCTGAGAGATTTGTATGTTTCCCCTTAGGGTTGCATCTAGCCACCTTCAATTGGTTAGTGTGTGGCCTTGAGAAGATTGCATCAAGCTTTCTAGCACCGTTTTCGGGGAGTGAGGCACTCGGCCTAGATAGTTAGTGTAGCTTAGCCTTTCCTACAGCCCTCGCCATTGATATTCTTTATTCCTTGTTTACTTTTACATTTTGTCATTCTAACTTGGTTTTTGTTGGTTGTTTGTGTATTGTGTAGGTGACAGTTGTGCATGCTTCATACGTGTTCGACTTGTACAGACTTGGTGTTATACGACCCTGAGATAGGTAGAAGGAGATTCCAACCATGCCGCCTTCTTCATCATCATGTGGGAATGGTGTTTGTTTCCAAGCATCATAGACAAGCCTCATAGACGCACAAATTGCATCGACAAACATTAAAATACCATGAATCTTTCCACCTAGAAGGGTGGGTAAACCTCTCCTAGTATAATGATATATTTTTCTAGTAAAAGATGGAATGGATTCAACCACTATATATTTTTTATATAGTATTATATATGCCTAAACACTAACATATTATAAATTCACCTGAAAGACTGTTATATCACAAAAAGACTTACACCAGGCATTCTAGTTGGTAGGTTGATGGGATTACTCCCAACCACCTCTTTCATAGGGGGTCCACCTTGTATGAAGATTGGGACGACATAGGTACTTTCTCAAGAGGTTGAAAATGAGAAACATGTTAATGTCTCATTGCATCCTCTGTTAACTTTGCAATCATGCATTGCACATTCTTTTGTGACCAGACTCCTTTATTGATATATTTTTGCTTCTCTGATGACCCAGAAAAGGATCATATATGGACACCAACCCCAACGGCCCTAACACGTCCATGATGCTCTGAAGTATCCAAAGCAAATGTTCATCCCTTTGTCTATCAGGGATGAATTTTCCTTCTTTTCTTTGCTTTTAGAGATCCCACCTCATCATTAATAGTAATTAGTTAGTAAAACATATCAATCAAGATCAAAAATGAAAATGCACTCTGAGAGTTGAATATTACAATTTTACAGCCACCTCAGTAGTTGCAAGGTTGCATATTTCTCCATATTTATTTGTCCTCACACCTATCCAGTCCTCATGGTGAAGTAAAGGTGTAGGAATATTAGAAGACTCAACAGACCCAGGAGTAGGCTGCTTAGAAGAATATGCTTCCAATCTCTTTTGGTGATGCATTGCATAGCCACCTGGTCCCAAGTTGTGTTAGTGCACATTCTTTGTGTGCCTTTACTTTTTAGGAGCATGTAAAGTCTGGTTAATCCAAACCATATGTTAACTACATAATACATTGAATTCATACAAATATATTTAAAATGAGTAGTCTTAATACTTTCAATTCATATATTTATCTTGAAGTAATAGACGCTTTGCCCACCTTCTAGTCAAGATAGGCCAATTGTTCAATGGTGGAATTCTTCTTCTTGTTTCTCATGTATCTCTTATCAGATTTGTCTTATAATTCCTTAATACCCTTTCATAGCATTGCATCACCTTTTTATGATGCAGTTTTTCATCAATCAAAGATGCTCTACAAGATATTATATATTTAATGGCATATTTTTAAAAATAAAATTATGAATATATTAAAAAACTAGAATATCTCACATATAAGTCCTTCCATATGCAGTCTTTTGTGGAAGGATCAACTTTATGCCAGGAATCTATTGTTGTCTCCACATTATTGCGAGTAATAACCCCTATATTTTTTTGATGAACCCAACGTGCCTCTCTTTTTATTGCTATCTCCTTAAAAAATATGTATCGTCCTGTTACAGGGTGTAACAAGGTGAAAGAATAAGAGACAAAGAAGAAAAAATTGTACATAACTATACAGTTGTGAGGTCATCTATACTACTATTTCATATCTCTAGTGGTGTTTTGTTTGTGCCCAGGAAGATCCTTCTATTCCTTTCTATCCACGTATGATATATAACTGTCACACCAGCAATCTTTTCTTTCTTTTTTAGTTGGTTCAAGTCATCTATGTAAGACGGAGCCATTGTAGGCCTGAACTTGCAGCTGAAGTGCCTCCAGTCTTCCATGGTGAACTTGCACGAGAAGAAGATGTGATGCATACTTTCTTCTTCAAATTCACATAACGTGCATCTCAACACCAAGCAAAGCCCAAATTTTCTTAAAGTATCAATGGTTGGTAGTCTGTTCAGAAAAGCCTTCCAAAGAACCAAGGAAAATCTTCTAGGAATCTTACTATTCCATATCCATCTGCCCCAAGGAACCATAGGGGATGGTTGTCTGGAAACATTCCATCCTTCTTTCAGCCGGAAGTTTCATTTGCCTTCAAAGGAGATGTAATCGTTATCACCCAAGGGCTTAGGTAGTTGTGACAGGATGCACTCTAGTTCTTGGTAGCCGTGGATAGGGGGACATCTCCATCGCCATTGATAATGAGATCTTTAATTGGGTAGTTTTCACCTCCTCCAATACGATGTATGAGTTGGTTGTCGATTAGATCCACTAACCTTTTGCCTCCAGGTAGCCAAGGATCGCACCATAGTTTGAATTTATTGCCATCACTCATGTTGAATTTAAGTTTGCATAAAAGCATACCTATTCTCTTTAGCAATTTCTTCCACAACCATGAGGTGTTGGAGCGTTCACCAACTGACCAGATGGAGTCATTTTTAGGTACTTTCCATGCATCCACTTGACCCACAAAGTGTTCTTATCACTAGCCAGGTCCCAAAGATTTTTGAGTATGCCTGCGTCAGCCCAATCTTCAATACGTTCAATGCCCAAACCACCCTAAATTTTAGGCCTACATATCGTGCTCCATGAGATGGTGTGAGCATGCTTCTTGTCTTTATCGTCATTCCAAATAAACTTGCACATTAGCTTCTCAAGATCGTCTACAATAGACTTGGGGATAGGAAATGCAGTTGACTTGAATGTATGGTAGGATGACAAAGTGGAGATGACGAGTTCGATTCTTCCAGCGCATGACAGTAGTCTCCCTTTCTAGGAATCTAGCTTCTTTTTGACTTTGTCGATGATAGGTAAGCACATACTTCTAGTTAGTTTGCCGATGAATAAAGGGAGCCCCAAGTAGTGTACAGGCAGCTGGGTAATGTCAATGTGTAGTATGGTGCTTATGTTGTCATTGTGGCAAGATTTATTAAGAAATAGTTGATTTTTATCATTATTGAGCTTTAGGCCAGAGATGTGTTGGAACTTTTCTAGAGATTTCTTTACACCTTCTACATTCTTCTCATCAGCTTTGGAGAATAGCAGAAGATCATCTGCAAAGATGATGTGGGAGATCTGATTAACCCTGTCATTTTTGATAGGGTCAATTTGCTTCTTTGCTACCAAGTCTAGGAGGACGGTAGAAAAGCCCTACATAGCAAAGACAAACAAGTATGGTGTGAGGGGATTGCCCTGTCTAACACCATTTTTAGCTTCAAAGGAGGTGGAAGGTGACCCATTAATGAGAACCTAGAAGGAGGCAGAGTAGAAAATTTCATTAATCTGTCTAAGCCAGCATTGGGGAAAACCCATTTTATCCATGACGAAAATAATGTAATCTCTTCTCACTGTGTCGTAGGCTTTTGACAAATCAGCTTTAACACACATGTGCTTGGGGCCTTGATCATTAGAGAAATTACTGAGGACTTCATTGGCTAGAAGGATTGCATCGCCAATGGATCTTCCTTTAACAAACACCACTTGATTTATATCCATGACATCACCCATGATTGGCTAGAGCCTGTATGCCAATATTTTGAGTTTAGCATCATGAAAATGCATCCTTTGACGAGGTGACCGTCTATCATACGATGGTCACTGACTATGGTGTCAATCACCTCCACCCATGCACTAGGGAAATCATCAAGCAGAGTCACATTTGAAAGAGCTCTGTCAATTTTAGAGAAGTGTTGTTACCTTTTTTATTTATACTATCCCATGTAAAGAATTGGCCCTTGGATGTAATTTCAACCAAACTCGTCTCATAGATGGAGTTGTTAAAGTCAAGCATACTTCTTGCCGATGGAGGATGCTTCCCAAGTTTTTCAGAGTTAAACCTGACGGCATTGAAGTCCCCTACAGTACACCATGATGTAATCATGGTTTTACTGATTGTATTTAAGCCATCCCATAACATTGTTCTATCTGTGTCCCCATTGGCCCCGTACACAACAGTAAGATGGAAATTACAGCTGCCATTGTCCACAAAGCAATGTAGGACCTGTTCATATGCCCATATTTTGTTGATGTTGATATTAGGGTCTTCCCATACCACAAGGATGTGCATGTAGGAGTAAAACTCGTTGTTAGAAATGAATTTGGCGTCTTCCCATAACTGCTTGACTAGATCACCTATATCCTTGTCTTGTAGTCTTGATTACAATATGATGTAAATGTCATCTTTGTTTTTTTCAAACTCCTCCCTAACGTGTGAGAGTTTGTTTAAGATGCATCTCACATTCCATGAGATGATTGAGAGGGGTCTATCCATTTTAGTGGGGAGTACAGATCTGATTAACCATTTTGTTCCCTCCACTGTTGCTTTCCACATCTTTATCCAGTAATGAAAATTTGTTTGTGAGTTCAACGTTCCTTATAGAGTTGGCATTTTTGTTTGTTAACTACGGCCTAGGTGGTGATCTAGACTTTTTCCCTTGCACCTGCCATTGATTTTCTACCATTTGGACTAGTGTGGATGTGTTGGAATTGGGTGCTTCTCTTTCGCTTGAAGTAGAATCACTTGTAATCACCACATACTATTTTACTTGGCTGTTATCGACCTATTTGTCATCTATGCTTACAACATCAATGACTTCGACATCATCTTCATTTTCGGTACTCTCCCTGGGGATCCAAACCTTTTTCTTTGGGGCTATATTTTTCTTTGGAGCTTGATCAGAACAAAGGTTGGATTCATGTCCATAGTTTCCAAAGTGGTCACACTTACTTGGCTTCCAGTCTTATTCAAACCAGATAGTGTCAACTTCGCCATCTTCATTTTCTATTTGGATTTGCTCCAGGAATTGGAAGTCAGCCGATATGAGAACCTGCAACTTGGCATACTCCAATCTTGTGAATTCCAATGTGGGTCGATCGGGACAGATGGGCTTTCCCAGGAAGGACCCCATGTAATTGAACATTTCTTGGTCCCAAAGTTCTAAAGGCAGGTTGAGGACCTTGAACCAAATAGGGATTTCTGTCAACTTGAGCTTCTCCAACGGTTCATCCCTCTACCATTTTTTCAAGATCAATGACTGTCCAACGACGAACCATGGGCCTCCCTCTACAGCGTTGTTCAGATCTTCATCGTTCGAGAATAGAATCAGGAAGTAGCCATTACCTATGGATCTTATTTCGATGGAGCCCTTGACATTCCAAATATTCATCAGATGAATTACCAAGGTCTGCCAGTGTGGCTACAGATCGGTGATGTAACCCATCGCCACCCGACTCCATCTAGGTGCATTCCTTTCTGCAATGACTTTTGGGTAGAACAGCTTGCTGTCTTTTATGGCGATCTCCATTTTTGATAGGGGTGTTGGATTTGTCGATGGTTTCTTAGTGAGGGTTTCAGACCAATGGTGGACTTCCTTTGCGACCAAAACTCCATTGGTTGGTTGAGGTTGGCTCCTGCTTCTAGACCTCAGCACGTGGGCATAGGAGGCTGGGTTGTTTGCCCCACTTCTAGACCTCAGCATGTTGGCATAGGAGGCTAGGTTGTTTGCCTCCCCCCCGCCTCCAGCCTGAGTGGCGCCACTGATCGCCCTAGGAATCACCCCTTCAATCGCCCCCTCAGTCGCCTCTGACATTTGTTTAAAATTTATCATCAATGTATGATACATATCTAACCCTTATATATTACATGAAAGTACTATGTTTCTTCCCAATAGGATTTGCTACATTATCAAAGTCAAGACCAAATTTGATCCTTTACCACTATGATCTACTAACATGTTCATCAAGGTGATGCCTCTTTTATGTGCACGGTCATGTTGTTCCTCTACAAAGCCAGTAAGATCCTCAGGGTGCACATCCTTAGGGTGCACATCCCAAAATTGTCAAAAAGAACAAATATAAGTGATAGATATTGTAAAATGCACATCTATATAATAACTGTGATAGATAATGTAAAATGCACATCTATGTAATAAAACAATGCAACATACACTAACTCATCCTCATGGTGCACATCATCATGGTTCTCATCATTAAGGTCAGACACCATCTAAAAATGTCATATGAAAAATAGTCAAAGAATGAAATATAAGTGATAAAGAATGTAAAATGTACATGTAACATATGAAACATATATTACTATAATAAAAAATGTAAGATGCACATCTAGCATTCAAAAAATAAAATGCATGCCTCTGGTATGGGTTGGATCCTTGATATATTAATATTCCTTTTGTGTGATCTTTACACGTATATAAGTCAATGTTATCTTCAACATTTGGTGTTGGAAAGACAACTGAGAATGGATTGGAGTCATCATATGTGTCATACTACTTTTCTTCATATATAGGATCCGCAATGAACTACCTTTTTCCATTCAGAACAACAAAACAATTTTCAATTGTAGGATCATCGATGTAGAATAATTGCTTAACATGTGATCCCATTATGAATGGTCCAACCTTCTTGTCAATCTTTTCAAAATTCACTAATGTAAAACCTAATTCATACTCTACAACTCTGTTGGTGTTATCAACCAATTATGCCTAAAGATGGGAACTCTAAAAAATTTGTGTAGTCAAACTCCCATATGTCTTCAATGACACCATAAAAAGACATTTTAGCTTCACGTAGACTCTTATCCTTCGCACTAGGGAAATACAATAAAGATGCTTGAAGGTTGAACTCATAGTTTTGTACGACATTCGTATCATCTTGACATTTTGTGTAATATGAAAATCCATTTATGCCAAACCCTTTATAAGACATAGCGTTAATTTTTTATTTAAAGGTGAACCATTTGATATTTTTCAACAGCATTATTTAGTGTTTGAGATAGTACAAAGGACTCTATCTTCAAACCACCTAATAAATGTCCTATTATGCTCTCTAGAAAGCCACATTGAATTGGCTTGAGGATATTGTGTGTTGAAAATATTGGTTTGTTCAATGATAACAAAAACCAACTTTGTCGATTTTGTGTAAAATATACAAGTGCACTTGTTCCTACAACTATGACTAATTACTTCCACTTATGCTCCTAAAGTCCCTTTTCCAGAATAGGGATCAATATTCTTTTCAATGTCAGGAGCTTAATTACTACTCAAAGTCATTGCAAAAGTCCATAGCATCCCTAGCCACATAAACCTCAATAATACTCCCTTCATGCCTATAATGGTTTTGAACATCACCTTTAAAAACACTCATGAACTATTTAAAAGGATACATCCAATGCAAGAAAACCAAACCCAACATTTTTACTTACCTAGTCAAATGAACAACAAGATGTACCATGATATCAAAGAAGGAGGAAAATACATCTTAAGATGGCACAAGATAACAACCACTTCTCTTTGCAACTTATCAAGATTCTCAGGATTAATAAATTTTCTGCATAGAGTGTTGAAGAAGAAACAGATGATGGTGATTGCAAACCTTACATGCTTTGCCAGTAAAGATCAAATAGTCATGCAATTTTACATGCTTTGGCAGTACTGATCGAATATCCATGAGCAATATTTGTTTCATTAGAGTGTGCCAATTATGAGATTTAATACTTTTTAGTTTTAGATCCTTCATTGATACCAATCTATGGATATTGGAAGAGTATCCATGTGGTACCTTAACATTAAGCAAGCACTCACCGTAATTTCTCTTCTCATGTCATGACAATGTGTAACAAATAGGAGGTAGATATGTTTTTTATTACTAGTAACTTCTGTCATTAATTCATGCCTTAAAACCATTTCACGTAGGTCCATTTTGGATTTTATGCCATCTTTATTCTTACCTGGTATATTCAACAAAGTACCAATGACGCTATCACGAACATTTTTCTCAACATGCATGACATCGATACAATGCCTAGCTACTAAAGAACTCCAATAAGGAAGATCCTATAATATTGACATCTTCTTAAATAAATATTTGTCACTTTGTGTGGGAATAGTATATTGTGATCTCTTACCAAATGCATTGACATTTTTTTTACTTTCATTAACATCTTCCCCTGATATAGGTTTAGGAGCACTCTGTTCTTCAGTTGATCCATTGAATACTTTATACAACCTTCAGTAAGGATGCACTTTTGGAAGAAACCTTTAATGACCAAGATATACAATCTTGCCACCATATTTTAGTCGTATTGAATCAATGTTCTCCTCACATGTAGGACATGTTTTAGATCCTTTTACATTGTACCCAAACAAATTTTGATATATTGGAAAGTCATTAATAGTGCAAAATAGCATGGCACACAAATGATATGCCTCTCTACATGAAGCATCATAGGTCATTACACCTTCTCCCAAGAGTTTCTTTATGTCACCAATTAGATGTTCAAGAAAAACATTAATATCATTGTGTGACTGTCTAGGGTTAGATATCAACAAGGACAAGATGATGTACTTATTTTTCATACACAACCAGGGAGGAAGATTGTATATAATAATCATAACATGCCAAGTTCTATGTTGGTTTCTTAATGTGTTGTACGGATTTAGCCCATCGATACAAAGCCCATGCCTTATATTTCGGACTTCTTCACTGAATTCAGGGTATAATGCATCAATTTTATTCCATTGTGGGGAATCAGAAGCATGTCGTAGGATCCCATCATTGTTTCTCTTTGCTTCTATTTTCCAACATAAATTATGTGCATTAATGGTATTGGAAAACAAGTGTTGAAACCATGGTAGTATAGGTATAAACCACATCATCTTGGCAGGAGAGACAGTTTTGGACTTACCTAAAGTCGTCATTTTGTACCTTGAAGCCCCACATTTTGGACAATCTTCTAAATAGATATAGTGCTTATGAGATAACACAAAGTCATTGGGGCATGTATGTCTATTCTTAGCCTCCATTCTCATTGGGCTCAGCATTTTATTTAATGTATATGTTATGATTAGAAGCTCATTGCCTTCAGGAAGAATTTCTTTCAACAAATACAACATAGATGTGAAGCTTCTGTCACTCCATCTATTTATAGCCTTCAGAGTATACATTTCCAACACAATGCTCAACTTTGCAAACTTAGTACAACCTAACTACAACAGTCACTCAACATCATGCATAATGTTTCTAAATAAAGAAGGTGGATAAGTAAGATATACTTAATAACTTTCTAGCATTGCATCAATTATGTCTATATGAATTAGTTCATTCACATCTACATCATCGTAGGAAATTTATTCTTCAAAAAAAGTACTGCTATCAACATACATTGATCTCATAGTAGGAATCTCTCTGTGGAAGTAGCATTTTGTATAGCCCTATCCAATCCCATTGCACATAACATGACTTTTCATTTTGTTAACAATGCCTACATTTAAGTTCTTACTGCAATTCCAACATGGACAATAGAACCTATGTACATCTTGTTTCTTATGTTCCTCCCTGAATCTTATAAATTGATCAATACTAGTAATAAATTCTAGAGTGTAGTGATTTGGAATGGAAATCCATGATCAATCCATTCTTTGATCAAAGAGAAAATGATTATTGAGTTAGGTATTTAGAGACTAGGATTTAGAGATTCGGGTTTAGAGATTAAGGTTTATAGGTAATGATTTATCATTTAGGGTTTAACGTTTAGGTTTTACATATTAGGGTTTAGGGATTAGTAATGAATGGTGCCACCTATCCCATTCTTGAACACCTAGCCTCACTAGTAATTGTATAATGTGTATTCACTTTCCAAGAATATTTTAATAGCATTTCCCCACAGTTCGCTAAATACACCAATGTACATTGGCAAATATCCATCTACATATGTACTTAGAGAACAAACATGGAAGTGCTGATGAAATATCTTGATAATAAAATACACATTATATAGTTACATCCTAAGTGATATTAAGTGTTGAATAATAATCCCAAATCAGGGACTATCCAAGATTGACTCCTAATGAGTAAATCTCAAACTAGTTTCTAGGCCAACAAGATATATGTATAAATTAGAATATAGGGTTAAGAATTTAGGTAAATATAAAAATTTAGTTTAGATCAAGATAATTTAGGTATTTCATATCAATTTAGTATAATTAATTCTTAGGTATGATTATTTATCGATACAAAATTCAAATAGAACAAGATAACAAATTATACAAGAAGTTATACATGAATTCCAACTATACAAGTATGATTTCTCCGATCTTCAAATTAAATTTTAGTTACATTTCATCATTCAATTGATATAAGATTAGGTAAATTCATATCAATATGCAACTCATGTCATGTGAATAAAAAATTATACAACAATACACTCAACAAACAATTATAAAATAATTGACTCAACAAATAATGGAATTATACAAAGAGAACAATGAGAAGAAGAACCTTCTATGGTATGGGTAGAGGGCACACTCGTAGTAGTCGAAGAGAGTGTGAGAAATAGCTATAAGAAAGAAGGAGAAGGCATGAACAGTGACAGTACATATGGCACCAAGAAAGCAATGGAGGCAATGGAAACAACGATAATAGCAGCGGTAGAAGCAACAACAACAACATGCGACAACAAAAATGGTCTTAGTGGTGATGCCGCCAACAAAGAAGTAGATCCAGAAAAAGTAGGATTGGTGGCAGTAGGCTTATGGCTGGTGGCCATGAAAGAGTAGCGGAGATGTAGGAAGACAACAACAACTATGGATGGAGCACCACTGGTCGAAGGTGGCTGGCACTATCGGCCAGTAATGGTAGCTGGAGCACCAATGGTCAAAGGAGGAGATTGAGGATGGTAGCAACTGCTACAGGGGAAATGACGACAACTATAGTGGTAAATGACAACAACTTTGGCAACAACCACAGTGGCAACACCAATAGACCTCACAATGGAATGAATAAAGCTAGGTATCAGGGAGGTGGGAGCTGATGTATAGAGAACGGTAAAAAAATAAAATTTTTGGGTGATATTAAGTGGAACTTAGTCATTAGTTGAAAGAAAAATTGACTACTAAGCACATAATAATTGGTTGTCTAAGCAAAACTTATGATAGAGGATGAACTATGTTGTCAGTTATCTAACAAAAACTGACGATGCTTGTACTTCTCCCTATTAAAAACAACCTCACTAAGACATTAGTCTCCAATTTCCATGGAAATTAGATGCTATAGTTCAATCTCTGTCACCGGTTACCCACCAAAAAACAAACACCACATGCACTTATCCCTATTAAAAACATCAACCTCTCTAAGACTTTGTTGTCAGTAACTAGGAAAATTAACGAAATAAACCAATTCAGAGGAAATATTTTCATGGGGAACTAATTGGCCTAAATCACACATCCCAAAAGGTGAGGATCTAGAGTAGATGGACTCTTAAATTTGTAACCCATCACTCAGGCCCCACAACTATTATACGGGGTTAGATGTAGTACATTGGGGTTGAACCACAGGGACAAGGAGCAGTAAGTGCTAAGAACATAAAATCTTCGCTCAGTTACACCAACCAAGAGAGTAGATTAAGTTTGGTGTTCCTTACGAAACAATGTTACTTCAATTAACAAATAAAGCAAAATAAGTAGAAAACAAATTAAGAAATAAAACAAGAGAAAAGAAAAAAAAAGTGGTGTAACAAAAATGGATTGGAACTTGGATTGGGTTGCACCATACTAAGATCTCTCACCAACATGCAATACTCACACCGATTATATACCCTTAGCAAGATTACAAGCAATCATCATATATGTCCATTACCTCCTCTCTCGAGCTTAGGATCGATCTAGATTATAAGGTTGTCTCTCTATCGAGATGGCTAACAAACAATCACAAATATAAATATATGATCATTAGATTAAGCATTACAACATTGTCATGTATTAATGAAGCTCCATAACACTTATATAATATTAGTACTACTCTTTCGAGGCACTAAAAATCAAACACCACAATCAGGTAGCTAATCATACAAGTGAAGCATTAAGACCAAGAGTATGGAGATAATCCTTTCTAAGAGCATATATTCAATGGATATAAGTATTTACATGTTGGGAGAGCCTTACTAGCTACTCCCAACCCAATTTATATGTTTAGTCACTCATGTTCATGAGCAACATTACAAATTTACAAATTTAATGAGACATGAGATAGAATGACAAAATGATGAAATAGATGGGGGTAGATGAACAAATATAGAAGGGGAGAAGGGATATAAACCAAATATGACCACAATGACCACTGCTAATTCACATATCCTTCAGATCTAGATCTGGAGTGGGTGTGGGGAAGTGACTAGTCCTTCTTTTGAAGAATAGGTTGATGGTATTGGTGATGGCTTGGATCCTCTCTCTCCTCTAGACTTTCATCTTCAGAGATCTAGGACTAATGGATGGAGTCTCTAGAATGCGGAAACACTTTGTTGTCTCTCACCTCACGACACCCGTCATGGGTGAAGTTGTCCTCTATTTATAGGCACTGGTAACCGACTTAAAAACATCAACATTCACTGATGTGTTGAGTTTTATTAGTAGATAGACTTTGCTGTGTTTTTCTCTTTTACACTTAGTCTATTTTCTATTTTTTCTTTTCCTTTACACTTATGTTTTATCCCACATGGGTTATCTCTAGACCCTGTGGTTCTTTTGTGTATTATATAGAGACTCTTGTATATTCTTTTATCATCGAATAATACAAGACCTTTTTCCGCATTATCCAGATGGTATCAGAGCAACAAGATCCACCCTAATTCTTTTTCCCCCCCTCCTTACCCTAACCTACCCCTGCGCCGTCAACCACCACACCGTCGCCCCCCCCTGCAGTTTTCTCCCTACCGCCGCCGTCCTTCTTCCTCCTCCTCCCTTCCTTCCTTACCCTACCACCACCGCAGCCCTTCTCTTCTCTTTCCATGCCCACCGCCCCATCTCCTTTCTTCCCGCTGCTATAGTACCGCGGCTGCTACAGTACCGCGGTGCTATAGTACTTGTTGTCTGCCACCAACAACCACCACCACCACCAATTTCCCGGCCCCTACACCACCCACAACCCTCCACCACACCCCCACATCCTCACCATCTCTATCCCTGTGGCCTAGACAACCACAAGTTCCCTTTTCGGTCTCCGTTCATTTTCTAAATCCGTTACGTACAGCCCCGACACTTTCCAGTTCTGGCACGTTGAGGGTCTAAAAGCTACATCCGGATCTGCCTGCCTACGCCACATGGTGGAGTAATTGTTTCTCCATGTTAGCGTAGGTTCTGCTTCTTTATCTCTGCCCCGTGAGGGTTTCTGAGGTCCATGATCGGATCTCCTATCTGCTGTTGCTGGTCCATGTGTTGGACACTTCCTGCTGCCTACTGATTCTACTGTCTGCCCTGCGCTCGTGCTGCTGACTGTCTGCTTCTACTCTCATGGCGACTTCAGATTTACCACGGTCTTTATGTGTTACTTCTGTTAAGTTGGATGGCTCCAACTATCGCCTATGGGCTGCTTCATTCGAACTCTACGTGAAAGCACACGGGCGCCACTTGCACCTGACTACCAAGGGTCCTGTTGTACCTGCTGCTACTGCTGATGACAAGACTAAGAAAGCTTATGATCTCTGGTCCAAGGAGGATTATGAGGTTATGGCCTGGCTGGTCAACAGCGTTGATGCTAAGATCAACCACTCTCTGCTTCGCCTTCAGACTGCTAAGGAAATGTGGGATCACATATCCCATGTTTACTCTCATCAACAGAACCCCAAGAAGGTGTTTGAAATTTTCAAGAAGCTTGCGAAACAAGACTTCTCGACATCTGACTCTGTGGAAGACTACTACAACTCGTGCTGTGCTTTGTGGGATGAGTTTCAGGTTTATCATCCTCTGACTGTGAATCTTGAAGAACTACATCGTCAGCGGAATGAGCTCATGCTTGTTCAGTTCCTGGCTGGCCTTCCTACTTCGTTTGCTGGGGTCGTGGATCAGATCCTCTCCAGTGACCCGTTACCTACTCTTCGGGACGACCTCAAGCGGGTCCAGCGTCTTCCTTCTTTGACGCTCTCTACTTCTGATGGAATAGCACTTGCTGTCCGTTCTGCGGATTCCTTTCGTGGTCGCGGCTGAGGTCGTGGTCGTGGTCGTGGTGGCCTCTCTTCTACACCTGGACGTGGTTCTGGCTCGGAGTCAGGGGAGCCCCGCTACTGCACTCACTGCAAGCGTACTAATCACAATGAAGACCGCTGCTGGATAAAATATGGTAAACCTGACTGGGCGAACCAGGTTACCACTGAACAACCTGCATCTACCTCTGCTGCCTCTGACCCTACTGCTGATTGGATTCGCTCCGAGTTTGAGAAACTACTTCAAGCCCGCCTTGCCTCTACTTCTGCGGACTCTCCTGAGAATGGCGCTGCTCTCCTGACGACGACTGGTAAAAGCCCTTGGGTGATCGACTCTGGTGTGACTGCACATATCTCTGGTACTGCTCGTTTATTTTCTACTCTACGCAAGACTTCTCTTATACCGCCTGTGACGGTTGCTAATGGTTCCAAATCTCCTATTTGTGGCATTGGAGATATCACTTCTACTAGTACTCTACCTCTGCAGTCTGTGCTATATGTGCCCAAATTTCCTCTGAATTTACTATCTGTCAGTCAACTGGTAAAAAGTCTTCGTTGTGCTATTACATTTGACCCGGATGGTGTTCTGTTTCAGGATCTGCGTACGAGGATGACGATTGGTTCAGGCCATGAGGGACCAGATGGATTATACTATTTGGACGAGCCGAAGCCAGCTGCTTTCCTGACATCTACAGTTCCTGATATTCAGTGGTTTTACCGTCTGGGCCACCCGTCTGCTGAGAAGTTGAAGGCTTTACTACCGACTGTTGCTAGCACTAGATTTTATTGTGAAACATGTCAATTGGGCAAACAACACCGTTCTACTTTTTCTGCAAAATTTTGTATTGGCTCTAAAGCCCCTTTTGACATTGTGCATGCTGACATTTGGGGACCGTGTTCTGTGCATAGCGTTTTTGGATTCAAATATTTCTTAAGTTTTATTGATGATTTTTCCAGAACCACATGGTTATTTTTACTGACAGATAGATCTACAGTAGTTGAAAAAATTCTGAGTTTTTTGCAGAAATTCGGACTCAATTTGCTAAGCCCATCAAGATTTTTCGCACAGACAATGCCTTGGAATTTGTGCAAATTTCTGTTCAGTCTTTTTGTAAACGTCAGGGCACCATTCACCAGACTTCCTGTGCTCATACCCCACAACAAAACGGTGTCGCTGAGCGTAAGAATCGCCATCTCCTTGAGGTCTCCCGCACACTTCTCTTTCACTACCATGTTCCTCACAAATTCTGGCCTGAGGCAATATCCACTGCTTACTATCTCATAAACTGCATGCCTTCCTCTGTACTTCACAATAAAATCCCTTTTCAAATTCTTTTCCCTGATCTACCACTGTTTGCTGTACCACCCCGTATTTTTGGGAGCACATGCTTTGTGAAGAACCTTAGACTTGGTCTTACTAAATTAGATCCCAAGGCCACCAAGTGTGTTTTTTTGGGCTATTCCCGCACTCAGAAAGGATATCGGTGTTATGATCCTGCTTCACATAAATGGCTTGTATCTGTGGATGTGGTATTCTTTGAACACATGCCATTTTTCTCTTTGGAGGGTTCTGCTCTTACGTCTGATTTGTTGACTGATACACCCTTACCTATGGTGGATGATGAGTATGATATCCCTGCTCATGTATCTACAAGTGAGAAGTCCCCTCTGCAGGTTTATCACAGAAGACCAAAGCCAAAATCTCCCTCTATGGCCTCTCCATCGTCCACGTCCTCTGCACCAGATCAGCCACCTCCATAGGTATTTTCTGACCTTGATGTTCCCATTAGTCTGAGAAAGGGGACACGTGCTTGTACGAAACATCCAATTGGGAATTTTTTTACGTCTGTTCATTTGAATTCTAATTTTGCCAACTTTACTGCTGCTCTGTCTGCTATTTCTGTCCCTAAGACTGCTGCTCAGGCTCTTAAAATCCCACCATGGCGTCATGCAATGGAAGAAGAAATGACGGCTCTTATTGATCGTCATACTTGGACTCTTGTTGATCCTCCTACTGATTGCTCGCCAGTTGGGTGTCGCTGGGTCTTCACAGTGAAATATCAGCATGATGGTACGGTCGAGTGCCTAAAAGCCAGACTGGTTGCTAAAGGATACACTCAGACCTATGGGGTTGACTATTTTGAAACCTTCTCTCCTGTGGCATGACTTAATTCTGTAAGGATTCTGATCTCTGTTGTTGTTAATTCTGATTGGCCGTTATACCAGCTCGATGTGAAAAATGCCTCTCTATGGCGATCTACATGAAGACGTCTACATGTCTCAGCCCCCTGGCTTTATCTGTGAGGGGGAGCCATCTAAAGTCTGTCGTTTAAAAAAAGCTATCTATGGCCTCAAACATAGTCCACATGCGTGGTTTGACAAACTTAGCACTATTCTCCAGGATTATTCTTTTCGCCGCTCTCAGTCGGACCACTCTATTTTTGTTAAACAATCCACAGCTGGCATTATTATTCTTATTGTGTATGTTGATGATATTATACTCTCTAAGAGTGATGCAGCAGGTATTCAGGCAACTAAGCGGTATCTTGAAAAGCACTTTGTTACTAAAGACCTCGGTTCTTTACGCTACTTTCTTGGGATAGAGGTCTCTCGCTCTTCTGCAGGACTATGTCTTTCTCAGCGGAAGTATGTTCTGAACTTGTTATCTGAGACTGGACTCCTAGGTGCTAAGCCTGCTAGCACCCCTCTTGATCCTAACACTGATTGGGATGATCAAGCCTCTCCTGCATATCCTGACACTCATCAGTATAGACGAATGGTCGGGAAGCTTATCCACCTCACAGTCACACGAGCTGACATTACTGTTGCTGTCGGATTGGTTAGTCGCTACCTTGACAAACCCCGACAATGTCATTGGGATGATGTTTGCCATATTCTGCGCTATTTGAAGAACTCTCCTGGAAAAGGGCTTCTCTACAAAAAACATGGGCACTGTAAGATACTGGGCTACTCAGATTCTGATTATGCTGGGAGCAAGGTTGATCGCCGCTCCACTTCTGGATACAGTACTTTTGTTGGGGGCAATTTAGTCACATGGAGGAGCAAAAAACAGGGTGTGGTTGCCCACTCTAGTGCTGAAGTTGAATATCGCGCCATGGCACATACTACCTGCGAGCTCTTATGGATTTGAATACAAGACCTTTTTCCGCATTATCCAGAAGTTTTATTCGGTCGATGAGGTTGTAAGCTTAGTGATTGATGAGGCTTCATCGGCCACTGATAATGGCCACTCTTAATGGTCGCTTGACTTGTCTTTAGCTCATCATTTGCTGATCATTGAGGCTAGAGAATGTTGAGATGTTGGGGATTGCAAGTATTACATGACCATCGGTTGCTAAGGTAGGAAAGTTTGTTGGTTGCTGAGATCTCAAGGTCAATGACCACTTGGCTTGGTGCAATTCGCATCGGTCGCCAAAGTGGCAGAATCTCGACGACCACTTCATTTTAGACTTGGCGGCCGCTAGGATATGTATTCTATGCAAATAGAAAAAATGGGCAAGCTTAGGTAGATGCATTAAAAACCTACCAAAGTAGCCAGATCTATCTTAGTCAAAACATAGTAGAGGTGATAATATGAGGATAAAATAGGCACTCCAATTGTAAAACCCTGACATAGCATTTTGGCTAATCTTGCTTGTTTGGCATAATTAGATTCTTTAAACAAATCTTGTGACATGCTTTAATAACATGTGATGAGCTTGTATTTTAAGTATGGTCCAATTTGGATGTTGTTTGAGCTAGTTATGCTTATATGTGCTTGTTTTGGACCTAATTGCAATTTACCCTTGTTTAGGGTTTTTCTTGCAATTTGTCAAATGCTTGTTCTACCTCACATGTTTTTCCATAATGTTGAAGAGAGTGGTGCTTTGGGCACCTTGTTACACCTTGGTTTGATGAGGTGACATCATGTGTTGAGAATTAGGGTTTACATGAATGCCCTGAGTGGATGGTTGACCTTGAAGTGTGTTTGACCGATGAGCTTATGTTGTGGTGGTTGCTAATGATCTTGTGATCCAAGATTCTTAGCAGTCAATGAGGTTTGATGTTTGTCCCTATTCTTGGCGGTTGATGAACCCATAAACCCTCTTTGGTTGCCAAGAAACCCTAGGGTTTGGTTTTAGAAATCGTTCAGTTTCTAGTCATGTCTAGTCACTAAAAATCTCCAGCGGTCATTTTGTTTTGTGAGCATCCTAGTATCCAAGGATCCTAATCAGTCAATGGCTTTTTTTGGACTAAGTGGGCCGCTGGTTTTTCTTGGTTTTGATGCCCTAGATGCATGCTTGAGTGTGGTGCTTGAATGGACGAGATATGGTTGACACACGACATGTGTTAGCATGACAGTTAACTTTCATTCTCTCTCTCCTACCACATTCTTTATAAACATCTCTATTTGCATGCAAATAAACCCATTGCACCCTCTTTCTCTCTTCTTTCCATAGGAGTTGGTCCCCTTGTGCTTAGTGGTGAAGGAAGAAGCTCAAGGTTGGAGAAGGTGGTCGATCCCTCCTTCATGTTGAGTTTAGGGTTTAAGAAACTCTACTTGTGATCGCTTGGTGAAACCCTTGCTCTTTTATTTTGTCTTGGTAAGTGATCTCCCTCTTCATCTTCATTTTCCCTTACCCTTCCCTCTTCTTCTTTCTCTTCTTGTCTGAATCCATGGTGTTCCATGGAGTGCTTGAGTAGAAGTTGAAGAACTTCTCTTCCTTGCCTCCATATCTAGGGTTTTTCTCTTTTCTTGCTTCCATGGCCTAGGGTCTATTTCCTTCTTGGAGGTGGAGCTAGATTGGCCGAGGAGTGTGTTCAACCTAGGGTTTCTCTTCCTTTTCCTTGGATCTATCTTGCTATTTGGAGTTTTCTACATAAACTCTAAGGTGAGTTATATAACTTTCTCCACTGTTATTGATTACGCTTATCATGCATGCACATAATCTACCCTAAAATCATAGTTACAAATTAAAGGTGGTTTCTTTAATCCAGGGTTTATGTTTTCATGGTGATCTTGATTAGATACCTTCTCTTGGATGAGACCTAATCTTGGTCTACAAAATCTTGCTTGGTGATGGAGGTTTGGTCCTTGCATGTTTATGTATTTGTTGGTTTTTCTCTCTCAAAAATCATGGTTTTTGCTTCCTCTCATGATGGTAGCAATTAGGGTTTTGGAATTGATCTTTTCTTGGGATTTACACCTTAGTGGCTTTCGATTTCATGGTGATGAACAACATGTTATATCTTTGAGGTTGATGAGTTTATGGTTGTCAAGTTTTTTTCTCTCTCTTCTCATGAGTTTGCTAAGATGTGATGTTGAATGGTCTCCAAGTTTTGAGTTTTGGTTTCTAAGGTTGGTCTTTCTATGTAGTCTATGAAGTTTGTTCTTCATGGTTGGTCGCTATGAATATGGTGTGATTTCTCATTGGTTGATGGTATTCTTGATGTTCCTTAGATCGCTAAGATTTTCTCTGTGTGGTCACTGATGTTGTTGGACCTTAGTGGTCATTGAGGGTGGTTAACCCTAGTTCAGCTTTGGGTGGACGTGGTTAATCTCAACAGTTGATGTAGGGGTTAAACTATAGTTTCTTCAGTCTCCAACCTTGCTCAATTTTCAGCGGTTGATGATATGTTTGACCTAATTGGTCACTGAAGGTGATTCACCTCTTTGGTCAAGGAAGAAGGTCTGCCCCAATCTGTTCGGTTGATGAAGATTTATGGACTTTGTGATTGCCTTATGTTGTTGACTTAATGACGATGATGTTTGACCTATTTGTTTCTAAGATTGCTGGAGATAATGAAAATTATGGTTTAGCTTTAATTTCTAATTTGAAACCCTAATTTAGTTACCATGTTGAACTTAACCCTAATTCAAGTACATGATGATGGAATAGTTTCTCTCCAAAGGTTGTAATAATAATTTGCTATTAAACAAACTCATAGCTAATGAATGATTGTTATATCACTAATGTATCATATGTATGATAATGAGCCTTAATGAGACATGGAGATATGATGATATTCTTGTAGGGAACAACGTGAATGGTCTTATAACCTTAGAAGTGGCTTTGTGCCCCCATTTGAGGTGATATCCTCTATGTGATGTGACAAGGTATTGGTATCCCATGATGTTGTGATGTTAATGGTCTCATGTATGGTAGTGAAATGGTACCATGTGATGATGTGACAAGTATATACTTTATACGTTTCATATATCTTGAAGTTGCAATCCACCATTATCTTTTTAGAACTCTTTTAGGGTTTGTACCTAACATGATTGATGTAGTTAAAAGACACTCAAGTGACATTAAATAATCAAGTCAAACCCTAATCATGTAGTTTCCCTATTCCCTAGATCCATTCCAATGTTAGGATTGTTGGATGGTGAAATCAGTATTCCTAAGGGAAACTCGGAGAGCATACTGTTGAACATGAAAAGTGTAAAAGACTATGTGTCCTTAACATCTTGATCCTAAGGTTTCAAGGATGGTTACAGTCATGCCTCAATAGGAGAACAGTTGTGGTCATATCTTAGTATATATGATGTGATTGAGGACAACTGTGGTTGTACCTCATATGTTTGGGTTTGTATACCCTGGTTCACTAGTGTCGTGACCTATATACCTAGGGTGGAGTAGGTTGTTTTGTAGCTCGACCTTATATGTCACTACAATGAACTCGTACTGACTGAGGGTAGATGAGATCTTATGATTCTAACTCTGCTAAAAATCTTTTATGGAACTGATTTCTACTTAGAAGTGGTCAGTTGGAATTGAGTGGTATATCTCAATTCCTCGGGACATTAATAAAATACATAATACAACCATGTAGTATATCTATTTAAGGTTAAACACATTTCACATTGGATGTTAACCCTTGCCTTTTTTATATACTACCTTGTTGTTATATGACTCTCAAATCAAGATAATAACGCCCAAAACTTATTGAAGTTAATCAACATCTAGTAGCACGTGAAATTGACACCCAAAATAAGTTACTTGACAACCCAAAATAAGTTACATGCACCCAAACCATAATGGTATTAATTAACTTTGTTCAACCAATGAATGGGTAAGTAGCACACATTCACTTCCCTCCTTTTTTCTTTTTTCTTTCCTCCTCAAATATATCAACATTATTCTTGTTGGAATATATTTTCTATAAAGAATCTAATGATTTTTATTTTGTCAAAAAATTCATCACATGTTAATATTTATTTTTGTGTTGTTGTGTTAATAAGAAAATAATTGTCCACAATATACAAAACTCATTTTTATTGTGTATCATTTTTCTTTGAAGTATATCAAAATTAATCGTATTAGATTTTATTTTTTATAACAAAGCCTAGGTTTATATTTCGTCAAGAAACTCATCACGAATTAAAAGTTACAAGAAAAATAAAATTTTCTCTCTTATTCCTCTGTCTCACGTATTTTATCTATCCAATCTACACTCATGTCATCTAAAACTTACTCTGTAATGCTATTGACAGCTCACCACCTACCAATATTACTATCTAAAAAGGCAAAACTTCTCAACTCTTCATAAACCACTTTTCTCCCTATGTGTAAGCACGTTTGAGTGGTTTATGTGTATGACCAGCATATAGGAGCCAGGTGAATGGGTTTTGGTTAAAGTAAGTTGTCTAAAATTTATCTAAATTAATCAGATCATCACTATTCAATGTGGATCTCCTGGCCTTGTCTATCTAGCTATCAATCAACAAGTCATGTTGGTTTGGTTGGCAGTGAATGGCAACTGACTTAGTCGTAGGGGTAAAGGGTCAAGAAAAAAAAGGCATAGCCTCGTCGATCAAGAAATAGTTATGTAGCTTGATCGAGAATAAATTTTCCATCAGACAGCAAATATACTAAAAAAATGTGTGCTTGATGCACTATAGGGGGTAATGTGTGTGTTACACGCATCCCCTGGCTGGTTTTGGCAGCGCAGGCCCAGGGTAGGGTGGTGGTGCGATTCCGCTAGAGGTGCAACACACTAGCCGATTTGACCCGACTAGATGCGCCCCATGAGGTCGGAACACACGTGATGAGAATTGTGCTTTCAAATTTTATAAGCCTAACTTAACACCTACTTCTACTAAAACAGCTACACCCGCAAGCGCACGGGGTCGTGTCGTAGTATAGGAAGGTGGCAAGTATAGGGTCGATCCACAGGGAAAAGAGGGGGCACTAGAGCTAGGTTAGTTTAGCTGGGTTCCTACTGCGGAGACTAGGGTTAAGGGTTTAAAGGTTGATTTGATTGTTAACTAAGGATGAACAAGCAATTTAAAGGCAAGAATGAAATCTATGTTAACCCTAGACTGAATTAAGACTAAGCAAGCAAGGGAAGACTAAGCTAGGAATGAAAAGGTAAGTTACACTAGGACAAGCAAGAAAGAAGCAAAAGATCAATTAAAGAACTGAACTAGCAGAAACAAGGCAAGAGCAAGGCAAGAAGCTAACTAAGCAAGAAAAGAACTAACTAAGCTAACCAAGCACAGAACTAGGGTTTTAAGCAGTAAAGAGATGTGTGGGCTGTTTAGGGGTATGAACTTATCACTTAAGTTGGGGTGACATATGAACATTATGATTCCATTTAGATTATCCAAACCAAACAACAAGTTAGAGTCTAATGGATTAACCTAAGCTACTAACTTGCCATGGATATTCTAGGTTGTGTATAGGGGAACTAGTCCCTAACACCCCCTACTACCCTTACGAGGCTCAATTGGGTTAGGGGTTAGGTTCAATCCAATTAGAGTCTAATAAAGTCTAGGTTTCTAGATTAGGCATTCCTAGGGCAATTAGGGGTCGAGGGTAGTAATGGGGAGGTGAGATTAGGGTTTTGGACCCCAATTCCCCCACATTCTAGCCTTGAGAAGGCTCCATGCTAATTGCACTAGAATTATCTAATCTAGCTACTTAGATCTCTCACTTAGGTTTAGGGAGATTGATTAAGATGTAGGAAGATGGGAGGCAACCTAGGGATCCAAGAATTGGACCTAGGGGCAAATCCCAAAATTCACACATATAAGCAATTTGCCTAAATTCCTAGGTGATTTCACACACAAACCAACAAGCAATCCATGGATAATGAGATAGAAATAGAATATAATCATTAACAAATGAAATTAAAAAGTTTACATGTCATTTTCCCCCAACATGGTATCAAAGTAACATAATATCCCCCAAACTGCCCACCCATAGGGGCCTAGCTACTCATAGAAATGGAAAATACAAAAAGAAAGGAGAAAGAGGTAGAAGAAGCCATGGAGCTCGGAGTAGTGGCTGAAATCCTTCTCTCCAGCAGCTGCAGGGTCATCCTCCTCCTTCTTCTTGGATGGCAAGGTGTAGAATGGTGGTGGAATGTGGATGGAAGGCTTAGATATGGGGGGTTATGTGGTGGCATTGGTGAAATGGAGTGGATTTGAGGTGGAGGTGAAGTGGAATGGAGTGGAGGTGACAAGGGAGCGAAAATGGGAGTAGAAGGAAGCCAACCTCTGACCCTCAGCCTCCACTAGGGCTTATATAGGGATCTAGGGGGTCTAGGGTTAAGTTAGGGTCAAAATGGGGAAAGTAGTGAAAACTAGGTGGATTTTGTGAGTAGCACGGTCGTGGTGGGTAGGGTAGACCACGGCCGTGGTGGATGGGCACGGTCGTGGGTTTATTAGAATGTAGAGATCACAGGGAGGTGTGCATTGATGGCCACGGTCGTGGGGGGTAACCACGGTCATGGTGGACACCTATGACCACGGGCATGTTGATCACCACGGTTGTTTTGGCCATTTTCATCAATTTCTGGGAGTTTTACTGATTGTTTGTACTTGGGGCATGTCCACCACGGCCGTGGGGGCTCACCACGGTCGTGGGGGTGTCTCTCCCATGCATTTGAGCCTTGAACTTGATCATCCATGGAGGGTATTGCTTCATAACTTTCTTTGACCACTTGGGGTATGTTGGAAGTGGTTTTGGCCTCATTTTGAGCTCCTCCAAGCCTGAGGAAACCCTAGAATGGACCATCCTATTTCCATGCCATCAAGTAGTGGAAAAAGTACCTATAAAACATGCAAAAAGCCTCCATAAGTGCATTTGATATAAATAAGCATATTGGGGGAAATAACATGTAATCTAATAAGTATAGATGTGGCTGAAATGCAAAAAGACACAAGATTAAGCCCTAAAATAGGGTTGAATCAGGTGGTTTTGGGGTGAGGTGGCATTGGGTAGATAACGGGACAAGTGGACTTATTTGATAGGTCAATGGAGAGAGAATAAGTGGTAAATGAGAGAGAAATGTATATGTGTAAAAAAATTCAATCCTTAGTGTATCTTTTGACGATATAAAAACCTTAGATTTGTTATAAAACATACAATCCAACAAGACTAATATGTGGATATATTTTGAGAAAAATAATATGGTGTATGAAATTTATTTGTGTTACAAATTGGGTATAATACATGCAAAATAGGGTGCATTACAAAAAAAAGGTGCATTGATACAACACTAACTAGGCACAATCACATCCGGACTGGTCTCATTCAAGTTGA
The DNA here is from genome assembly GCA_963693085.1 of Alisma plantago-aquatica. NCBI lineage: Eukaryota > Viridiplantae > Streptophyta > Magnoliopsida > Alismatales > Alismataceae > Alisma > Alisma plantago-aquatica. The sequence continues at coordinate 402,437,827 of OY856409.1, forward strand.
AACTAGGCACATTGAAGTTCAAACTAGGCGCAATGAAGTTTGAATACTAGTTTCTTTGACACAGCACTAACTAGGTGCAATCATGTCCAAACTAGGCACATTAAAGTCCAAACTGGGCACAATCAGGTCTAAACTGGGAATTCCAGTCCAAACAGGATGCAATGAGTCCAAATTGGATATAATCAAGTCTGAATCGGGCGCAATCAAGTCTAAACGGGATGCAATCAAGTTTGAATTGGGTGTTCAAGTCTAGACAAGGTGTAATCAAGTCCAAATTGGGCACAATCAAGTTTGAACTGAGTGTAATCATGTCCGAACTGGGTGCATTCAAGTCCAAACTGATCACATGGGTGCAATCAAGAAGAGGAAAAAGAAGATGATGATGATGATGATGGTGGTGGTGGTGGTGGTGGTGGTGGTGGTGGGGGTGGTGCACTGACAAGTAGGCACATTACAACACTAACTACGTCCAATCATTTCCAAACTGGGTGCATTCAAGTTCAAACTAGACGCGTTCAAGTCTGAATTAGGTTCATGTCTGAATTGGGTACATTCAAGTCCAAATTGGGTGCATTAGATTGATTGTGGGCGTGATACATGTCAAACTGGACGTAATACATGCATTTCCCTCCTCTTCTATTTATCTCCCCTCCTCACTCATTTTATTCCATTTTTACTTCCCTCCTCTCCCCTTTTATGCTCTTTTATTTCCATATATTTTATTATTTTTTTAAAATATGGTAATGTTGGTCTTGTTGGAAAGTAAAGATTCTAATGGTTTTATATAGTGAAAACACTCATTATGAATCAAAAATATAAGCAAAACAAAAAATAAATAAAAAATTAAAATAGCTATTTAAGAAGGAGAGACAATGAGTGGGGAGGGGGGACCACGTCGTTGGTAGGGGCGGTTTTGCCCGCGAGTGAAACGTATGTATACCCTATGCACGCGTGAAGGAAGTATAGTTCAATCTACTATATAAATTCTTTGCTGACTATTAGAAGGGACCACTAACAAAATAATGATTTTTCTTTAATACAATAGACAAAAATCAAAGGTCGACTAAATACGTAAGACATTAAACCAACCAAATTAATATTAATATGAGAATAGTACCCCATGCAGCAAAGTCCACAAACATTCAAGTGAAATGAAATTTTAAAATATTATTAAGAATACTATGAAACAAATTATGCAAGTGTTAAAACTAATTTTAGACCCCAAAAATGGGTAAATTAGATAAAAGTACACAAGTCAATAAAATTGTAACTTGACCAAACAAAGTCAGAATTGAACCAAATTTTAAACATAACTTTATCAACTGATATTAAATCATAATAAAGGTTTAATTTCATAAATAAGCAACCAGTTGAGCCAAATAATTATATTTATGTATTGAGCAAGATTAGGGGCCTAACACATAGTTAAGGAAGAATGTATCACATAGTTATTAGCATTATGCATAATATAAATATGTGTCAAGCCCAATGTGTTAATGAGTGGGACTGGAGAGGGGATATGGTCCTCATTAATTGGATAAATAAAACCATCATATGCCAAAAATGAAGGAAAACACAAATTTCATTATGTCCCATATGGTATAAATATCACAGAGTAATGTATTAATAAGAAGGAGAAAATGTGACTATTACAAAGTTACATGATAATTCATATCCTCACTATATAAAGTGACATGAAAATAATAGAAGGTATACATCTAATAATATATAAGTCCAATTGCAGAGGACAACATGTCCCTTCTAAACTATCCTCATTTCCACAACCTATATGAGATATTCTTGGGTCATTTCTCTCTCATGCTTCGGCACCTATGTAGTTTATTGAACAACACTGAACAAAAAAGTGATAAAAGATGTGTGTTACAACACAAACAAGTATGTTATAAATTAATATTTGGGTATTATAATGGTATTTAAGAACAAAATGGGTATTTCTAAACAAAGAGAGGCTACCAACATATAGGTAAGTTCAAAAAGAGTTTATCAAACACATGAGGAGTAACACTTTAAAAGATATTTTAGATCAACAATGTTGCCATAATAATCATTACTCGTCATAAAATAATAATGATTTTGCATGTGTAAAAAATATAGACTGAAGATACCTAAAATAGGGCCATAACACCAAAGGATCATATCCTAATAAATATGTGTGGAAACACACATCATGGGTGGAATATGTGTGCCTCTATAAATGGTTATACATAAGTATAGTTATCTAGATATTTTGTCAAAATATGTAGCATGCATAATAGTGGCAAGATTAGCATTTCAATTATTAATTGCATCAAATTCTTTAAAGGCGCAGTAGGAGTGATCATAAGACCCTTATCAATGTAGTGGCTCAATATTCATTGTACTTCAAATAATATCAATTTAGGAAAATCGAACTTCAATTTCAATATGAAAAGGACCAACATTCAACAGGGTGCCTCATTCTAAGGTAATTAGGAATTATATTCATTTAAATACCCAAAGAAATAGGGTATTTCACATAAATTAGATCCATCTATAAGAAGTCCTAGGTCAAACTCCTAGGTCAGGGTCATTGTGACGCACCATCACGTTAAACGAGATTACTCAAAATACACACAAATAATTGATAATTAACCACATAACCAGAAAAGAGGGTAAATTAAAATTGATTTCAACATTTCCATCATATTTAGAGAATTTTACCTAAAGGTCTAACAATTTGCATATCAACACATACCATATCAGGTATTTCATGTATGTCCAGTGGTTGAGGCCACAACCTGTATACAAAAGATATTGTTCCACATATACATGCCCTATACAAACATTAGCATACTACCAAAAACTCGAGTGGACGTCCATATCTTCTATAAAACACCCCTGCCCGGACTTGAGAGTATAGGGACAACTCTAGGATACTACTAACTACTAGCCAACATTTTACTTCTGTTGCTCTCCAAGTTGTTATTCCTTATCACCATGATCCTGACGACCTCGTTGACGATCACCTAAAAAGAGGTGATGACCCATGAGGTGAGACCCATGACTTAGTGAGAGCTATAACTCTCAACAACGATTATTGGTTACATTAGGTTATATTATTAAACAAGTTAAGCGGATTAAACAAATTAACCAAGATAACAAGCATGATTAACAAGTATATAAAGGAACAAATAAGACTGTTATTTACCAAATTGTTGATTTCTCTAATTTCATTATATAACAACTAAGCAGTATAAGAAACAATGCAAGGGTTAAAAAACAATGTGAATCATGTTAAACCCTAAGAAAATGAGATACATGGTTGGATTACGTATTTTATTAAGCCCTAGGGAGGTTGAGGTATACTACTTAGACTCTAAATGACCACTAACTAAGTCGAGATCAGTTTCATATAAGATCTAGGAGAGTCAGAGTCATAAGATCTCATCTTCCCTCGATCAGTTCGAGTCACCCACAGTGACATATATAGTCAAGTTGCAAAACAACCTAGTCCTCCCTAGGTATATATGTCATGACACTAGTAACCAAGGTATACAAACCCTATCAGCCGAGGTACAACTATAGTTATCCTCAAAAACATCACGTAAACTGAATCATAATCATATGAGATACAACCTCAACCTTTCTCCTATCGAGGTTTGACCGCAGCCATCCTCAAAACCATGCATATACTCAATAGTGTACAACTCTGAGCTTCCACTATAGGAATACTCATTTCACCATCCAACAAGTCCTGACATTAGAATTAGTCTATGGCATAAGCTACTACATGATTAGGGTTTCACTTGATTAATTAAGTCCAATTAGGTGAATTAAAGTTGCATCAATCAAGTTACAAGAAAATCTTAAAAGAGTTCTATAAAAACATGGGTATGGTACAACTGCGGAAGATACAAAACATATGAAATATACTTCTTGTCACCTCATCACAAGATACCAATCCTTGTCACATCATGAAGAGGATCATACCTTCATTAGGGCTCATCCATGCCTAAAGGTCATTAAGTCCATCACATCATTCCCTATAGTAACATCATTATCTTTCCATGATTTACCAAAGGCTCATAAAACCATCGCCATACATGTGACATATAAGTTTAACATAATATTACATTTAAGAGATCATGATGTTCATATGGCATTATATTAGGGTTACAATAACATTGAGAGAGTATTTTTCATCATACTGATCATATAAGAAACTAGTATGATTAACCATCATCACCTATTTGTATTAAGGTTAGGTTCAACAAGGTAAGGTGGATTGAAGTTATATAACAACACTCAAGAATAAACCCTAGCTCTTAGCATTTCCATCAGTTCACGAGTGTACAAGTTCAAACATAACAATCTGATTCCATATAGCCAAAAGCTTGACTCATAGTCACAAGATCAGAAATCTCGTCGATCATAGATCAGGAAACCATAGCGACCATAGAGTTAGAAATTCTCATCAGCCACATAGGTTAAGTACCTTGGAGACCACATAGATTAGGAAATCTTGGTGACCACTAGGGTTAGAAACTTGGTGACCACTAGGGTTAGAAACCTTGGTGACCACTAGGGTTAGGATCCTTGTCAACCACTAGGGGTAGAATCCTTGGTGACCACCAGAGTTAAGATCCTTGGAGACCACTAGGGTTAGGATCCTTGGTGACTGCTAGGGTTAGGATCCTCATCAACCACTAGGGTTAGGATCCTTGGCGACCACTAGGGTTAGGATCATTGATGAGCACAAGGTTTAGAATTCTTTGCGACCACTAGGGTTCAAATGTCATCAATCATGTGAAATTCCAACCTTGGTGACCAACATGGAATCACAACCTTGGCGACCAACATAGTTCAATATCTTGAAGATCAACATAGTTCAAAACCTTGGCGACCAACATGGATTCAAAACCTTTAGTGACCATCAGAGTTAAAAATCTTGGCGATGAATCATGGATACAAATCTTGGCAACCAACACAGGTCACATGCACATGTCCAAGTATAGGGTTTATATCTTCAAGGAAGAAGAATGCACCATATTTAGAGGTTCATTAAGAAGAATTATCTACTTAATATCTAACATTTAAGCTCAACCCTAGGCAAATGTAACATTTTTCTACTTGGAACAACATTGCAGGAAAAAATTATGTATATGCAACATAAGAGCAAGCAATAAACGTGGAGGAAGTTATATAACTCACCTGTACGATGAAGATGAAGCTCTAAACAGTAAGGTAGCTCGAGGAAAGATGGTAGAAACTCTAGCTTGAGCACTCCACTTGTCCAAGCTATCTCCTTCTCCAAAATGGAAGCAAACTTTAGGTTGAAGAGACAAGAAAGAAGGTTTCTTCAACCTTTAGCACAAAGCTCCACCATGGATATGGCCAAGAAAAAGAGAGAGGAAGGTAGGACAAAAAGGAAACTAAGGAAAAGATGGAGATCTCACTTACCAAGACCAACAAGAAAAATAAGGAATCACCAATGACCTCAATAAGGGTGGATCCAAACCCTAGGTGAGCATGCAAGAAAGATTGGCCAACCTTCTCCTATCTTGGCTCCTCCTCTCCACCAAGAAAGAGGGATGAGCTCCAAGAAGCAAGGAAGAAGAGAGAGAGGGATAGGTGTGTAAAGAACTTGTTTGCGTGTAAGGAGGGAGGTATATAATAGGCTTAGAATGAGAGAGAAAGGAAGTGAGATGTGTATAGCCATGCATGCCATGTGTCCAAGGTCAAAACATCTCATCCATACAACCAGGTTGACTATTTTTTTCATAACCCAAACGATCACAACAAGAAAACTTGGCGACAAAGATGATCATAGAACCAATCGACCACCAACCCTAGGAATGTTGGTGACCAAGATGAGTCATAAGTCTTATCGACCTCCAACCCTAGGTGGCTCAAGAAAAATTGGTGACTGCCAACACTAGAGACCACAAGAAAAATTCACGACACCAACACAAGAGGTCACATGAAAACTTGGCGAAAGCCAACACTTGGTGTCTCAACACTCAAGGTCAACCATTGAGTTAGGGCATCCACTAGAACAAACCCTAATATCAACACAAGGCTGGATGCTGCCACTCAAACCAAGAAGTAACAAGGTTCCCCAAAGCACCGCTATATAAAACATAATATGAAAACATGTGAGGCACAACAAGCATGTGACAAATTGTAAGAAAAACCATATATATGGGTAAATTGTAAAAAATCCCAAAACCAATAACATATTTTCATAACTTGCTCAAATAGTGTCCAAACTAGACCAAACTTGATACTTAAGATTGTCACATGATATCAAAGAACATCATAGGGTTTAATTAAGGTTTAAGCATCCAATTATGATAAGCAAGCATGTTCAACTAAAAATCAAGGTCAGGGTCTTACAACCATAAACCCCTAACAAGGATTTCACCCCCAAAATCCTACGCGAACAAAGACATGTACTTCTTACGCATCCCATCCTCTAACTCCCACGTGGCTTCCTCCCTACCACTATGATACCAAAAAACCTTAACTAAGGATATATCCTTCTTCTTCAATTTCTTCACTCTCCAATCCAACATCAACATAGGAACCATAACATACAACACGTCCTTCTCCAACTCAACCTCTATTGGCTACAGCCTCTATTATGTATCAGGGTGACACTTCCTCAACATGGATACATGGAAGACATTATGCAACATGTGCAAATCTGGCGGTAACTTCAACTTGTATGCCACCTTTGCAAAGTGTGCCAATACAGGGTATGGTCCCATAAACCTAGGAGCCAACTTACCCTTCTTACCAAACCTAAGCACACCCTTCTAAGGGGAAACCTTAAGGTACACATGGTCTCCAACTTGGAACTCCAACAGTCTGTGGCGGTTATCAACATACAACTTATGTCTATCCTAGGCTGCCTTCAACTATTGTTGTATCACCTTGATCTTCTATGTAGTCTGCTCCACAAGCTCAAGACCCAAAATCTGATACTAACCAGTCTCATACCAACAAAGAGGTGATTGGCAATGTCTCTCGTACAATGCTTCATATGGTGCCATGTCTATACTTCTCTAATAATGGTTGTTGTAATAAAACTCGATCAAACTCAAATGAACATCCCAACTTCCATGTAACTACAAAACACATGCCCTTAAAAGATTTTCCAATGTCTGGATGTTCCTCTCAGACTGACCATATGTCTGTTGGTGAAAGGTTGTGCTAACACTCAGCTATGTCACCACAGTTGTATGCAGTTGTTTCCTAACCCTATTTGTAAACTATGGGCCTCTGTCAATTACTATGGTAACTAGAATACCATGCAAACAAACTATCTCATCAACATTAATTTGTGCTAACTTCTTTGTTGTATATGTCATCTTGACTGGAAGAAAGTGAGTTGACTTCGTCAATCTATCAACTATCGCCTAGATGGAATCATGACCTTTAGATGTACTAGGAAGACCAACCACAAAGTTCATGGTAATATGATCTCATTTCCACTATGGTATCAGCAAAGGTTGTATCATCTCTACAGACTTCAGATGTTCTTACTTGACCTGCTGACAAACTGGACACTTAGCAATGAACTCTACCACATCATGCTTTAGACCTGGCCATCAGTACAGATCCTTCATATTATGGTACATCTTAGTACTTCCAGGGTGCATTGCATACATTGAGGAATGATCTTCCTCAAGAACCATCTTCCTTAGGCCCTCATCATCTGGAACCATTGTCCTATTGTGAAAGAAAATTATCCCATCCTATGACTCTTGAAATCCATCATACTTCCTGCTATCAAACTCTAACCTGATATTCTGTATTGCGGCATCAGTTTTCTAAGAATATCAGATCTATTGTGCAAAGGTAGGCTTCACCCACAATTGTGCTAATAGACCTACCAATAGAGATACTCTCAACTATACATTCATCTTGCAAAGTGATATCAACATATCCCGCTTATGACACACCACAGAGTGTAATTGTGCCTTGTTAGTAGATGATGAAGAAGATGATTTCCTGCTCAACGCATTAGCTACTACATTCGCCCTCCCTATATAGTAATATATCGTGCAATCACAGTCTTTGATTAGCTCCATCCATCTTCTCTATCTCATGTTCAGCTCCTACTTCGAGAAGATAAACTGAAGGTTCTTGTAGTCGGGGAAGATATGACACTTATCTCCATATAGATCGTGTCTCCAAATCTTCAAGAAATGAACCATGGTTTCTAGCTCTAGATCATGTGTTAGGTAGTTCTCCTTGTGTTTCTTAAGTTGTCATGAAGCAAAAGAAATCACATTCTTGTCTTGCACCAGCACGCATCCCAAGCCATTCTTTGAAGCATCGCAAAAGACGATGTAGCCTTTCCCTTGCTCTGGCAGCAGTAACACCAGAGCAGTGGTTAACTTCTCCTTCAAGAACTACAAATAACATTGACACTTGTCATCCCAGACAAAAGGAACACCTTTCCTAGTCATCTTGGTTAGGGGAAATGCCACAACACTGAAATTCCTTAGAATCTCATGTAGTAACCAGCCAAACCTTGGAAACTCCAAACTCCAGTCGGTGTCTTAGGTTGTTCCCATTCCAACACAGACTCTACCTTCTTCGGATCTATGTAAACATCCTTATTAGATATGATGTGACAAAGAAAAGACACCTCGATCAATCAAAGTCACACTTATTGAACTTGGCATACAACTAGTGTTGCCTTAACAATGTCAGAGATCCTGGCATAGATGATGTTCATGTTACTGACTGTATCTTCAGTATATCCAGATATAGTCGATGAACACCACCACAAACTAATCCAAATACAATCTAAACACCCTATTCATCATGTCCATGAAAACTGTCGACGCATTGGTTAGTCTGAATCGCATAACCAGGAACTCATAATGACCATAGCTAATCTGAAAGGCAGTCTTAGGTATGTCATCCACCTTGCTCCTCAATTGATCATATCCTAACCTCAGATCTATCTTAGAAAACATGATAGCACCTCTCAACTAGTCAAACAGATCATCTATCCTTGGCATTGGGTACTTTCTCTTCACTATAACCATGTTCATCTGTCAGTAATCTATGCAAAGCCTCATGGAACCAATTTTCTTCTTCATAAACAACATGGGAGCACCCTAAGGGGAAGTGTTTGGTCTGATGAAACCCTTCTCTAACAGATCCTACAACTATTTCTTCAACTCCCGCATCTCTGTTGGTGCTATCATGTAGGGTGACTCCACTATGGGTTGTGTTCCAGGAACAAGATTGATCTCAAAATCAATATCTCTGGGAGGGGGAACACTAGGAAACTCCTCTAAGAAGACATCCTTGAACTCTCACACTACTGGTACCTCATGGATACTAGTGTTGACTCAAGGTCAATTAGGTCAATGTTGACTCACGTCTAAATTGACTAAACCCGTGTTTTGATGATGACTAACCATTCCACATATTGATGTCTAATGTCTCTACTTGAGTGATTTTAGATTAGGTATAGACACACTCCAAATGCCCTAACTTGCGCATCTCAAATTGGAGAAAAGACAAGTCAAAGTCATACAAGTACACATTTTTGTAATATGATGTATATCCATTAGAATCATATTGTAAACCACTTGTACTGATTGTATGACTTGTAATTAAGCTTAGAAAAAATCAGGAGCACTTAGATCGAATGTTAGATCACTTTAGATGCAACTTTGAAAATTGATTATAGGCACTTTGTCGGTCGAGTTTCCCAGCTTGAAAACTCGACCAATCATCCTTGATCAATTTTCTACAGATTGCATCGGTCGAGTTGTGTTTACACAAAACTCGGCCAATCAAGTAACTAACCATTTCTATTCCTAATGGTCGGTCGAGTTTTGTCAGGACAAACTCGACCGATCATTTGAGTATCGGCCTTGTCATTTACTTGATCGGTCGAGTTACCCTTATCGAAACTCGACTGATTGCACTGTACGGAAAAGTGCAGAAAAGTGTTTCTAGCCATTGTATAGTTACAAAAAGTGAAAATAGATTCGTTGCAAGCCACAAAACGGCTAGTTTTCGTTCTCAAGTGTTCCCAAAGGCTAAGAGGCATCCCCAGCTATAAATAAGACCCCTTGGGCTTCATTCCAAGGTTGAGCATTCATTGCAAAATTCTATGTGAGGTTCCTATTCTATAGTTGAGTGCTTCCTATAGTCTCCACTCTCTCTCTAAGCTTAATCATTTGCTACATCCATTAGAGTGAGTAGGAAATATGTAAGAGAGCTAGTCCTACATGTATATCTTGTGAGGCTCTCACTTCCACCACCTCCCTTTCTATCTTTTCAATCATGAAGATGAAGGTTCTCTCTCTTGGCTAAGAGAGGTGAAGAAGAACAAGGGAAGGCATCCCTTGGTGAAGATCAAGGCTGAAGACTTGGAGCTAGAGTGGGTAAGCCCTTGGAGAAGGCAGAAGACTCAAGCTCAAGTGGGTAAGACCTTGGTGGAAGCTTCTCCGAGTGAAGGTGAAGTCAAAAGTTGAAGATCCAAGAAGAGTGCATGATCCCTGCAAGGCTGAAGACTTGTGCAAGAGTGGGTAAGTCCTTGGAGAAGTCCAAAGACTCTTGCAAAGTGGGTAAGTCCTTGGTAAGGTTGAATACTTTTTGTATTGGATAGGTAAGTCTTTTGTTTGGTCATGCATTGTATGTCTTATGAATGAATATAAGAGTGCAATAGTATGGAAGTCCTAGAGGTTGACCTCTCTAGGCAAGTGGACTGACACACTTCTAGTTTGAAGTGTGGAACCACTCTAAATAGATTGTCTAATTGGTGCATGTTCAATCTCTCTCTCCCTTTCTATGTATGTGTTAGTTGCACTCAAATTACCTATTTAGCAACCTTATCTTGTCATATATCTTGAAGGTTTAATGAGTTTTGTTTAAGTGCTTTCAGCTCTATTCACCCCCCCTCTAGAGCATCTAATCACCCATCTAGGATCCAACAACTAGGACCTCCCTTATTAGTACCACAACACATGCCAAGAAGGCCTCACACCCTTGTATCATCGATCTCTCTTTTTCATAGCCGACACCAACATGTAGGAAGAATCTTCCTATCTCTTTGGAAAACCCATGAAACATCTTCATCACATATTGTCGCCACCTTGGAACTGAGTTGGCATCTACTTAGCATTGGTTTCACACTTCTTAAGAGCAGACCTCTCAATTCTCCTCACATACTTTATAAAGGTAGAGAATCACTCTCTATTCTCCCAATCATACATTGTCATAGACAACTCTATGCTCAGACCCTTCTCAAACCTCTGAATCATCTCCTTCTCTATTGTTGCCATATGAGGAAAGAACCTCAAAAGCTCCATAAACTTTGCCTCGTACTCATTGATGGACATTGAAATTTGATCTAACTTCTCAAATTGAACCATTTTCTCATCCAAATATGTCTCTAGAAAGTAATAGCTCACAAACTCTCACTGAAACTCTTCCCAGTCTACAGCAACTCATAGTATTTTCTTCTCTTCTATGGTCCACCAGTGGTTGGCACTGTCCTTCAATAGGTAAACAATATGATTCACCTTGTCCACATCTGGGATGGTCAAGAAGTTAAACGCCTCCTCAAGCTCTGTTAGCCACATGTCAACATCAGTCGGGTATGTTGTACCAACATACTTGATAGCCCCAACATGCTACAACTTCTCAAACATCTTCTCAGAACCCTGAGGTTTTACATTAGGGACGGTGTCCTAGCTTGAGGTATGGGTACCATCTCCTCTAAGTGCATAATCATTGCCTTGAGTTGTCCAAACATTGATTGAAAGGAAGGATTCACCATGGTTGTAGGGTCAAATTGAGGCACCATGGGTCATTTCGGTCCCATCACAGGCATTCTTCCATTGTGTGTCTGCCTCCTACCACCACCTCATGGCGTGACGTAGCTACTCTCTGCATGTTCTTCACATTCACCGGTCATATTGGCATAAGCATACACTATGATCAGATATGTTTGATTATGTAAGAATAGACACAAATCTAAGTCTTATGTCCCTAAAGACTCAGCAAACCTAAAGCTCTAATACCAACCAAACTATGATTCCCCATCACATTAAACAAGATTACTCACAACAAAACACATGAATAACTTCTAATTAACCACATAACCAGAAAAGAGGGAAAACTAAAACCGATTTCAACATTACCATCATGTTCACAAATATTTACATAAAGGTCCAACAATTTGCATGTCAACATGTCAACACATACCATGTCATGTATTTACATGTATGTCCAGTGGATGAGGCCACAACATGTATACAAAATATCTTGTTCCAAATATACACGTCATATAGAAACATCAGCATACTGCCAAAAACTCAAGTCAATTTACATATCATCTACAAAACATTACCTTCTCAGACCTGAGAGTATAGGAACAACTCTAGGATACTACTAACTACTGGCCAACCTTTTGCTCGTATTGCTCTCCAAGATGCTCTTCATTACCACCATGATCCTGAAGACATCACTGACGAACACCTAAAAAGATGTGGTGATGCACGAGGTGAGACCCATGTCCCAATGAGAGATATAACTCTCACAACAATTATTGGTTACAATAGGTTATTTTATTAAACAAGTTAAGCAGATTAAATAGATTAACCAAGATAACATGTATGATTAACAAGTATATAAAGGAACATATAAAACTATTATTTACTAAATGGTTAATTTCTCTTACCGCATTTTATAACAACTAAGCAGTATAAGAAATAAGGAAAGGGTTAAATAACAATGTGAGTCATGTTTATCCCTAAGTAGATAAGTTATATGGCTGGATTATGTATTTTATTAAGCCATTTGGAGTTTGAGTTATACCACTCAGACTCCAACTAATCACTGCTAAGTCGAAATCAGTTTTGTACAAGATCTAGGGGAGTCGGAGTCCTAAGATCTCATCCACCCCCAGTCAGTTCGAGTCAGCCACATCGACATATATAGTCAAGCTACAAAATAGTCTAGTTCACCCTTGGTATATAGGTCATGACACTAGAAACTAGGTCATACAAGTCCTATCATCCGAGGTACAATTGTAGGTGTCCTAAGAAAGTCACATATACTGAATCATAATCATCTGAGATATAGCTTTGATCACTCTCCTGTCGAGGTATGATTGTTGCCATCCTCAAAACCATACATATACTCAATAGGATATGACTCTAAGCTTCCATTAGAGGAATACTTGTTTCACCATCCAGCAAGTCCTGACACTAGAATGGGTCTACGTCATAGGGCACTACATGATTAGGGTTTCACTTGATTAATTAAGTCCAATTAGGTGAGCTAAGGCTGCATCAATCAAGTTACAAGCAAACCTTATAAGAGTTCTACAAAAACATGGGTATGTTACAACTCTTGAAGATACAAAACATATGAAATATATTTCTTTTCATGTCATCATTGATTACCAACCCTTCTCACATCATGAAGAGGATCATACCTCCATAAGGGCTCAACCATGCACAATGATCATTAAGACCATCACATCATTCCCTGCAATAACGTCATTATCTTTCCATGCCTTACCAAAGGCTCATGCAACCATCACCATACATGTGACATATGAATTTAACATAACATTGCATTTAAGAGCTTATGTTGTTCATATGCCAACATATTAGGGTTAAAATAACATTGAGAGAGTATTTGTCATCAAACCAATCATATAAGTAATTTAGTATGATTAACCATCATCACATATTTGTAGTAAGGTTAAGCTCAACAAGGTAGGGTGGATTGAAGTTACAAAACAACACTCAAGGATAAACCCTAGCTCTTAGCATTTCCATCATTTCATGAGTGCAAAAGTTCAAACATAACCATCTGATTCCATACAACAAAAACCCTTGACTCATACTTATAGGATCAGAAATCCCATCAATCATAGATCAAGAAACCAAAAAAGCCGTAGAGTCAGAAATTCTCATCGACCATACAGGTTAAGAACCTTGGTGACCACATAGGTTAGGAAATCTTGGCAACTAATAGGGTTAGAAACTTGGTGACCGCTAGGGCTAGAATCCTTGTCAACCACTAGGGTTAGCATCCTTTGTGACCATTGGAGTTAGAATCATTGGCGACCACTAGGGTTCGGATCCTTGGAAACCACTAGGGTTAGGATCCTTGGTGACTACTAGGGCTAGAATTCTTGGAAACAACTAGGGTTCAAATATCATCGACCACATGAAATTTGAACCTTGGTGACCAACATGGAATCACAACCTTGGCGACCAACATAGATCAAAATATTGGTGACCAACAGAGTTCAAAACCATGGCTATCAACATGGATTAAAAACCTTGGTGGCCAACATGGATTCAAATCAAAACCTTGGCAACCAACACGGATTCAGGACCTTGGCGACCAATAGAGTTCAAAATCTTGGCGATCAATCATGGAGATACAAATCTTGGGGATGAACATAGGTCACACACACATGTGCAAGGTCTAGGGTTACTATCTTCAAGTAAGAGCATGTACAATATTTAGAGGTTCATTAAGAAGAATTATATATTCAAGATCTACCATCTAATATCAACCCTAGGTAAAGGTAACATATTTCTACTTGGAACAAAGTTTTAGGGCAAGATCATGTACATGCAAGATAAGAGTAAGCAATAAACATGGAGAAAGTTATATAATACGCATGTAGGATGAAGATGAAGCTCCAAACAGAAAGGTAGCTTGAGGAAAGAAGGTAGAAACTCTAGATTGAGCACTCCACTCATACAAACTAACTCCTTCTCCAAAAAGGAAGCAAACCCTAGGTTGTAGAGGCAAGAAAGAAGGTATCTTCAACCTCTAGCACAAAGCTCCACCATGGATTCGACCAAGAAGAAGAGAAATCCAGGTAGGACAACAAGGGAAATGAAGGGAAAATAGGAGATCTCACTTACCAAGACCAAGAAGCAAATAAAGGAAGAACCAATGACCTCAACAAGAGTGCATCCAAACCCTAGGTGCACATGCAAGCAATATCAGCCAAGCTTCTCCTATCTTGGCTCCTTCTTCTCCACCAAGCAAGGGGGATGAGCTCCAAGCAGAAAGGAATAAGAGAGAGAGGGATAGGTGTGTAAAGAAATTGTTTTTCATGCAAGGATGGAGGTATATGTATGTCTTAGGGTGAGAGATAAAGGGAGGGAGAGGTGTCTAGCCATGCATGCCATGTGTCCAAGGTCAAAACATCTCATCCATGCAACCAAGTTGATTATGTTGTTCATAACCCAAAGATCACAACAAGAAAAATCAGTGATCAAGATGATTAGAAAACCAATCTACCACCAACCCTAGGAATGTTTGCAACCAAGATGAGTTAGAAGTCCCATCGTCTGCCAACCCTAGGAATGTTAGCAACTAAGATGAGTCAGAAGTCTCATCATAAGCCAACCCTAGGTGGCTCGAGAAAACTTGGAGACTGCCGATACTAGATACCATAAGGAAACTTGTAAATTTCCAACACTAGAGGTCACATTAAAATTTGGTGATCGCCAACACTAGGTGGCTCAACACTCAAGGCCAGCCATTGAGTTAGGGCATCCATGAGAGCAAACCTTAATCTCATCACAATGTTGGATGCCACCACGGAAACCAAGGAGTAACAAGGTACCCCAAAGTACCACTATATCAAACATGATATGAAAACAAGTGAGGCACAACAAGAATGTGACAAGTTACAAGAAATACCCTAGATATGGGTAAGTTGTATAAAAGTCCAAAACAAGCACATATTTGTATAACTTGCTCAAACAACACCCAAACTGGACCAAACTTGAAACTTTCTCTTGTCGCATGATATCAAAGCACATATTAGGGTTTAATTAAGGTTTTAAGCATCTAATTATGATAATCAAACATGTTAAACCAAAAATCAAGGTTAAGGGATATTATAGTCATGGTCTAAAACACCTATAATAATTTATATGGGATTGGGGTTAAATTCTTATAAATGTATTAATGTTAGAAATCAAATTCTAATGTACATAAGATTAGGTCTGGTAAATCATCCTAATCCATAGATCCCATTTTCCTAATTATAAAAATGCATTCTTTTATTTTTATGACCTTGTGATGAAGTGTAGTGGATTTTACATAATCCAGTCAATTAGAAAACATTAAGAAAAAAAGAATACATTTGTATATATGTAATCTTGTCAAAAAGCAGGGGCCCAGTTGAGATGATCTATTTAAATGTAGTTGTATTTTAGTAGAGGTTTTCTCATGCAAAAACTTGACTATAACATGTAAAGGTTGATGAAGGTACAAAATCCCTTGCACGACAACACCAAGGTAAACTACTGGGAGGGCATCTAAGAAAACTTACCATTGGGCTTTCTCTTCCTTCTTTCCATAGAATATAGAGCTATAGGAGCTCTATATCGAGGATAAAATACTCACAAGGGGGAATCGATGGTGCTTATCTTCCTGCCAATGACTTCCACACATGATAAGGTAGAAGGTCAAGATGACTAGGGACTGCATAGAAAGATTCTGGCATGGCCGCCAAAGGGGAAGAAGGAGAACTCCACAAAATTTAAAAATTAAAAGAATCATTCCACCCAGGCACTCCCAAATCATGTGGAAATCTCACAGAGGCACAAACATTACTAAATCATCAATTAATTCATGATGAACACTCAACAAGAGTAATTAACATATGAGAGGATAGATTCAGGGGCATAGAAAAATGAAAAATGCACCTACCATGATTCTAGTTGAATTGTTTGGATTTAAAGACTCTTAAGATTGTATGGGGTGACTCGAGGTCTCTGTGAAGGCCGAGATGACCTGGTTCACTTATGATAACATCGATGAGCATTAGTTCATGATGGAGTCCTAAACCATGATTAGGGGTCAAAGGGAGAAGTATTGATGGCTTGGTTGAACTTATGTGTGGTCAAGTATAGATTCAGGAATTAGACCTATAGTAATGAAGGAATGAAGGGGTAGGGAAGTCCCACCAAGGTGAAAAAAAATGGGAAGGAATGAAAATCTTGCTGGGTGGTGATCTGGTGTTAAGAAACCTTAGGTTATTTGGGTGGGAGCATTTTTATTTATCATGAGGAGTGTGATAGAAATGGAATTAAGGACTATTAATTAAAGGAGGGGCATAATAGATAGCATGAGTGTTTTGAGCAAGGTATTGTTGAATACTTGTCTAACACAGATGATCAGAGTGTAACATGTGATAGGGAAAAATGAAACAAGGTATTGTTGAATACTTGTAATTAAATTGCATTGAGATGTTCCAACTTTGGTCATTTTGTGTGTGTGTGTATATATATAGAGAGAGATATATCAATTCAATTAGGGATGAAAGCATGGTACAATTAACTTGAACTTTTGCATGGAAACTAGTTAAGGTGTGAGGAACATGATTCTCAAATAAATTTTTCCTTTTGAGGTCCCTAAGTGTATAGCTTAACTACTTGTATTTTGAGTGTTTATTTAGTGTGTTCATTACTTTTTCAATCATTTACATAATTTCAATTCATATTTTCTCTAACATGCTCAACCACTATTCTTAGGAAGTTAAATAGACTCAACACAGGGATAAAATCATCAAATAGTATATAGTGTGACTAACCCCATTATCGAAGTCAATTAATCCATCTACCTTAAAACCAAATAAAGGAAATAATCCTTATTGCATGTTGCTATTTGAGGTTTGTTGATCCTTATGTGTTTGAAATTAGAGAAAGCAATACCTAATATCATTTTAGATAAAATTTCATCTGAAAAGGGAAGAGGTAAGTCTGGGGTCAAGATTTGAGTATGTTACAATACCCCACTCCTTAAAGAGGATTTTGTTACTGAAATATATCCATCAAAAGTATGGTATACTATGTTATACATCCTAACTAATGTGTAGATTTCCAGTTCACTTTGGGTACTGGCTCATAATATAATATATGTTATTACATTTATGTCCATTCCCAAGGTAGAATTATACTTTTTGCTAAGTCTTCTCTTATATATTTTCAACTATAATTGTATGCACATGGTTACTAGTATTAAAGCTTATTATTTTCCATCACATAGGCATGTAATATAAATCTTCTAAAAATATGTTCCCATTAAGGGGTCATTCAATTTCAACCACTAAGTTGGAGGACTAAGCTAGTGTAGGGACGACAACATCAACATTTTTCATATTTATTTATATTATCAATGTGACTGTTATTATTTTATTTTAATAATATTATTTTTATTTTGTACATGTATTATTAGGGTATATCATGCTTATTTGTCTTCTTTTCTTTTTAGTATTAGGTTTACATCTTAGGTTTAATATATTTATGAGTTTTACTCAAGAGGATTAATTGTATAATTTCTCATGTCCATGCCATTACATATAGATTATTAGCTAGATTAAGTTTAAGACATAAGATTATGATCTTGTTTACGAACATGTTTATTAGTTACATTTGAGCATTATGGTGTATTGTATGCATCCTATGGGTTTAGTCATCCATGATTTGAGAATACTCATTACAATAAACAAGTTATGTCTTATTCATTTTCGCTTCAGTTTCCTGTAGCCATTTAGAAAAGGTGCACATTCATTAAGTTTAATTTTCATAGTGTGTTCAATGTATTTTCTAGCACACTTATCCATACCAAAAGTTTTAACTCAATTGTAATATATGGACATTAAATTCAAGGTTTTAAGAATTTATCATTCTTCATTTTTTTTACTCAGTAAATTATCCAACTTAGTTCAAAACTTTAGAAAAGTAGATTTATATTTCAAAATTCCTTTTTATTATAAAAATAGTATTCATGGTACTTGAATCAGTAAGACTTACACATCTACCATAGTTAGGTGGTATCTACAATTTCTTGACATATACTTATTTCCACATTAAGCTCAGTAGCCCTTAAGTTAGACTTATAATGAATGAAGGTCTCTTCCATTTAAAAATGGTTAATCAAAAACTTAAGTAATCATCTAGAGTGAAAAGCATGGTAGGTCAAAGTAGTTCATACATGTCCAAGTTCTTCTTCTTACTCTCTGTTCATACTTAGGACTTCAATCTTAGGGTTGACATGTCCAGTCATGGGGTTCTTCACTCAAGTGCTTCTCTACTACTCAAACCTCCTTGCATTGTTGACTTGGTTCATGAAATCATTGATAAAATCTAAAAGGAATTTATTATTTACATAGTTTAATAATGGAAATAAGTTTTATGATGAAAACTTTGCATAGAAATCCAAAAGTGGTGCCAAAATTGATATGAGAACCAAGTCAAAAAAATTCTACCACACCACACATATAATAATGTACTATCATCACTTCATTCTACTAGGAACATATAATTCTTCAAAAATTAACAAGGTATGCCCCTATATTCTTAAAATTTTACTGATCTAAAATTTTGAACATCAATTGGATTACATAAGAGGGAAGAAAAAGGCTTTGCTATTACACACTACTGACTTCTACTAGAACCTATGAGATGCGGCATCTGTTATTCCCATTCCACTCTAAACATAATTTACACTACCTCATATCAAGACATAGGGAAGTCACATGATGATACCAAACTATAAGAAGGGATTAGGCTTTCTCGTCACTTTCTTGTTTACAACCCTAATGCCTTCAATGAAAAGTCAACTATAAAGACAAACCACTCATCATCACCATAACTATGTAATCCAAGTATACTATATGTAACGACTGATAAACAAATCGTTACTGATTAAGCGGAATTAAACATTAACAGCGGATTGCTGAAAATCACAAAAACGTAAAACCATTTACAAAGAGATCCAAACATAGGAAAACTCTTTCATCAAGAACCAATGTATAACATTTACATCCTGGTTCATAAGTACATAACTTATACCATCTCTTCTTGAGGATTACAAACATCAACTACCCTATTAACATTATATACAGACAGCATAAAAACCTCGAGGCATCAAGCCAAAATATCAGATCGATTCATTAAAAGCACTAACTACTAACTCTGACGACCTGAGAGTAGGTAGACGACACATAGGACTACTATTTATATGACTTGACAGACAGTATCTCCACCTGAGATCTCAATGTTGTCCCTATTGATATTGTCCTTTCTCTGTTGTGGGGATTTTGTTTCCTTGTCTGCGTCCACCTAAAAATGTTGGATCCCATAGGGGTGAGACAATTGAAAATTTCCCCCGCGAGAGACATAACTTTTCGCCAAAACATTATTATTGCAGATTATTAAAATAAAACTGAGCAGAAGGATTTTATATATATTTAACAGCATATAATTCACTGTATGAACAGAGTGAAGTAATCTCCTTACCTAAGGAGAACATTTCATATACCCATGGTAGAGTCATAATTCATCCATCTACTTGCAATGAATGTAAAGAGATATAAATAACATCTATCAACTAGAGATGCATAAAAGAAATGTAACATCAGCCAATAAATTTCCGTATTCAATCCTTAAGCAAACATGCTATACGGCTGATTACATTTTACAATCACACTTATGCCCTGAGGAGATGAGGTATACCGCTCATACTCCAACCAACCATTGCGAAGTCGAAATTGGTACCATACAAGATAAATGGAAGAGTCAGCTTCCATGACCTCCCACATCTCGATCAGTGCTAGACCACATGCAGGACATCTTGTGTCTCTACTATATAGCTTTCCAGGGTATACTGGAAACTTCTCTATAGAGCTACAGCGGCGGATGCACTCTCTTCGCAATCGAGAGATTTCATGTTTACCTCCATCGATCTGGCATTAATATTATTGGGAGATTCGTGATACATCTATCCCAATCTTCGGGAGATTCATGATACATCCATCCCGGTAAAATAATGAAGGATTGAGAGGTTTAATGTTTACCTTCCATCAATTCCCCCATTAGGACGTAAGGATATGTTCGCCCATTAACCCCCACATATTCAAAAATATGCATTTTGGGTTTTGCCGTGGAGCAACCCGTTTCACCATCAGTAAATACTGACACTGATGGATCTATGGTCAGGGCTCTACATGATATGATTTCACTTGATTAATTAAGTACATTAGCATATTCTTTTAGCATCAGTCAAGTTCTCAAACAGAAATTATTATGACAATTGCTACAAAGAAACATGTACTATTATCATCAATTACTTCTCAGTCTTTAAAAGAGATTGGGATCTCAGTCCCTCAATTCATTACTTGAAAGTTCACGTCTCTCAAGAACATCATTATTATACTTATTAAATCTGGGTATTCATACCCTCAGTTCATCACTAATCACTGTTACCAACTATTAGGTAACTATTACCTCTAGGTCCTCAAACCGAGGTATACATTATACTTGTTACACAAGCATCTCACATGACTCATAAGGCCATAAAGTGTCTTGTCACCTTTCACTAGGCAACAGCTTGTTTATATGGCTCACAAGGCCAATCAACATCTATATCAAATAATCATCATAGCTCATATTTGGCTATGCTTATCATATCATGATACATGTATGGTTGATACACATAATAACAGCCATAAAAATCACTTATCACATCATGTGGTATAATAGTAACACCACCATTCCTTTATCAGGATTAGGGTTTACTATCAAATAGGATTTTCCATTCCATTGCTCAATTTAGGGTTAGGATTTCCCATTTCACATTAGTTAGGGTTTCATGTTCACATTATTAGTCCAACCTAATAAATTGCTCCACACCTCTAGGAGCATCCATTGACATCTCAAGTATTCACTTAAACTTATTACTTTCATCATATATCATTAATGATTATCAATACAAGGTATGAGATCATTTCTCATCCTTTCCATGGTATGATTATATCATACTCATTAGTTTGGCTTATCCTTTTCTTAAGGTATATAGCCCATGCTTATCAAAATACATCAAACGCATTACATCTTATTGTAACAGTTTACATAACACTTTTCATGTGTTTTTATCCAATAATATTGGATTAGAGGTTCATTAAGGTATATCTACCCTGAATTGTTAAATGTAATAACTATCATGTCTTGATGTATCCCTTCTCTCATCACTTCTAACTTGCATGAGTTTATCAACTTATTTGGTATTAAGGTATTTCCCTCTTAATACTTTTAACCACTAACATATCACCTTTATCATGTAGTGCATAGGTCACACATTAGAATTGTCCAACTATCTTAAATGATATGGACTTATCTAGTGATAAGGACATTTCTTACTATAAGGTTGCCTATAATCAGCCACTTGAAATATTTCACCTTTATACGGTATTTCCTTCTATTTCATCATTAGGGTTTTCTTATATCATTACCTAGAAAGTAGGGTTATGGTTTATTGTCATATTACCCAGGATTAGGGCTTATGTATTATAACTTCAATTTAGGGTTCCACATACCTTCACCCTTATTAGGGTATCTCATCACAACATTACATTATGGCTTCACATGGCATCATCCTCAGTTAGGATTTCTCATGGAATCACCCTCAATTAGGGTTCCTCATGGAATCACCCCTTGATTCAATTTTCTCATGAAGCATTTCTTTAATTTATGGTTTTTCATTATATTTCCCCGAATTGGGATTTCCCATATTATTATCCTAGATTAGGGTTACACCATTACCCTAAATTAGGGTTTCATCTGACATTGCCCTAAATTAGGGTTAGGGCTCAACAACCTTCTTGATTAGGGTTTCATGATCTCTTTATTAAGGATCATACCCTAACTATATAATTATTCATGTTGAAGGTGTTAGGGTTTGACTTTTACATGATTATTATAAATGTATGAATTCCTCTCTCTTTCATCCTCTCTAGAATGTTGACTATGTCAAATCTGGTTAGATTAGGTCAACCAACCCTTCAATTAAGTATGTTCTATTAGGATAGACATAGTATATTGAAGTATTTCTTATTTAAGCTTCAAGGATTAATTCACCTAAGGTTACCAATCACTTGGTACCTTAAAGGTACAACCCTAGTGATTATCTTTGATATAAATCAGTAACAATAATTGGGTCAATTGATCCTTCATCACAATAAGTTTTCAATTGATATGATCACATTGAATCACTAAACGTTCTTGACCCTTTACTCTCTAAATGGTTTGAAACCATTTAGGCAAGAAGTGTGTTGAAACCGATTGGACTTGGGTCTCCAAACGGTTTGAGATCGTTTGGACCCAAAGGGTCTTGAGACCGTTTGGACCCCAAACGGTCTTGAGACCGTTTGGACTCAAACGGTCTTAAGATCGTTTGGTCCAAACCCTCTCAAAACCGAATGGACCAAAAAGGTCTTTCAACACTTAAACAATTCAAGGTTTCAATCAATGTATTGACTATCAATTGAATCCTTGATTCATTCATCAATTGAACTATTGAATCATCCTTCAATTAGACCATTAATTAGGGTTTTTAACCCAATTGAACTAGGATTTATAATCAAGAAACCTTCAATTAGGGTTTTGAAATCGAGGAACCTTCAATGATTAACATTGTGGAACCGATTCAATTGAAATCAGTGAATCATCATCAAATTATGATATGACCTGACCTCAAACAGTCTTGAGGTCATTGGATGACCTCCAAACGGTCTTGAGACTGTTTGCCCCATCCATCATTAAATTTTGTGAAATTCAATTAAGATTTAGATCATTGGATTGATCATCAATCTAGCTATTGATTGCATTTCAATTTGATGTCTCTGGATCTTTAATTACTCAACCATACTCAACCCTATACCTCCAAACGGTCTTGGTTGACCTCCAAACAGTCTTGAGACCGTTTGGGTTAATCAACCCAAAATTTTAAATCAACCAATTGAAACTTCAGCACTTAACCCGATTAGGGTTTGATAAATGATTAACCTTCAACTGATGAACCCTTTGGAACTAATCAATTGAATTTAATGGGTCATCAACCATCAACATCAGCTTATGATCTCCAAATGGTCAACCATTGCAAACGGTCAACCACTCCAAACGGTTTGAAACTGTTTGGTTAGGATATTTTTGAGATGTGTGCTTAGGATGATGTCATCATCATCAAGCTACGATCCTTCATATTTTGCTGTAATTTTCATGGTGGTTCTATTGATTTGATCAAGTGAATTTTAAGAAGAACAAATGATCAACAATTGATAAGGAATTGAATGCAATAACAATAGTAAGGGTTCAAGTTATAAAACCTGCCTCCAATTGAGCTTCAAAGCTTCAAGCTCACATCAACAATGGTGGATGCAACTCCTTTCACTATCCCAAGGCTCGTCCTCAAGCTTTGAGTGAAAAGGAATGGTTAGAATTGAAGATGGGATCGAGATAAGAAGAAATCATACATTGATTTTCAATTTCCACCATGGAATTAAGGTGAAAGGAAGTCAAGAAGCTTACCAACAGGTTGGGGGTCGTCCTCCTGATCCTCCAAAGCTCCCTTGGCCGTTTTGCAAGCAAAGATAAGAAGTGGATTCGAAAAAGCCTTTGATTTGAGTTGTAAAAGGTGTTTTTATAAGAAAAAATCAATGAGAGAGAAAATGTCTTATAAAAATCTTTTAATTCCAAAATTGGTGCCACCTCTCCCCCCTCAATTCCTTGCTTGCAAAGATATCTTCCTTACCTCCGAATTCCTCTCCATTATCCATAAATTAAAGGAACAGAAATTAAGCACCTTAATCATATAATAATAATATCCATAAGTTAGTGGATATTTCTTTTTCTTTGTTTAATGTGAGTGGGTTATCCACTTGCTTGAGATATTTCGTGGCCTTTTCAAGGCACAAGGACGTCCACATACATGGATTTCAACCATTTCTATTTTGTTTGAAGGGAACTTCAATTATTTTATTTATTTTTGCATTAAATTGAATTAGGGTTTCAATTATGCTTAAATCTTGATTATTTTAATATCAAGATTCTCTCTCCTTCAAAGTGATACAAATGAAATTCCCCTCTAATTTTCTTTTCTCTACATGATTCCAAGAAACATTAGGGACTATTTTGAAGTGGTAATTTGCATATTGAACCCTAGGTTTTGGGTAAATTACATATTATACCAAAACTAGGTTTTAATGCACAAACATTGCTTTATCAGCTCTTTCTTGGTACTCAGGCTTATGAAAGCCATATCCCTACATCATCTTCATTATCATGATGCTTCAACACTTGAGGAACATTTATCAAGTAACATTTGCAAGTTAACCCCTCATATTGGGTAAATTGTACTTTAGTCCAAAATAAGCAAACATTGCTTTAGCGTTATTCAAACAGGACCAAAATTGAAACATAAGTTCCTCTTGAGCCTTAATTACTTTTCAAAAAATAAAATTAAAGATCTAATTAACTTTATTAAGCAAAACTTCTAGGGTTAAGGCATAACCCAGGTCAGGGATGTTACACTATATAGATGAGAGAGTTGAACTCTTAAGGATCTCAACTAGATATTTTATAGAAAACCTCAATCAAGTTCATTGTACACAAAAATTCAATGCTTAGGGGAAAAGAGTATCCAATCTAGATACATTAACATAAAAACTTCCCTACATTACTCTTGGTCAATGGCCTTACCATGTGATAGTTATCATACTCAAGCTTGACATTTGATAACTCTTGGGGTTCTGGACAAAAAAATTTAACCCTTAGAAATGTTCCCTACATATAATAACTCTAAGTCACATTGCCAATATACACTATCTCTTTCCCTTGGTCACAACATATAATACATCATTCCTTTGGGTCCAACATATGAGAAATTAGTTGTACATCAATATCTTATCATGTTCATAAACATGGATATCTCTCCCACATAGCATTTAGTAAATATGATGATATGGGGTTCACTATAATTGGTTAACAATAATGTTAATAAATATATTCATAGCCATTATCTTAGAAGGATAACATGTTTTGCAAGATCAAACAATCATATTTGTCCTTAAGTAAATGTATCAGGTACCAAGGCATCATCCACTCCCTTAAGGAGTCCTAAAATGAAACACTCTAAGTAATATCCAAATTTCTATAAAGTCATGGAAAATAAATCATTGTCCCTTGATTCTTGACTCTTAATCCTCATTAGGTTTAGAATTTTATCCATGCTAAAAAGAGGTTTATAAAATTGTTGCAAAGAGTTTTTTCACAAAATTTTCTAACATTTTCATTTATGAATTTTAAGTTATGTATCATTTCCTATGAAATTTTCAACTATTTCACTAATGATAAAAGAAATATCTACTACATGGATCCCTAAAACTCCTTTTACTAACAAAAATCATTGGTCAGAATGGGGACATGGGGCCAAAAATTCTATAGATGGACTGCTTAGCATTGAGTGTACTCACCCAACAATAAAAAGGGGAGAAATTATACTATGTCCCTCAACCTCATCATCCTTCATGTACAAGATGTTCCTATCTAGTAGGGTTGTCAATGGGGAGGGTTTGGGGAGGGTAAGGTTTTACCCTTACCCTTACCCTTACCCACCAAGTGTGGTGGGTAAGGGTATGAGTAATTCCCCACTCCACTAATATTATTACCCTCCCCTTACCCCTACAATCTTACCCACATGGTAAATAGGGAGGGTAAGGGTGAAGTGGGGAATTTACATGTCTTTCTCAAATTTGTGTTGTAACTAACAATAATGGTCTGGATAAGACATGTATATATTTGAGTGAAATATCAAGATGATCCGGGATGGTTTTCAAATGTCCAAAACTATTCTAAATTAATATTCTAAAACATTATATAAATGGTTTGTGTTGTATTGAATGCATATACAAATGGTAGTACCCAAAAATTGGTGTGTGAACAAATAAACGATTCCCAAAAGATAAATATTTCTACATTAAAATGATATTAAATTATAATATGTCAAATAGAGTTATTGTTGGAAACATACTTATCTTATACCCTCTAAAATGTTTTTGCATCCAAAAACAAATAAAGAACAAATAAATTCGATAGCGCCGCCTCACTTGTGTATCAAATTGTACATTAAAAATTAAATTTTGTTATTATATACAAGTTTGTCTTACACCACACAAGTATTTGATGGAATGTAAACTATTTTTATGCACGTGTCTTGTACCTCCAAAATGGTGTTGCATACACAACAAAGTTAACTACTTAAGAAGTAGATAAGATAATCATGTACTGTATAAAATTATGACCACATAATACTATATATGCCAATGACTCAAACAACACAATGACTATACATTTAATATATTATACATAAATACTGGCGGGTAGTGGGTTACAGGATATGGTAATGGCTTATCCTTACCCTTACCCACTAAGGTAGTGGGTTACAGGGTATGGTAATGGCTTATCCTTACCCTTACCCACTAAGGTAGCGGGTTAGAGGTGTTGACCTAAGTGTTATACATTGTCCATATTTTGATAATGACTTAACCATTCCATTCATGTGTATCTAATATGTTTGTTAGATATTATTTTAGGGATTTGGTACATGAAAAGGATCAAATTTCTCAAGCCCTATCTTGTCTTAGTTCAAGTCAAAAGTGATTCACATGCACTTTTGTGGAAAACACTCCAAACCATCTTAGAACATTTTTGCAATCATTTGTGTTGATGATATGACTTGTAACTAAGATGAGAAAAAATATAAGGGCACTTAATTCCAACTTTTGATCACTTCAATTTCATTATGTAAACATCATTACAGGAACTTTATTGGTCAAGTTGAAAACTCGATCGATCCTTAATGGATTTTGAGAATGAATGCTAAATGGTCAAGTTTCACTTTCACAAAACTTGATCGATCCCTCTACAGTCCAAACTCAATTTAAGTGGATCGATCAAGTTAACCTAGGAAAAACTTGACCAATGGTTTAAATTGGCTTTCTCACATAGTGTGATCGGTTGAGTTATCTTTATTGAAACTCAACCGAATGGACTGTACGGAACATGCAAAAAATGTGATTCTAACAGTTGGAGGGGTGCAAAATTCGAAATTATATCCATTGCAACCCTCCAAACGGCTAGATAACATTCACAAGTGTTCCCACACTCTAGTGGACACCCCCAACTATAAATAGGACCCCTTGGAGTTCATTCCAAGTTTTCTCATTCATGCTATTCAAGGTCCTTGATATAGTTGAGTGCTTTATGTTCACTTGAGCCCCTTTCTCTCTCTTATTTACACTTCAATTCATTATTATTAGTGAGATAGGTCATGTGTGAAGAGAGCTACCCATTTTATATGCTTGTAAAGCTCTCAAGATCCATCTTTCCCATCCCTTTCTAAAAAGGCCTTGATTGGTGAAAGTTTCTTCAGGAGAAGGAGAAGGACCAGGCTTCTCTATCTAGAGAAGAAGGTTCTCAAGGCTACTCTGAATGAAGGAGAAGATCAAGGCTGAAGATCCAAGGAGCTGAGTGGGTAAAGCCTTAAGGATGAAGACTCGTTGCATGAAGGGGAGGACCTTGGTGAAGGCATCCAGTTGTGAGGTAAAAGACTATCTCTTGTATAGTTAAGCCCTTAATTGTAAGGTTTTTGTCTCCCTTGGCCTCAAAGGGAATCTGGGTATCCTTGTCCTGAAAAAGGAAGGGCATATGTTGTAACTCTTATAAGTGAATATAAGGAATAGCATCTTATAAATCCTAGTGCTTGACCTCTCTAGGTAGTGGACTGACTCTCTCATAGTTTGGAGAGTGGAACCACTCTAAAACAACTTGTTCAATCGATTGCTTCAATCTCTCTCTTCCTTCCTATGTATGTTTCATTTTCCATCAAATTCATTATTTGGAATTAAACATTTGAAGTAACTTGAAGGTCTAATAAGTTTTTTTATAAGTGTTTTTATCTCTATTCACCCCCCTCTAGAGCCCTTAGATCCAACAATGGTATCCGAGCCACGGTCTTATCTGACTATCTCCCATGAGATAAGAAGATGGGCGACGAACTTGGGTCAGTCAATCCAGAGGGAAGCTTCTCCATGCAACCACCAGTCTTTGACAACACCAATTTCCTCTATTGGAAATTGTGGATGCAGTTCTTTCTCCAAGGAACCAACTACGAGATGCGGAAGGTGGTGATTCTTCCATACAAGGAGCCAACTGGTGATGTAGCTACTTGGGATGAAGCTATAGTAAAACAATAAGGCGCAACTCAATGCCAAGGTGGTTAGCATCATATATGTTGCCCTCACTCCTTCTGAGTTTAACCGGATCTCATCTTGGGACACAACCCATGATATTTGGAACAACTTGTGTGTCACATATGAAGGCACGCAGCAAGTCAAGGAGTCCAAGTACATGATCAATGGACTTCTTGAGAACTTCAAGATGGGCAATAAGGAAAGAGTGGTTTACATGTACTTAAGGCTTAACACCGTCGTCAATGGACTTGCAGCTTTGGGACAACCCTTGGACAGAGGGGAAATCAACTCCAAGATACTTAGGTCCCTTCAACCCAAGGTGACTTCAATTGAAGAAGTTAGAAGTCTTGGATACTTAGCCGCCAAGGAGCTCATTGGAAACCTTCAAGCCCATGAGCCAAGGCTAGACAAGCAAGAAGAGGAGTCAATGAAACTTAAAGATAATGCCTTCAAATCCCAAGTGGAGGTAATGATCCTTCAACAACAACTTTCTTTTCGGTCCTCTCCTACTTCCTCAAGTGAAGATGACATCCCTAGTAATCATGAAGACAAATACTCCAAGGGAAAGCACTTCAAAGTAAAGTCTTACCATCCTCAACTCCAAGGTGCTATGAGTGTGGACAAAAGGGGTATAACAAGAATGAATTCCCAAAGGCTAAGAAGAGTCTCCACAAGAGGAAGGATGATTACAAGAATGTAGGAAAGTACAAGAGGAAGTATAATAAGAAGAAAAGAAGCAAGGATGCAACTCATGTGACTTGGGAAGAAGCCTCTTCAAGTGGCTCAATCTCCGATGAAGGTGAATGTCATCATGCACTCATGGCCTCCACAAGTGAAGACATAGGTGAAGTAAGTGAGGTGAGTGAGGTAATCTTACATGAGTTATCCAAAAAAACTCTTATAGAAATTCTTAATGCTACCCAGCCTTCTTATTCCAAATGTAAATCTAAGAAGAAGAGGTTGAGTAAGATTATTGATGATCTTTTTCCTAAAATTGACATCCTTGATCAAAATGAGAAAATGCATTTTGAGAGAATTGATTCCTTTTAAGGGTAATTTCTTGATCTTGAGCTCCAATATGATGGAGTTGAAGTTGAGAATGATGTATACCTTAAGAACATCACTAGTCTTGAGGAAGAAATCCAATCCCTAGTAGATAAGCTTTCTTTTCTTGAAACTAAAAATGTTGAACTTAAGCTTGTTTGTGATGCTCATAGGGATGACAAAAATGTTTATCTTGATGAGCTTAAACTCCTTAGAACTAAAAATGCTAGGTTGCTTGCTCAAGTAAATGATTTATCTTCTAGACTTATTCTTCCTAGCAAGGATGTTACTTATATTACTCTTGAAAAAGATTCATATTTGACTTAATTCCTCTATCTAGAGGTCGACCTATTGCATGCTAATGATGATATTACTAGTTTGTATTCTACTATTATCACTCTAATTGATGATAATCATAAGTTGAGAGCTACCTTTCAAACATTCCTCAAAGGGAAGAAGTCCCTTAATGAATTCTTAGATCACTCAACCAAACATAGTGGCAGCAGTGGTCTAGGATATGAGAGTACTTCATAAGGCAAAGGTAAGGGTAAGAAGAATAAGAGCAAGGAACCTCCAATCTTCAATGGAGAGTCATCCATCTCAAAGGAACCCTATGATTTGTTCTCATTATAATAGTGATGATAACTATTATACTTATGTCCTTACAGGGAGAAGGGGACCAACCCCAAGATGAAGTGGGTCCCCAAGCTAACCCCAGATCCCAAAGTTTGAATTGGGTATTGATTATCTTCCTTTCTCGTAGGTGAACGGCGAATGGATTTGTAAGGAGAGTGAAATCACCCCTTTACTAAAATTTTGAAGAATTGACATCCATTCCAAACACTCTTAGAGGTATGATGGAATGGGCATAAATTTTCCAAATTTAGTAAACATTGGTATACAAAAGACCATTAGAAAGCAGTGGAATAAAAAAATAACTGACTATATTCAATTTCATAAAAGGTTTATAAAAATACATCAAATTCTCCCATTAGGGTTTACATCAAGACACACAATTAGGATCTTGATAGAGGGAAGTCTAGACTACTACAATCTTGTCTCCAAGCAACATCTCCATCAATTGAGTCCAAGCCAAAAGCTAAGATCTTCCTTGTCTTGTCCATCACCTTGCTCAGCACCTGGGTGGTTGGGAAGGCACCCAGTAAAAAGGGAAAGGGAAGAAAAGTATGTGTCATAAAACTAGTCTAGGATATCAAGATAAGTAAAGCAAATAAAAATAGTCTAGGGTTCATCATATGATGAAGATAACAAGAGTATGAGGCTATATTCAAAGAAGCTGGCCATTAACAAATATAATAAAAAGGATTTGCATGTAAGATAATTATGTCTACCTAACTAAGTAGGGTTGAGGCACCTACCAGACCTCTAACCTTAGGTGAGGGGAGAATAAGACATTCCCAGTCGCCTACAATATTATGGGGAGAATAAGACATTCCCCAGGGCTATTATTTACATGCCCTCTGTGGGTGGTTGTACATAAGTACCGCTACTTTAAATTAAATAGAACATAAATCTGCATGCTAGAAAAGTAGTCATGGCAAGAGTAGTCATAATATTCAATAAGCATTGAAGTGGGGTATTAGACCCAAACAAGAAGAAATTATAATCTAATTTGAGGCATGAACAAAAATAGGATTCAAGAATAGAATATTTACGGTTCATTTAAGCCTCATTAGGGAAATATAGGATTTGGCTGCAATTATCCCAACATAGGGTGTAAGGAATGCACATACATAAATAGGGATTGCACATACATAAATAGGGATTGTACATACATAGAACATACCTTTCATTATGATTCATATTACCCACTTTCATCACTTTATTGAGTCATGATCATTTTTTCATATTTTCAATTCGTATACATGTATTAGAATGATATATATGCATTAAGGTAGAGAAAACCCATATTTTTACTTTTTTTAGAAAAACCTCGATTTAGACTATGAAAACATCTCCATATACTTGTTGGTATGTATGCCCATAGAGCAAGTCATATGATGATTGTAATGGGATACTTTGTAAATGATTTGAATAATAATAAAGGCAATTTCCAATCTATATGTTTAAACTGTTTCTGAGATAATGGTGTTACATGATAGATGTCTAAATAATGGTTTTACTCAATGACATATGCTTTTAGGTTCATGACCTAAACGATGAGATCATATGGATGTTAAGAGTATACATTCTTGTTTAGTCCCTAGTCGGTTGTTATTGTGGAAATAACCATAGACATCAATAACACTAAAGACTAGATTGTGTGTTGGTTGATGACAGAATCTCATTAGTCATGATATGGTGATATCAAACCAAGCACATAGGTACTTGTTAGAGAACAAGGTACCGAACAGACCCACCGTGAGAGTGACACATGGAACCATGACATGGTAGTCACAGTCAGCTCTCACAGTGATGGTGGTGAGTGTGATTCTTAGACCTGAAATCACTGCACTCAACACATGTCGTTGGGTACACTTTGACATCATCAAACACAATCTTGAAACATGGGTTGTTATAAAGGTGATGATTGGGTGGCTTTGACACATGGGGTTTTTGAGGGGTGAGTGATAGATATGGGATTTGTCCCTCCTGAGGGAGTTTGATATCCTTGGCCACTTGATGAGTAGGATTGAGAAAGGCATGCGCATGAACGTGTGAATCAATATGTGATATTGATGTCATACACATCTCACTCGGTCTACTCTGAGATCAAGGAAATGAATGAACATTGACAGGATGACTGTTCCATGCCTCGAGTTCATTCTGGATATCAGTGACAAAGGAATTATACATTTACTGTAACACCATTCACGGATTGTAGGATGAAAGTTGTTCTCTAACTTTCTACTTTCACTTGGGTAGCAATGATGTGTGACTAGGCACCGCTCTTTGCTTGTGAAGTCATAAGTGTTATGGACTTTCACTGCCAACGTGAAATGGACCTGCAGGGTCACACACATAGGATTTAACCTGGAAGAGGAGTTTTGTCCACAAGCAATGTTTAGATTGATTACTAAAGGAGTTTAGTAGTTCAATTAAACACTCAATTAATCGATAGCTCAATATCATAATGTTCAAGGTGTTGGACGCATTGATTGGAGTATCGGATTGATTGAAATCGCATTTGACTGATTATGCACAATCTGCATTCCCAACCGATCGGTTCATGTGATGAACCGGTCGGCTGAGGTTGCTGAACCGGTCGGCTCAATTGTTGAACCGATCGGCTCATGCACAGAGTGAAATGACCGGTTCAAGTGTTGAACCGATCGGTTCAACTGGTGCAATCGAGCAACTTGGGAAAGTAGGATTGGTGAGAATTTTCCTTTCGTTTCAATTGCCCAATTCGATTGGGAATAATATTAGTATTCGATACCAATTGGGAAAGAAACAAGGAAAGTCAATCGGGAACCAACCTGGAACCCCAACCGACCGGTTCATGAGTGAACCGATCGGTTCAAGGGTCCCAAACGATCGGTTCAGTGGTGAACTGATCGGTTCAGGTCCCCAACCGACCGGTTCACTTATGAACCGATCGGTTCAGGTTGCGAGACAGTTGCTTTTTGTGGAAAATCCCGAACCCTTCTACTCCTGCTTTAGTCCCGTATTGCCGGGCACAGAGAACCCTGTCCCATGACCCGCCTATATATATAGGGGTATTGGGGGCTTCTCAGAGTACAACTCAGTGCAAGTTGATTGCTCTGCAAAGTTGTCGCTCTCTCCGGTTTTGGTAACCGAGAGAGAGCCCGAGCAAGTGCTTCCCGCAAAGGGAGGTGCAGCAAGGGAAGGACAACTGCAGTTGCAGTCGACAGCAGGAGAGTGTGTTGGCGACTAGTACGTCAACAGGAGGGTGTGACTCCTTCCACTTCCTTGTGGGACAAGGAGAGTGGAGTTCCGGGTGGTCCGTGTGGACTACTTTAGAGGCGGGAGGTCACTGCCGCTCAGGAGGACAATTGTCATCCGACAGTCCGGTAGGAAGAGGAGTCTTCAGTCCCGGTGTGACCAGGAGCTGCACAGACACCGTCCAAGACCGATGGTGAAGACCGCGCAAGGCGCGTGGCATTGTCGCCGAGCAAGCCTCGGGACAAGGTATGATTCACAAACCTTATTTCCTATCATATAGATGTCGACGCGATTCCTTTTTGTTCCGAGTTTTGGGAGAAAATTTTTTGTTTCCGCTGCTTCTCTGCCTCCTCCAAAACCCAACAGTGGTATCATAGCCACGTCGACCTCTCTATATTTTAGGATTATCGATGTGATCGATTTTGGTTTGTCGCCTTTATTTATTGCATGCGATGCGAATAATATCGGCTTTATACATGTCAAATCCACAAATCCCTAATATACATATATGATATGTAATATTAATGCACTCGATACGCGTCGCCCTTAAACGAGTTTTGTGGTGGATGTGTAGCATGATTATGGCCTATAAACCCCTATATCTGTGTGTGGTTGTTTGTGTGGTTGCTTGCATCTCGGTCTGCGCACTGATTCCCTTTCTCATATTCCTGATGTAACTCGAAATAAATTGAGAATTCTTTCCTACCTTTGCTCCCCCCGAATGTAACTCGGGGTTTCACAAATCAATTGTAAATAGGATAGATTTTATTTCATGTTATGTCAAAGAACGGCGGACAACCTGAAGACGATCGGTTCAAGGAGTGAACCGATCGGTTGGTGATCCAGACGGCCGGTTCGAGGAACGAGATGAGCGGGTGGCGACCTGAGGAGATGCACGATGACCAGTGAACCGATCGGCTGGAGGCGCCATTCGATCGGCTGGTGGCACCCGAGCAACCAACCTGATGGCGAGTCGATCAGTCATGGAGATGAGCTGATCAACCCCATAAAGGCAGGCACAGATTTCATCTTGTACAGGTTGCATGTGATGTAGACCTAGATGACCGTGATTCCTCTTGGCTCGAGGAATCACAAATAGGATGGCCATAATCATTGCTTTTTATCGTTTATGCATGTTTCTGTGGGATATAGCATGTATATGATACGTACTATATATTGTGGTGATTGGATATGTATATGTATATAAAAAAAACCAAATCCATCATTAAATATTAAGTCTTATACGCCTTCCATTAGCGACACACATGGCAAACTTGATCGACCAAGCATAGGTTACGCCAAAGCGTGGTGCGCCGTCTATCTTGTGGAAGTGTGAAGGGTCGACATGTAGGTTCTGCCAAAGCAGGGTGCATGTTTACCGTGTCGGCTTTTGGGTTAGACTTAACTGGTGATTCTTAGAGCGTCTAAGCCCAGAGGCAAGGAATGTTCATGGCAAGGTGTTGTGCATGTTCATTCATCAAGAGTTGCATATGATGCAATTGGCAAGAGTTTCCTACCTGGAAGATCTGAGTTGTGGGTGACAGCCAAAGCTGGTCCATAGCTCAGAGGATTTCAGGATCTTGACCCACTAGAAGATTGTACGCTGCAATCTTCCGAATTGATGGTGAGGGCTATCAATTTGAGTCAAAATAGTGGGAGCGGTAATTAATTAAAGGCCTAATTAACTATCGTCAAATTTTATTCAAATCAAATCAAAAGGGTTTTGACAAATGCAAATTTTCTCTTGTAGAATGGCAAAAGAATCATCTTTTAAAATGGGCAAATTAATTGAGAATAAATTCCATAACTGGTTGAGGATTGTGAGAAGTGTTCAGCACAATCCAGATATACCAGGAGCCTTAGAATCCACTCTATGTACGCTTAATGTGTTGGTGAAGAAGAAAGAAGGTAAGGGAGAGAAGTGTTCTCTCGCCAAACCAATTTCTTCTACATGGAGAGGATGGAAGGAACAATGGAAGAAGAAGTCAGAGATAGAGATCTCTACTTCTGGTGTATACGTGATAGAGATTAACTTCACTACTTCTTCGTCATGGGTACTTGATACCGGATGTGGATCTCACATTTGTTCAAATGTGAAGGATCTTAAGAGAAGTAGGCCTTTGGGGAAAGGCGAGGTTGAACTACGTGTTGCTAATGGGGCAAGAGTTGCCGCCAGTGCCGTAGGAACCTATAAGTTAACTCTACCTAGTGGGCTAATAATAGAGTTGAAGAACTGATATTACGTACCTGCCATAAATAGGAATATCATTTCCGTCTCTTGTTTGGACAAAGATGGGTTTGAATTTCTTATTAAGAATGGAAAGTGTTCCATTTCTAAAGATGGGATCTTTTATGGCAGTGCCCCTATGTCTTATGGTCTATACTTGATAGACTTGGAGACAAGTGTATACAACGTAAACACCAAAAGGCAAAAACTCAACGACTCAAACAAAACATATCTCTGGCATTGTCGTCTGGGGCACATAAATGAGAAACGTATTTCTAGACTCCATAAAGATGGTTATCTAGACTCTTTTGATTATGAATAAATAGAGACATGTGAATCTTGTTTGTTGGGCAAGATGACCAAGACTCCCTTTTCAGGTAAAGGTGAGAGAGCTAGTGATCTATTAGGACTCATACATACTGATGTATGTGGGCCTTTTAGAGCTAATGCCAGAAATGGGTGTCAGTACTTCATTACCTTCACTGATGATTTCAGTAGGTATGGCTATGTGTACCTGATGAAACATAAGTCAGAAACCCTTGAAAGGTTCAAGGATTTCATGAATGAAGTACAGAACCAGCTTGGTAAAAGTATTAAGGCACTTCGTTCCGATCGAGGTGGAGAATACTTGAGCCAGGAGTTTGAGGACCTTCTACGAGCCTGTGGTATTGTATCACAATGGACTCCGCCTGGAACACCACAGCATAATGGTGTGTCTGAAAGAAGGAATCGCACATTGTTAGATATGGTGTGATCAATGATGAGTTTTGCTGATCTTCCAATTTCTTTCTGGGGTCATGCTCTTGAAACCGCCGCGTTTACACTTAACCGTGTACCATCTAAATCGGTTCAAAAGACACCATATGAGATATGGACTGGGAAGCGTCCCAATTTGTCTTTTATGAAGATTTGGGGTTGTGAGGATTACGTCAAGAAAACGTTTCCTGATAAGCTTGGACCCAAATCTGATAAATGTTATTTTGTTGGATATCCCAAGGAGACCAAGGGATATTATTTATACCACCCAACTGACAACAAAGTGTTTGTTGCCAGGGAAGCTGTGTTCCTAGAAAAGGAATTTATTTCCAAAGGAAACAGTGGGAGGAATATAGAGCTTGAAGAGGTTCAAGCCCAACAAGAAAACATTGAACCGGTAGATGTACCAGAGGAAAATGTAGATTCACAAGGTGTTGTGGAATCTCAGTCTCCTCCTCAGGTAACACAA
Organism: Alisma plantago-aquatica; assembly: GCA_963693085.1. Classification (NCBI taxonomy): domain Eukaryota; kingdom Viridiplantae; phylum Streptophyta; class Magnoliopsida; order Alismatales; family Alismataceae; genus Alisma; species Alisma plantago-aquatica. The sequence goes on from OY856409.1 coordinate 402,475,288, forward strand.
GGACCTCATAGATCTAGTAGGACTCGCCTTGATCCTGAGAGGTTTGGATACCTTGTAACTCAGGAAGGTGGAGAGTTGATCATAGATGATGATCCAACTACCTACGTAGAGGCTATGGAGGGACCAAATTCTGAGAAATGGCTTGAAGCCATGAGATCCGAGATGGAATCCATGTACTCCAACAAAGTATGGACTTTGGTGGAACCACCCGAAGGGGTAAAACCCATAGGGTGCAAGTGGGTCTTTAAGAAAAAGACCGACATGGATGGCAATGTGCAAACTTATAAAGGAAGATTGGTTGCAAAGGGTTTTCGACAAATTCAAGGTGTTGACTATGACGAAACCTTTTCTCCAGTTGCCATGATTAAGTCCATCAGGATCATGCTTGCTATTGCAGCCTATTATGACTATGAGATTTGGCAGATGGATGTTAAAACCACATTCCTTAACGGGAATATTCATGAGGATGTGTATATGACACAACCTGAAGGTTTTGTAGATCCAAAGAATGCCAATAAAGTCTGTAAACTGCAAAGGTCAATCTATGGATTGAAGCAAGCATCTCGGAGTTGGAATCTTCAATTTGATGAAGAAGTCAAAGTGTTTGGCTTTATTCAAAATGAAGATGAACCTTGTGTGTACAAGAAGGTTAGTGGGAGCTCGACCACATTCCTCATATTGTATGTGGATGACATACTTTTGATAGGGAATGATGTCTTAGCCTTAGAGAAGGTAAAGACTTGGCTTGGGAAAACTTTCTCAATGAAGGACTTAGGAGAAGCATCCTATATTCTAGGAATTAAGATCTATAGAGATAGATCTAGAAGGCTTCTCGGACTAAGTCAGAGCACGTACATTGACAAGGTGCTGAAGCGGTTCAGCATGGAGAACTCAAAGAGAGGCAACGTCCCTATGCTACATGGAGTTACCGTCTCTAGAGCTCAATGTCCCCAATCTTGTGAAGAGAGGGAGCGTATGAATTGGATCCCATATGCATCAGCCATCGGATCCATCATGTACGCTATGTTGTGCACACGCCCAGATGTCTCGTATGCTCTCAACATGACGAGCAGATACCAGTCAGATCCCGGGGATGCTCACTGGACAGCCGTGAAGAACATCCTCAAGTACTTGCGAAGGACTAAGGATCAGTTTCTTGTGTACGGCGGCGAGGAAGAGCTGGTTGTAAAGGGTTACACCGATGCAAGCTTCCAAACCGATAAAGATGATTACAGATCGCAGTCAGGATTTGTGTTTTGCCTTAATAATGGAGCTGCGAGCTGGAAGAGTTCCAAGCAAGAAACAGTTGTCGATTCTACTACAGAGGCCGAGTATATTGCTGCTTCGCATGCAGCAAAGGAGGCTGTGTGGATCAGGAAGTTCATTTCTGAACTTGGTGTAGTTCCTAGTAGCTGTGATGCAATTGAGCTTTATTGTGACAATAATGGAGCTATTGCACAAGCTAAGGAGCCCAGATCACATCAGCGGTCCAAGCACATACTGCGGCGCTTCCATCTCATACGAGAGATCGTACAGCGAGGAGATGTGAAGATTTGCAAAGTACCAACTGAAGACAACATAGCTGATCTACTGACTAAGGCCCTTTCTCAGCAGAAGCATGATGGTCATCCTAGGTCACAAGGACTGCGTTTCCTTGGTGACTGGCTCTAAGTGCAACTGGGAGTCTGTTGGTATGTATGCCCATAGAGCAAGTCATATGATGATTGTAATGGGATACTTTGTAAATGATTTGAATAATAATAAAGGCAATTTCCAATCTATATGTTTAAACTGCATCTGAGATAATGGTGTTACATGATAGATGTCTAAAGAATGGTTTTACTCAATGACATATGCTTTTAGGTTCATGACCTAAATGATGAGATCATATGGATGTTAAGAGTATACATTCTTGTTTAGTCCCTAGTCGGTTGTTATTGTGGAAATAACCATAGACATCAATAACACTAAAGACTAGATTGTGTGTTGGTTGATGACAGAATCTCATTAGTCATGATATGGTGATATCAAACCAAGCACATAGGTACTTGTTAGAGAACAAGGTATCGGACAGACCCACCGTGAGAGTGACACATGGAACCATGATATGGTAGTCACAGTCAGCTCTCACAATGATGGTGGTGAGTGTGATTCTTAGACCTGAAATCACTGCACTCAACACATGTCGTTGGGTACACTTTGACATCATCAAACGCAATCCTGAAACATGGGTTGTTATAAAGGTGATGATTGGGTGGCTTTGACACATGGGGTTTTTGAGGGGTGAGTGATAGATATGGGATTTGTCCCTCCTGAGGGAGTTTGATATCCTTGGCCACTTGATGAGTAGGATTGAGAAAGGCATGCGCATGCACGTGTGAATCAATATGTGATATTGATGTCATACACATCTCACTCGGTCTACTCTGAGATCAAGGAAATGAATGAACATTGACAGGATGACTTTTCCATGCCTCGAGTTCATTCTGGATATCAGTGACAAAGGAATTATACATTTACTGTAACACCATTCACGGATTGTAGGATGAAAGTTGTTCTCTAACTTTCTACTTTCACTTGGGTAGCAATGATGTGTGACTAGGCACCGCTCTTTACTTGTGAAGTCATAAGTGTTATGGACTTTCACTGCCAACGTGAAATGGACCTGCAGGGTCACACACATAGGATTTAACCTGGAAGAGGAGTTTTGTCCACAAGCAATGTTTAGATTGATTACTAAAGGAGTTTAGTAGTTCAATTAAACACTCAATTAATCGATAGCTCAATATCATAATGTTCAAGGTGTTGGACGCATTGATTGGAGTATCAAATTGATTGAAATCGCATTTGACTGATTCTGCACAATCTGCATTCCCAACCGATCGGTTCATGTGATGAACCGGTCGGCTGAGGTTGCTGAACCGGTCGGCTCAATTGTTGAACCGATCGGCTCATGCACAGAGTGAAATGACCGGTTCAAGTGTTGAACCGATCGGTTCAACTGGTGCAATCGAGCAACTTGGGAAAGTAGGATTGGTGAGAATTTTACTTTCGTTTCAATTGCCCAATTCGATTGGGAATAATATTGGTATTCGATACCAATTGGGAAAGAAACAAGGAAAGTCAATCGGGAACCAACCTGGAACCCCAACTGACCGGTTCATGAGTGAACTGATCGGTTCAAGGGTCCCAAACAATCGGTTCAGTGGTGAACCGATCGGTTCAGGTCCCCAACCGACCGGTTCACTTATGAACCGATCAGTTCAGGTTGCGAGACAGTTGCTTTTTGTGGAAAATCCTGAACCCTTCTACTCCTGCTTTAGTCCCGTATTGCCGGGCACAGAGAACCCTGTCCCATGACCCGCCTATATATATAGGGGTATTGGGGGCTTCTCAGAGTACAACTCAGTGCAAGTTGATTGCTCTGCAAAGTTGTCGTTCTCTCCGGTTTTGGTAACCGAGAGAGAGCCCGAGCAAGTGCTTCCCGCAAAGGGAGGTGCAGCAAGGGAAGGACAACTGCAGTTGCAGTCGACAGCAAGAGAGTGTGTTGGCGACTAGTACGTCAACAGGAGGGTGTGATTCCTTCCACTTCCTTGTGGGACAAGGAGAGTGGAGTTCCGGGTGGTCCGTGTGGACTACTTCAGAGGCGGGAGGTCACTGCCGCTCAGGAGGACAATTGTCATCCGAAAGTCCGGTAGGAAGAGGAGTCTTCAGTCCCGGTGCGACCAGAAGCTGCACAGACACCGTCCAAGACCGGAGGTGAAGACCGCGCAAGGCGCGTGGCATTGTCGCCGAGCAAGCCTCGGGACAAGGTATGATTCACAAACCTTATTTCCTATCATATAGATGTCGACGCGATTCCTTTTTGTTCCGGGTTTTGGGAGAAAATTTTTTGTTTCCGCTGCTTCTCTGCCTCCTCCAAAACCCAACAATACTTAGTTAGGTTCTTCTGATTAAGAAAACATATAATGTTGCATATTTTGGAGTTACGATGATTAGAGTGTACTTTTGGTGATTTTTAAGTGATTAAATCAGTTTCTAGAAAACCACCATCGACAAAACTCAAAACCAATACTTGGAAATATTATTATTGAAAATAAAATGTTTTTCTGAGTTCAGGACGTATTTTACTTTAGTTTTTGGACAAAGGAATCAAAAGTTATGAATTATTGAAATTCGACCAATCAGAAATTGACACATCATCAAACCAAATGAGATAAGCAAAGAGAGAGAGGGAGGGAAAAAACCATTCGACCTAATATCATGGTCTTAGATTAATAGTTATCCAAACTAGATCTTCTAGAGAAGGTAAACCGGTAAGAAACCAAAACCCTAGATGAACATGGTAAATAGATATGGAAATCATCGATTTTAAACATAGATGCATGAATATTAAGCATGTAGCAAGCAATATATGAGAAGTGGGTTATGAAACTCGCCTCTAGGGAAGATAAGAAGGTCCAAACAGAAAGGATCCGATCTTAGAAGGTCTGGTTGCTCCAAGCCTAGCTCCTTTCTTGGACAAAGATCACCTTCTCAACTTAGAGGTGATCAACCCTAGCAAAAGAGCATAGAGATGAGGTGTTTTAGGGTTCTAGGTGGGGTTTCACCATGGAATTCCATGGTTATGACCTGTAATAGGGTGTAAGGAAGACTAACAGTATGAAAATAGGGAAGGAATGGAGGAAACTTACTAGTTTTGGTCGAATTCACCAAGGAGGAGCTTTAGAAACCCTAATACAGCAATTTGGAAACCCTAGGAGCCTTCTTCACCAAGCTAGGCTCCCTCTATTACCTTGGGACAGAACCATCATGGACAAATACAAAATTAAATATTCTCTAAGCTATAGGAAAGAAAATGAGAGAAAGAGTTTTCAAATTGTGAGTTGGGAAGGGGTATACATGGCTATATAAAGAAAGAGGTGAAGCATGAGGTGTCTAAGGGACTTTCCATGTGTCTTTATCCTAGGGCTTGATGGACATGCAAGAGGACAGCTCATGGACTCTTCTTGGATATCAAAAGTCGGTCCTAAGAGACCCTAGAGCCTTCTAGGCCATTCCCATCGTTTTTCAAGAAAAAAATAACCTCATTGGTTGATAGCTTTTAAAGATAAGCACCTTTATAAAGAGGGTAATCTCTATAATGCCCTTGGAAAGAAATACCATCAAACCAAGGTGAAACTACGTTCTCCAATGGTTTAAAATCTCGTTAATGGTAAGGGAATATCTAAATATTAAAATTCAGTTGATAATTTGTAAAGAAAGCCTCCCAATTGGGTAAATTGCATAAAAGTCTAGAATGTACCTAAAATTGCATAACTTGCACAAACAACATCCAAATCGAACCAAATTTGAAACATAGGATCATTTTATGTTTTCAAATCATATCAAAAGTTAGATTAAGGTTTAGAGCACTTAATTATGGTAATTAATCCTTCACTGAGGTATTTGTGCATAAACCCTTATATTGGTACAATTAGTGAATAAATGTTCACGAAATCACTATAAATTCCACTAATTAAATAGAAAGGCCAATAAGGATAGAAATGAAAGGAAAAGATGGGAAAGAGTGACAAAAGACAAAATTTCAAAATTCAGTATGTTACAGGATTGTTGATAGTGGTTGTTCCAAACACATGACGGCTTAAATCATCCATTTCAATAAATTCATAAAGACGAAAGGAGGTTCACTGACATTTGGGGATGACAAAAAGGGTAAGGTAATAGGTGAGGATGATGTAGGTGATTCACTTTGATCAAGAATGTACTTCTTGTGGATGGCCTACATCACAATTTAATAAGTGTTAATCAACTTTGTGATAATGGTTATCTTGTTCTATTTACTTCTGTAGAATTCTTGCTTCTAGATTCCCTCTCTTACAATGTCATATATAAGGGAACTAGAATTAGTAATCTATATATTATTGTTCTTGACTCTATTAAGCCTATTGTTGGTAGATGTCTTGTTGCCATTTGGAATGATATTTCTTTATGGAGTCGTAGGCATGGTCATGTAAATATGCATCAAATGAAGAAGTTGAGCAAAAAGGACTTGGTAAAGGGACTTCCCAAATTGTATTTTGAAAAGGATGTGGAATTCTGACATTGTACCCAAGGAAAGCAAACCAAGTCCTCCTATAAATCCAAAGGAGTCCTTAACACTAAGAGAGCTCTTGAGCTTCTTCACATTGGTCTATATGGACCAATGTGTACGCAATCGGTTTGTGGTAGTAGTATTGTTTAGTGATTGTCGATGATTTCTCTCACTTTATTTGGACCTTCTTTCTCTTTTCAAAAAGTGATACTCTCGATGTTTTCTCAACTTTTTGCAAGCAGGTTGAAAATGAAGCTTCTTTCTGTATTGTTTCTATCCATGGTGATCATGGGGGAGAGTTTGAAAATAATTTGTTTGAACAGTATTGTGAGGAATTTGGGTATGCACATAACTTTTCTTCACATCGAACGCCTCAACAAAATGGGGTTGTAGAGAGGAATAGATCACTATAGGAGATGGCTAGGATTATACTTCTAGAGTACAACACTCCACAGAGGTTTTGGTCCAAAGTCGTTAGTACTTCATGTTTTGTGCAAAACTGGGTTTTTTACTCATCCTTCGCATAAGAAAACCCCCTATGAGATATGGCATTGTAGAAAGCCTTCCATTGATTTCTTTCATGTTTTTGGGTGTCTTTGTTTTGTTTTGAACATCAAGGATTCTTTTGACAAGTTTTATCTGAAGTCCTACAACAAATAAGTACAACAAGCACATAGAGTATGTAATAAAGAACTGTGTGACTGAAGACGTGAGCTGCCTACAACAAATAACAAGTAGACAACTCCTTTATCTCTCAGCTTGAGCCTAAAGATGTCAAAGAAGCTCTCAAGGATGATGAATGACTCCTAGCTATGGAAGAAGAGTTGGAGCAGTTTGAATGAAATAAAGTGTGGACTCTTGTGCCAAAATAAAATGATAGAAAGATCATTGGCACCAAATGGTTCTATCGCAACAAGTTGGATGAAAGTGGCAAAGTGGTAAGGAACAAAGCAAGGTTAGTTGCTCAAGGATACAATCATCAAGAAGGTATAGATTTTGATAAAATATATGCACTTGTAGCTAGACTTGAGTAAATTAGGATGTTTCTTGCTTTTACTAGTCACAAGAATTTCCTTCTTTATCAAATGGATGTTAAAAGTACATTTTTGAATGGTACAATTGAGGAGGAAGTGTATGTTGCACAACCTCCAAGCTTTGAACATGATAACTTGCCTAACCATGTTTATTTGTTGCAAAAAGCTCTCTATGGTCTCAAACAAGTATGTCAAGCTTGGTATGAGAAACTAAACAACTTTTTGTTAGATAATGGCTATATCATGAGCAAAGTAGATTCTACATTATTTCTATAGGCCACTTCTAACGATTTTCTTATCATTCAAATTTATGTTATTGATATCATTTTTGGAGGAACTAATCTTGATCTTTGCAAGAAGTTTTGTGATCTTATGTAGAGTGAATTTGAGATGAGAATGATGGGGGAACCCACTTTCTTCCTTGGTATCCAAATTAAGCAAACTAAGGAAGGTAACTTCATCAACCAAGTCATATACACAACTAAGCTACTAAAGCACTTTAGGATGGAGAACACAAGCCAATGGACACCCCCATGTCAAAAAATGCCAAGCTTGATAGAGATGAACAAGGTGAAAAGGTAGATGAGAAGCTCTATAGAGGTATGATTGGAAGTTTACTTTATTTAACTGCCTCGAGAACTGACATAATGTTTAGTGTTAGCTTGTGCTCACTTTCAATCAAGTCCTAGGAAATCTCATCTTATAGCGCTTAAGAGGATTTTAAGGTATCTATCCAAAACCCCAAATTTCAGACTATGTATCCCAAGTCAAGGGACTTTACTCTTACTACTTACAGTGATGCAGATTACGCAAGATGCTTGATTGATAGAATGTGCACAAGTGATGCTTGCTTCTTCCTATGACCTTGCCTAGTTTCATGGTTCTACAAGAAGCAAAACACTTGGCTCTATCAACTACCGAGGTTGAATACATTACAGTTGGAAGTTTTTGTGCCCAAGTCTTATGGATGAAGCAAATGTCCCTAAGACTTTAACATTTATTTTGATACTTCTCCTATTTTATGTGATTATACTAGTGCAATTAACTTACCATACAATCCTATATTGCATAGTAGAGCTAAACATATAGAGGTCCATCGTCATTTTCTTCATGACCACATTTCCAAGAATGATATTTATATCATGCATGTGGATACGGAGAATCAGTTAGCGGACATTTGCACCAAACCTCTAGCTAGAGAGCAATTTACTTTCATTAGATCAAAATGACTTATTACTACTCTTGATGATATTGACATGCCTTCTAGCTATTTTTTATCTTGTCTCTATATTTCTTTCTTAGAATTGATCATCTCTTTCTTGATATGTGCTATAGTTATCTTGTTTCTTGCCTTGTTTTGCTCATTTTGGGTATTTTTCACAACTGCTTGTTTTATCACAAAATAGTACCCTATGATAAGTGAAATGTGCCTTAATATGTCTAAAATTCATAATATGCTAAAGAAATAAAATTCATTAGCATCCTATAGGCTAGAAATTAAGTTTCTAAGTTTTTTGACAGACTACCGATCGGTCGAGTTACCAACTCGACTAATACCTTGGCCGAAGGTTATGTGAATGGGATGATCGATCAAATTTCCAAATCTCAAAACTCAATTGATGTTTGAGCTGGACCAAACTTAAGTAGGGTTCGGCTGACATTTCTCCCTCTCAACTAGAGAAAAGTCAATTGATTTTCCCTTTCCAGCTCCCCTAACCTTCAACCCTAGGTTCACACATCCCTTGCCTAACCTAGCCTCACTTGCATCTTCCCACACCCTTCTAGGTTGTTAGATGGTCTGTTGGTGGGGTTCTCTATCTTCTGTGGTCATTGTTGCTTCTCAACTGACCCTATGGCATCCAACCGAAGAAAGAGAGTTGCCCCTCATAGAGCTAACCCATCCTCTTCCAACCCTTGACTTCTATCCTTTGATGACACCTCCTTTGTCTCTTAGGAAGCTCTCAAATGCTACAAGAAGATCCTTCTTAGGAACTGCTTCCCTTTTAAAGCCTTGTTTGAGTCTCGTCTCAAAATAAAAGAGGTCATCACTAAGATTTTTGACCTTTTCCATACCAATCACCTAGGATCCTTGTGCATAGAACGCCGCTGCTTTCAAATTCAATCATGATCACTAAGGTGGTCAATGAATTCTATGCAAACCCTTCATGGAACTATGACACTTTAGTGCCACCATCTAATAGCAAGGTCATCCTCACTTTCATCATTGTCGAAATCAAATTCACAGTCTCTAAAGATTCATTGAACTTCTTTTTCAATGGAAAAGAGGTTACTGACACATGGAGGAAGGATTATCCTTACTATTTTGACCTTTTGGACCCCTAGGCTTTCTACAAGCACTTTAATCTCACTCTTCCTGACATCCACAAGTTCTTGAAGAAGCCTCATGTACCCTATAAGAGGAAATTCACCTTCCCATCCTCTTCCCTTTATCTCAAAAATAGGATGCTCGCATTAGTTCTTAACTATAATGTCCACCCGAAGAAAAATCAAACGGACATTACAGAGAACATTGTTGTGATCATGTACTATTTGTTGAAGAATGCTGGAGTCAAATGGTCCCGATATATCTTACATCACATGACCTATTTTGACTCTGAGAAGAACACTCGTGGTACCCACCCACCCTACCCTTCCTTGATCTGTGACTTGTTTGCTTTTGCTACCCAAAAATCTCTTTTCTATGATCTCAATTACAATGCTAGTCAGAAAGGAGCTTGCATTAGTGAAACCATGATCAAGAAGACCTTCCTACCTACCTCTTCCACCACACATGGAGCCTCTACCTCCACCCAGGCACCTCCACCTCCACCACCACCTCGACCTGATTACGCGTCCTTCTATCTGTCAAATGAAACCCTTATGGGATATCTAATGCATCAGTAGGTGTACAACCTTCAGGTTCAGGATCACCTACACTAGTACTTGTGCCAGATCATGTATACCATGAACTTGTCTTGCAGTCATCCTTACACCTCTTACCAACCCTACCCAGGCGGTGACTATGCTTCATATGCTTATAGTCACTTCTACCCAACCCCTCCACCTGCTTCTTCCACTACCACATTTGATGCTACTGGTGGACCTATACCTACACCTGGAGTGCTTCCTCCAGCTGGCTTTTCTTATTGGCCCTCTTGCTTCCCTACATTCCAACCTTGGCACCTCTGCTCCCAACTTTCCCCAGGCATAGGAGTTATATTCTCTTGGCATGTCTTGGGATGAGCATAATGCTATGTGGCCCGGTCATGGTTTCGGTCCTCCTTCCAATGAGGAGATGACTGACAAGGATGATGAGGATGCTATTGAGGATGATGTCTTCGATGTTGACTCTGATGATGGCTTCGTTGGTGCCACTAGTGATGATTTTGAAGATGTTGTTGTATTTGCTGCACCTTCAGATGGAGATGAGGACTACGAGCTTGAGGCTGATGATTATGATGTGGATCATGACGTTGTTGACATAGATATCTTAGATATAGCTTAGATTTCTTAGTTTCTTAGTCTTTAGATGTTGATCATACATATTTTTTTAGACTCTTATGTAATAAGACATTTGGCATTGTATCTTAGATGTACCATTTTATCATCCCACTATTTTATCATTGGTTTGTGGTTCTTGTAGTGAGGACATGTTCTACTGTTATAATCTTACTCTTCTATACCATAACTCTCTAGTTGACCATATCTTATGATCTTGTGGTATGTTATCCCATATTTTGATTATGACACTGGATTGTTTGGTTCTCTTTATCTCATCTCTATTTGATGTGTGTTATGTGGTTGATTTATTTATCTTGTATCTTTTGAGAAGACATGTGCTTTATCTCTTTCTACCTCCCTATCTTTTTTATATGACAAAGTGGGATAAATGACCTGAGCCATATTGTTTTATAGCTCGTATGATCCTTTTCATGTCAATTATCTACATATCATTTGACTTGTTATAGGACCATATAGTATGTATATGTGATTTGGTTATTTGTAGAAAGACTAGCCATGCAGGTATAGGTAAGCATGAACTGAAGTGGAGAAATTCACATTGTTCAATCATGTATCCCTTTCACATCCTTTCTTAAAGGTAAAAGCTTAATTTCAATATCCTTTTCAATATGTTGAGGAATGGTTTGTCATTTTAAAAAGGGGGAGAATGTTGACCTAAATGTTATACGTGGTCCATATTTTGATAATGACTTAATCATTCCATTCATATGTATCTAATATGTTTGCTAGAGATTGATTTCAGGCATTAGGTACACGAAAAGGATCAAATTGCTTGAGCCCTATCTTGGCTTAGTTCAAGTCAAAAGTAATACAAATGCACTTTTGTGGAAAACACTCCAAACCACCTTAGAACATTTTTGTAATCATTTGTATTGATGATATGACTTGTAACTAAGATGAAAAAAAATCAAGGACACTTAATTCCAACGTTTGATCACTTCAGTTTCATTTTGTAAACATCATTACAGGCACTTTATTGGTCAAGTTGCAAACTCAATCGATCCTTAATGGGTTTTGAGAATGAATGTTGATCAGTCGAGTTTTACTTTCACAAAACTTGACTGATCCCTCTATAAGTGGATCGGTCAAGTTACCCCAAGACAAAGTTGACCGATGGTTTAAATTGGCTTTGTCGCATAGTGTGATCGGTCGAGTTATCTTTATTGAAACTTGATCAAATGGACTGCATGAAAAATGCAAAAAAAGTGATTCTAATCGTTGGAGGGGTGCACTTGAAATTATATATGTTGCAATCCTCCAAATGGATAGATAACATTCATAAGTGTTCCCACACTCTAATGGACACTCCTATCTATAAATAGGACCCCTTGGAGTTCATTCCAAGTTCGCTCATTCATGCTATTCAAGGTCCTTGCTATAGTTAAGTCCAATCTGTCCACTTGAGCCCCTTTCTTTCTCTCATTTACACTTGAATTCATCATTATGAGTGAGATAGGTCATGTGTGAAGAGAGCTACCCATTTGTATCCTTTTAAAGCCCTCAAGCTTCATCTTTCCCTTCCCTTTTTCAAAATATCTTTATTGGTGAAAGCTTCTCCAAGAGAAAGAGAAGGAGTAGGCTTCTTTAGTTGGAGAAGAAGGTGCTCAAGGATACTCTAAGTGAAGCAGAAGATACAAGGAGCTGAGTGAGTAAAGCCCTAAGGCTGAAGACTAGTTGCATGAAGGGGAGGACCTTGGTGAAGGCATCCAACTAATTGTAAGAGTGCACAAGACCTTTGTGAGGTAGAAGACTAGATCTTGGATAGGTAAGCCTTTCATTGTAAGGTTGTTGTCTCCCTTGGCCTCAAAGGGAAGCTGGGTATCCTTTTCCCAGAAAAGGAAGGTCATATGTTGTAACTCTTATAAGTGAATATAAGTAGACATCTTAGAAATCCTAGAGCTTGTTCTCTCTAGGTAGTGGATTGTCTCTCTCCTAGTTTGGAGAGTAGAACCACTCTAAAACATCTTGTTCAATATGTTGCTTCAAACTCTCTCTTCCTTTCTATGTATGTTTCATTTGCCATCAAATTCACTATTTGCAATTGAACTTATTTGAAGTAACTTGAAGGTCTAAACAGTTTTTTGTAAGTGTTTTTAGCTCTATTCACCCCCCTTCTATAGCCCTTATATCCAACAAGAGGGTAGTGGGTAGGTGGGTAAAGGGTAAGAAATTTTTTTACCCTTAACCTTACCCTTACCCTTCCCCTATAGGGTATGGGTAAAGGGTAAACAAGTTTACCCTTACCCATTGACAGCCCTACTATCTAGTGGTGATCAAGTTTAGGCCCATTTTTTGAAGGTGTCTTAAAGTATGGACAAGGAATAAGATGGAAATGGGAAAAGGTGTTGGGATGAATGTAACTAGGCATTAAAGTCTTTACTCTCAAGGTTGTGAGTAGTTGTATGATGTCAAAGAGGGTTGAGGTACTATGTATATAGTGTTGGAATATCTCCAGTACTATTTGGAAATTGTAGAGAGACAAATAAGGAAAGATATTTGGGTGTTTCCTATTATAGAGACAAGGTTCAATATATTATGGGTCGGTAATTGTGGTTTGATTTCATGCTTTTAGTTTTTATGCTTCTCTTAACTCTAATATCAAATGATATACTAAATATATTTGACTTCTCTTGAATTCATGGACATTAAAAAAATGTACCCTTGCCTGGAAAAGAAAGAAGGTGATGGGAATTTCCTTTCTTGTCATTGTTAATTTTGACTTGTACAATCCTATACCAAAACCTGTAATAGTTCATTATTATTTCCTTACTCCCCATGCATGGGTGTTATTGTGATAACCTGGCCTTTTTGGTCATTTTCACAAAATAAAATTGGTTATATGAATATTGAGTTGTGGGGTGGAAAATCATTTAATGTTGATTAGATTTTTTGAGGTGGATGGATATAAAATAATGTCTGATCTTAGCATTTTGGAAATACTCTATAAAGACTTCAAGAAAAAATAAGATTTTGAATTAGTAAATGGTTTTGATTTGTGTATTAAGGCAATTGATATTTTGGTACATTTGTTGGTCAAAGTGGTCTGTTGGACAAGAGAATGAAATCATGTTTATAGGAAAAGTGTTATGTTCATTGAAAGATATATTGAATGAGTCTTTTAATTTATTTTATGATAAATGAATTGGAAATAAGCCTTGTTGGTGAAACTTTTTCTAAACCAAGAAACATTGGCTCTTTTGTGTGTGTATAGAGTAGTCATAGCACTCTAGAAACTTTTTCAATAGGGAATTAAGTAGCTCAAACAAATTAGTAGGCTAAGTAATTATATAATATGAAAATACTTACAGAATGGAAATAGATTGTATTAAAATATCATGTTTCTAGTCCCAATATACTAAAAAATCATCAATTATAACAATCCCATTTTCCTAACTCAGATTCTATCAACATTGGAGTCACACAACTCAGTAGAGATATCATGCATTAAATTCCATATTCAAAATGTTTAGGACCATATGTATATTTTTAAGTAATATTAGGCCATCCTAATCTAAGAAATTGAACCATGTTCGACATGTCAAGTGGGTTTCTTAGATCTATGTCAAGAAAACTTTATAAAAGAACTAATATAAGTATCAAATAATCAAGGTTAGTGTTAACATGGCCCATATATAATCTTTCAATAATAAAAATTGTCATTCATCATTATTATTCAAATATATAAAAACATATATTCATCTTCAAAATATAAATTCACTACATATTTCAAATCCCAAATTCTAAAGTACATGATTATATTTCATGTTCTCCTAGTCAAATCTATATATAACTTTGTATTAATTGGAAAATCCTAGAAATTTCTAGGCTATAAGAAAGTCAGACTAAATTTCATGGATCTATACTTTTTTGAAGATTATTGGGTGGCCCATGAGTGAGTTGAGCCATGGAATGGAATGGGCTGATCTTGCCCAAACCTATCCTTGCTAGGATGGTTGAGGGGTGGTCCCAACCCAAATCTCCCATAGAGCCTTTCCCCTTCCACAATATAACACACCATAAGTAGATAGGGTGATGCTTCTTGCACCTAAAGGATTTCTACTATAGCTCTCCATGCCACCAAAACTAAACTATACATGATGGAGGAAGTAGGAAGGCCCTCTCCTTGTGTTAACCACCATCTAGGGTCATTGGAGAAACCATTACAGGGCTAGAGGTTCCCTCGAGAGTAGATGAGGAAGCTCAAGAACCTATCCAAACACATTTCCAAGACATGCTCACAATTTGTAAAAGATGGTGTAGATTATAGAAGACATGTAAGCTCTATCTAGATATATACTAAGTCATGCTTTTTGAGTTATATGTTAGGAATAAGTCCATGATTTTGTGGAGAGAGTTTCTATGTTAAAGGTATATGATTTGGAGAACAACTAAACTGAGATCTAGGCTAGCAGACTCCATTGAAATCCCCTTTTCTTTCCCCCATTTGATCTAAGGTAGGAGAGAATGTAGAAGTTTTTTGATCCTAATCTAAGGGTTAGAAATGGGTGGTGTGCTAGAATTCTCCAACCATAGATAAATTGGTTACCCAAAGAATCACTATCACAGTGATTTTTAAACCAACCATGGTCAAGACACTCAAACAATCACAATTGTTGACAATAATATATCTCTTCTACACCCCATAACTTGTAAGTCATAAATCTACAAGCAATAAAAAATTACCCAACCTTACTTATTCAAAAAAATGTAATGTTTGAGCCCAATGTTCAAGACTCTAATAGAGTTTTAAGAATGGGGCTTGGCCCCACAGACCATCACTAGCCTTAACTACGTACTTTGTCCTCACTCACTTCTTGACTGATCACCCATCCTAATACTACTTTGGGTTGAGCACGCTTAACCATAGAGTTCTTTAGTGATGGGCTCCCTAAAAAGGAGGTACCTTGGTGATATGAGTTGTCTAATCATTCCTTTTATGATCATTTCATCCAAGGCCTCAAATCTTGGGATGTTACAATCTCTCCCACTTAGACTCTTAAGGTCCTCGTTAAGGATCAACTATATGGCCTCATAATCTATCCCCATTTCAGTGAAAACCCAAATGGCCAATGTACGCCCAACTTCCAGCCACGAATACCAGTGCAAGGGTGTCTCCATCAACTAGGATATCCCTTTCAAACATGCCTAGACCGCATAGATCAAAGAGTGACATGCCATAGACTCAAGTGGGCCCCACCTACTGGAGGGGAATTGGCTCTGATACCATTTGTAATGCCCATACCCACTAACCAAGGCTCTAATAGAGTTTCAGGAATGATGACTTGCCCCACATACCACCACTAGCCTTAACTGTGTGTTTTTTCCTCACTCATGTGCAAGCTAGAATAAACTTTTGAATTGGTCACCCATCCTAGTACTACTCTGGGCTGAGCACGCTTAACCACATAGTTCTTTAGTGATGGTATCTTTGAAAAGGAGGTGTACCTTATGATATGAGTAGTCAATCATTCCTTTTAAGATCATTTCATTCAAGGCCTCAAATCCTGGGATGTTAACAAACTTATCCTTCACTAAATATGAGTTATCTATCATATGCATTTTTTGCAAAAAAGTGACTGTCTTTGAGTGAGGTTGGTGTATAAGTTACACAAAAAAATGACCCTCTCTCTAAGTGAGGTTGATGCAGAACTCATGATAAAAAGTGATCACCACCCTCTGAGTGAGGTTGATGGAGAACCAATGATAAAAACTTGCCCTCCCTATGAATGAGGTTGATGCAAAATCTGTGATAACATAGTGAGTCTTCCTTTGAATGAGGTTGATATGAAATATGAATAAAAGGTTACTCTTCATGAAAGTGAATGTTCTGTAGAAATTACATTTTTTCTAAGAACAAAAAGGATCTTTGCTTCAAAAAGTTCAAAGTCTACACTGAGTTATTATTTTGGAAAGGGTTTCAAAAATGGTAGAAAAACATCATCCACAAAAGATACAACAAGTTCTACATCTTACTAGAAACAACAATAATTATATAGTCGATCTACATAGAAACCCATCATGTCTCTAGGCAACTAAAAACTTTGAGCTCCTATTTTTTCAAAAGAGGAACATAACTGAGAGCACAACATCTGCAATCCAAAGTAAACTTCTTTAAAAAAAATTAGGATGGCTAGTGTGCCTTCAAAACTTGCATGCTTGAATCTAAATTTGATAAAGATAAGAATGGTATCACGTGACTTAAAATTAGGAGAGTATGCAGCTAGGTAGAGGTTACCATGACACAAATTAAGTAAAGCATCAAACTCGTAAGAAATCATATAAATGTCACAGTCAAAGGACAAGACGACTTCGATCCACTTTTTGCTTCCTGAATCATATCACGTAAAAGGGCAGGGTTTTTTTTCAGGGAATTGAAAATGAATATCATTATCCACAATAGTGGCAAGTTTATCCAAAGCCATAAACATCCTCTTGCAGCCCTTACCCCAACGGAGTTCAACCCCATCTCATCTTGGGACAGCGCCTATGAGATTTGGGACAAATTGTGCATCACTTATGAAGGAACAAAGCAAGTCAAGGAGGCTAAAATCTACATGTTTAACAGCCTTCTAGAGAACTTCAAGATGGGAAAGAAAGAAGGGATTGCGGAGATGTACTCAAGACTCAATGTCATCATAAATGGGCTGGCTACTTTAGGAAACACCTTGGATAGAGATGTAATCAACTCCAAGATCTTGAGGATTCTATCAAAGAGATAGGAGTCAAAGGTGACCTCCATTGAAGAAGTGAGGAGCCTTGGTTGACATCCCAACCGAAGATCTCATTGGTAACCTCCAAGCTCATGAGCCAAGACTTGACAAGCAAGAAGAAGAACCCAAGCAACAAGAGAAGGAAGCCAATAATATCAAAGATAGTGCTTTCAAAGCACAAGTGGAGGCGGTCATCCTTCAACAACAACTTACATGCCAGACTTCTCCTTCCTCCTCTAGTGAATATGATGGCCCAAGTGAGCATGAAGACAATTACATCAAGGGCAAGCACTTCAAGGGAAAGCAAGCCTCCTCCTCTACTCCTAGATGCTACAAGTGTGGATAAAAGGAGCACTATAAGAGTGAATGTCCCAAGTCAAAAAAGTCACACCACAAGGGAATCTCAAA
The DNA here is from genome assembly GCA_963693085.1 of Alisma plantago-aquatica. Classification (NCBI taxonomy): domain Eukaryota; kingdom Viridiplantae; phylum Streptophyta; class Magnoliopsida; order Alismatales; family Alismataceae; genus Alisma; species Alisma plantago-aquatica. The sequence continues at coordinate 402,493,056 of OY856409.1, forward strand.
TAAGGAAGAAGAGTATAAGAAGGAGAGAAAGTACAAGAGGAAGGACAAGAAGGAGAAGAGACACAAGAATGCAGCTCATGCAGCTTGGGAAGCTTCATCCTCAAGTAGCTCAAGCTCCGAAGAAGATGGAGAGTGTCACCTTGCACTCATGGTCTCTACTAGTGAAGAAATTGGTGAGGTAAGTGAGGGAAGTGAGGTAAGATTGCACAGTTATCTAAGGAAGCTATTATTGACATGTTTGTTTCTACCTGTTCTTCTTGTGCTAAGTGTAAATCTAAAAGAAAACGGCTAGGAAAAATTATTGATGATTTTTATGCTAAACTTGAAATTCTTGAGCTTAATTAGAAAACTCATCTTGAGAGCATTGATAACTTGCAAGGTCAATATCTTGATCTTGAGCTCCAATATAATGTAGTTGAAGTTGAGAATGGTGGCTATCTTAAGAACATTGAAACTCTTAAGGAATATAACCAAAAGTACCTAAAGGAACTTGAAACTCTTAAAACTAAAAATATTGAATTTAAGATTCTTGTTGATGCTTGTAGGGATGAGATAGATGTTTATCTTAAGGAAATTCAAGTGATAAAATCTGAAAATTCTAGGTTTCTTGGTCAAGTTAATGATTTATCTTCTAGACCTATCTTTCCTAGTAATGATATTGCTTCTATTTCTCTTGAGAAAGATTCTTATTTGACTAAATCCCTCTATCTTGAGGCCGACCTTGTTCATGCTAGAGATGATATTTCTAGTTTGTCTTATACTATCATATCTCTTAATTATGATAATCATAGACTAAGTTCCACTCCAGAGAAATTCCTCAAAGGGAAAAACTCCCTAAATAAAATCCTTGACCATTCTACCAAACAAAGTGGTACTAGTGGTTTGGGATTTGTAGGGGAAGCATCAAAAGGCAAGAGCAAGGCCAAAGGTAAGAAAAAGAGCAAGGAGACCTCTTTCTTTATTGGAGAGTCTTCCGACACTAAGAATCATATGGTTTGTTCTTATTGTAAGTCTGATGATCATTACTCTATCTATTATCCTTACAAGCCTAAGGGGACCAAAACCCAAAGATGAAATGGGTCCCCAAGCTAACTCCAGATCCCAAAGTTTGAGTTGGGAACTGACACTCTCCTTTTATGTAGGAAAAAAGAATATGGATTGTTGATAGTAGATGCACTAAGCATATGATAGGTGATATAAGCCATTTCAACAACTTTACCAAAAAGAAAGGAAGTTCGGTCACCTTTGGGGACAACAAGAAAGGTAAAGCCAAAGGTGAGGGTGATGTAGGTGGATCCTTGTGTATCAAGAATGTTCTTTTTGTGGATGGCCTACATCACAATTTAATTAGTGTTAGTCAATTATGTGACAATGGTTACCTTATGTTATTTACTTCCTTTGAATGCTTGATTCTAGATTCCCTCACCTACCAAGTTATATACAAGGGAACTAGAAGTGATAATTTTTATGTTATTGTTCTTGAATCTATTAAGTCTGTTGTCGGTAGATGCCCAGTAGTCAACTCAAATGATATTTCTCTTTATCATCTTCAGCTTGGTCATGTAAATATGCATCAGTTAAAGAAGTTGAGCAAAAAGGAATTGGTCAAGGGACTTCCCAAATTGGATTTTGAAAAGGATGAGGAATGCCAACCTTATACCCAAGGAAAGCAAACCAAGTCCTCCTTCAAATCCAAAGGAGTCCTTAGTACCGAGAGAGCTCTTGAACTTCTTCACATTGATCTATTTGGACCAATGATAACTCAATCGCTTTGTGGTTCCAAGTATTGCGTTGTTATTGTCGATGATTTCTCTAGATATACTTGGACCTTATTTCTCATTTCCAAGAGTGATATGCTTGATGTTTTCTCGATCTTTTATAAACAAGTTGAGAATAAAGCCTCTTTCCGCATCATTTTCATCTGTAGTGATCATGGAGGGGGGGATTTGAAAATGATCTTTTTGAGCATTTTTTTCAAGAATCGGGTTATGCACATAACTTCTCTTCACCTCGAACACCTCAACAAAATAGGGTTGTAGAGAGGAAGAATAGGTCTTTACAGGATATGGATAGGACCATGCTTTTAGAGTATGACACTCCAAAGAGGTTTTGGGCTAAAGCTGTCAGTACCTCATGTTTTGTGCAAAACTGAGTTTTTACACATCCTTCTTTGAAGAAAACCTCCTATGAGATATGATGTGGTAGGAAGCCTTCTATTGAGTATTTCCATGTTTTTGGATGTCTTTGTTTTGTTTTGAATACAAAAGATTCACTCAAAAAGTTTGATCTGAAATCTTACAAGGCTTTCTTTCTTGGCTATAGCACTACTAGCAAGGCTTATAGAGTATTTAATATTGATCTTGCTAAACTAGAAGAATTCATAAATGTTAAGTGTATAGATACTAACCCCTCTATTCCCAAAGATATTGTTCCAAATGATGATGTTGCAGGTGAAGTAATTCCTATTCTAAAAGGGCTCAACATCACCCACAAGGGAAAAGAGGTGGCTACTCAAGAAGAAGAGAAAGATGGAGAAAAGACAGATCCAACTCCCCAATTTACAAAGAATCATCCAAAAGAGCTTATTTTAGGTGATCCATTTGAAAGAGTGAAGATGTAGGGTGCATTCAACAAAGACCAAGTCAACAATGCCTTCATCTCACAACTTGAGCCAAAGAACATCAAGGAGGCTCTTGGGGATGATGAGTGGATCCTAGCTATGCAAGAAGAGTTGGAGCAATTTGAAAAGAACAAAGTATGGACCTAGTGCCAAGACCAAGTGATAGAAAGATCATTGGCACCAAGTGGGTCTACCGCAACAAGCTTAATGAAAGTGGAAAAGTGGTAAGGAACAAAGCAAGGTTAGTGGCTCAAGGCTACAATCAACAGGAAGGCATAGATTTTGATGAAGCATATACACCTATATATAGACTTGAGTCCATTAGTATGTTACTTGCCTTTGTTAATTATAAAACTTTCTTCTTTATCAAATGGATGTTGAAAGTGTGTTTTTGAATGGTACAATTGAGGAGGAAGTGTATGTTGCACAACCCCTGGGCTTTGAACATGATAGTCCACCTAACCATGTTTATTTGTTGCAAAAAGCTCTCTATGGACTCAAACAAGCACCTAGAGCTTGGTATGATAAATTAAAGAATTTTTTGTTAGATCATAGGTATATCATGGGCAAAGTGGATTCTACCTTATTTCTAAAGTACACTTCTAAAAAAATTCTTATCATTCAAATATATGTTGATGATATCATTTTTGGCGGAACTAACCTCAATCTTTGCAAAGAATTTAGTGATCTTATGCAGAGTGAATTCGAGATGAGTATGATGGGTGAGCTCACATTCTTCCTCCGCTTTTAAATCAAGAAAAAAAAAAGATGGGAACTTCATCAACCAAGGCAAGTACACCAATGAGCTACTTAAGCACTTTGGGATGGAGAAAACCAAGTTGATGGACACACCCATGTCAAACACTGCCAAACTTAACAAAGATGAAGAAGGTGAGAAGGTAGATGTGAAGCTCTATAGAGGTATGATCGTAAGTCTACTTTACTTAACTGCCTCTAGACCTGATATAATGTTTAGTGTTGGCTTGTGTGCTCACTTTCGATCTAATCCTAAGAAATCACATCTTATAGTTGTTAAGAGGATTTTAAGGTACTTAGATAAAACTCAAAATTTTGGACTATTGTATCCCAAGTAAAGGGACTTCAGTCTTACTACTTATAGTGATGTAGATTATGTAGGGTGATTGATTGATAGAAAGTGCACAAGTGGCACTTGCTTTCTCCTAGGACCATTCTTAGTGTCTTAGTTCTCCAAGAAATAGAGAAGAGTGGCATTATCAACCACCGAGGCTAAATATATTACAGCTGGGAGTTGTTGTGCCCAGGTCCTATGGATGAAGCAAATGATCCAAGACTTTAACATTCATTTTGATGCTTCTCATATCTATTGTGATAATACTAGTGCAATTAACTTATCATATAATCCTATCTTTCATAGTATAGCTAAGCATATAGAGGTTCACCATCATTTTCTTCATGATCACATTGCCAAAAAGGATATCTATATCACACATGTGGACACGGAAAATCAGTTGGTGGACATTTTCACTAAACCTCTAGCTAGAGAGCAATTTAACTTTATTTGATCCAAACTGCTTATAACTACTTTAAATGAATTTGATATGCCTTCTAGCTAGTTATCATCTATCATATATGTTTTGCCTATGTTTTCAACACCATTGCTTGCTAATACGTTAAAAATCAGTTTCTCATGTTCCTTTTGCCTTGTTTTTTCTATTGTTTTTAAGTATTTTTTGCAAACGCTTGTTTTATCACAAAATAGTACCCAATGATGAGTGATATGTGCCTAAGTATGTTCAAATTACATAATGGACTTGAAAAATAAATTTAATTAGCACTCAAATGGCTAGAAATTAGGATTTCTAATTTTAGGTCAGCTTGACAATCGGTCGAGTTGCCAACTCGACCGATCCGAGGATGAGAGCTTTTTTAAAGAGCCTATCGATCGAGTTTCTGAGTCACAGAACTCAGCCGATGGTCGGGCTGGAGCAAATTTAAGATAGGTTCGGCTGACTATTCTCCCTCTCAACTAGAGAAAAGTCGACTGATCCAACCTCTAGCTCCCTCAAGCTCTCAACCCTAGCCCTGACCTTCCTCTCCCTAGCCCTAGTTAGACCTAGATTGACCTCCTTTGACCTTCCCCCCATCTAATCTAGGTCTATGGATGCGTTTTTCTGGTGGGTCTTTAGCTTTTGCTCTCTCCTTCTGTAACATCCATGACCTGGGTTATGAGTTAACCCTAGGTGTTTTTCCTAAATATGTAATTAAACCCTTTTGATTATCTTTTGGCATGTAATTAAGTTCCTAAGGAACATACATTTTCATTTCTGTCCTCTTTAAACAATGATTGTAGTATTGTTTGGTAATACAGGGACCTATGTGCAAATTGCCCAATTAAGGAGTTTAACTTGCAAATTTCACAAGTTAAGATGTTCCTCTGATAATGAGACATCATATGAGTTAATATGATGAGGTAAGATGGATTTCCCAAGCTTGGGCATCAAGATGCAGCTTGTGGAATGATCCTTGTGCTTAAAAACCCTAATTTGGATTAAAAGTGCAATTTACCAAAATGTGGGGTGCAACTTATAAAATATACCATCTAGAACATCTTTTATGACTTTTGACATCATTTAGAATAATAATGATCAAGGGGGAACTTCATTTAAATAATCATATAATAAGGAACACCTTTGTAATTAAATCACCTAGTATGAGTAAAGAGACCTTTCATATATGTACCTTAGTTGCATGTTGGTTTTCTTTACCCTTAGATCTTGAGTTTTCATGGGCTTTGATTAATTTATGATAGATTAAACGTGCCTTAGAAATAAGGAGGGACTTGGATGAGAATTCCATGTTTTAGAGGTCCTTATGGTGGAAAATAGCCTGAAGTATATAAGCCTTTACCCTTGCAACCAAGTGAACGTATCCTTTATCCTCTTCATTTCTCATCTTTCTCAAAACGGCCAAGGCAGAGCTCTGGACCTCAGGGAGACGACCAACTAGTGCTAAGGTGAGTAGGAACCATCTTCAAGCTCGAATTCATGGAGGAATTCTTCTTAAAAAGGTTGGTTTTATGGTTAACTTACTTAGATTCTTTGTTCTAGCCGATCATCCACATCTTTTCCTTGAAGAAACAACCTTGGATGACCTGTGGAGTTCAAGACACCATTAAAGGCTCTAAGCTTGGAAGCTTGGAGCTCTAGGAACCATGTTTGAGGTGGGTTTTATAACTCTAAAACTCCTTGCTTTATTATGCATATCATTGTTCTTGCTTTTTGTACTTAGTTCTTCTTCTACCTCCCTTCTTCCTTACACTTTTGCAAGCAAAACGGTGGAGTAACCGACCTGAACAGAGGTTGAGGATGATGGGTGTGAATTACTAGGTAACTTTATCAACCGACCTTGGACCCTTTTGGTCCAAACGGTTGCAAACTGTTTAAGGTCAAACGGTCTCAACCCGTTTGATCTCAAACGATCTTGCAAGACCGTTTGGATCAAAATGGTCTCAAGACCATTTGATAGGGTTGACCAAGGGACGACCGTTTGAGGGTCTGTTGATAATATATTGAATTTCATACCTACATAGAATTATAATCTAATTCCTAACCAATTGAGAGTTGAAGGCAATTCAACACCCTAATCCTAATCTGGTTGAAATTGCTGTTTTTAAGTATAGATCTTGTTGAGTTTTGGGTTGAAGGACCCAAACGGCCTCAAAACCATTTGGGGGTTCATCCAAACGGTCTCACACCCGTTTAGTGACACCCCAAGACCGTTTTTAGGTCTAGGGTTAAGGAAATTTGATGGTTTGAGGGTCCAATTTCAATAGGTTGATGAATTGATAAAAATGCTGATTTTAGATCTATTTAGGGTTCAACCCTTATCCAACCGACTTGGTTTTTGGTCAAACTTTGGGCAAACGGTCTCAAGACCGTTTGGAGATCATCCAAACGATCTCAAGACCGTTTGAGCCAAGTTTGGGCCCAATTGGAGGTCAATTGATAGGTTCAACCTTGATTTTATTCGCATTGTTGAACATTGATGATTATCCGATTGAAACCCTAATTGAGTTAGACTTAACCCTAATTGGCTTTCAATTGAAGGTCAATTTGGTGTCCAAATTGATTGAGGCTCATCCTAGTTAACTCAGTTTGTAAGTGGTTAACATGGCTTTGGCCAATTGAAGGCTTCAACATAGGAAATCCTATTTAAACATAACCTTTGTATCACCTTTTATGTACAGGTGGTTTGAACCCAAATGGGTCCACACTCATTTAAGCTTAAGTGGGTTCACACTCATTTAAGATTAAGTGGGTTCACACTCGTTTAAGCTCAAGTGGGTCCACACTCGTTTAATCTCAAACAGGTCCACACTTGTTTAAGCTCAAATGGGTTCACACTCGTTTAAGTCCAAACGGGTTCACACTCGTTTAGGCTCAAACGGGTTCACACTCGTTTAAGCTTAAATGGGTCCACACTCGTTTAAGCTCAAATAGGTCCACACTCGTTTGAGGCTCAAATGGGTTCAGGTCACTTGAGATTAAACGAGTTCAAGGTCGTTTAAAATTCAAACGGGTTGGAGGTTGAAGGTTGAAACCAATGGGAGACTTTCAAGGTTGTTTATACTTAATCACTTGAAGGTGAAAATGGTTCAATGATGATCTAATCTAAACCCTAATGGTAACTTAAGACATTAAGGGACTAAGTGACTAATGAATTGACCCATGATGATGATCAATGGGTAAATTACCAAAATGCCCTTGAGAGGTTCAATTGAGTGATACCTTGTTCTAATCAAACCCTAATCACTTGATAGTGGTGATTTGGTTTATGTTAATCAAAGAGGATTTAACCCAACCCTATATAGAGTGGTGTAATCACCATCTACTAGTGAGAGGAGAGTGAAAGTACCATTTATGGTTAAAACTCAAGTAAAATACCTTCAATGTACATGAATATGCATGATTAGGGTATGATCCACCTATGTGAGATCATGGAAACCCTAATTATAATAGTTGATGAATCTTAATCTAATCTGAGGATATCAATGATGATGTTTCTCATACATGATGATGTTATGAGTTCAATTCACCATGAAGTGAACAGTAAACCCTAATTCTAGGGTGATAACATGTATTGTGAATAGTAAACCCTATTTGATGGGAATCAGGGAATCTATCCCTTGTAAGAGTATGAGAGAACAAATCTTGAAATAAATTGTTTACTATTATTAGTTAGTTTAACCATGCAGGTTCTCGTATATAAAGATGATCATATCCAGGTAAGGATTATGATATCATATTCACTGAAAGCATGTTATTAGCTTTATGAATAGTGAAATACCATGTTGCCTAGTAAGTGGCATCTTATGAGACTGATAGGCTGTGAGAGCCATGAGTATCATCAAGGTCATGCTTAATAGATGACTTGTGATGAGATGATTGAGAAATGATAATTGATGTGAGTTAGACTTGTTACATTTAGTATTCTTCTTTCATAGCTGCTATGTCAATGATTAAATGTTTGAGAACATGTATGATATTAAAAGAATACTGAAATGTACCTAACTAACCAAGTATAATCATACCATGTAGAGCCCTGATCATAGATCCATCATTGTCAGAAACTAAATGATGGTGAAACAGGTTTTCCTAAGGGAACTCCTGGAACACATATTTTTGAGTATGTGGGGGAATATGGATGTGTATATCCTTACATCCTAGTGTGGGAATTGATGTAGATATATCTTAATCTATCAATCCTTCACTATGTGTTTATGTCGGGGTGATGTAACACTATTCTCCCGAGGAAATCTTTCATACCGCATCGATGAGAGATAAACAAGAAATCCTTCAATGACGAAGAGAGTACAGAATGCCACTGTGACTCTAATAGCGAAGTACCAGAGTACCCTAGTAAGCTATAGTAGCAGAGACACTAGATGTCCTGCATGTTGATCCTCTTACTGACAGAGGAAGATGAGGTCATAAGAATCCGGCTCTTTTGATGACCTATGTATGATACCGATGTGACTTAATAGTGATCGGTTGGAGTATGAGCGGTATACCTCATCTCCGCAGGGCATATTAATGTTTGTAAAACATAATCAACCGTGTAGCATATCTGCTTAGGTTGAACTACGAGATACATTGGTTGAAGTTACATTACTTAGTATACATGTACTTCATATTCTTAAAATGTTGTTGTTCTAATTAATAACAATCTACTGTTGATTACCTTAAGGCTTTTATTGCTTATGTTATCCTTTGATTGCTATAATAAAGCTTCTGGCAGAGAGTTATAACTCTCACTGGGACAAATATTTAAAATTGTCTCACCCCGTAGATTTCAACTTTTTAGGTGGTCGCCGAGGACAAAGGAACCAGTCTGCAGGTGATCAGTATCAGCAGCAAGAGCACCAGGGGCAGCAGTGAATCTCAGGTGGAGATACTGACTGCTAAGTAATGTAGTTAGATAGTCTTATGTCGTCTCTGTACTCTCAGGTCCTTGGAGTTTGTTAATCTGAGATTTTGTATTTTGTTGTTTGTAATCACTTAATAAGTGGTTTAACAGAGATGTAAATTGTTACCTTGCTTTTATGAAAGAAGTTTCATGTCTTCAAGATCTTGTCTCGAAAAGTTTTAATTTTTCGTGAATTTTCATATTCCGTTGTTAATCGAATGCTTCCGCTGAGTTTATATCGTGTTTTAGAGATCGGAGCCCACACCTTCCTTTTCTTTTCATCACCTTGGCATCCAATAGGAGGAAGAGGGCCACCCCATCTAATGCACCTTCATCTTCATCCAACTCACGCTTGATTCCCTTTGATGACACTTTCTTCGTCTCAAATGAGGCTCTAAATAGGTACAAGGAGCCCCTTCCTAGGAACCCTTTTCTTTTTTGTGCCCTATTTGATCCACAACCACAAATATGAGAGGTCATAGATTAAGTAGCGAAGTTGTTATATGACCACCATCTCTCAGCCTTGGGTGTTGAATGTGTGTGCTATAACAATTCCATCACAAGCACCAAAATCGTTCATGAATTCTACACAAATTTGTGTTGGAATTACGACACCCTCGTACCCCCACTTAATACTCAAGCAGTCCTCACGTCTATGATAGATGGGAATAAATTCCAAGTCCCTGAGGATACCCTGAACATGTTCTTTTCGAGTACTAAAGTGACTGATACCTGGCGTAAGGACTATCCAGAGTATTTTGATCTAGTTGAGCCTGAGGCCTTCTACAAGAAATATGACCTTACTCTCCTTGATATTCATAAGTTCTTGAAGAAGCCTCCCCATATAGGAAGAAGTGCACCCTTCTCTCCTCTGCCTTGGACCTCAAGAGACACATACTTTCCCTAGTCGTTAACTGTAGTATTCATCCAAAGAAGAATCAGATTGAGATAGAAGAAAACACTGTGGTAATCATGTATTATCTCTTGAAGAACATTGGAGTCAAGTGGGTGAGATATGTTCCCCATCATATGACCTATTTTGACTCAGGAAAGAACACCCACGGCACCCACCCACCCTACCCATCCCTTATTTGTGGTGTTTTCCAGCTTGCCACTGGAAAATCTCTCTTCCATGATTAGCACTACAAACCTGCCTAGAAAGGAGTGTGCATCAGTGAGACCACTCTTCAGAAGTTTGTTCCTATCCTACCCTATATCACACCTGGTGTCTCTACCTCTACCTCCACCACCTCAGCCTACCTGATGTGCTCGTGCCTCATTCCATGTATCTAATGAAACCCTTATGGGCTACATGATGCATCAACATGCATACAACCTTCAGGTTCATGAGCACCTACATCAGGACCGTTGTTCCATCATGTCTAACATGAACTTGTCTTGTTCACACCCCTACCCTTCCTACCAGCCCTACCCAGGAGGTGACTATGCATCCTTTACATATGATCACTTTTAACCTGCCCCTCTACCTGCATCTTCTGCTACTACACCCTCTGTTATTGGTGGATCTATCCCTAGTGTGCTGCCTCTGACAGTTGTCCCCTTGGCCTCTCTGCTTGCTAGTCTTGGTAGTTCTGCTCCTTCCTTCCCACATGCCAATGAACTCCATGCTCTTGGTATGTCTTGGGATGAGCAAAATGCTCGTTGGCCCGGTCAAGGTTTTGGTTCTCTTGTTGTTGAGGAGATGCCAGACCAGGCTGATGAGGAGGTTACTACTGAAGAGAAGGCTGATGATGATGATATTTATGATTCTAATAATGGCACTGATGGATTTAGTGATGCCTCCGATGATGAAGGCGATGTTTTTCTCTCTATTTCACCTTCATACAAAGATGTTGACTATGAGTTTGATGCTTATGATGTTGATTATGATGATGTTGTGGATATAGATAGCTTAGATGTTTAGTTGTTCTAGTTTCTAGTCTAGATTTTGATCATATATATCTTTCTAGGCTATTTTGTATTACAAACATATGGGCACATGTTCTGAGTTGTACTATTTTATCATCTAGCTTTCATCATTTTGGCTTGTAGCTGTTTTTTGAGAACTTGCTTTCTAGGCTGTAATCTTAATCCTTTGTACATTTATTCTTTGATTTACTATATCTCATGAGTTGGTGCCATGTTTTACCATATTTTGATTATGACTTAGACTGTTTGTTTCTCTCGTCTCTGTTTAATGTATGTTTTGAGATTGCATATTGTGGATGTATGTTTGGTTGTGCTTGGAGAAGACATGTTTCTGTGCCCTTCTACCCCCCTTCCTTGTTGATAATGTCAAAAGAGGGAGAGAAGTTCAATGTTTTTAAGCTCAACCATATTGTTTTGATTGCCTATGTGATCCTTTTTGTATTCATTATATGCTTTATCATGTTACTTGCTAAAGGACCATATAGTATATATATGTCATGTTTCTTTGTGTAGATAGACTAACTATGCAGGAAAGAGTAAGCATAGATTGAGGAATCATTTTCAATATGATTGAGGAATGGTTTGTCATTGTCAAAAAAGGGGAGAATGTTGACTTGAGAGTTATACATTGCCCATATTTTGATAATGACTTAACCATTTCATTCCTATGTATCTAATATGTTTGTTCAAGATTGATTTTAGGGTTTAGGTACATGAAAAGGATCAAATTACAAAAACCTTAGTTTGTTCAAGTTCAAGTCAAAAGCAATGCAAGTGTGCATTTTGGGAAATCACTCCAAATGACCTTAGATGATTTTTGTAATCACTTGTATTGATGATATGACTTGTAACTAAGATGAGAAAAAAATTAGGGACACTTAATTCCAACGTTTGATCACTCAAAAGTCAACTTAGAAAATTTTTCACAGCAACTCTGTCGGTCGAGTTGGAAACTTGAGCAATCCAGTGATGGATTTTCTGAAGATGACCAATCGGTCAAGTTGTACACTCATAGAACTCGACCGACCAACTCACTGAGCAAAACTAATTTTAGCTCATCGGTCGAGTTTCCCAGAACAAACTCGACCGATAGTTTGAAAATTGGCTTTGTTATTTAGTGGATCGGTCGAGTTACCTTTATTGAAACTTGACCAAATGTATTGTAAGAAAAATGTAGAATGTGATTATAATGGTTGATGAGTTGTTTTGAGTGAGAATAGATCTGTTGCAACTTGGAAAATGGCTATATTTCGCCCTTAAGTGATCCCACACTGAAGGGAACACCCCCAACTATAAATAGGACTCCTTGGAGTTCATTCCAAGTTTGATCATTCATGCTATTCTAAGTCCTTGCTATAGTTTAGTGTGTTGCAACTCCTTGAGCCCCTTTCTCTCTCTAGTTTACACATCATTTTGTGATTATGAGTGAGTTAGACCATATGTAAGAGAGATACTTCCTTGTTCTTATAAATCTCTCATTCCATTCCATCTTCCCTACCCTTTCCTAAAATGAAGCAAAGGTGAAGCAAGCTACTCCGAGTGAAGGTGGAGTTGTTGTTCTTCTTCTTTAAGGTTGAAGAAGAGGTGAAGATATTCTCTTGGTGAAGGAGAAGGTAAAGGCTGAAGATCCAATAAGAGTGGATAATCCCTTGAAGGCTAAAGACTTGTGCAAGAGTAGGTAAGTCCTTAGAATAAGGCGGAAGACTCTTACAAAGTGGGTAAGTCCTTGGTAAGGTGGAAGCCTCTTTGTATTGGATAGTTAAGTCCTTTGGTGGTCTTGTGTTGTAACTCTTATTGGTGAATATATAGAGGAAAGCACTTGCAAAGTCCTAGAGGTTGACCTCTCTAGGTAGTGGACTGACTCTCTCCTAGTTTAGAGAGTGCAACCACTCTAAATGACCTTATCAATTGCTTGTTTCATTTTCTCTCATCCTTGTTATGCTTGTTAGTTAGGACTTCAAATTGCACTTAAGTTATTGGTTTTGATTGATATAATTTGAAGGTCTAATCTATCTTGTGAGAATTTTTCAAACTCTATTCACCCCCCTGTAGAGCCCTAGATCCAACAAGTAGTACTCTGAGCTTAGCACACTTAACTGTAGAGTGTCTATTGATGGGCTACACAAAAAGGAGGTATATCGTAGTAGTATGGGTAGTATAATCATTCATTCAATATTGATTCATCTAAGGCCTCAAACTTGGGGCGTTACAACATTCACCTTGACCACATTCCTTAATGAATAGAATGAATATAGAATTATGCTCTTCCCTATCCACCTTAACCATACCTAGGTCCCTAAATCCATTTCTCCTTGGCTTAGGATTATGCATCATATACATGCCAGTAGATTTATTATCAACCTAAACCAGCTCCATGTGCTACTTCTCTCTCCCACTCTTTACATCCACCGCTATGTTTTCCCCATTTAAATTTTCCTGAATTTGTTAGAGTTCAAGTGGCTCTTTGTTCTCACATATGATTAGGACAACCCTTTTGTCTCCAAGTATCACATGACTTGGGAGGAAACCAACAGTCATCGGCCTTCATATCGCAAGACTACTGAAGATATGGAGATAGGTAAGGAGATGATGAAGAAGATGGAGAAATGGAGAAGATGAATTAGAAGAAGAAGTTGTAGTATATGAAGAGCCTCCTCATGGTTATTCTCCTTTGGGTCATGTTGAGATAGACAAGGAGGAGATTGGTCAAAGTAGAGACAAAGTTTTAGAATTAGAGTAGGTTTCTCAATACTTTTTCTTCTGCTTTCTATATTTTTATATGGAGAACTTTTATTTTTAGGATAAAAAATTGTTTTATGGTGCACTTTTATATGTTGTTTGAAGAATATTTCTCCCATTATACATCTAGTAATTTTGTGTGTAACATATTATTTGTGGAATTATTATTAATCCTAGGTCATGTGACATACCCCCCAACCCTTGATATGACAAAAATGGAGAAGAAATTTGATTTAATATGAATGTATTAAAAAAATAAGATTTCAAAATCTGTGTTAATTTTTTAGAGCTGATAAACCAATGATACATAATGCTTTGATGGGAAATTTTATAACTCAGTGAATACAATGACAAGGTCTACTTAACATGAAATACGCATGAATGAAACCTTTACAAAAAAAGAATATTTCAAAAAATAAATAAATAAATATTTTAGTAATGATTTGTGATTTTAAAAGGAAGATGATGTTGACTCCAAGGTTATATTTCCAAAACCACACAATGTTGATAATTTAACCATTCACATTTGATTGATATTGAGTATGTTTCATATTGATTAAACTTATTTCATGCGCATAAACTAGTAAACCCTAACTAGAACACACTCAATGCATGCAACAAGATCAACATGGACAAACAATGATGAAGACCTCTTTAGATTTTTGTTGTAATTTATTCTTTGAATTTGTGATTTATATCAATTAGTAATATATAGTATGATTCGAATGGTGACATGAAAATTGTGAATTGGTAACATGATTTTATGCACATCAATATCAAGTGGCAATGTCCATTATTAAATGTGATATTGATTATGAAAGATAACCAGCTAATATAAAGTTCCATGTGTGAGAAATCACTTGTTCTTAGCTAAATTTTTTCAGGACAAAGCTAGCAGATAATCAAGGAATTTTTTCCTAGTAAGAGTCAATGACTGGTCTCCTAAAATAAAACTAGTTGAACAACCAATCTGGTTAAAGATCTACAATTGGATGGTTTTCCCATGACAAAACTACGTGACATAGTGTGAATTTGTTGCAGTAATAGTCATCAGGTGACTTTACCTCCAAAAAAGCATGTCATGTTATCTATACATACATTTTGATGGCATTGGTTGGTTTTCCCTAGGATAAAAATGGTCGATGACCCTACATCTGGGTCTCAAATATATTTTTGGAGCAAAATAGGTCAACTATATGTTGGATTTATACCTACTCCCTTAAAATGGCTAGAATTTGTCCCAAACACCTTTGTTAACTAGAAGGCACCCTCAAGAGGAAATAGAATCATTTGGGAGATTTCCTAGGTTACCAAATGATCCATATGATATACATATCAAGTTCTTCCACAATGATTCCTTAAATTTAATTGATCATAAACTTGCTTATTAAACTGAGTGGTTAAGAATAGGTCTAATATGTCTATCTTTATATTGTTTGCATGTAAGACTAGCATTCCTCCTTCTGAAATAATCATCTCAAGTTGATTGAAGCCTCTTTATTTGGAAAAGGAAAGTTGTAGTTCAAGTGGCCCCTTGTAAGGGTAGGTATATTGTAGAGTAGGTTGTTAATTTCTTTCCCATAAAACAAGATAGGTATTCTTTACAAAGAAAATGTTTCTTGTTGTACTTGTGGGGGTTATACAAGGTTCTTCTCAATATCAAGAAATTCAAGTAGGTGTTACTACTTGGTAGTTGAGCTATGCCATTTCAAGTAGGATCTACTATACATAGTTGTGTTTAATTGTGATTTCTCATTCTCTCTCACCCATCCTTATTTTACTTATATCAGGATAGAATTCAAAGATATCTGATACATTTTCCTTTTCTTAATTAGCATAATTTATCCTTCCCTCCTTGGGCCTAGGATCCTACACAACTTATTTCACTTCAATGCAAATCATATTTTGGATACTTACATAAGCAAGAAAAGAATGGTAATCAGGTAGAAATGTTGAGATTTATGGTATTCAAATTTAATCATGTTCGCATATTTTATTTTGTCCTCAACAACTTACTGATTCTTATCGTTAGACTTCATGGATGTGAAGGAGATATTCATAGGTGAGGGTCAATTTAAAGCTTAGAGCCAAGGGAATAAAGACTCTTGTTGTGGGGTCCCTCCATATATGGAGAATAGATTATTACACTTCCTTTTTATAAAATTGGAATTTATTTTAGGAACATATAATAAGATGCATATACTTCATTCCCCTTTTTGTAAGGAATGAGTGTGAGAATGCTTCTAATATAATAAGTCTAGGGATGTTTACACTATTGTGATGATACTCATTTTTTGTGTGCCTCTCCTAAAGTGTAGAAAAGTTATGGATAAGATGTTGTTGCTTTTTCTCATGTGTAATGTGTGGTTTATGGTATTAAATATTCTCTCTCCATTGAGCCCTCTTTCCCCATACACATTGTAAGGTTATATGTTGAGTGTTGATGACACTACAAATTGAAAGTAAAGCTAGTTTGCTTTACACATTGGGTTCCTTTGCATCTACAACCAGAGCTATTATGTAGCAGAGCAATATTTCATTTGTGTTTTTGGTGATTAAGTAATTCCATGTATAATGGAACTCATAATTGTTTACCATTTTCTTTTGTTTGTTCTACTTGTAATGACAAATCAGTTAGTTTTCTCTCCTTTGAAGCTCTTTTTACTCTTACTAGATTAAATAATGAATGGCAGTCAAGATTCGCAATTCTAAACTATACTTTTCTCTTTCTCACAATAGACTTCTTTAATTCTAAGGACATGGCTAGTATATTGCATACATAATTATTTCTCATTATTAACAACCAGTCAAATTCTACTGGAAGTCAATAGCATCATTAGTCATTTTCTTAGCTCATGTTTTCTCATTCATTAGATAATTAGTGACATGTCCTTGAAGTATCAATTTTTCCTAATAAAATTTAAACTTGAATTAAGTATTTCTCATATTTCTAAATAATGCATGTACTTCCTACATGGAATTTGTGTCCTTCTCAAACCGCTACTCTATAGAGACCATATTCTATTGGAATTGCAAATGACATATGATATAGTCATCTACAAGGGGTGTCGCCACCCCTGAGAGAAAATCAATGTGTCCTAGGGTAGCTACCATGGAAAGTACATTCTCAAGTGAGGGAGGTGTCAAAACTTTGGTGCTTCCGATCTCCCCTTGAGCCCTCTTCTAAATCTCTTCTTTTTCCATGTCAATACTTTTACGTTTTCAATAAGACTAGTTTCTGTTTTGTAAGAAAGTGCTCTCGGGGGCGGTCGATAGCTCAAGTGGTGTGGCTCGGTAACATCTCAATGAAAGGTCTTGGGTTTGACTCTTGGCGTTGGCCGTGGTACAATAGTGACTGGTATTTTACTGGGCACGTTGTGGTGTCCCCCCGATGACACGGGTACCGGGGTTTATTCTTGGCTGGGTGGGGTCCAATAGTGGCCGACCCTAGGAAGGGTTCCTCGTTATCAAAAAAAAGAAAGGTTCTTCTCAAAAGTCGGTTCCTCCCCTTGTGAAAGCATTTCTTCTCTATAATATAGACTTTGAGTCTCCCTTGGGGATTTTGAGAATCCTAGTTCATCTGGTTCTCTTGTGGCCGTATTGGTTAATTTGTTGTTGGTGCTTGATATGGTGAAACAAGGAAGAACGGTATTTTGTCTACAATTCAATGTGGATATGTGAATTGTTCCAAAAGTTGTGCCAAATTTTGAAGAAAATAATGCCATGTCAGACCACAATATAAGCCAACAATCTCATTCTTTGGTTATGTGGAGAGTTTTTCATGATTCTAGAAACCATTTTAACGATTTATGGATGTATTTGAAATATGATAGGGTTCAATAGTGGCCAATCCCGAAAGGAGTTCCTCGTTATCAAAAAAAAAAAGATTCTTCTCAAAAGTTGGTTTTTCCCCTTGTGAAAGCATTTCTCCTCTCTAATATAGATTTCGAGTCTCCTTTTGTGGGGATTTTGAGAATTTTAGTTCATCTGGTTTTCTTGTGGCCGTATTGGTTAATTTGTTGATGGTGCTTGATATGGTGAAACAAGGAAGAACGATATTTTGTCTACAATTCAATGTGGATATGTGAATTGTTCCGAAAGTTGTGCCAGATTTAGAATAAAAGAATGCCATGTAAGCTCACAATATAAGCCAGCAATCTCAATCTTAGGTTCTGTGGTGGTTGTGGAGAGTTTTTCATGAGCATTTTTCTCGAAACCATGTTAACAATATATAGATATATTTGAAATATTTTTAAATGGCATGTAGCACACTATTAATAGATCAATCTTTACTTTCAGAAAAGGAACTAATCATTATCGACCTTACATAAAGAAAGATTGAGGTTACGTTGACAAAGACATACTTGGTAATAAAAATTGCTAACAGATCCTTTCAACGTAAGAGTATGTTAGTGTGTTTGGTTGAGTATAGTCGGGAGTGCAGCTTGTATATTTGTCATGGATTTTCACATTGCCAAGTTACACTTCGTAGCTCCATTATACCCAACCAAATAAATTCTTGGTTCCACAAAACCACTGCGTTGTATAAATCGTGGATCTGTTCATTGCAATTAAATATATAGCGCGATTAACTGCATCGTGTTCATATAACAAACGTTTTGTTAGCGGGAGTGGGAACTCAAGAAAGACGGATACAGGGACTTTGTGGCGTGAAAAATTACAAGAGATACCCACCCTTCATTCCGAACAAAAAATCTGCTCAGCTTTATCGAGTTGAACATCCATTGACCTATACATGTTGCCGCCAACTTCGTTTATATACACAAGTTAGGCATACTATGTGTAAAAAAACAATATACGTTATTTTACAGGTACCATTTACAAAGAAGAATCTGGTTCTCGGTGGACATGTGCATGATTTGGGGGTCAGCGGGTTTCACTAATTCTTGCCTTCTCGTCTGTCACAAATTGCCCAAACCAACCGACAGATAAGGATCATTTCCCACTTTTGAAGGTGACTGAGACTAGTTTAGATCAAGAAGATATGATTCAACCCAGGATCCTCAGCAGCCAGCTTCTAAGCAAGAAGAAGAAAATAAAAAGAATCAGCTAATAGGAGTATACAGAAAAACTATAATTGGCCATGGATAGCAAGCAATTGAGCATAGCAACCACCAACCTCAAGCATGACAAATTAGGTTCCCACCTCAGCAGAAAAATATGTTGAAGCAGTTTCATTTGGCAGGCATCACAATCAACTAACCATGGGGTCCTCGTGATATAATCTAATGAAGCCTATCATAAATCTGCAAGTTTATGCATGCAAAACAAATATCAGTCAGCGTCTTCAAACATAAGGGAATGGTAGAAATTCTTGGTGACGAAGACCTTGGTACAATTTACCCGATGATTAACAGGACCAGAGCAGTGATCCATAGCAGGTACTGGTAAGTCTTGTATTTTGGCTTTCTACAGGTCATACTGTAACCTGGTGGAATGTGTTTTTGGCTGATCCATCCGTACTGGGGACGAACAAGAAGAACAAATCCAAGAAGAAAACCACAAGCAAAACCTCCCAGGTGTGCGGAACTGTCTACATGGGGAACCATACTCACAGCCAAGTTGATAACAATTATAAGTACTAGGGTCATCAGGGCAGCACACTGCAAAAAAATAGCATCAATATGGTCATTTAGCCTACAAAAATAAACCCCAAACAAAGGTTTTTTTTATATTTTAAAGGACATTTTTAACACCTTGTTTGCATAAATCGTCCAATTTGTGATGAGTTCAGAAAGCATGGCTCCCAAAAATCCAAAGAGTGCTCCAGATGCACCAACTGATATATTTGTTCGAATTGAAAAACAAGAAACCAAACTTCCACCAAGCCCGGAAATAGAGTACAAGGTTCCAATTTTTACTGCAAAACACAAAAAAATACCCAACAGCTAGTCATTTCTCTTTTCTGCAATACAAAAAATAGTGTAGAATCATGTGATGTTCGTGTTAATAGCTTATAGTGGATATACCAAAGGTAGAGTTTTAAAACATAAAATTCTACTACCACAACACTTTATATGGAACTCTTATTACGGAGATTGAGCCACCATAGCTATAGGATGGGTAATGACAAAAGCTTTTTGAAGAACGGACAACTGAGTGTGCGTTATGTACTCACAAAATCTAATTTATGGAAACACATCATTAGGGCCTTTTTAGGGCTTAAGATTTCAAAAGGCCTCAGGCTTTAACTCAGTACCAAATTCTAATCTATCATTCTAATAATCACTAATCTTTGCCAAATTTTTATTAAAGAGACAAACCTAACATAGGATGAATATATTTTCCTATTACATTGTTTGCCCATTCTTCCTCCCTTCGAAAGCTGTTTTTCGCCAATGCAACTGCAGTACCAGCATCACCACTACCTCATCTTCCATTCCCAGCCCATTCTCCCCCCCTCCCATTCAGCTCCCCCTTCCCTCCTGCTACTGTCCCATTATGAAAACACTGCCCAGGGTAAAGAGAAGGGTGAGAAGATGAAGTGGGGGTAGCGGGTGCATATGGTTGGTTGTGGAATATAGCTGGTACAATCTGAACTGACCCCAGTAACCCAAGCCGGCCACCTAAACCTGGAAAAATATAAAGCTCGAACATGATCTGGCTAACCCAACCTAACCCAATGCTTATATGAAACCCAAAATGTAGGACAAATGGATCCAAAGTTGACTGGAGGTGGAGACCTAAATTAACTTAAAAAGCTCAGACCCTATTCAAGACAACCAGATGTTTACCCATTATAAATAACCCATAATATTTTAACATGATATTGGAACATATAA
The DNA here is from genome assembly GCA_963693085.1 of Alisma plantago-aquatica. Lineage (NCBI taxonomy): Eukaryota > Viridiplantae > Streptophyta > Magnoliopsida > Alismatales > Alismataceae > Alisma > Alisma plantago-aquatica. The sequence continues at coordinate 402,513,594 of OY856409.1, forward strand.
ATTAATATATATTTTAGTGGTCAAGCACGGAGTCCCCTAACAAAGGGACCCGGGTTCGATTCCCAAAAGCCGCCTTGAATTTACCACCCTCCCGGGAGTCCGGTTTCCGCCACGGGTTTGAGGGAGGGGAGACTAATATCTCTCCTAACTCAATATATATATATATATATATATATATATATATATATATATATATATATATAGAGAGAGAGAGAGAGAGAGAGAGAGTCAGGCTAGAATACACTCGAGTGTATCCGGAGCGGAATACACTCAAGTAGTTTTTCATGATGCAATATTTTTTTTTGAAAATTTAATCCGTTGATCTTCTTAAACATCTCGTGAACAACTCATATGCAAAATTCGAGCACATTTGGATATGTATAGCTCATGTTATTAAGACCATAAAAATTATGCATTTCAAATTAGTTTCGCGCGTCGATTTTGTTGCCCTTGGATGAGTGACTTACACTCATCCAAATGGGCTCAAAATTTGTATGTAGCCTAGTTATAGTATGACGGTGAAGATCAACGGTTTACATTTTGCAAAAAATAGTCTTGATATGCAAACACACGAGTGTATTCGTGCGATCCGTACACTCGAGTGTATTCTAGCATGCCTCTATATATATATATATATATATATATATATATATATATATATATATAGAGAGAGAGAGAGAGAGAGAGAGAGTCAGGTTCGAATACACTCGAGTGTACAGATCGCACGCTACACTCAAGTGGTGTTTGCATATCAAGACTATTTTTTTTGCAAAATGTAAGTCATTGATCTTCATTGTTATACTATAATTAGGCTACATGCAAACTTTGAGCTCATTTGGATGAGTATAAGTCACTCATCTGAGGGCAACAAAATTGATGCACGAAACTAATTTGAACTGCATAATTTTTGTGGTCTTAACATGACCTGTAAATGTCCAAATGGGCCCAAATTTTGTATATGAGCTATTGACATTATGTTTCAGAAGATCAACGGATTAGATTTTAAAAAAAAATATTGCCTCATGGAAAACTACTCGAGTTTTTTCTGCTCCGAATACACTCGAGTGTATTCTAGCCTGACTATATATATATATATATATATATATATATATATATATATATATATAGTCAGGCTAGAATACACTCGAGTATATCCAGAGCAGAATACACTCGAGTAGTTTTTCATGAAGCAATATTTTTTTCAAAAATCTAATCTGTTGATCTTCTTAAACATCTTGTGAATAGCTCATACGCAAAATTTGAGCACATTTGGACATTTATAGGTCATGTTATAAAGACCACAAAAAATTGAGCACATTTGGACACACACACACACACACACATATATATATATATATATATATATATTTGATTGATTAAGTCATTATTATATTTGACAACCGTGTTTAATTTGACAACTAGTCAATTGTAATATTTATAAATGATTACAAATGAAACATGTAATCAATCACCATTAAATGATATTAAATTTTTTAAACATGTTAAACATAGCCAAATTTATATTAGTTTAATTATTTGTATTTAATAGTTTTCTTCCAAAAGCCATTCCTTGTTAAGTTCTGACACTAAACTACAAAAACGAATGGTTGGTCAAACCAACATAATTAGAGCTTCTTTCTAGGGAAAATTGTTTGTTATATTATCACTTTAAAATCTTCTATCACCAAGGACAGGACCATTACGGAACAACACAGAAATTCCATCAACCAAATTAATAGGTGGATTTAACTTAGCGACATGACGAGTAGCCTAGTTACCATCCCTCTTAACATTGGAGATCAACAAATCAATAAATTTGTCCATGAGATTCTAAATATCTTAAACCGTCAGCCCTTGAAGACCTCTTCCTGTAACCTAGACTTTAGGTTCATTATCAAGGAAGGGCAATTGCTCTCCAGTACCACTTATCATTTCTCCTTCATCACAGCTGTTAGTACGTCGAAAAGTGCGGTAACACATTATGCTTGCTCCGGCTCTCATCCACCTGGCTAGACTGTATGCATCAGTGCTAACTATAACCAGGCATCCAGATGGTTGTCTCCATATAGATGTGAGTTGATCTGGTACCTACTCTTTCTTGTTATAGACCTGTCTAGCATACTTCTTGTAGTCCTCAACAAGGTGAATGAAACTTTTTGTTATCTTCTGCCTTTGGGTGATGCATTGGAACTTGACCTCCTTCCAGCATGTCCATGAGGCCCAGGCTAAAGTGTTAAATTTGTGTAGGTCTGCCTCGTTCTACTTACCCAACCGAATAGGTCAAAGAAATTCCAGATTGGTGCATCTAGCAGGTAACTGAAGGAGAATCTGCCCTCCCTTATCTCTCTTGCATTTGTACATCTTGTAATGGCATGAGAAATCGTCTCCACTTCAGCATCAAATATGACATATATGTCTAAGATGATATGTTTGTTTCATAGTCTCCATCTCGTTGTTAGACTCCCCTAGCAAGCTCGCCGTGTGAAGTGAGCAGATTTGGGTGGTGCACATATGTTCCAGATATGCTTTCAGACTTTGGATGTATGCAGGTGTCATACTTCTTGCTTGTCCGATACTCCCAATCTTCCAGACCTCTGATGCATGTGGGTCTCATACTTCTCGCTTTCCTAAGATTCCCAGTCAGCTTGTCATTTTTCACAATAAGATAACTTAGTCTCGCCGGCCACCAGAAATACATGGTGTGGTCATCTGTGGCTCAAAAGTATGGCTTTAAGCGTCATCTTTGTGAAAGAGACCGCCTATCACCTCTGCTTTCCATTACATGGTACCAAGTACGATGAGATCAACCGCTTCCAGGGCTTTATTGTAGTTTTCCATGTTTGTTCAGATAGGCATGGAATGTTTCTTGACAACCATGAGTCTTGCAGAACTAGGGATTCCCTTTCCATTCATATACACCATGTACGGCCCTCCTCATTAATGCTTTTGCTCCCCAAACCCTACACCATGTGTAGTCGGCGTTCGTGGCTGCTTCTAGCAACGATGAATTTTATACATGTATAGTATCGAGTTTTCAGAACCTTGGCTACTAGGGAAGTAACATTATTCATGAGTCTCTAATATAGTTTAGGAAGGCTTGGATGAAAATATTTATATCTCTGAAGCCCATTCATCCTTGTTTCTTCGATAGACACAATAGTTCCCATCTCTGACAACTGGTTTTTCATTTTGTTTCATTCTCCCACTAGGATTAGCTTATAGTAGTACTTTGACCAACGATCCCATCTCAAATTTTACATAAGCTCATCATTCTCTCCCCACTAGGATTAGCTTATAGTGTACTTTCACCAATCATCCCATTTTAAATTTTACATAAGCTCATCATGTATTTAGGAATTGCTTGGGCCGTCACTTTGGTCAACCTTTACTTAATATTGATGAAAGTTTTTTTCCACTCCCCACCAGAACTGGTGTATGGCAGAATCTATTTCATCAATTATGATATTTGGGTAAAATAAGATCACCATGTAGGTAGGAACTGCTTGGGCCACCGCTTCGATCGCGTCTTTGTACCTAGAACTTTTTCTTTCCATCCTTGTAACCTATTCCATACCCTTTCCTTCATATGAGAAGCGATTGGTTTATTCCATCTCCCTATTATAGTCCGCAGGACTAGATACGATTTGGATTTTACCTAACTGTAAGAAGCTGGCTGCCAAGGAAACACTGTAAGTTATGGATCTTCACCGCTTTTTATCTAGAATTGCTTGGTTGAAAATATTTATATCCCGGAAGGCCATTAATGGACACAATAGTTCCCATCTTCATTCCATCTAGACAAATGGACTTTTGTTTTCATTCAAATTACTCCCAACTAGAACTGGTAATGATGCCAATTGGGATTTTTAATTAGCTCGTCATGTAGGTTGGAGACACTTGGCCACACTCTAAGCAACACCTCTTTCCCTAGTTTTGATTAGAGGGTTTTTTCTTCATCCTTATATTTTCTTCCACGCCCTTTCCTTGATACGAGGGGTTATTGTTTTCTTTGATTTCCCTGTCATAATCGACAGGCCGAGATATTTCATGAATATAGTATCGAGATTAAGAAGTCAGGTTGCTAGGGAAATTATTCATTGTTTAGCAAGAAATGTAGTTGGTCAAATATATATGTGTGTGTGTGTGTGTGTGTGTGTGTGTGTGTGAAGCCCATTCCTCCTTATTGCATAGTACCCATCAATGCGAAAGCAACGGGTCTTTTTGTTTTTCTTGCTCCCACAGAACCAAGTTATAACATTATTTATTTTATCGATGATGCCATCTAGATTTTTTGATAAACCTGATATCAGAGAAATTGATTTCTGTGATCACCCTATCATAGTTACTAGATACTTTTCATGTCTTTCCTCGTCTTTGTTGTCAATGATTTCCATCACTTCTCGTCTCCTTGCTTTTAGTGCAATCTTGATAAAAGATAACTTAAAAATTCATATCACCTAACAACCAAACAAACCAAATCAATAACATAAAATGATCAAACCTGATAGGACTTGACACATTCCCTATCCAAACTCATAACCTAAAATGATTGGCCCAACCAAATAAAATGACTCGAGATGACATGGCCCAGCACGAGCCCAGCCAAAACTCAAAAGAACAAAATAACCTGAATCAGAATTTGTCCATCCTCAATTGACTCACCCGGCCCATGTTGCCAGCTCGAGCTATGGAGGATGGGTTTTTTTTTTTTTTTTTTTTTTTTTTTGGGGGGGGGGGGGGGGGGGGGGGGGGTAGGTAGGCAGTGGATGGGTGGAGGAAGGCAACCATATGAGCAAGCCAGGCACTCAGGCAGCAATGGAGGGGATGAAGTACTTAACAGTCCTACAAATAATGAGTAGTCCTGGCTCGGTGACGATTTGATTGCCTTCCCTCCTTATCATTTCTTAATCATCCTACCCTTATAATCTCACTTCCACCTAGTAGATCGTCCATCACCACAACTGACCTCCTTGCTGATGCGGTGCACATCACGAGGGAGAAGAAGATTAGTAAAAACTATGATAACCTGATTCACAAAACCAAATATCTGCCGAGGCGAGGATGGGTATTTTGGACTAGTTGACTCCAAACCCTAAGATCTGAGGCAGTTGCAAAAAATAGCCACAAACAAAACTAAAATTTCTAAAAATAGAAATAATCAACCCCCTATCACTACAAATTTTGCACTCAATATTTTTAGAGCTTTTTTTAGAGCGCACTCAAAATACTTAAAACAGCTAACTTTGTATTTCTGTCTTCTTGGTGTCCTCTAGATCTGAACAAGGACCTATCCTGCTTCCTGTTCCACATCAACTCCCCTGGGCTGAGAAAGACGACACAGCAGTGATCCAGGTAGTGGACTAGTGACCCCATAACACCTTTCTATGTGGCAGTAGACTGAAGATCTTGAAGTTCATGCTGAAGTTGCAATTGATGCACCAAAAATCATCTGAAGTTGCCCTCTCAAACGTGGAAATAATAGTTGATAGGGTACCCTTCAGGTTGCTCACAGCAATTGTGCTAGCATGGCATGGGTGTGATAACATGGATTTTTCCTAAATTTAGTAGTAATTTGTAATTTTAAAGAAAAAAATGATCAATACAGAATATTGTTTGTATTTTGTGGCAATGACAAAAACATTAAAGGACTTAAGTTGAATTTGCATTTAAGTCCATAAAGGTCGATTTGATTTCAGTAGCTCATTGGCACAAATAATCACCAACATTATTTTTCTTTTCAATAGAGATATAGTTGGATTTTCAAGGAAAAATTAATTAGTATATCCTCTAAGGGATTTTATGATTATTAGTAATGGTTACTTGAGAACCAAGTAATAGGCTTTTAACTTTCCTGCTTGAAGTCCATCTTTCTCCTATGACAAGAAAATGATAATACAAGACAAATTCTAAAATATTGTGGCTATTCAATCTCCTTGTGACCCATATAATTAGTTATCTAATACCAAATAATAAACATATAGACATGCCTTTTTATGATTTCGGTTTGACAATTAAAAGTTGCAATTTTGGGTTGAAAATTGGTCAAAGTTGAGATTCCTTGATAAAGAAGCAGCCTTTAAAATTTTGTTCCATTTGGAGTTGCGGATTAGGAGTAATGGATTTTAAAAAATAACAAGTGTTTGAATAAAGTTGCTTGTTTTGGAGCTAGTTTGATTGATTAAATCAACCAGCGTGATCTTCATCTAACGCCCCTACCTTCATCTTCAACCTTCAACTAAATAAGGAAAGGAGCGAGACAAGAATCCAAAAGCTTCCATTTGCCCTAAACATTTTATAAAACGGTGGTCTATAGAAGATCGACCACTCCCGTCCCCTCTCCATCTCCGCTTGTTCTTGTAGCACAAACCTATGTGTGAATCATGGCTTTCGTAAGGGATTTGATGATAATGTAAGGGTGGAAAACCACCACCACAACCCTATAAAACCCAGAAGAGACCAACGAAGAGGAGGACATGGCCGGCGTTGGCTGTGGAATCTCCTTGGTCAACACCAAAAGCTTGGCTCAAGGCCAAGCATTCACATGTCTGCACACTTAGAAGAGGAGTCTGCACACTTAGAAGAGGAGTCTAACACTTAAGAGTCTAATGGGTTTCTCGAAGGCATGTGATGTTTTTGGTGCCCTCAGTCTTAGAGGAAAGGACCCAAGGCGTAAAACCTCTTTCCTCATCATTCAAGCAGCATGGAGCAGCGGCAAGCACCATGCTATAGCAAGGTGAAGCCCTCGGGCATGTAAACTCAAGGTCAATGGTGTGAAGGAATTGGCTAGGCTATGGCGGCCTTAGCCAAGAGTCGAAGAGGAACAAAGGACCACAATTGTGACGTGGCTCCACGGCGGCGCTATGTTGCGGCAAAGGAACCAAGGAGCATCGACTCTAGGCCCTACTCACATAAGAGGTTGGTTTCCCCCAATCTCTAAACCGATTCAGTTCAAAGGGTAGCATCTGGCCAGATCTATCGGTTCAAGGGAAAATTGGAGCCGATGAATCACCTTCACAAACACGGCCTAGCAATGTTTCAAGTGACATTGCCAAGTCACAGCATGCCACATCAGCCACGAAGAGGTATATTTTCTAGGATATACTGAAAACAGATTTATCTTACATTAATTATAGTAAATAATCTATTAACAGAAACATAGCCAATATGTACATCAAAATGATGTAAAAATGTGTAGGATCTAATAAAAATGGTTTCATAAGCTAATATTGTCTCTAGTCCAAAAAGTATCTTATGTGCCTCATATTATATAAGTATAAATGGCAACCCCTAGATTACGGTTTGGAAAATGGTTTTCAAACTATAAAATGTTTACTCTGCTATTAGGGTTTGTTTTAGTTAATAAAGTCCATGTTCATAATAAAGATGAATTTTTGTTGATAAGGTACATTTGGCTTTACTTGATGCTTATATTAGTAATTTTGGTTTAATAATAGAATTTGAACTGAAAATATGGATAATTAGAATTTCCCCCAAAAGTGGGACTCAGAATATGTGAATCTAGAGTCGATCTCAAATGTTGAACCTACTACCCCAAACCTAGGCCCTTGCTTGACCTAAAAACCCAAGCTAAGGTTTTGTACGGTTTTGATTGTAAACACTTTAGTTATTACCATGGTTATCAGAATCGAACCGAACCGGTTGGTTGAACCAGGAACCGATCACTCTATCGGTTCGGTCCCCTCCCAAAGTCGGAAATGAAGTTTGACCGGCATCAAACCAGTGAACCAATCGGTTGAACCGCTAAACTGGCGAACCGGTCCGGTTTTAGCCCAACCAACTGGTTCTCTCACTTAGTAAATAAATGCATTATTGCTGCAATTTTTGTTAATTAATTTTGAATACTATATAGATGTCAGTATATGTATGTCCATGAATAGAATAATATTTGTTATTTGGTATGTTTATCAAGTTATTGTGAGCAGTTGTGCTATTATTCATGTTTCATAATTTTTGCAGGGATATTTTCCAGGCGTATCAAAGACAATTATATAGTTTAAAACTTTAAACTATTAGTGACATCATGCTAATGTCACCGGTTTAAACGGTTAGACCATTGGTTGAACCAGTGAACCGAGAACCAGAGACCTCACCGGCTCGCTGACTGGTTCGGTTCCGACAACCTTGGTTATTACTATTCATGCAGACTGAATTAGTCGATTGATACTTTTGTTTGGATAAATCCTGCACTTAATCGGGTATGTGGGTAAATTATATGTGATCGCAGTAAATGAGCTTTTGAGTTTTCACTCCAGATTTATCAAAGATCTAATTGAATGCTTTCAATTTTAGTTCAATCATAACGACATTATGAGTAGCACATGACTTAAAGTATTGAGAATCCTAGCCATTCATGTGAAGGTGTTTAGGGAGAAATCAACCCCCGTTCATACTACGAAATCCACTCAGGGCCTTTGGAAAAGTTAGAAACAATGTTTGGAACAAAAACTGGCATACACATGGAAATCCACTAGGAAAGATAGGTTACTCTGGAATAAAGAAATTATTGGTGGATAAATTTTAGCATAGCTAGCTCAAAAAAACCTCCAATTTACCAAGTAAAAAATGGACTAATTGCTAAAATGTAAATTAAAATAGGTATTTCCTTACCAAGTACAAAATGGACTAAGGGCTAAAATGTAAATTAAAATTTCCTTATTCGCAAAATTACTACTTTGAAATTATGTCAATTTTATCATCTAAATTATGTTTCTTTGTGTGCTTCGCATAACAACATAGAAATATGTCGACCCTCGATAGGTTAGCTGTTTATTTGGAGCAAAGGGACTTCAAGACGAACAATGAATGAAGCTAAATCTGAAGACAAATTGGGAGGATTAGCTAGTTATTTTCTCTAGTTCTATTTCTATTTACAAAATTATCTTTGGCATTCCCTTTTGGCAAGAACATGATGTAACTTCTTCCATGAGCTTTTAGTTTTTCTATATAATGCCAAACTCTTTTGTTTGAAATGATAAATATCATGGTTTTCTGTAGATCTAGATCTCGATAACATAGGATAGCCACCCTTGCCTCTGTAATCCTCACTTGTGGGGTTTATGGGAGTAGAGGCTATTGCAATGGGTGTCAAAACACGATATGTATGGCATCTCAGTTTTGTTCACTATGGTGCACTATTTTTGGTGACATCTGGGTACCAAACTTGGTGCTCGGAGCACTAGTTGTGGGCAAAGAAGTCGTAAGTCTTGTTGTATGCCATGAGCGTCGTGACACTACAGGGCTTGTAGGGCTAACAACTACCCTCAGTCAGGCTCTTTGGACAATGTTGCTAGGCCCCTATAGTATAAGTGTCAGAGGTGGCTTTCTCCAAATTGCGTAGGCCGGTTACCCTCCATTTGTGAGGGATAACGCTACAGGAGCAGAATCAAGGGGAGGAGAGTGGGTAGATAAGTGTGAGTCTCCCAGAGAGGGGGGAATCGGATCAGCATGGGGGAGGAAGCAGGATGTAGGTCGTAGGGGAGAGAGGATAGGTAATGGATGATAAAGAAGAGATGACTACAAAGAGACAGGAGCGAAAGGTTTGAAGGAAAGGGAGGTTGCGTGAAGCGCATCTATTGTGGCATGAGCAAGGAATGGGACAGGGGAGACGATGTCGACTAAGGTTGACTTTGTTGTTGGCTAAGGTGGACCCTAGATTAGCCAAAATGGAGACAAAAAGGCCAAAGTTAGGTGTAGTGCCCCTACTTTGTGTCGTGGGTTGTCCTTTAAGGAGTAAGAGCAACTCAGTTGAGAGGTGGGCCTAGGGAGGCAACAACAACAAAATTAGGGGGTTAACACCTTGAGGTAGTTGCGTAAGAGGCTAGGCGGTCCTCCCCTCCCAAAGGGCACATAGACGGGAGTTTAGGTGTTTTTAGGCATTTTTTATATGTTTATATTTTTATAAATTTGAAAAAGATGAAAATGAGAAAGGCTTGCGAACCATACAGCATCCCTATTGATGTATGGAAGAATATGGGGATGAAGGAATTATGTGGTTAACGAATTTCTTTAATAATCTAGAAAGCGGTCGTGTTTCTATATTCACAAAAGAGAAAACTCACTCCTATAAATAGGAGGTTGTACAAGGAAGCGAATTAAAAACCCTAATGGGCCACTTTATACAAGGGCCCATGCTACAGACTAAAGAAAGAACTTAAACAGTAAATACTGTAATATCTCTCAATACCCCCTTCCAGTTGGAGCATAGATGTCAATCATGCCCAACTTGCAACACAGTTCCTCAACTCACTTGCCAGAGAGAGGCTTAGTAAATATGTCTGCAGTTTTCTCGTATGATGGCAGGAAAGTAGTAGTAATCTTCTTATCCAGTACAGCATCTCGAAGAAAATGGCAGTCGGCTTCAATATGCTTGGTCCTCATGGAATACATGATTGCGAGCAACGAAGGTAGCAGCACGATCATCACAATACATTGGGATAGCGTAGGTGATAGGGAACCCAAAGTCTGCAAGAATAGATTTAATCCATAACAGTTCACAAGTAGTATGTGCCATTGCACGATACTCAGACTCAACACTAGATCCGGCAACTACATTTTGTTTCTTGCTCCTCCAAGTAACCAAACTACCTCTTACGAAGGTACAATAACCACAAGTGGATCTTTGTCAGACTTACATCCTGCATAGTCAGCATCAGAATATCCAAGAACATTAAGATGTCCATTTCTTTTATAAAATAACCCATGTCCAGGTGTGTTCTTCAAATATTTCAAAACATGACAGGCAGCCTCCCAATGACATTGTCGAGGGCAATCCATAAATTGACTAAGAACTCCTACGGCAAAGCATATATCTGGTTTGGTAATAGTGAGATACAAAAGTTTGCCTACTAATAAGTCTAGAGTATACTTCCTTTGTGATAGACATACTCCATTTTTGTTATATGTTACTTCAATGCCAAGAAAGCACCGAAGACGTCCAAGGTCTTTGGTTACAAAGTGCTTCATAAGATATTTCTTTGTATCAGCAACCCATGTGGTATCACTACCGGATATAATGATATCATCCACATATACAATAAGAATAATAATTCTAGAAGTGGTGTCTTGATAAAAACAGAATGATCACACTGAGACCTTGTGAAGTCAAATTGTTGTAGCATAGATAGAATTTGTCAAACCATGCTCAACGGCTTTGCTCAAGACCATAAATGACCTTCTTAAGAAGACAAACTTTACCAGAATACTCCCCCTCAGTAACATAACCTGGAGGTTCATGTAGACAGTTTCCTGCAAGTCACCATATAGAAAGGCATTTTTGACATCTAGTTGATGCAGACGCCATCCTTGATTGAGAGCAACAGAAACAAGAATACGCACAGAATTAAGACCGGCAACATGGGAAAAAGTTCTAAAATAATCAACTCCAGTTTCATGTGTGTATCCTTTGGCAACCAATCTAGCTTTTAAGCGTTCAATACTTCAATCGTTCCATCTGGAAAATATTAAACAGTGTATACCTAGCAACATCCAATAGGATTGCTTCCTGGAGTGAGATCAACAAGGACCCATGTCCCACGGGATCGAAGAGCATCCATCTCCTCATCCATAGCCTTCTTCCATCCAGAATGGAGAAATGCTTCCCGAACAGTCTTTGGAATAGATATAGCAGATATTGTAGCAGTAAATTTAGCCATGGAGGCATTTAGATGATTTGTAGAAACATGTTTAGAAATGCAATATTTTGCACCAGATCGTTGTCCTTTCCGTAAGGCAATAGGCATGTCCAACTCAGAAACTTGACTAGAATCAGTAGAATTACCATGAACTGGTGGTGGAACATCAGTCTCCGAAGAGGTCATAGTAAGGGATACTTCAAGTAGAGGTCTTTGGCTCTGTCATTCATATACTTTCAGAACATGGGTGGAAGACTCGTCGACGGACTGGACAGTAGAAAGAGGTACATTAGGAAGTGGTACATTAGGAGAAGACACATGTTGGCTTAGTTCAGAAAAGAATGAAGTATCTTCAAAAAGGTTACATCCACACTAACATACAATCGGCGTGCAACAGAATCAAAACACTTGTACCCCTTTTGTGTTCGGAGTATCCAAGAAAACAACAACGAACAGCTCGTGGCATACTTGTCTAGGCGGTCCTTCCCACCCAAGGGAAGCTTAGGGGCCCAGGCGCCTAGGTGGGAGCCCAGGCGCCTAGGTGGGAGCCTAGGCGTTTCTAGGCGTTCTTCATATTTGTTTATATTTTACATATACATAAATGATTTTGCGTATAGATTTCGATATATTCAAATATATAGATAGCTATGTAAATTTGTATTGGTTGTCCCTAAGCTTAATCAATCATAACTTCACATGCATCACAGTTGTCATGACTAAGCTAGACCTATCGGTCTTAATTTGACCTAACATGATCTAAATTGGACCTACTTTAACTTAGTTTGCCCTAATTTATCCTAACTCAGACCTATTTTGGCATTACATGACCTAATCATATGTAAATTCCCCTAGTTTGTCCTACATTGACCTAACTGATCATTCATTTGACAAAATCAGACGTAGTTCCCTCAAATAAGACATGTTTTCTCCAAATCAACTTGTCCCCTCCCAAACCAGACCTACTCTACCCAAATTAGATCGGATGTGGCCTAAATCAGATCTATTTCTTCCCTAAAATAACTAACTTCATCTAGTTTGACCAAATTAAGACCTAATCCATGCTAATTTGGTCCTTAAGTGTCTTAATTTGGGCCTAAAAGACCTTAGGCGTCTATTTTATTATATGAAAGCCTAGGCGCCCAGTTTAAGGCGGCCCACCTAAAGCCTAGGGGGGCTAGGTGTGCCCAAGCAAAGCCCAGGAAGGAGCCTCGTGGAGACAATTTACCAAGTCCAGGTTGGCAATGGTGGACAAAACAAAGGCTGCCAAAAACTTTTGGTGGTAGGGCAAAAATAGGTTCATGTGGGTAGAGAAGTTGGTACATAATTTTATGTTGTAGGATGGACGAAGGTATGCGGTTGATGAGGTAGTTGGCTAACAGAATGGATCAGGCCAATAGGGTTTGGGAACCTTCATTTCAATGAGGAGAGTTTGAGCAACATCAAGAAGGTGTCTATTTTTCCTTTCGACAACACCATTTTGTTGTGGACTATAGGCACATGAGCTTTGATGGACGATTCCTTTGGAGATACAAATGTTCTGAAAACCATGTTGCATGTACTTAGAAGCATTATCAGTGTGGACAAATTTAGTAGCAGTAGAAAATTGAGTTTTTATTTCATTCAAGAACTTGAGAAAACATCTAAAATTTCAGAGTGATCTTTTATAAGATAAAGCCAAGTGGCACGAGACCAATCGTCATAAAGATACAAAATATCGCACACCATTACGATTACCAATACGACAGGGTCCCCAGATATCAGAATAAATTAAGTAAAACAAACTAGGACTTTTGTTATCACAACGAGGAGAATACATAGAGCGGTGATGTTTTCCAAGTTGACAAGATTCACATGTAAAATTTTCAGAAGACAAGCTAGGAAATAAGGATTTCAACTTATTGATTGAAGGGTGACCAAGCCGCAGGTGCCATTGATACAAAGATGTAGAGTGACCCATAAGAACAGTAGCATGCAAATTTGATGAGGTCTGTAGATAGTACAAACCAACTCCAACTTCATATCCCCCATCAATCGTCTTCTTCGTCATGAGACCATGCATGGAGACAGTGTAAGGAAAGAAGGTTACACTGTAGTTTAAAGATTTAGTAATTTTACTATCATACACAAGTTCAAAGGAAATATGGGCACAAATAGGACAGATTTAAGGAGATTGTTGTTAACATCCCCTATTCCAGTGACCGGAGAAGTAGATCCATCTGCCAAATGCACCGGAGGATGATATGTAGATTTCTTTAGATGAGTAAAAAGATTTCTATAACTAGTCATATGGGTCGTGGCACCAGAATCAACAATTCAATCGTCTTTTGTCGAAGAAGAAGCTTGAAGACAGGAAGGATCACCTGAGTGTTGAGCAATGTTCTCCTGAGGTGTGGTAGTAAGTGCAGAAGCAGCTTTGATTAGCTTGTCAAGGTCAGACGAAATTAGTGTTACCATATAAGGAGTAGCAGCACTAGGAGACTCTTCATCAGCCTCATTAGTGGAGACTTGGTTTGCTCATTCGTGCTTTCCATGTTTCTTCCAGCATTTGTCCTCGGTATGATTAGTCCGTTTACAGAAGTTGCAACACTGAGGCTGAAGAGAAGACCCTTGTCCAGTGGGCTGAGGTGGAGGAGGCCCTCTTCCACTATTGTTAAGACCTCTGCCTCGTCCACGGGTAGAGTTACCACGTCCTCGTCCAGCAACAACCAGGGCAGCATGCTCTTCTTTGGTAGTAGAAGACACGGAGCGAGATAGCCATAGATAAACATCATCCAGCATGGGTAATGGTTCGGATGCAAGGATTTGTTGACGGGCAGCTTCATAGATGGGGGGCAAGGATGCCAACAACTGGCATAACTGGCCTTCATCTTGTTGTCATTGTAGTATATTGAGATCAATAGATAATGGATGGTGGAGTTTGAGTTCTCCCCAAATACCTTTGAAGGTATCAAAATGTGAAGCAAACGATGTAGCTTCGTCAAGTCTTAGAGAACGCAGGCGTTCATAGAGTTCAAAAACTCGGTAGGCATTTCCCTTACTGGAATAGATCTGAGCAATATGGTCACAGGCTTCCTTAGCAGTATCAATAAACAAGTAATTGGTGGATACATGGGATTCACAGCTATTTAAAATCCCAAGACAGGACTTGAAAATCACATTCTGCCCATTTCGTATACTCGGCTTTCTTTTTGTCATTCATTTCATCTTAAGGAGGTAGTTCAGTGAGATGCTCAAGCTTGCCCGCAGAATGAGCATAAATTTGAAAGGATCGTGCCCACAAAATGTAGTTGGATCTGTAGAACTTGACAGAAGTGACAAATCTAGCATGTGACTCCATGATCTCAGAGGAAGATGAAGCCATAGAGCAATAGTGATAACCAAAGAATCTCTAAAGGCATCACGGCGTGTTTAGAAAATGACACGGCGTGTCAAGAGAGGACAGACTTCTGCAGAGGTAAGGGATGCGGCGTGTCAGGAAAGGACACGGCATGCCAGACAGCAGCAGATAGTCTCCTGGAAAGAGACACGGTGTGTCAAAAATAAGACACAGCATGTTAGAAAGCAGTAGATAGTCTCCTGGAAAGAGACATGACGTGTCAAAAATAAGACATGACGTTTTAGAAAGCAGCATATAGTCTCCTGGAAAGAGACGGTGTGTCAAAAACAAGACACGGCATGTTAGATGATTCGTCGGTGTGAGATACGGCGTGTCAAAAATAAGACACGGTGTGTCAAAGGTCAGGGCAGCAACAGATCAGGAGCAGATGATTCGTCGGTTTGGGACACAGCGTGTCTGGTGGGGATACAACGTGTCAAAGGTCAAGGCAGCAGCAGATCTGGAGCAGAAATGGCGAATCCAACAGCATAAGGTCAAAAGAGACCCAGAAAAAGTGGCAAATACTATGATTTACCAAGAAGAAGGGTGGTATGTTAGATATACCCAATCATACCAATAATAGAGTGGACAGAGCCCTAGAATAGGTGGTCATGAATAACCCTAGATCTGCCGAACGGTTCTTCCAAATAACAGAGAAGTAAATCCCCTTGGGCGTGATCAGTAGCAGCGGTGAAGATGGAGGATGTGGCGGCGGTGGCTAATGGAGGGAAAGAGAGAGAGAGGGAGAAGGTGGCAGCGGCTGGTGGAGATCCGGACTAGGTATCCTGCTCTGATACCATGTGAAAAGCGATCGTGTTTCTATATTCACAAAAGAGAAAACTCACTCCTATAAATAGGAGGTTGTACAAGGAAGTGAACTGAAAACCCTAATGGGCCATTTTATAGAAGGGCCCATGTTACAGACTAAAGAAAGAACTTAAACAGAAATACACTTAAAACAGTAAATACAGTAATATCTCTCAATAAATAAGATCATGAAGACCAACAAGATGTCGGATAAGTAAGAAATAGTAATATAGTCCCCATCTACAAGAACAAAGGAGATGTTCAGAGCTGCACAAATTGTAGTGGTATCAAGTTGATGAGTCACTATATGAAGCTTTGGGAGGGGATTATTGAGCAGAGGCTAAGATCTATAACATTGATTTCATACAACCTTCATGCCTAGACGATCAACAACAGATGTTATTTTTCTGATAAGCAGGCTTATGGAGAAGTATAGAGAAAAGCAAAAAAGATCTTCATATGATTTTTATTGATTTGAAAATAGCTTATGATCGAGTACCCAGGGAAGTATTTGTGGATGGTTTTGAAGACAAAGGGGGTGTCAATCCAGTACATTGACTTGATATGATAGCTCAATTGAAAGTGTGAAGACTCCTGGAGGACGAATGCCAACATTTCCTATCATGGTTGAGGTAGACCAAGGATCCACACTTATCCCACATCTATTCGTTCTTGTAATGGAGGAGTTGATAAAGAATGTTCAGGATGATATTCCTTGGCGTATGTTATTGTTGATGATATAGTATTGATTGAAGAAACTAAAGATGGATTGAATGATAAAGTTGAACTTTGGAGACAGGCACTGGAATCAAATGGATTGAATGATAAAGTTGAACTTTGGAGACAAACATTGGAATCAAATGGATTGAATGATAAGGTTGAACTTTGGAGACAGGCATTGGAATCAAATGGATTGATAATTAGGAGCAAGACTGAGTATATGCATTGCAATTTCAGTCAAACTCTTAGTAGGAATGGTGGAGCCAAGTTGGACAAAGTAGATATACCAAAATAGGATAAATTATGTCACTTGGGTTCTATTATTCAAATAGATGAGGATGTCCGAGATGACGTTTGTCACAGAATCATTGTAGGATGGTTGAAATGGAGGAGTGCAACGGGAGTATTATGTGATTGGAAGTTACCTCTCAGATTAAAAAGCAAGTTTTTTAGAACAACTATACGACCAGCCATGCTCTATGGGAGTGAATGTTGGGTGGTGAAGAAACAAAGTCTCAACAAGATGAACATGGTTGAAATGTGTATGCTGAGACGGATGTGTGGAAAGACAAGAAAAGATCGCTTGAGAATGATTATAACAGGACTAAAGTGGGGGTGGCGAGAATTGAGGACAAGTTGCGAGAGGGCCGACTTAGATGGCATGGACACGTGCAACGCAGACCGACTGGTGTGCCTGGACGAAGCAATGTTATTGAGTCAAGTACAACTAATAAGAGAAGAGGAAGGCCTAAATTAACATGGGAAGAGATTTTAAAGAGAGATTTTGAATCTTTATATCTCTATCAAAATATGACCGATGATAAATCTGAATGGAAACGAAGGATCTATGTAGTCGGCCCCAATATGGTTGGAACTAAGGCTTAAATGATCATGAGGATTATTTTTTACATATATATAATTAAAATTACATAGTTAGCTATATTCATATGTATATAATATGATGTATATTTATATTGTTTATTGAAACTATAACAATCATAACTTGATCTAATCACACCTAGCATTACCTAAACTAGACCTAATTTGCCCAAATTTGATCTAAGTTTAGACCCAATATGACATAATTTGCCCAAATTTTGGTCAAAATCAGTCCTTATTTTGCAAACATGACTAATTAGACCTAACTTTCCCTAATTAATCGGTATTGACCTAAGACCTAAATTGTCTTAATCATACATGTTTTCCCCAAATCAGACCTAATTTTCCCAAATTTGACCTGATTTAGCCTAAATCAGATCCATTTCAACCATAAAATGACTCAAGTTGATCAAATTTGACCAAAGTAGAACAATTTGTATCGAATTTAACCTTTATGTGGCTTTATTTGGGCCCAAAAGGCCTTAGGCACCCACTTAAGTCACCTAAGCGGTTAGGCACCTAGTTTGAGGCAGCCTGCCCAACACCTAGGGTGCCTGGATAACTAAGCAGCCTGCAACAGTTGCAGGGAGGCTCCGGCCTAATAGTCAATGGAGGATAGGGGAGCAAGAGATAAGGTGCAAGGTGGGAATGGAACACGTGATAGGGGGAGAGAGAAGGGGAAAGAGGACAAAACCTAATGGATATCAAGGTTAAGCTAGATACCAACTAATGTGGTGCACATTACAAGGGAGAGTGTGATTCAAGAAAATTATGATAATCTCTTCCTCAAAATCAATCATCTACATGTATAAGCCACGTGGTTGAATATTTAAACTAGTTGGCTCACAACCCTAAGACTCGAGAATTGCATAAGTTATCAAAAAATATTCTTAAAACTAGAAATAAACCCTTAAACCTGAAAATTTTATAAATAACTACTTAAAAAGCTAATTGAGTATTCTGAGCTTTCTTGGTATCCTCTAGATCAGAGAACAAGAGAGCGACACCTATATTAACTTCATGTCCACCAAGTACCTGCCTCTCCTATACTTCTCATCGGTAATATTTTTGTTACTAGAAACAAAGGTTATGCTTGCATTGAAGCAAAGGAGATAGGGGAGGCAAGAGAGAGGAAGAAGGTTGTTAGAGGTGGTGAATGGAATACTCATAAAGGTGTGTGTCTAAGACATTCACCAAGACATCAAGGCTCCACAGGGGGTGCACCTTGGCATGCACCATGATGTATTTGTTTTTGGGTCTTTTCATGGGTTATTGATTCTATTTTATGGATAGTAAAGTCCCTTTGTATGGTTCCCACTCCCAGTGATCAAATTATAGATTGTTATGATGTTAGGTGCATCATGCCCTAAGGACTAGGGCTTAAAAACCTTAATATTCATTTTTGAATTTGCCTAGACTTGCACCTTGAATCTGGTTTCCATATTGATGTCTATCTTGCCATTATTGGTGCTCTTGTTACAAACTAATTGTTATTGTACCTATACTAGAGCTCCCTCACATATTGATGAACACAAAATAAGATATTAAACATTAAATATTTGTATATGAGATTTATTAGGGTAAATAAAATTTTGACCACATAAGATGTTTAGGGACTGACAAAATGAATTTCATAGATTTTGTTGAAGATTTAAAGTTGTTAAATTCATTTGTTAATTATTTCTTTTCAAATGTTTATTAATTCTTTTCCTTTGTTGGCATTAATAGAAAGTAGGAATTAATATTTATGTACTTAGTTATGTTATTATACATGGTCCATATACAATTTTGGGATGAATAATAAAAAGAATGTAAATGGCTAGATAAAAGTAAGGGGAGAAACACTTATAATAACCATTGAACATAAAATATATAAATCTAATATGGGGAATGGTCTCAAAAAACCTTTTAGGAACATCAAAGAGTCAAAGCCCAACCGAGATTGCCTTGCATAGTCACAAATTTGGGATTCAGGATTCATTCGTCGAAGCTGGAAAAAAACGACATTCTGGAATTATGCGCAAAAATTGGGTAAAATTTGACAAGGATTTGCGAAAAGTTTAGTCAAATATTTGAGAAGAAATTGGATGAAATTTGGAAAACACAATATATGAGTATATATATCAGATATATATATTTTCCTGGTTTTATTTTACCTTTATTATTGTGTTATGGGCCTTTGTATATTAGCCCATTAGCCTTTTTCCTTTTTCTAGAATATTCTTGTTTCTAGATTATTCTTACTCTCTCCTATATAAGAGAGTCTCCTGTAATTGGTTTTACTCATCTAATACCAACCATATTTTAGATTTTAGATGGTATCAGAGTGTAATCCATCTTGAGACCCTCCCATCTCAACCCTAATCACCCATGCCTCCTTAAACCCTAGTTGCCACCCTCCCTTTCTCTCCCTCCCTCTTTCCTCCCACTCTGCCGCCGCCGCCGGCCGCTGCACTCGCAGCCCCGCCCGCCACCTCCACCTGCTCCATCCCCTCCCGTCGCGTCCACCTCCCTCCCTTCCCACAGTTACCGACCCTCCCTCTCCCACAACCTCCGCCAAACCCCCTTCCCATTCCCCACCGCGCCCCCCCCCCCTCTCATTCCCTCCACGCCACCACCTACTGTTGTCCTCTCTCTCTCATCCATCCTCTTTCCCCTTCTCTGCTTCCTTTTCTCCTTCACCCACCATCCTTTCCTCCGTCTGGCCACCACCACCACCACTCTTTTCTCTTCCGGCCCACCTTGGTACTTCTTCATTAACTTTCCAGTTATAGCACATTGAAGGCGTAACTGGCTCTCATTTTTCTCTACCTACGCCTCATGGTGGAGTAATTTTTTCCTCCATGTTGCCGTAGGTTTTCTAAATCTACTATTGCCTAATCGTGGGTTTCTGAGATTCTGATGCATCAGATCTCCTTTTGCTATCTTCTGCCTGTGCACGAGTGTTTTTAGATATGCCCCTAAGTTGGGTATCTATTGCGTTCGTCTACTATGTGCATGTTGTTGCTACGTGCCTGCTAATCAGTATGATGACTACTATGTGATTCCTGCTCTGGCCTGCCACTCCTGTCTGCCTTGTTGTCCTGCATTCTGTGCTCTCCCATGGATCCGCTTTGCAATCTCTGTATGATGACTACCAAGTTGGACGGCTCCAACTATCACACATAGGCAGCCTCCTTTGAACTCTATGTCAAAGCTCAGGGGCACTACTCCCATCTTACTACTACAGGTCCAGCGGAACCAACTGCTAATGTTGATGAAAGACCAAACAGGCATATGACTTGTGGTCCAAGGACGACTCTGGGGTTATGACCTGGATGGTCAACAGTGTTGAACCCAAAATCAGCCAATCCCTTCTGGGCCCGCGCACGGCCAAGGATATGTGGGATTAACTCTCCCACCTCTATTCTCATCAACGGAATCCCAAGAAGGTGTTTGATATATTCAAACACCTGGCCAAGGAGTATTCTACCTCAAATGATATTGAAGATTACTACAATCAGTGTTGTGCCCTCTGGGATAAGTTCGAGGTTTATCATCTGCTATCCTCTGATATTAAGGAAGCACAAAGACAACAGAAAGAACTACAGCTTGTTCAATTCCTAGCTGGCCTACCACCTTCCTTTGCGGGTGTAGTTGATCAGATTCTCTCAAGTGATTCGTTGTCTACCTTACGCGATGTTCTGAAACGCGTGCAGTGCTTGCCTTCTATCTCTCAGGCAACTCCTGAATTTTCTGACAGTGTTGCTCTTGTTGTTCGTTCTGGTGACACCTTTCGTAAACGTGGATGTGGCCGCGGTCGTAGTCGAGGCTGCTCAACTCCAGGTGTTGGTCGTGGTTCGTACTCCTCTGGTTTTGACTCCTCTACTGAACCATGTTACTGCAACTTTTGCAAGCGCAATAATCATACTGAAGACCATTGCTAGATCAAGCACGACAAACCTGCTTGGGCGAATCAGGTTTCTCTAGACCAGCCTAACACTTATGCTTCTACATCTTCTCCGCCATCTGTTGATTGGCTCCGATCTGAAGTTGTAAAATTGCTCCAAGCCCGCCTGGCCTCTTCTGCTGAGACTTCCACTACTGGCGGTTCCACTCTTCTGACACAATCTGCTCCTCTAGCACAGTCTGGTAAAAAATAATTGGGTTATCGACTCTAGTGCCACTTCTCATATCACTGGCAATCGCTCTTTATTTTCTACCTTGCATAAAATTGCTACTAATCCGCCTGTCACATTAGTTGATGGTTCTCAAACACCTGTTTCTGGTATAGGGAATATCTATACTGCTGGTCGTCTTATTTTGAACTCGGCATTGTTTGTTCCTAAATTCCCTATCAACTTGTTATTTGTGAGTAGAACTGTTAAGAGCCTACAATGCTCAATTACTTTTGACCCTGATGCAGTGTTGTCAAGGCGGTTGGTCCCAACCAATGGGCGCCTAGGCTGGCGCGTAGGCTTTTCTGGGCGTTTTTATTTTTTTAATATTTTTTAGTTACATATTTGTATATTTGCACATGATACTACATGTTATTTTGTTACTATATGTTCATTAAATCATGTTATATGCCTGATTTGCATTGATAACTGTTTATAGGATCGATAGAAGGAGAATTAAAAGAAGAAGGAAAAAGTAGTTGGAAGGTAAATCAGAATTGTAGGTGAAAGAAAAAGAAAATTACATATGACATGCAAGAAGTCGAAAAAGGAAAAACACAACAGCAGGAGAGAAGATATGAAGGAGGAAGAAGAAGTTAGAAAAATAAAATTACAAACAGTAGTGCATGAGGTGTGGAAGGAGATCAGGAAATTTTAATGCATACATGCAATCAGCAGTAGTTGTTGAAAATGCAAGAGCAAGAAAAAGTCAGAGAAAGAGTATATGCAAATCGAACTTCTAAACGAGACCCACATTTTTCCGAATTTATCCTATATTGACCTGAATGAAACCCAAGTTTGGCCAAATCTTCAGTAATTTCCACAAATCAAATGTATTTCCCACATACCAGACCTAATCATCCCAAATTTGATTTTATTTGGCATAAATTAGAACTAATTTTGCATACCATGACATAATAAGACCTTACTTCCCCTACTTTATCCTATACAGACTTAAATGAAACCCAATTTGGCTAAATCAGACCTAGTTTCCCCAAATCAGAAGTATATCCCCGAAATCAGACCCATTCCCTCCAAATCAGAATTAAATTTGCCAATATTTGACCTGCTTTTGCCTAAATCAGACCTATTTCGACTATAAAATGACTCAAGGTGATCTAAATTGACAAAATCCAGACTTGATTCATACTTCTTTAGCCTTTAAATTGCTTAAATTTGGATTAAAAGGCCTTAGACGCCCACTTAAAGCACTTAATAGGTTGGGCACCTAGTTTGAGGCGCCTTGCCTAGCGCCTAGGCGGGCACCTTGATAACTAAGCCCGGATAGTGTTATCTTTCAGGATCTGCGCACAAGGATGAAGATTGGTTCGGGCCATGAGGGACCAGACGAACTCTACTATTAAGATGCACCAAAGACGAAGGCTTACCTGACTACTTCTGTGACCGATATTCAGTAGCCCTACCGATTGGGGCACCCTTCACCAGCAAAATTGAAGCATTTATTACCTGACATTTCTGAGACAATTTTTTATTGTGAGACATGCCAGTTAGGGAAACAAACTCGATCTACTTTTCCTAAGAAAAATTATATAAGCTCAAAAGAATCATTTAATATTGTGCATGCTGGCATTTGGGGCCCGTGCTCTGTTGCTAGTATTTCTGGATTTCGGTACTTTATGAGTTTTATTGACGATTTTTCTAGAACCACCCTGTTGTTTCTGTTAAAAGACAAATCTCATATGCTTGACACTATTACAATTTTTTTTGCTGAGATACGTACCCAGTTTGGTAAACCCATTAAAATCTTTCGAACTGATAATGCCCTTGAACTCATGCAAAAGTCAGTAAGTCTATTTTGTACCAGAATGGGTACTATAGATATATTGTGTTTCTGTGTTATTTACTTGTTGTTTTACTGTTTTACTTTTAGTCCCATATTGCTCACTTGTACTTATGTCTCTACTCTCATTAGCTATATTAGAGACTATCCTGTAACCTGTTTTACTCACTGAATAAACAATTCCATTTCCCTCTAGATGGTATCAAGAGCAGGTCTCTTTTTCCCCACCCACCCGTCCGCAGTGACGTAAGAAAACCAGCCCCTCCCCCCCCCACCTGCCCGCCGCCGGCCTACCCTCCCCCCGCGCCGCAGACCCCTCCCCTCCTCTCCTTCATTCGCCCCCCCAGCCCTTCCCCACCCGCCGCCCCCCCACCCTCTAGCCGCCACCCATCCCCCCCCCTTACCCGCCGCCGCCCCCCCCTCCTCCCCTTCCTCTCCCGCCGCCGCCTCCCCTCCCCATCCTCCTTTTTCCCACTACCAACCCCCCCCCGCAGCTTCCTCCCTTCCTCCCTCCACCCTCCAAGCCTCCTCCCCTTCGACTCCTCTTCCCATCCCTGCTCCGGCTGCCACTGATTTTTACCTCTCCTCTCCCTCTAAGTTCGGGTGATCTTCGTATCCAAGTTCGGACATCCACTGGCCGTCTAAGTTGAGAGTCTTTTGTCTCACTGTCTTCTCTGTCTGCGCCTCATGGAGGAACATTGAGCTTTCCTCATGACGGCGTAGGTTTCTCTATATATATGCATATTCTGCCCTATATGGGTCTGCCCCTTTGTGGGTCTTTGATCTACTCTGTTGCTGCGTCGACTACTGCCTCTGCCATGGCCTTATATGAGCCTCCTCGCTCTCTGTGTGTCACCACGGTGAAGCTCGACGGTGGCTCCAACTATCAGTTGTGGTCGACGTCATTTGTTCTATATGTCAAAGCACAAGGCCGGTATCACCATCTTACGACTGAGCCTCCTGCTATTCCTACTGCTGATGCGGATGACAAAACCAGACAAAGCTATGCACAATGGTCCAAGGATGACTCCGGCGTCATGTCTTGGATCCTCAACAGTACCGAGCCCCGGATTGGCCAATCACTTCTATGCCTTCATGATGTTAAGACTACGTGGGATCAACTATCCCACGTCTACTCTCATCAGGAGAATCCCAAGCGAGTTTTTGAAATTTTCAAAACTTGGCTAAAAAGGAGTTCTCCCCTGACACTTCCATTGATGACTTCTACAATCAATGCTCGGCTCTGTGGAATGAGTTTGAACTCTACCACCCCTTGACGGCGGACATCAAAATTGCTCAGAAGCAACGCAACGAACTACAACTTGTTCAGTTTTTTGCTGCTCTTCCTGCCTCGTTTTCTGGTGTCGTTGACCAGATCCTATCAAGTGATCCGCTGCCTACCCTTCGGGATGTTCTCAAAAGAGTCCAACGCTTGCTGTCCATGACTCCTACTCCTGTTGTTGAGCACCATGCGCTTATTGCTCGCTCTGTTGATTCTGGTCGTGGTCGTGGTCGCATTCGTGGCCGTGACGGTCGCCTTCCTCCCTTGGGAGGTCGAGGATCATCTGCTCCTGGACGTGGTGCTCCTCCCGGCCCTCGCTACTGCAACTGGTGTGGCCGGGACAATCATAATGAAGATCGATGATGGATTAAGCACGGCAAGCCCGCTTGGGCTAACCAGGCTGCTACAGAAACTGATGTTGACTCTACTGCTGACGCACATGTTGCTCTTGCACACGCTGAATGGTTACATTCTGAGTTCGAGAAGATGTTCCAGGAGCGTCTCACACAGCTGCCATCCTCATCTACACCAGGACCCTCTGCCATGCTCGCTTCTCCATCATCTTGTAACAAACAGTGGTGCATTGACTCGGTGCATCCACTCATATGGCCGGTGATCTTCGTCTATTTTCTGTTCTAAATAAAACTGCTACTATATCATCTGTTACTGTTGCAAATGGCTCCAAAACTGTAGTTCATGGAACTGGCACGGTTCCTATTTCACCAAAACTGTAATTGCATTCTGTTTTATATATTCCAAAGTTTCCTGTTAATCTGTTGTCAGACAGTAAGATGATAAAACAACTCAAGTGCTCTATTAAATTTGATCCTTCTAGCTGTGTTTTGAAGGATCTCCGCACGAAGATGAGGATTGGTTCAGGCCGTGAAGGACCAGATGGACTGTATTATCTGGATGGACCTCCTGCTGCTTCTGCTATGCTATCTACTTCAGTGACAGGACTACAGTGGCACTTTCGCCTGGGCCATCCATCTGCTACCAAATTAAAACATTTATTCCCTACTTTATCTGAGAACAGTTTTTCCTGTGAAACTTGTGTTTTAGGCAAACAAACTCGGTATGTTGTTCCTGCTGAGAAAGTTATTGCTTCTAAAGAAATTTTTGACATTGTTCATGCTGATATTTGGGGACCGTGCTCCGTATCGAGTCACTCGGGTGTGAAATATTTTATGACCTTTATTGATGATTATTCTCGCACCACATGGTTGTTTTTACTTAAAGGTCGAGATACTGTGTTGGATACTATTCGTACCTTCTTTGCTGAAATTCACACCCAATTTAACCGACCTATTAAAAATTTTCATACTGATAATGCACTTGAGTTCATGCAACAATCTGTTACCTCCTTCTGTGCTGCCCGAGGAACCATACATCAGACCACTTGCCCTTACACTCCTCAACAAAATGGCGTCGCTGAAAGAAAAAACCGTCACTTACTTGAGGTTGCTCGCACTCTTCTCATACACTACAAAGTACCCCATCATTTCTGGCATGAAGTTGTCTCTACGGCTTGCTATCTCATCAATCGCATGCCTTCCTCTGTTTTGAAAAATCAGGTCCTGTATGCCATTTTGTTTCCTGATAAACCCTTATTCTCTCTGCCTCCTTGCATTTTTTAGAGTACTTGTTTTGTGAAAAATCTTCGTCTTGGGTTCACCAAACTTGATGGTCGCTCGGTCAAATGTGTTTTTCTGGGATATTCCCGTACACAAAAAGGCTACCGTTATTTTGATCCTATTAAAAAACGGCGGTTTGTTAGTGCGGATGTGACCTTTTTTTAGCATATGCCTTACTATTCTACTGATGGCACAAAATTGTCTGCTGATATTATGGCTACCACACTGTTACCGGTGATTGTTGAGAATTTACCGTCTCCTGATGTGCCTAAAGAACGCCCATTGCAAGTCTATCAGCGCAGGTCAAAGAACCACAATGCTTCTGAAGCCCCGGCCGAACCAAATCCTGCGTCTGCGGTTGATCCACCATCCACTGAGGTATTTTCTGACCTGGATCTTCCTATCAGTTTACGGAAAGGCGTTCGATCATGTACTAAGCATCCTATCAGTCATTTCTGTTCATCTGACAATCTTTGTGGTAGTTTTGCTTGCTTCAATTCTGTTTTGTCTGCTATGACAATTCCTAAATCAGCCGAAGAGGCCCTTCGCATTCCTGCTTGGAAACATGCTATGAAGCAAGAAATGCATGCACTCTGTGATCGTCACACCTGGGATCTGGTTGATCATCCCTCTTCGTGCCATACCGTTGGCTGTCGCTGGATATTTACTATTAAATATCAACCGGATGGTACCATTGAACGCCTGAAAGCCAGATTAGTTGCAAAAGGTTACACAGAGACATACGGTGTTGACTACTTTGAGACCTTTTCTCCAGTTGCACGCCTGAATTCTGTTCGTATTCTGATTTCTATTGTTGTAAATAAAGACTGGCCTCTGTATCAACTTGATGTCAAAAATGCTTTTCTCTATGGAGATCTTCAGGAGGAAGTATACATGGAGCAACCGTCGGGATTTGTTGCTCAGGGGGAGTCTGCCTTCAAAATATGTAAACTCAGAAAGGCCATCTATGGTCTTAAGCAGAGCCCGCGTGCCTGGTTTGATAAACTCAGTCAGATCTTAATTACTTTTGGCTTTCAGCGATCACAATCTGATCATTTTGTATTTATTCGTAAGTCAGCAGCAGGGCTTGTTATTCTGATTGTATATGTAGATGATATTGTTTTATCTGGCAGTGATAATGCGGGAATCCAGGCAACCAAGCATTATTTGGCACAACACTTCATCATCAAGGATCTTAGCAAACTGCGATATTTTCTAGGTATTGAAGTTGTCAGATCATCTGCAGGAATCTGTCTTTCACAAAGAAAATATGTTCTGGATTTATTGCAGGAAACCGACAGGCTGAGCTGCAAGCCAGCCAACACTCCTCTAGATCCCAACATGGATTGGTATGATGATAGCTCTCCACCTTATGATGATCGTCAACAGTTTCGAAGGCTGGTAGGCAAGCTTATCTACCTGACGGTCACTAGGGATGACCTAGCAGTTGTTGTGGGATTCATAAGTCGGTACCTTGATAAACCCTGGCAGTGCTACTGGGACGCTATGTGTCACATCCTACGATATCTTAAAAGTTCGCCCGGGAAAGGTCTTCTGTATAAAAAGCATGGCCATTGCAATCTATCTAGATTTTCTGATTCTGACTATGCAGGAAGTCGATCTGATCGAAAGTCCACTTCTGCATATTGTACCTTTGTGGGAGGCAACCTAGTCACCTGGTGGAGAAAAAAGCAAATTGTGGTTGCTAGATCCAGTGTCGAGGCCGAATATAGAGCCATGGCTCATACTGCATGTGAGCTTCTGTGGGTCCGTGGCCTTCTTCAAGAGTTTGACATTGCTTATTCTAGTCCCATTCCTATGTTCTGTGACAACAAAGCCTCGATTTTTATTGCAAGCAACCCCACGTTTCATGAACGCACGAAGCATATTGAGGTTGATTGCCATTTTGTTCGGGAGAAAGTTCTGTCTGGACATATCTGCGCGCCATATATTGGCACTGACAAGCAGCTTACAGATATCTTCGCCAAGATCTTGTCTAAAGCTCGGTTTCAGACTCTGATTGACAAGCTGGGCTTGTTTGACATCTACGCTCCAGCTTGAGGGGGAGTATAGATATATTGTGTTACTGTGTTATTTACTTGTTTTACTGTTTTACTTTTAGTCCCATATTGCTCACTTGTACTTATGTCTCTACTCTCATTAGCTATATTAGAGACTATCCTGTAACATGTTTTACTCACTGAATAAACAATTCTATTTCCCTCTAGAGGTACTATTCAGCAAACCTCTTGTGCATATACACCACAACATAATGGCATTGCTGAACGCAAGAATCGACACCTCCTTGAGGTTGCGCGTACCCTTCTCTTTCACTATCATGTTCCTCATAGTTTTTGGCCAGAAGTTGTTTCCACTGCATGTATCTTATTAACTGCATGCCATCTTTTGTTCTTGGCAATCAAATGCCTTTTCAAATTCTATATCCTGATGCTCCTTTGTTCACTGTACCTCCTCATATTTTTGGGAGTACTTGTTTTGTGAAAAATTTGTGTCCTGCCCTTACTAAACTGGACCCTCGTGCTACAGTGTATTTTCCTGGGTTACTCTCATACACAAAAAGGGTATAGCTGCTTTGACCCACTTACTAAGAAATGGATGGTTTCGGCTGATGTTGTCTTTTTTGAACATGTGTCTAACTACTCTTCTGCTGGATCTGCCTTGACGTCTGACTTACTGTCAGACACACCTTTACCTCTGCCTCTTGATGTTGTCTCGTCAGATAATATGATTGCACCTGCTCCTCCTTTAAAAGTCTATCAAAGAAGACCAAAGGCACCGACTCCCTCTATGGCCCAACCAAGTCTTCCAACCTTGTCAACAGATCATCCAACATCTCGGGTATTTTCTGACTTAAACATTCCTATTAGTTTGCGCCATGGAAAAAAAAGGCGCGCCCTGAGGCGTTAGAGGCACACCCCAGGGCGCCTTGAGGCTTAAGCCTCACCTGTGATCCAAGAGGCGGACGCCTCATTTTTTGCAAGGCGCAAAGAGGCGCAAGTGAGGCGCTAGTCTCAAGCTGCAACCCAAAATACAGGTTTCCTGGTTCATTTTAACTACATATGGGCCTGGTCCAATGGGTTTTCCATTAGCCCCTTTGATTCAAATGAAAAAACAAACAAATTGTGGTTAAAATACTACTGTTTGGGTACAACTTGTACTGCTTTTATTTTCTAGTTGTTTAAGTTTAGATTATAAACAGGTAGTGTAATGTGATTTTGTTATGTAGTTGTCCAATTGTATTAACTTACATTGTATATATATTTTCTTATATATATAAACATATTAATACATATAAATATAGGAACGCATCGGTACATTTTGAGGCTTACGCCTCGCCTCGCCAAGACAAAAACGCCTCGTTATGCCTCACGCCTTTTTCAACCTTGGTTTGCGCAAAGGCACTCGCTCTTGCACGCAACATCATATTGGGAATTTTCGCACTATTGCTAATCTGGGAAATGATTTTGTAAATTTCACTTCTGCTTTATAGTGTTGTTACTATTCCTAAGAATGTTGCTCAGGCACTCCAGCATTCTGCATGGCACCAAGCCATGGAAACTGAAATGCAGGCCCTCCCTGATAGACATGCTTGGGATTTGGTCGATGCGCCTCCTGGATGTTCGCCAGTTGGCTGCAGGTGGATTTTTACAATCAAATATCAACCAGATGGGACTATTGAACGACTCAAAGCTCGCCTGGTAGCCAAGGGCTACACTCAGACATATGGAGTTGATTATTTCAAAACTTTCTCTCCTGTGGCTCGGTTAAATTATGTTTGTATCCTTATTTATGTGGCTGTAAATTCTGATTGGCCTTTATTTCAACTAGATGTTAAAAATGCATTCCTGTATGGTAACCTGCATGAGGAGGTTTACATGGAGCAGCCTCCCGGCTTTGAGAATCAGGGGGAGTCTTCTAAAGTCTGTCGCCTTCGCAAAGCAATTTATGGCCTTGAGCAAAGTCCCCGAGCCTGGTTCGACAAGCTCAGCTCTATCCTTCAGAATTTTGACTTTCGTCACTCTCAGTCTGGTCACTCAGTGTTTGTTAAGAAAACTACCTCTGGTCTTGTAGTTCTCATTGTCTATGTGGATGACATTATCCTATCCGGAAGTGACTATGCAGGCATCCGGGCTACTAAGACATACTTGGAAAAGCACTTTATTACCAAAGACTTAAGCAAACTGAGGTATTTTCTGGGCATCGAAGTTTCTCATTCATCCTCTGGCCTATGTTTGTCTCAGCGCAAGTATGTTTTAGATCTTTTTTCAGAGACAGGAATGCTTGGTGCTAAGCCAGCTAATACACCCCTAGATCCCAATACTAACTGGGATGACGACACTTCTCCTCCTTATCCTGACCATCATCAATATCGCAGAATGGTTGGAAAACTCTCTACCTTATTGTCACTAGGGTTGATATCACTTCTGTTGTCGGTCTTGTAAGTAGATATCTGGATAAACCCCGTCAATGCCATTGGGATGTTGTCTGTCATATTCTAAAGTATTTGAAAAGTTATCCAAGCAAAGGCCTGCTATATAAGAAACATGGCCACTGTAATCTTATTGGCTACTTGGATTCTGATTATGTTGGAAGCAAGATAGATCGTAAATCTACCTCTGGATACTACACTTTTGTAGGTGGTAACTTGGTCACGTGGCGAAGCAAGAAACAAACTGTAGTTGCTCGCTCAAGTGTTGAAGCAGAATATCGAGCCATGGCTCAAACCACCTGTGAACTTTTCCGGGTACGCAGTCTTCTGTAAGATTTTGGTATTTCTATTACTCCATCCATTCTAATGCACTGTGATAACAAAGCTACTATCTTCATTGCAAGCAACCCCACCTTCCATGAACGCAGCAAACACATTGAAGTTGATTGCCATTTCATTCGAGATCAAGTTGCCGATATTTTCACCAAAATTCTTCCAAAAACCATATTCACTACAATGATGGCCATGTTGGGCATTATTGACATCTACGCTCCAGCTTGAGGGGGAGTATAAGTACATATATTTTTCTAGTTTTATTTTACCTTTATTATTGTGTTATGGGCCTTTGTTTATTAGCCCATTAGCCTTTTTCCTTTTTCTAGAATATTCTCATGTAATTGGTTTTACTCATCTAATACCAACCATCTTTTAGATTTTAGAATATATATACATACAAAGATTACAAATAAACATTACTATAAGTGATAAACACATTGACATATAATTATGTATATGCCAAGGAATTAAATGTCGATACCGATGCCTTATCGACGGCGTGGAAATAGATATTTACAAGTATACCGACGGAAATATCGACAGATGCAATCCTGGACTTATCGACGCCTAAATGAACAAATTAAATCATGAAATTTTACAGGCGTGGTCTCAACACCTAGATGCAACGTTTTATGCAATAAAATTCTATATTGGGTATGTTGGGGGGGGGGGGTCAATCATGTGGGAGGTAAGGAATCAATCCTGTTTTTTGGAGATTTCGATGAAGGATTTCGATGACAAAATATGAGAATTAAGATCTGAAATTTTAATAGCACAATCCATAAACGCATGTTTACACACTTATGCAATAATATTCAACTTACAACAAACATATAACAACATAGTAAATTACTAAGTACTAACTCACATCAGTTGTATGTTGAGTGGCGTGCCGGCTGCTGATAAGGATATTGTTGTTCTACATATTGCTCCCATGTCATCAAAGCTCTATATGATTTGTTGTATGTGACAACATACTCCTCATATACTTCAGGATTCACATACTGCATCATCCCAATCTTTGGAAAATGTTCTTGTAAATCTTTGAGATATTGAGCCTTGTTTACTGAATTCCTGGGAGGCTGAGAAGAAGCGGGAGGAGGTGCGGGTGCCCTTGCTCGAGGAGATGGAGGTTGAGGAAAAGGAGGTTGTAATGGAACTCCGGCAATAGGATAAATTGTAGTATGCCCACCACTCCATGTTTGCCCGAAATCACCAGAGTATGCTTCGGTGTTCACCCGAAAGCATCCATAAGGACTACGGACAGAGTATGCTTCATGATATCCCATACCAGGTCAAAGTTCTAATTGTAACCTTGGTTGTGGACCTTGTGGTTCAACTTGATATCCATAATACCCATGTTGAGAAGTCTGAGATGGCTATGGAAGTGTCTGCCCAAATAACATATCTCCAAATGAATGTTGAGATTGAGATTGAGAGTCAGATATGCTCAATGCATCCATTGATTCAGCAACATCAGAATGATAATCACTTGGACTCTGGTATTGTGGTTGTGGTTGTGGATTGGATGGGTAGGAGTAGGGGTAGGGGCTTGGAGTTGTGGGCATTGCGGCATTTGGTGGAGGTGCACCGCTGTAATCTTTCCCAGTTCGAGTTTTTCTTCTTTGAAAAAAAAAATCAGCCATGGGATATTCTTGTTGTTATGAAGGTGCACCCCTAGTAACATAGGGCCGATCATCATGTTGAGGATCCACAGGTTGAGGATATTCTGGAGAGCGTTGACTTTGATTACCACCATCATTGTCGCTATCATCAGACTTAGATTTGGAACCAGCTGAAGAAGAAGAATCTGAGCTACCTAACTGCTCTTGTACTCTTCTATCTATTTCCATATCAACATTTACATGTGCAGCTTCAGGCTCAAGTCTTTCAGGCGGATTATCAAGAATAATATCATCGCCATTGTTTGGCTCAAATTGATCTTCTATGTATGGATCTGGACGCCCATCAAAATTATCAAGAACAGGACGACCTATCTCATTCATCCATTCCTCTAAAGAATTTTCTGAATCTTCCTCCAGCCCTCTACGTCTGTCAGTGCTGAAAGTGTATGCGGTGTCAATGGGATCGTGGACAACAGCAAAATCCACTTCCCTATAGTTGCCATCTCATATTGCTCTAGCCCTCAACCGCATGTTGTAGTGAACGTAGACAAGGTCCCTCAACCTGTTTGCCCCAAGCTTGTTCCTTCTCTTTGAGTGTATCAGATTGAATGTGCTCCAATTTCTTTCACAACCCCCTGCAGATGTTGTTTGAGCAAGGAGGCGAACAGCCACTTTTCTTAAATGGGGGGCACCTGTTCCATTCCAAACCCACCACTCACAAGGATCACCTGCCTCACGATCAGAAACCGCATTTGGATGTCCAAAACATCCAGTGCCTTCACGGAAATGACGCAACTGCAAAAAAAACATCATTTACGATATTTAGATGATGAAATCAAAGTGATGATTAATGACTAATGAGAAATTAAGAATGTAAGTAATATAGTTATCTTATACCTCTTCCAGTACTAGCAATCGCTCTTCTGGAGAGGTAATGAACTTGTTGGTGACATCTCTCACTGTAGTCATTAGAGTCGGATTCAATCCAAGCGTTCGTGAGTATTGGAACCTCGAATTCAAATAGTAAGCTGTCACAAATATAAATAAGGAAATTAGAATGACATTTTAATAGGTAGACTATGAGTTAGACAAATAACTCAGAAGTTAGAAACTTAGAACATAATTGATTGAGATATATACCTGCTTTATGCAATGGATGCAAAAGCATATTTGTCCAACGATTCTCATAAATTCTGATGTATTGCTCATTGGACTTAGGAGCTGCTTCTTTGATGCGGTCCACCATTGAGGTCATTGCGTCATATAAAAAAGGCATTGTTGCAGTTTTGTCACCATCTACCAGCCTCAATACCTTGACAATGGGTTCCATTATTCGCAGCACCCTAGTAACCTTATCCCAAAAAGGTTCGTCGGCAATCAACTGCTCAATTCTACTGCCAACTGAGGTATTGTGCTCCTTCATGGAGGTCCACTCCACTCCATTGAAGAGCCTCCTAAGTCCATCCTTTTTGGATTTTAATGATTGTAAGGCACGAAAGTTTGTTGCAAATCTAGTTGCACCTGTTCTAATCAGATCACCTCCACAATACTCACGTCGCCTCATTGCATTCAACAGAAAAGAATGGTTGTAGATGAATCATGTGATCAACCTACCATCAATGATAACATATTTAATGAATTCAATTGAGCTAATGTCCTTGAGAATGAGATCTATGCAGTGGGCAGCACATGGTGTCCAGTATATGGGATATTTCTTCATTAAACTGTCCACGGCCTTCTTGAAGGCAGAACCATTCTCAGTAACTATCTGCACCACATTTTCCACACCAACCTGCTTCATGTATGTCTTCATTAGTTTCTTTATGAACCTGTGGTTCCTGACCTCACCTGAAGCATCAACAGAGTCCAAAAAAATTGTGGATCCACGACAATGTGCAAGAAAGTTGATAATTTGTCTTCTGTTGCCACTAGTCCACCCATCACACATAAGTGTGACACCATATTCAACCCACATATTTTTTTGTCCTGAAATCCAGGCTTGTAGATCCTTCTTCTCTAGGGGAAGATACTTGTTCATTAATTCATATGAAGTGGGGGCCTTGACGCCCCTCCCAGAATCCCCTATCACATCTACCATATGTTGCAGATACGGTTCAGTTGCAACATGTGCAGGTATACCATGAGCAAAGAAGAACTTACCCACTGCCTTGCCGACCTTATCTTTTGCACCAGTGAACATTGCTTTAATGACTTTTTGCCTAGCTTCAGGCCTCCTAACCCCTGGCTCATCAACATGCCTCAATCTCGTACTAGCAGAACGGAAAAGTGTATCAATGCCGCCTTTCTTCCTTTTGCCATGACCAGCTCTGTCTTCATCGTCATCTAAGTCAACAACAGGAATACGTGCAGTACCACTGCCTCCACCTGCACCAGATGGCCCACACCTCCTTGTAATTCGAGTTGCCTCCTCTCTTTCCCACTCATCTCTGCGGGAATCTCTGAGGGCACGCCTATACGCACGGCGTGAATAAGTTGTGTCACAATCAGGAGGATATGCAATGTCATCATCTGATTCTGCAGAAGAACATGTGCCCCTAACATTGAATAATGTATCTGTGTAACCCCTGTCAGCCTCCTTCATCTTTTGTTGTTTGTGTTTCTTTGCACCCATAATATTCCTAAAATCATCCCTAACACTTTGGGGACACCTTGTGCACATTGCCACATTTTTGTCACCGCCAGTAATGTGACGTTTGAATCTAGTAATCCCCCATCCACCAATTGTCTTGTTGTAGTAATTGCAAACTATCTTTGCCCTATTGCCTTCAAGAGGCGTGCAGTGATTCCATGCAAAATCCATCACATTCTTAGCTCCACCAACATTACCGGCCCCAGAACCCTCACCATCGCTTGAAGACATCTTCTCAAAAGTCAAAAGTGGACACTGTCACACTGCAAAAAGAAAAAGACAGATAAAAATTAGGTGTATGAAATCTATAACCCATTAAGTTGCAAGAAATTAATCTATTTTATGTATTATAGAATCAAACACAACACTTTTAGGTGTATAAAAGTTAGATGTATTTATAGAATCAAACACAATATTTTTTAAGATTTTTATTAACAAAAAAATGGCTTAAATAAAAAAATTAAAGTCTGAAATTAATTTAAAAATTATAAAATCTGATAATTATCTAGTATTAAGTCAAGTGATGTATTACAACTTTACTCATTCCATCTTACATAACAATAACGCATACATTTCTATAGAAAAAAACAAAAAATGATTTTTTAATTATTTTCAGCATCTTAAATAAATAAAAAAACGAAAAATATAAATATTTTTACTATATTTTTGTTTGAATTTGTTCACATTGCTATTTGGTACAGCTTCTTCTACTAAACCTAAGTTAGATACCTATTATTTCTAGTACTTATTGTATTATTACGAATTTAATATTAATTAGTGAAATTATATGATAATACTAATTAAAAGTAGTAGATCTAGTTATACATTAGTAGATCTACATATAATATTCATAGATCTACTGTTAAATAGCATTAATCCTACGTTTTTTGAAGTAGATCTAAGATTTGGGTGTATTTAGAGATTTTTGGAGAGATTTATGGTGAAAATAGAAGGAAATAGATAGGAGACGGGTTGGAAATGATGAAGAATGCAAGAAATCAAGAAAACATACCTTGATTACAGCTAATTTGAGCTCCAACGAAGAAAATCGCCCCAAATGAGTAAGTTCTTTCACTCCAACAGCAGCAGCAGGCTCACGTTTGCAAATGACAGCATACCGGGGCGGTATACCGCCCATATCGCCCATAAGTGGGGCATTTTGCACTGAACCCCCCCCTTACCGCCGAAAACCGGTCGGTTTTACCGATTAACCCACCGGTTTACCGAAATTTGCGGGAGCAGCGACAGATATGCGTAAACTGATGCCAGGTTGGCTCGGTATCGGTAAACCGAGCGGTATACCGACGATATCGTCGGTATCTTCTTCCTTGGTATATGCACACACATGATTCACTTATTGATTCTTTGTACCCAATTGTTGGATCACATAGCATTTCGTAATTTCATACATGAATAATTAGTGAAATTCGGGATAATTCGTAAAATTCGCAGAAAAACGTGGAATTCAAGGATAGTACAGGGTTTCTTGCGAAATTCGAGTGTAGCATCCGTCACATGAAAAGTTCGTGAATTATATGTGAATAATTCAAAACTTTGGAGAATAATGTAATTATGCTGCCTTGGCACATTCATGCCTTTACAGGCATGGCGGAGAGCCTAGGTAGGGCAGAGATGATTGATACATCCAATTCACGATGGATCATGTGAGTGGCAGAAACTAGTTTCTCCCAGCAAAAGAAGTGACAGGGAAGTGGAGGGAAAAAAAATCAATTAGAAGCAGATGAAAGTGGGAAGGATAAAATAGGGAAAAATGGCCCATGCTAAAGCATAGTTGACTTACTCAAACCTAGGAATTATTATTTATTTCTTAAAGATAGCTAGATTTAGGTACTAACTCAAACATTGAGCATTTTTACAATTTTCAGCCCCTTGTAATTACCATCGCTCTTACTTTTCAAAGTAATAGTAAAGGTAATATTACAATACCTACAGCCTGTCAATAATATCCCATATTGACAGGTTCGACTGTAAAAGCTTACAAATATGGGGAAAAATAATATTTCATACGAAATTCCATCATATAGAGAAATTATGTGGTTGGCAAAAGTAATCAGCATGAAATGAACATTGTTTTCTGACTGAACTCTTCCTGACATAGAAAAACACAGTTGACGTCATACCCCCCATAACCTGATTGAGTCTGAAGAAAACCCACAAGTTTGATTCGATTTAAACCATAAAGATGCTTCCATTTAGGACAGAAGTTTAGCTCCCACTCCCCAACCAAACTTCATCCAAGTGCCAAATTACTAACAAGTTACTGCAATATCTCAATCTTATTTAAAAGCTAAATAAATAGAATTGATTCTATCGAAAGACAAGTTGGCATTTACGATCATGAACAATCCAGGAATACAGTGATATAAGTTTGAAACATCAAGAGTAAGTAACTGTGTCATAAACGAAGCTTTTCAGGACATCCATGCTAGAAGAATTTCAAGTACTCAGGTTTCATGTGAAATTCAAAACAAAGGTGTTGTAGTTCACAATTTAAACTTGGACCTGAGATGGAAATTTTTTGAAGAATTTCAGACTTGAGCCAATTTCCAGCCGCATTGAAAAAGTATCGAGCTAAACAAACTATAAATCAGGTTGTTCATGTGAAGTCTGGTTCTGGCCAGCCAGGGAAGGAGAGAAGTGGTCTTAATGGAGACTGTGACTTATGATCTACAAAACTTAAGGTGGCTCCTTCGGTGGCAATGTTTGCCCTTAGCAACGACCTAATGGAGCCTTGAAAACCACGGCAACCAGTCAAGAAGGAGCACATATAGAAGAACAGAGCATTTTGGAATTTATTTGGACAAAATTCTAGAATTGGGATAAATAAAATCAACTTACCAGTAATGTGAAGATCAATTTCCTGTTATGAGGTATCGTATAATTTTTAGAGTAGCATCTACAAGTAACTATACCTGTCACCCAGAATCAAATCATCACGAACTTTTTAGGCGATACCTACAAATAGTTGCACTGTACTTAAAATATCAAAATTGATATTTGGAGCACTTTTGAAGGCAAAAAAATATGCCCCCTGATTCTTTATCTCCTAAATCATTGTTTTTTACTACTGTTGCTTTCCACCTCATCACACCATGACGCTATTGTCTTGCCCAGCACTGTCACATCATCCCCCCCCTCAATGTTGCCTTTCTATGCCACCTAACCTTGTTGTGTCATTGCCACCACTTGTCATTGCACCACACCACAGTTACTGCAGTGTCAAGCTAAAGCTTTACTACTGCATGTCACTGCACCACTGCCGATGGTAATGCGGGGCAATGGGTAGGTGGTGTCGGACAGTGATGCAGTTGCAAAGGGATTGCAATGGTAGCCTGTGTGGCCCGGCAATGGTAGCCAGGGGAATACATTGCCAATTGGGCACATCCAGATTAAAGAAATAGAAGAAAGAAAAACAGAAATAAAAGACAACATATATTTATGGGATTTTCAACCCAAAAATGCTCTAGGGATTTATTTGATGTCATAAATGCAGTAGAAGTATATGTAGGATAGTTTTTATATTTCGGCAGGTTTGAGTCTTGGAAAAACGTAGATATACTTGCAGGTAATACCCTTTTAAATGATTGGATAAGTTGTAGACAAGAGCCAGATACATATAAGACTGTTAAACTTTGAAAGAAGGATTCTGCGTATATCAAAACATCTGCATTGAAAAAGATACGATCTCTTACCAAAACCAAACTCTTGCTCAAGTCGAAATCCTACAAATATGAGGCTGAACATGTTAGCGACTAAATGTACAACTCCTGCGTGTAACCATATGCAGGTGAAGAGTCTCCATCCTTCTCCCTCGTTCACAACTTTATTATAATCAAGAGCTCCCAATGAATCCAGCCTGAGAACAATTCAATATAGGAGGTGATCAGCATGATAATATCTGCCAAAAGAACTACTTGTGAAAGCGACCAGAAAGGTGACTAACAGTATTTGTAGTGGTGAAGCGGTCATATGAACGTTGGAAAAAATTATAGATACAGCTAGAAAACGCTATAGTGTATTATGAAAATGAAGAGTCTTAGGGCTGATTTGGTTGGATCTAAAACTAATCCAATACCTGTAATCAGAAAACAGGGAATATTGAAAGTGAAGAGTGAATACTAAACTGTCTTTGTTTGGTTGTATGCAGATGGAACTAATTACTTTGCTTTGTTTTTGTTTGGTCGATAAAGTTTCAAACGCAAAGTACTTAAAATGTTTGTTGCCTCCCGCAATTCATGTGGTTATCCTTACAGATCCGTCGTTCCAGGAGTTGTCCATCCGTCTGGAAATGGAAGCGCGCCCAGATGAGGCGCAGTCCATTTTCCACGGTCCACAACGTGTAATTCATTTTCTGGGAGCGGGATCTAAGTACGCTGAAACAAATGCTTCTAGACGGAAAACAAGTGGTGATGAAACTGCACGTGTTTGAACTCAGCACAACCAAACAGGCTCTTAGTATGATCACCAGTAAGAACAATAAGTTTATCCATGTAAAAATAATGGAAGATTTAATACCACAGGAAGCAAGTTTGAAATTGAAGCTATCCAGTTACTGAAAATACTGAAATAAATTGTTGTTGGCTTACTAGAATGAAAACTATTAGTATCTAGATGCAGAAAAAAGAAGTGTGGGGTGAAATTTGTGCAGAATAATATAACGTAGCAGTACAGGATGTAGTGTGCATGGTAAAATGAGAGCATACCACATGGTACGTTAAGATTTGTTTCATTATCTAACTATTAGCTAGACTCTCAACTCCTTCAGACAATTTTTTTGGCGGTGATGCCCAGGTGATGAAACTAGTTCGCGTATGGAGATCGTGTGTTGAAATTAACTAGGTCGGTATCTGGTCATCATTTCAAACATGTAATGTACCTTCGGTCCGGTTATTGATCGCAATTTGTCACATATAAATCAGCATTACAGTTCCGAGGGATATGACCATTAACAGAAACAGCAAAGTGTAACATATGAATGAGGTTATTAGCAATTCGTAGGACAAACCATTATAAAATAAAGGAAGAGAGTATAAAATAGACGGACGTCTGCGAAGAGGGCCCCAACAGGGGATTGACGGAGAGGGGCTCGAAGGCGAAGCGACCGAGGGCGGGAAAAAGGCAGCCGTCCTGATCAGGGTCAACGCGAGTGTCGAGGCAGTCATTGACATAGAGAGAGTAGGCGAACACGGCAATGTTGGCAACAGCGAACAATGGCACCAGCCAGGGCACCCAGGATGAGTCCTTCAATGGCGGGGGATACGGCGGCGGTGCCCTCACCCCGCCACCCGCTAGCTCCACATCCCTGATAGGGCCGGAATAATGATGCGATCCATAGCCCATTTCCTCACCCCTTTTTCCTTCTTTTGCCGGGAGCTGCACAGGCCTCGTCGGTGGCGACGAGGGCGGTGCAGGCGGCGGCCGGAAACGACGAGCGGTGAGGGGCCGGAAGAGGGAAAATAAAACAAAAAAAGAGCCGTACGTCCCAAATATGTCCTCCGAAAATAGGATGGTTTCAGTAAATACCAAAAAAAACCCTCCAAACTAAGAATAGGATAATTTCAGTCGCCTGTATCTAACAGTTTAGTAAAAAGACCGCAAATGCAACAAAAAGGAAAAACAAACTCAGACTAGCGGAGCATGCACTAAGCATGTGGGTCACCTTCAAACTTTCCTAATGGTATAAATTAGCATAAACAGTCATGCCTATTTCAAAATTATGTCATTTATAGCTACATAGTACATCTAATCATTTTACAAAATACATATATACACATTGTATAATTTAAAAAATTACATGAAATTTGTGTTCTTGATTGTAGAACTTGAGTTGTGTTTTTCTTCTTGGATCTTCAAGATTTTTAGCTACACAAAATTTCATATACCTCTTTACAGCTTGTACTTGGAATATGAGATGCTTCTTTGTGAGATGGACTTGTCATTTCGCAATAAGATCATATTTTTTATTTCGCAATAAGATCATATTTTTTTGTACATTTTGAATAAAAGAGTATCGTAGATGTCATGTAGAAAGATGTGCTTGTATACTTGATATAGTATGATGTGAATGGCACTTACCATGAAATTGAGTGTCATCGACATAATAAGATCACATGAGAGAAGATTTTCCACTTGTTTTTAAAATAATGTAGATTGTGTTGCATCAGTATCATTTTCTATTGAAGTCTAAAAATACATCTAAAATAAATTTTCAAGAATAATAATAGATGAAAAAAAATTAAGTTATTGTTATTATGAGAAATTCAAAAGTAGTAGTTCCCAAGGTTTTGCAGTAGATTCACTATAGCGATATTTACAGAAATAATTTGCATTGTAAGTATTGTTGTTTTTCTTGTGACACTTGTTGCAAGCCATAAACTAAATTTCTTGCTAGTTGGAAACAATAATGTTTATTGGATATATTACGTGTATTGTTTGTTATATGTGTATGGTATATTAGTCATATATGAAGATAACAAAGAAAATAAGTTACATATGAAAAAATAATTTTTAATGTTATTTGATTTAGTAGAGGCTAAAATTACAGTATATGTATTGGTCTGGTTTGTTTTCTTATTATACTCAAATATAACATCTTCGGGTAGACCATAACGAGCTTTTTTCCTGTATCAAAAATTAGTGTATGTGTAATACCCCAATTTTTCACATCCCATGAGCGGAAGCAATTTTTTTTTCAACTGGGGAGTGTTACTAACATGATATGCATTACAATAATGACATATGAAAACCAATACATACTAGTGTTAAAATGCATTCTCATACATTCTTAGAAACAAAAATTTTTACAAAAGAAACTTAATACCATGATACTATCTTATGTGAATCACTTGTCAAATCTGGGATCATGTAGATGGCGCCCCACCAAGCAAACATCATAAAGTGGTAGTTGCATCCTTTTGACATGACTATCTCCTAAAGTTTTGTACCTGCAGACATTCGTCCCCAGCCATGCACAAAGGGGAAACCTAGGTTAGAGTAAGTGGCATTGAATTTCTAATGAGATAAATATGAATGTAATATAACTGAAAACCAAATTGATATCTGAAAGCTATAAACTTATGCTAAATTGATGTGTCTTTTATTTAACTCTTTTATCTTCTTGTGGCTACCATTATATGATAAATCCTCCTGAATTGGCGGATCTACGCCCTAAATTGGTACCGAAGTACCTTGAATTGTCACTACATGTCTCTAAATGACACTGAAGTGTCTTTGAATTGGCGTAATTACGCCCAGCTTGGTACCAAAGTACCTCTGAATTGGTAACATATGCCTCTGAATCGTCCTGGGACTAACTGTGTAACAACTTGTTACACTAAACGAGATTACTCAAAATATAAAACACAATCAATCACTAATTAATCGTGTAACATCCCTGACCTGGGTTATGAGTCAACACTAGGTGTTTTGCCTAAATATGTAATTAAATCCTTATGATTAACTCTGAGCATGTAATTAAGTTTCTCAGAAACGTATATTTCAAGTATTTGCTCCTTTTTATTTAAAGTTGTAGCATTGTTTTGATATACAGGGACCTATGTGCAATTTACCCAGTTAAAAGGGTTATCTTACAATTTGCACATGTTGAGATGTTCCTCTGATGTTGAGACATCATGAGAATCTTTTTGGTAAAGTTTGAGGGATTTCCCAAGCTAGGGCACCAAGGTGCAGCTGTGGAAGCAATCCCGGTGCTTGAAACCCTAGTTTGGGGTAAAATACAATTTACCCAAATTAAGGGATACAAATTGTGAAATATGTCATCTAATGTATTTTTTTTAGACTCTTGCCATCATTAAGAGAAGAAATGATGAGGAAGTCACCTCAATTGAATTATCAAGTTATGAGATATGCCTTGTGATTGAATAATCAGGGTATATGTGTAATATCTCTTTATGTATGTACCTCATTATTAGCTTGCTCTCCTTTACCTTCTTTTCCTAAGACCTTAAGAGAAGGTTTGTACTTAGAATAAAGAGGAAGGGACGATCAAGTAAAGAAGGAGGGACCTAGTTGGAATTATGGACAACTTATGAACTAATGTTGAAAATCCTACCCCATGTATATAAGCTCTCCTTCCCTTAGTTGCAAGGGAACTTACCCTTCGTTCCCTTACTGTTTCATTTCACCAAAGACGACCAAGGACTGCCTTGGAGCTAAGGAGGACGACCAATGGGTGCAAGGTAGGTTTAAACCCCTCTTCTTGCCTAATTCCATGGTTAGAACTCGAATTCAAGGTCATCTTCATGGCTAACTCTTGAAATCCTACCTTTCTAGCCATCTCTTTTCATCCTTCTTTGGAGTTTTCACCTTGGACAACCTTTAAGAACTCAAGGACGCCATTAGAGCTTGGAGCTTGAAAGCTTGGAGCTCAAGAAGCAAGCTTTAGGCGGGTTTTATAACTCTAAACCCATGCTTTACTATGTGCATCTTTATATGCGGTTGGATGATAGCTCTTAGTGTTTCCCTACTTTTCCCTGTTTTTTTGCAAGAAAATCCATGGGATATTCGTACAGTTCTTGAGCTAGGAGATGAAGGCGTGATTTCCAATAAAAACCCACCGCTTTTCACTTCCTTAAACGGTCTCAAAAGTTTGCTCTCTCGGTCTCAAGACCGCGAGGTGAGCAAACGGTCTCGAGACCGCGACAGGGAAAACGGTCTCCAAGACCGTTTGGCCCCGTTAACCGAGCGTGGACCGTATAAGAAATCTGTTCCTAATTATATAGTCTAATTACCCTCAAAATTTAGGAGGCTAACTCCAAGGGAATCGGGAGATATGACCTTTTTAAGTAACAACTTTATTTGAATTTATTCCTGATTTTCAAACGGTCTGAAATTGCCTTTTTGGGCAAACGGTCTCAAGACCGTGTAAGGTCGTTGACTAAGCGTTTACCATATGCTATTACTGTTCAAAATAATGTTAATTAACAACTCACCAAGTTTGATGGTCCAATTCCAAACGGGCTAAGAGTTGAAGGGTGAATACTAGGGCTAACCCTAGATGAAATCAGTACTGAAATTATGGTGACCTAATTAGGGTTTTTAGGGTTGATTGACCTAAACGGTCTCAAGACCATTTGGGGGTCATCCAAATGGTCTCAATACCGCG
This sequence comes from Alisma plantago-aquatica, assembly GCA_963693085.1. Lineage (NCBI taxonomy): Eukaryota > Viridiplantae > Streptophyta > Magnoliopsida > Alismatales > Alismataceae > Alisma > Alisma plantago-aquatica. The sequence continues at coordinate 402,558,107 of OY856409.1, forward strand.
AGGGCAATCAACCAAGACCGTTTGGAGGTCTGGGGTTAAGTAATTTGACCAATTGAGGACCTAATTGCAAATAAGTTGTCAATTTAACCAAAATTCTGTTTGTGGATCAATCATGGTTCAACCCCTATCAAATCACCTTGGACTTTGATGAAATCTTGGGAAAACGGTCTCAAGACCATGTGGGGTCCACCCACATGACCTCAAGACCGTTTGGGCCAAGTTTGGTCCCAAGTGGAGCTCAATTGAAAGGTTCAACCTTGTGTTGAGTCACATTGTTGAGTGTTGATGGGTGAACATTGATAGACCCTAATTGAATCGACTTCAACCCTAATTGGTCAACCATTAAGGGTCAATTGAATGACCAAGTGGTCAAGCATAATCTAAGTTAACCCAATCCATAAGTGGTCAACATGGCTCTGACCTTTTGAGGGCTTCAACATGAGTTGACATTATTGGTTGTATCTTTGAATCTTGTTGATGGTCCAAGCGGTTGAGACCATGTGAGCTCGCGGTCTCAAGGTCGTGAGGAGGCTCGCGGTCTCAAGGTCTTAAGAGGGCTCACGGTATCAAGACCGTGAGGAGTCTCACGGTCTCAAGACCGCAAGGGGCCTCGCGGTCCTGAGGTCAAAGTGGGCAAACGGTCAACATCTCTTCGCGGTCTCAACTTCAATTCGATCTTCGCGGTCTTGAACCACTTGAAGGGCTTCGCGGTCTTGAGCCACTTGAAGGGCTCGCGGTCTTGAAGCCTAAGGAGGCTCGCGGTCTTGAAGATAGAAGAGGGCTCGCGGTATTGAAAAGTCAAAGTGGGCAAACGGTCAACACTTTCAAACGATCTCAATTCGATTGAAGGTTGATAATTGAAATTAATCAATGTGATTCAAGGTTGACTTCATTCAATCAATTGATGATATAAATGGTCCAATGTTGCCCTAATTCAACCCTAATGTCAACCTAGGATATTAAGGGGTCAATGGACTAAGGTTTTGACCATAATGATGATCAACGTGGTGAATTACCAAAATACCCCTAAAGGGTAAATTGAGTAATACCTTGATCAGATCGAACCCTAATCATATGATGATAATGTTTTAACCATGTTAGCCTATGATGACTTAATCCGACCTGATCTAGGGTGATGTTGACATCACCTAACCTTATGATGAGAGAGAAAGTACTTCTAGAGAGAGAAAGTACCCTTTTTAAGTGGAAACTCAATTAAAGCATCTCCAATGCACAAGAATGAGCATAATTAGGGTATGATCCACCTGTGTGAGATCATAGAAACCCTAATTATGATAAGTGATGAACCTTTAACTAATCCAAGAGCATCAATGAAGATGTTACTCATACATGATGATGTTATGAGTTTAATTCACCTTGATGTGAATAGTAAACCCTAATTCAAGGGTGATGACATGTAATGTGAATAGTAAACCCTAATTCAAGGGTAAGGACATGTAATGTGAATAGTAAACCCTAATTCAAGGGAAATGGCATGCTTTTGAGTGTTAAACTCTATTTGATATGAACTAGAGATTTAACTCTAATGACAAGAGTAGGAAGTACATTCCTTATTGTTGTATTACCTTTATCAGATGTATTAAACATGCAGGTTCTGATATGAAGGTAATCATATCCAGGTATGGATGTTGATGTTATATTCATTAAAGGCATGTTGTTAGCCTTATGAATAAGTAAAGTAATCTGATGCCTTGCCAGTGGCATCCTATGCTGATAATGGGCTATGAGAGCCATGAATACCATCAAGGTCATGCCTTAGAGATGACTTGTGATGAGGATAATGAGAAATGATGATTGATATGAGTTAGGCCTATTACATTTAGTATTCTTCTTTTATAGCTGCTATGCTACTGTTATTGTTTGAAGAACAATGTATGTTGTTAAAGAATACTGAATGTACCTAACTAATCAAGCATAATGTAGAGCCCTGATCATAGATCCATCATTGTCAGAGATTAAGTGATGGTGAAACAGGTTTTCCTCAGGGAACTCCTGGAGCACATACTTTTGAGTATGTGGGGTACATGGATGTGTAGAACCTTACATCCTAGTATAGGAAAGTGATGTAGATGTGTAATCCATCCATCCTTCACTATATTTCCATATCGTATCAGTGGTAGGAAAACATGAAACCTCCTGATGACGAAGAAAGCACAGATATCCGTATCAGTGGTAGGTAAACATGAAACCTCATGATGACGAAGAGAGTACAGAACGCCACTGTGACTCTAGAATAGCGAAGGACCAGTTTACCCTGGTGAGCTATAGTACTAGAGACACGGGATGTCCTACAAGTGATCCTCTTACTGACTGAGGAAGGTGACGGTCATGAGAATCCGGCTCTCTTAATGACCTATGTATGATACTGATGCGGCTTCTCAGCGATCAGTTGGAGTATGAGTGGTAAGCCTCATCTCCACAGGGCATAATGTTGTTTGTAAAACATAATCAACCATGTAGTATAACTTGTTAGAGATGACTCCAAGTTAGTTGATTGATGTTACCTTACAATAATGTTTATATTCTCCACATCTCCTAAATTATAGAGATCTTGTTATACCTGCAACTGTTATAGAATACTTTGAAGGCTTTACTGCTTAAAATATACTTTGATGTTATAATAAAGCTTCTGGCAAAGAGTTATAACTCTTGTTGGGACAATTATGTATAATTGTCTCACCCCGTAGGCTTCAACTTTTTAGGTGGACGTCGGAGACGAAGGAACCAACCTATAGGTGATCAGTCTCAGCAGCAGCATCAGGGGCAGCAGTAATCTCAGGTGGAGATTGTCCTGCCATATGGTGTAGTTAGAGTCAGTCCTATGTGTCCTCTGTACTCTCAGGTCTTGAAGTCCTTTGTATAGTGATCTTGAGATTTTGTATCTTGATGTATATAATTACTCAAGAAGTAATTATCCTGATATGTAAACAGTTTATCTCCCTTTATGAAAGAAGCTTTTATGGATTCAAGCTCTTGTCACGAAAAGTTTTAATTTCCCGTGATTTTTGCCTTCCGCTGATTACCGATTCGCTTCTGCTAAGTTTTAATCGTGTTTATGTCATGGTTTGGAGATCAGAGCCCACAACTAGTGGTATCAGAGCTCCAGGTTCAGTTGAGTCTACAGAGGCATAGGATGTCGAGTCTACCTTTAGTACTCCTTCCTCATCTAATAGAATCTTCTGCTCCTCAGGAGAAGAAGATACATAAGAATGTCAGAACATCGTGATGAGCATGTGGCAGAGAGTAGTGCTAGTGCACCTCGAGGCGGTGCAAGAGTTTCGAGAATAGAACAACCTGCACCTGAGTCACCAAGAGAGTCACCCCAGTTCGACCCAGCTGACATGAGTGATCCAGCTGTACACACGATGTTCGGGCAGTTCATGACTGCCATGACACATATAACCGATAGGATGCCCATTCCTACACCCAGGGCACCTGTCCAGCCTGAAGCACAAGGTATTGGTAAGACATTCGAACGACTTCGTCGTGTCGGAGCTACCGAGTACTTCGGAACTGCCGACCCTACAGATGCTGACTTATGGTTGACAGAGTTGGAGAAGGCTTTCAGGATTCTTATGATTCCGGAAGTTGAGAAGGTTAGACATGCTGTCTATCTTCTCAAAGGCAGTGCTGGTCACTAGTGGAACATGGAAGAGCAGAAGAGACCTGGAGTAGAGTTCTCATGGGAAGAGTTTCGTCGGGAATTTATCAATAGATATTTTCCAAAGACCTTCCTAGATGAGAAGATCTCTCAGTTTGAGAAACTAAGGCACGGTATGATGAACATTAGTGAGTATGAAGCTAAGTTCATGGAGTTGTTGCGGTTCTGTCCGCACATGGCTGCTACGGATGAGGAAAGAATCAGAAGATTCGAAAAGGGTTTGAATTCTGATATGTCAACCCCTGTGTCTGCCTTAGAAAACAGAGAGAGATTCTCTACCTTCGTTGAGTCAGTCCGAAGGATAGAGAGATCTGTGGTTGAGAAAAGACAAACCCATAAAAGATATCCACAGTTCCAGGGTTCTTCATCTAGGGATTCCAAGAAACCTAGATTCTCTGCACCTAACCCCCACCACCCAGATCGAGTTTTCAAACTCAATGGACACCAAGCAGAGGTAGAGGACGGAGTCAACCGCTTCAAGGGATGCACAGTTCTGCATCTGAGTCAGTCACTGGACCACCCAGACCACAACAACAGGAGAGGAGTTGCTACAACTGTGGTAAGGTGGGACACTTGATGAAGGATTGCCGTTATAGGCCTGTCGGTGTGACACAACAAACCCCGAGACAGAATCAACAGGAATCTCAGAATAGACAACATCAAGGAGCAGCTCGAGGACGTGGACAAGCGTCTCAAGCTGGATCATCAGCACCACCTAAACACCAGGCGACTGCGAGATTCTATGCTATGAACCCACCTGAGGCAGTGGTCAATCCACGGGTAGTGGCAGGTCAGATGAAATTTTTATATTTTGATATGTCTACATCCTGTGTTGTATCCGTTCTGATTGATCCGGGTGCTACGCACTCTTTCATCACTCGTGAAGTGATTCGTAACTGCAATGTGACTGTTAGTCATAGAGCAGATAGTTTGTTGTTAGAGACTCCGTTGAGTGGGTCTGCCGTTTTGCAGGAGGTATGTTCTTCCTGCATCCTTTTCTTTTCTGACCATCGCATTATAGTGGATCTTATACCACTTGATATGCAGGGATTTGATATAATCCTTGGGATGGATACCTTAGAAAGGTATAGAGTTGTCTTGGATTGTGAGTCCAAGTTGGCTGTGTTTGCTGATGAAAGCAACACATGGATCTTTCAAGGTGAAAGAAAGATTCTGCCCACCTGTCTTGTGTCAGCTATGGTTGATGATAAGTTGTTGAGGCAAGGATGTTATTCATTCTTAGCCCATGTGGTAGATGTTACCAAGGAAAGGACCAATCCTGCTGAAGTTCCCATAGTCAAGGAATTCGAGGATGTGTTTCCTGAAGAACTTCCTGGTATACCACCACCTCGGGAGATTGATTTTGAAATTAATCTGATCCCAGATACGAAACCCATAGCTCAAACTCTGTGTAGGATGGCGCCTGCCGAGATGGCAGAACTCAAGAAACAGCTTCAAGAGCTACTTGAGAGAGGTTTTATCCGACCGAGTACTTCACCTTAGGGTGCTCTGGTCTTGTTTGTTAAAAAGAAAGATGGGTCAATGCGGTTATGCATTGACTACAGACAACTCAATAAAGTAACAATAAAGAATAAGTATCCTCTGCCAAGGATTGATGATCTCTTTGACCAGTTGCGTGGTGCAACAGTCTTTTCAAAGATAGACTTGAGGTCTGGATATCACCAACTCCGTATTAAGGATAGTGACATATCCAAGTCTGCCTTTAGGACAAGATATGGTCACTATGAGTTCACGGTTATGTCGTTTGGACTAACCAATGCACCAGCTGCATTTATGGAACTCATGAATAAAGTTTTTCGACCTTTCCTCGATCAGTGTGTTGTCGTCTTCATAGATGACATTCTGATTTATAGTAAGGATGCTCAGCAGCATGATCAGCATCTTCGCCAAGCTTTGACCTTGCTAAGAGAACACAAGATGTACGCTAAGTTTAGCAAATGTGAGTTCTGGCTGCCGGAGGTATCTTTTCTTGGACATGTAATATCCGCCTCGGGAATTCGTGTTGACCCTACAAAGGTAGAATCTGTTCTACAATGGGAACAACTAAAGACACTGACGGAGATTCAAAGTTTCTTGGGGTTAGCTGGCTATTATCGAAGGTTCATTAAGAACTTTAGTTCTATAGCTTTACCTTTGACCAAGTTAACCCGGAAAGATGTTCCTTTTTCTTGGAGTGATAAGTGTCAACAATCTTTCCAGTTGCTGAAGGAGAGGTTGACAAGTGCACCTGTGCTAGTGCTACCTGAACAAGGAAAAGGATATATAGTTTTCAGTGATGCTTCCAAGAACGAACTAGGATGTGTGTTGATGCAGGATAAACGAGTGATTTCTTTTGCTTCCCGACAGCTTAAGAAACACGAGGAGAATTATCCAACACACGATCTGGAGCTAGCTGCTGTGGTTCATGCTTTGAAGATCTGGAGGCACTATCTCTACGGAGAAACATTCCAGATTTTCACAGACCACAAAAACCTTAAGTATATCTTCTCTCAGCATGAGCTCAACATGAGGCAACGTCGCTGGATGGAATTAATCAAGGACTACGACTGTACAATTGATTACCATCCAGGCAAGGCCAATGTTGTTGCAGATGCCTTGAGTAGGAAATCAGCAACATCAACCATGAATAGAGCACAACTAAACTCTTTAGTATGCTCTAGAAGAGATATGCTTATCTCTTTAAGGCAAGACAATGTACAGTTGAAGGTGTCATTGCTAGCCGGTTTGTTGGCTGAGATGCATATTAAACCTACCCTAAGGGAGCAGATTAAAGAGGCACAACTAGGTGATGCTGCAGTTCAACATATAAGATCTGAGTATGGAAATAAGAAGCAAGATGGTTTTCATGACTCAAAAGATCAAGTAGCTTGTTATAATGGAAGAATGATAGTGCCGGATGTGGACAACTTGAGGAAGTTAGTCCTGGAAGAAGCCCATTCTTCCATGTATGCTATGCATCCAGGGAGCACCAAGATGTATCGGAATTTGAAGGATCTATATTGGTGGCCTGGGATGAAAAAGGACGTTGCAGAGTTTGTTCTGAGGTGCCCTGTGTGTCAGCAAGTTAAAGCTGAACACCAGAAGCCTACAGGAACAATGCAACCTTTACCCATATCACAGTGGAAGTGGGACCATGTGACCATGGACTTTGTTGTTGGCCTACCCAGGACAAGCAAAGGACATGATTCCATTTGGGTAATTGTTGATAGGTTGACTAAGACATCACATTTCTTACCTGTCAAAACAACCTATTCTGCTGAAAGGTTATCAGAGTTGTATGTTCAAGAGATAGTGCGTTTGCACGGAGTTCCTGTCACAATAGTTTCTGACAGAGGTCCTCAGTTTACAAGTCATTTTTTGGAACAGTTGCACAGAGCCTTAGGCACTAAGCTGAGGTTTAGTACGGCCTTTCATCCACAGACTGATGGACAGTCGGAAAGGACCATACAAACCTTAGAAGACCTGTTGCGAGCATGTGTTCTCCAGTTCACCGGAAGTTGGAATCTACACCTAAGCTTGATAGAGTTTGCCTATAACAATAGCTATCAGCATAGTATTGATATGGCACCTTATGAAGCCTTATATGGTAGACGTTGTAGATCACCCTTGTGTTGGTTTGAGACTGGTGAGCACCAGTTGTTAGGTCCTGACCTGGTGCAGCAAACCACGGAAAAGATTAAAGTTATACAACATAAGATTAAGACTGCTCAGGATAGACAGAAATCTTATGCTGACAAACGTCGTAGACCCTTAGAGTTCCAGGTTGGAGACAGAGTGTATCTTAAGGTCTCACCTTGGAAAGGAGTCCTTCGTTTTGGAAGGAAAGGGAAGTTAGCTCCTAGATTTATGGGACCTTATCCAATCATTGAATGGATTGGAAAGGTAGCATATAAACTAGAGCTGCCCCCAGAGTTACAGAGGTTACACCCTGTGTTTCACATTTCTATGTTGAAGAAATGTCACCCAGACACCGAGTCAGTTCTACAACCTATGGAGGTAGAACTGAATGATGACATATCCTATGAGGAGGGACCAATGTCAATCCTTGATAAACGAATTAAAAAGTTAAAGAAAAAAGATATAAGTCTTGTGAAAGTCCTCTGGAACCATCGTGGTATTGAAGAAGCCACTTGGGAGTTAGAGGATGAGATGAGAAGGAAGTATCCTGCCCTTTTCTCGTAGTATGTTTTATCGATTTCGGGGACGAAATCCTTGTAAGGGGTGGATAATTGTAACATCCCTGACTTGGGTTATGAGTCAACCCTAGGTGTTTTGCCTAAATATGTAATTAAATCCTTGTGATTAACTCTGAGCATGTAATTAAGTTTCTCAGAAACGTATATTTCAAGTATTTGCTCCTTTTTATTTAAAGTTGTAGCATTGTTTTGATATACAGGGACCTATGTGCAATTTACCCAGTTAAAAGGGTTAGCTTGCAATTTGCACATGTTGAGATGTTCCTCTGATGTTGAGACATCATGAGAATCTTTTTGGCAAAGTTTGAGGGATTTCCCAAGCTAGGGCTCCAAGGTGCAGCTGTGGAAGCAATCCCGGTGCTTGAAACCCTAGTTTGGGGTAAAATGCAATTTACCCAAATTAAGGGATACAAATTGTGAAATATGTCATCTAATGTATCTTTTTAGACTCTTGCCATCATTAAGAGAAGAAATTATGAGGAAGTCACCTCAATTGAATTATCAAGTTATGAGATATGCCTTGTGATTGAATAATCAGGGTATATGTGTAATATCTCTTTATGTATGTACCTCATTATTAGCTTGCTCTCCTTTACCTTCTTTTCCTAAGACCTTAAGAGAAGGTTTGTCCTTAGAATAAAGAGGAAGGGACGATCAAGTAAAGAAGGAGGGACCTAGTTGGAATTATGGACAACTTATGAACTAATGTTGAAAATCCTACCCCATGTATATAAGCTCTCCTTCCCTTAGTTGCAAGGGAACTTACCCTTCGTTCCCTTACTGTTTCATTTCACCAAAGACGACCAAGGACTGCCTTGGAGCTAAGGAGGACGACCAAGGGGTGCAAGGTAGGTTTAAACCCCTCTTCTTGCCTAATTCCATGGTTAGAACTCGAATTCAAGGTCATCTTCATGGCTAACTCTTGAAATCCTACCTTTCTAGCCATCTCTTTTCATCCTTCCTTGGAGTTTTCACCTTGGCCAACCTGTAAGAACTCAAGGACGCCATTAGAGCTTGGATCTTGAAAGCTTGGAGCTCAAGAAGCAAGCTTTAGGCGGGTTTTATAACTCTAAACCCATGCTTTACTATGTGCATCTTTATATGTGGTTGGATGATAACTCTTAGTGTTTCCCTACTTTTCCCTGCTATTTTGCAAGCAAATCCATGGGATATTCGTACTGTTCTTGAGCTAGGAGATGAAGGCATGATTTCCAAGAAAAACCCACCGCTTTTCACTTCCTTAAACGGTCTCAAAAGTTTGCTCTCTCGGTCTCAAGACCGTGAGGTGAGCAAACAGTCTCGAGACCGCGACAGGGAAAACGGTCTCCAAGACCGTTTGTCCCCATTGACCGAGCGTGGACCGTATAAGAAATCTGTTCCTAATTATATAGGCTAATTACCCTCAACATTTGGGAGGCTAACTCCAAGGGAATCGGGAGATATGACCTTTTTAAGTAACAACTTTATTTGAATTTATTCCTGATTTTCAAACGGTCTGAAATTGCCTTTTTGGGCAAATGGTCTCAAGACCGTGTAAGGTCGTTGACTAAGCGTTGACCGTATGAGATTACTGTTCAAAATAATGTTAATAACAACTCACCAAGTTTGATGGTCTAATTCCAAACGGGCTAAGAGTTGAAGGGTGAATACTAGGGCTAACCCTAGATGAAATCAGTACTGAAATTATGGTGACCTAATTAGGGTTTTTAGGGTTGATTGACCTAAACGGTCTCAAGACCATTTGGGGGTCATCCAAACGGTCTCAAGACCATTTGGGGGTCATCCAAACGGTCTCAAGACCGAGAGGGCAATCAACCAAGACCGTTTGGAGGTCTGGGGTTAAGTAATTTGACCAATTGAGGACCTAATTGCAAATAAGTTGTCAATTTAACCAAAATTCTGTTTGTGGATCAATCATGGTTCAACCCCTATCAAATCACCTTGGACTTTGATGAAATCTTGGGAAAACGGTCTCAAGACCATGTGGGGTCCACCCACATGACCTCAAGACCGTTTGGGCCAAGTTTGGGCCCAATTGGAGCTCAATTGAAAGGTTCAACCTTGTGTTGAGTCACATTGTTGAGTGTTGATGGGTGAACATTGATAGACCCTAATTGAATCGACTTCAACCCTAATTGGTCAACCATTAAGGGTCAATTGAATGACCAAGTGGTCAAGCATAATCTAAGTTAACCCAATCCATAAGTGGTCAACATAGCTCTGACCTTTTGAGGGCTTCAACATGAGTTGACATTATTGGTTGTATCTTTGAATCTTGTTGATGGTCCAAGCGGTTGAGACCATGTGAGCTCGCGGTCTCAAGGTCGTGAGGAGGCTCGCGGTCTCAAGGTCGTGAGAGGGCTCACGGTCTCAAGACCGTGAGGGGGCTCACGGTCTCAAGACCGCGAGGGGCCTCGCGGTCCTGAGGTCAAAGTGGGCAAACGGTCAACATCTCTTCGCGGTCTCAACTTCAATTCGATCTTCGCGGTCTTGAACCACTTGAAGGGCTTCGCGGTCTTGAGCCACTTGAATGGCTCGCGGTCTTGAAGCCTAAGGAGGCTCGCGGTCTTGAAGATAGAAGAGGGCTCACGGTCTTGAAAAGTCAAAGTGGGCAAACGGTCAACACTTTCAAACGATCTCAATTCGATTGAAGGTTGATAATTGAAATCAATCAATGTGATTCAAGGTTGACTTCATTCAATCAATTGATGATATAAATGGTCCAATGTTGCCCTAATTCAACCCTAATGTCAACCTAGGATATTAAGGGGTCAATGGACTAAGGTTTTGACCATAATGATGATCAACGTGGTGAATTACCAAAATACCCCTAAAGGGTAAATTGAGTAATACCTTGATCAGATCGAACCCTAATCATATGATGATAATGTTTTAACCATGTTAGCCTATGATGACTTAATCCGACCTGATCTAGGGTGATGTTGACATCACCTAACCTTATGATGAGAGAGAAAGTACTTCTAGAGAGAGAAAGTACCCTTTTTAAGTGGAAACTCAATTAAAGCATCTCCAATGCACAGGAATGAGCATAATTAGGGTATGATCCACCTGTGTGAGATCATAGAAACCCTAATTATGATAAGTGATGAACCTTTAACTAATCCAAGAGCATCAATGAAGATGTTACTCATACATGATGATGTTATGAGTTTAATTCACCTTGATGTGAATAGTAAACCCTAATTCAAGGGTGATGACATGTAATGTGAATAGTAAACCCTAATTCAAGGGTAAGGATATGTAATGTGAATAGTAAACCCTAATTCAAGGGAAATGGCATGCTTTTGAGTGTTAAACTCTATTTGATGTGAATTAGAGATTTAATTCTTATGACAAGAGTAGGAAGTACATTCCTTATTGTTGTATTACCTTTATCAGATGTATTAAACATGCAGGTTCTGATATGAAGGTAATCATATCCAGGTATGGATGTTGATGTTATATTCATTAAAGGCATGTTGTTAGCCTTATGAATAAGTAAAGTAATCTGATGCCTTGCCAGAGGCATCCTATGCTGATAATGGGCTATGAGAGCCATGAATACCATCATGGTCATGCCTTAGAGATGACTTGTGATGAGGATAATGAGAAATGATGATTGATATGAGTTAGGCCTATTACATTTAGTATTCTTCTTTTATAGCTGCTATGCTACTGTTATTGTTTGAAGAACAATGTATGTTGTTAAAGAATACTGAATGTACCTAACTAATCAAGCATAATGTAGAGCCCTGATCATAGATCCATCATTGTCAGAGATTAAGTGATGGTGAAACATGTTTTCCTCAGGGAACTCCTGGAGCACATACTTTTGAGTATGTGGGGTACATGGATGTGTAAAACCTTACATCCTAGTGTAGGAAAGTGATGTAGATGTGTAATCCATCCATCCTTCACTATATTTCCATATCGTATCAGTGGTAGGTAAACATGAAACCTCCTGATGACGAAGAAAGCACAGATATCCGTATCAGTGGTAGGTAAACATGAAACCTCCTGATGACGAAGAGAGTACAGAACGCCACTGTGACTCTAGAATAGCGAAGGACCAGTTTACCCTGGTGAGCTATAGTAGTAGAGACACGGGATGTCCTACAAGTGATCCTCTTACTGACTGAGGAAGGTGACGGTCATGAGAATCCGGCTCTCTTAATGACCTATGTATGATACTGATGCGGCTTCTCAGAGATCAGTTGGAGTATGAGTGGTAAGCCTCATCTCCACAGGGCATAATGTTGTTTGTAAAACATAATCAACCATGTAGTATAACTTGTTAGAGATGACTCCAAGTTAGTTGATTGATGTTACCTTACAATAATGTTTATATTCTCCACATCTCCTAAATTATAGAGATCTTGTTATACCTGCAACTGTTATAGAATACTTTGAAGGCTTTACTGCTTAAAATATTCTTTGATGTTATAATAAAGCTTCTGGCAAAGAGTTATAACTCTCGCTGGGACAATTATGTATAATTGTCTCACCCCGTAGGCTTCAACTTTTTAGGTGGACGTCGGAGACGAAGGAACCAGCCTACAGGTGATCAGTCTCAGCAGCAGCATCAGGGGCAGCAGTAATCTCAGGTGGAGATTGTCCTGCCATATGGTGTAGTTAGAGTCAGTCCTATGTGTCCTCTGTACTCTCAGGTCTTGAAGTCCTTTGTATAGTGATCTTGAGATTTTGTATCTTGATGTATATAATTACTCAAGAAGTAATTATCCTGAGATGTAAACAGTTTATCTCCCTTTATGAAAGAAGATTTTATGGATTCAAGCTCTTATCACGAAAAGTTTTAATTTCCCGTGATTTTTGCCTTCCGCTGATTACCGATTCGCTTCCGCTAAGTTTTAATCGTGTTTATGTCATGGTTTGGAGATCAGAGCCCACAACTAGTGGTATCAGAGCTCCAGGTTCAGTTGAGTCTACAGAGGCATAGGATGTCGAGTCTACCTTTAGTACTCCTTCCTCATCTAATAGAATCTTCTGCTCCTCAGGAGAAGAAGATACATAAGAATGTCAGAACATCGTGATGAGCACGTGGCAGAGAGTAGTGCTAGTGCACCTCGAGGCGGTGCAAGAGTTTCGAGAATAGAACAACCTGCACCTGAGTCGCCAAGAGAGCCACCCCAGTTCGACCCAGCTGACATGAGTGATCCAGCTGTACAGACGATGTTCGGACAGTTCATGACTGCCATGACACATATAACCGATAGGATGCCCATTCCTACACCCAGGGCACCTGTCCAGCCTGAAGCACAAGGTATTGGTAAGACATTCGAACGACTTCGTCGTGTCGGAGCTACCGAGTACTTCGGAACTGCCGACCCTGCAGATGCTGACTTATGGTTGACAGAGTTGGAGAAGGCTTTCAGGATTCTTATGATTTCGGAAGCTGAGAAGGTTAGACATGCTGTCTATCTTCTCAAAGGCAGTGCTGGTCACTAGTGGAACATGGAAGAGCAGAAGAGACCTGGAGTAGAGTTCTCATGGGAAGAGTTTCGTCGGGAATTTATCAATAGATATTTTCCAAAGACCTTCCTAGATGAGAAGATCTCTCAGTTTGAGAAACTAAGGCAGGGTATGATGAACATTAGTGAGTATGAAGCTAAGTTCATGGAGTTGTTGCGGTTCTGTCCGCACATGGCTGCTACGGATGAGGAAAGAATCAGAAGATTCGAAAAGGGTTTGAATTCTGATATGTCAACCCCTGTGTCTGCCTTAGAAAATAGAGAGAGATTCTCTACCTTCGTTGAGTCAGTCCGAAGGATAGAGAGATCTGTGGTTGAGAAAAGACAAACCCATAAAAGATATCCACAATTCTAGGGTTCTTCATCTAGGGATTCCAAGAAACCTAGATTCTCTGCACCTAACCCCCACCACCCAGATCGAGTTTTCAAACTCAATGGACACCAAGCAGAGGTAGAGGACGGAGTCAACCGCTTCAAGGGACGCACAATTCTGCATCTGAGTCAGTCACTGGACCACCCAGACCACAACAACAGGAGAGGAGTTGCTACAACTGTGGTAAGGTGGGACACTTGATGAAGGATTGCCGTTCTAGGCCTGTCGGTGTGACACAACAAACCCCGAGACAGAATCAACAGGGATCTCAGAATAGACAACATCAAGGAGCAGCTCGAGGACGTGGACAAGCGTCTCAAGCTGGATCATCAGCACCACCTCAACACCAGGCGACTGTGAGATTCTATGCTATGAACCCACCTGAGGCAGTGGTCAATCCACGGGTAGTGGCAGGTCAGATGAAATTTTTATATTTTGATATGTCTACATCCTGTGTTGTATCCGTTATGATTGATCCGGGTGCTACGCACTCTTTCATCACTCGTGAAGTGATTCGTAACTGCAATGTGACTGTTAGTCATAGAGCAGATAGTTTGTTGTTAGAGACTCTGTTGAGTGGGTCTGCCGTTTTGCAGGAGGTATGTTCTTCCTGCATCCTTTTCTTTTCTGACCATCGCATTCAAGTGGATCTTATACCACTTGATATGTAGGGATTTGATATAATCCTTGGGATGGATACCTTAGAAAGGTATAGAGTTGTCTTGGATTGTGAGTCCAAGTTGGCTGTGTTTGCTGATGAAAGCAACACATGGATCTTTCAAGGTGAAAGAAAGATTCTGCCCACCTGTCTTGTGTCAGCTATGGTTGCTGATAAGCTGTTGAGGCAAGGATGTTATGCATTCTTAGCCCATGTGGTAGATGTTACCAAGGAAAGGACCAATCCTGCTGAAGTTCCCATAGTCAGGGAATTCGAGGATGTGTTTCCTGAAGAACTTCCTGGTATACCACCACCTCGGGAGATTGATTTTGAAATTAATCTGATCCCAGATACAAAACCCATAGCTCAAACTCTGTATAGGATGGCGCCTGCCGAGATGGCAGAACTCAAGAAACAACTTCAAGAGCTACTTGAGAGAGGTTTTATTCGACCGAGTACTTCACCTTGGGGTGCTCCGGTCTTGTTTGTTAAAAAGAAAGATGGGTCAATGCGGTTGTGCATTGCTTACAGACAACTCAATAAAGTAACAATAAAGAATAAGTATCCTCTGCCAAGGATTGATGATCTCTTTGACCAGTTGCGTGGTGCAACAGTCTTTTCAAAGATAGACTTGAGGTCTGGATATCACCAACTCCGTATTAAGGATAGTGACATATCCAAGTCTGCCTTTAGGACAAGATATGGTCACTATGAGTTCACGGTTATGTCGTTGGGACTAACCAATGCACCAGCTGCATTTATGGAACTCATGAATAAAGTTTTTCGACCTTTCCTCGATCAGTGTGTTGTCGTCTTCATAGATGACATTCTGATATATAGTAAGGATGCTCAGCAGCATGAGCAGCATCTTTGCCAAGCTTTGACCTTGCTAAGAGAACACAAGATGTACGCTAAGTTTAGCAAATGTGAGTTCTGGCTGCCGGAGGTATCTTTTCTTGGACATGTAATATCCGCCTCGGGAATTCGTGTTGACCCTACAAAGGTAGAATCTGTTCTACAATGGGAACAACCAAAGACACCGACAGAGATTCGAAGTTTCTTGGGGTTAGCTGGCTATTATCGAAGGTTCATTAAGAACTTTAGTTCTATAGCTTTACCTTTGACCAAGTTAACCCGGAAAGATGTTCCTTTTTCTTGGAGTGATAAGTGTCAACAATCTTTCCAGTTGCTGAAGGAGAGGTTGACAAGTGCACCTGTGCTAGTGCTACCTGAACAAGGAAAAGGATATATAGTTTTCAGTGATGCTTCCAAGAACGGACTAGGATGTGTGTTGATGCAGGATAAACGAGTGATTTCTTTTGCTTCCCGACAGCTTAAGAAACACGAGGAGAATTATCCAACACACGATCTGGAGCTAGCTGCTGTGGTTCATGCTTTGAAGATCTGGAGGCACTATCTCTACGGAGAAACATTCCAGATTTTCACAGACCAAAAAAACCTTAAGTATATCTTCTCTCAGCATGAGCTCAACATGAGGCAACGTCACTGGATGGAATTAATCAAGGACTACGACTGTACAATTGATTACCATCCAGGCAAGGCCAATGTTGTTGCAGATGCCTTGAGTAGGAAATCAGCAACATCAACCATGAATAGAGCACAACTAAACTCTTTAGTATGCTCTAGAAGAGATATGCTTATCTCTTTAAGGCAAGACAATGTACAGTTGAAGGTGTCATTGCTAGCCGGTTTGTTGGCTGAGATGCATATTAAACCTACCCTAAGGGAGCAGATTAAAGAGGCACAGCTAGGTGATGCTGCAGTTCAACATATAAGATCTGAGTATGGAAATAAGAAGCAAGATGGTTTTCATGACTCAAAAGATCAAGTAGCTTGTTATAATGGAAGAATGATAGTGCCGGATGTGGACAACTTGAGGAAGTTAGTCCTGGAAGAAGCCCATTCTTCCATGTATGCTATGCATCCAGGGAGCACCAAGATGTATCGGAATTTGAAGGATCTGTACTGGTGGCCTGGGATGAAAAAGGACGTTGCAGAGTTTGTTCTGGGGTGCCCTGTGTGTCAGCAAGTTAAAGCTGAACACCAGAAGCCTGCAGGAACAATGCAACCTTTACCCATATCACAGTGGAAGTGGGACCATGTGACCATGGACTTTGTTGTTGGCCTACCCAGGACAAGCAAAGGACATGATTCCATTTGGGTAATTTTTGATAGGTTGACTAAGACAACACATTTCTTACCTGTCAAAACAACCTATTCTGCTGAAAGGTTATCAGAGTTGTATGTTCAAGAGATAGTGCGTTTGCACGGAGTTCCTGTCACAATAGTTTCCGACAGAGGTCCTCAGTTTACAAGTCATTTTTGGGAACAGTTGCACAGAGCCTTAGGCACTAAGCTGAGGTTTAGTACGGCCTTTCATCCACAGACTGATGGACAGTCGGAAAGGACCATACAAACCTTAGAAGACCTGTTGCGAGCATGTATTCTCCAGTTCACCGGAAGTTGGAATCTACACCTAAGCTTGATATAGTTTGCCTATAACAATAGCTATCAGCATAGTATTGATATGGCACCTTATGAAGCCTTATATGGTAGACGTTGTAGATCACCCTTGTGTTGGTTTGAGACTGGTGAGCACCAGTTGTTAGGTCCTGACCTGGTGCAGCAAACCACGGAAAAGATTAAAGTTATACAACATAAGATTAAGACTGCTCAGGATAGACAAAAATCTTATGCTGACAAACGTCGTAGACCCTTAGAGTTCCAAGTTGGAGACAGAGTGTATCTTAAGGTCTCACCTTGGAAAGGAGTCCTTCGTTTTGGAAGGAAAGGGAAGTTAGCTCCTAGATTTATGGGACCTTATCCAATCATTGAACGGATTGGAAAGGTAGCATATAAACTAGAGCTGCCCCCAGAGTTACAGAGGTTACACCCTGTGTTTCACATTTCTATGTTGAAGAAATGTCACCCAGACACCGAGTCAGTTCTACAACCTATGGAGGTAGAACTGAATGATGACATATCCTATGAGGAGGGACCAATGTCAATCCTTGATAAACGAATTAAAAAGTTAAAGAAGAAAGATATAAGTCTTGTGAAAGTCCTCTGGAACCATCGTGGTATTGAAGAAGCCACTTGGGAGTTAGAGGATGAGATGAGAAGGAAGTATCCTGCCCTTTTCTCGTAGTATGTTTTATCGATTTCGGGGACGAAATCCTTGTAAGGGGTGGATAATTGTAACATCCCTGACCTGGGTTATGAGTCAACCCTAGGTGTTTTGCCTAAATATGTAATTAAATCCTTGTGATTAACTCTGAGCATGTAATTAAGTTTCTCAGAAACGTATATTTCAAGTATTTGCTCCTTTTTATTTAAAGTTGTAGCATTGTTTTGATATACAGGGACCTATGTGCAATTTACCCAGTTAAAAGGGTTAGCTTGCAATTTGCACATGTTGAGATGTTCCTCTGATGTTGAGACATCATGAGAATCTTTTTGGTAAAGTTTGAGGGATTTCCCAAGCTAGGGCACCAAGGTGCAGCTGTGGAAGCAATCCCGGTGCTTGAAACCCTAGTTTGGGGTAAAATGTAATTTACCCAAATTAAGGGATACAAATTGTGAAATATGCCATCTAATGTATCTTTTTAGACTCTTGCCATCATTAAGAGAAGAAATGATGAGGAAGTCACCTCAATTGAATTATCAAGTTATGAGATATGCCTTGTGATTGAATAATCAGGGTATATGTGTAATATCTCTTTATGTATGTACCTCATTATTAGCTTGCTCTCCTTTACCTTCTTTTCCTAAGACCTTAAGAGAAGGTTTGTCCTTAGAATAAAGAGGAAGGGACGATCAAGTAAAGAAGGAGGGACCTAGTTGGAATTATGGACAACTTATGAACTAATGTTGAAAATCCTACCCCATGTATATAAGCTCTCCTTCCCTTAGTTGCAAGGGAACTTACCCTTCGTTCCCTTACTGTTTCATTTCACCAAAGACGACCAAGGACTGCCTTGGAGCTAAGGAGGACGACCAAGGGGTGCAAGGTAGGTTTAAACCCCTCTTCTTGCCTAATTCCATGGTTAGAACTCGAATTCAAGGTCATCTTCATGGCTAACTCTTGAAATCCTACCTTTCTAGCCGTCTCTTTTCATCCTTCCTTGGAGTTTTCACCTTGGACAACCTTTAAGAACTCAAGGACGCCATTAGAGCTTGGATCTTGAAAGCTTGGAGCTCAAGAAGCAAGCTTTAGGCGGGTTTTATAACTCTAAACCCATGCTTTACTATGTGCATCTTTATATGTGGTTGGATGATAACTCTTAGTGTTTCCCTACTTTTCCCTGCTATTTTGCAAGCAAATCCATGGGATATTCGTACTGTTCTTGAGCTAGGAGATGAAGGCGTGATTTCCAAGAAAAACCCACTGCTTTTCACTTCCTTAAACGGTCTCAAAAGTTTGCTCTCTCGGTCTCAAGACCGTGAGGTGAGCAAACGGTCTCGAGACCGCGACAGGGAAAACGGTCTCCAAGACCGTTTGTCCCCGTTGACCGAGCGTGGACCATATAAGAAATCTGTTCCTAATTATATAGGCTAATTACCCTCAACATTTGGGAGGCTAACTCCAAGGGAATCGGGAGATATGACCTTTTTAAGTAACAACTTTATTTGAATTTATTCCTGATTTTCAAACGGTCTGAAATTGCCTTTTTGGGAAAATGGTCTCAAGACCGTGTAAGGTCATTGACTAAGCGTTGACCGTATGAGATTACTGTTCAAAATAATGTTAATAACAACTCACCAAGTTTGATGGTCTAATTCCAAACGGGCTAAGAGTTGAAGGGTGAATACTAGGGCTAACCCTAGATGAAATCAGTACTGAAATTATGGTGACCTAATTAGGGTTTTTAGGGTTGATTGACCTAAACGGTCTCAAGACCATTTGGGGGTCATCCAAACAGTCTCAAGACCGAGAGGGCAATCAACCAAGACCGTTTGGAGGTCTGGGGTTAAGTAATTTGACCAATTGAGGACCTAATTGCAAATAAGTTGTCAATTTAACCAAAATTCTGTTTGTGGATCAATCATGGTTCAACCCCTATCAAATCACCTTGGACTTTGATGAAATCTTGGGAAAACGGTCTCAGGACCATGTGGGGTCCACCCACATGACCTCAATACCGTTTGGGCCAAGTTTGGGCCCAATTGGAGCTCAATTGAAAGGTTCAACCTTGTGTTGAGTCACATTGTTGAGTGTTGATGGGTGAACATTGATAGACCCTAATTGAATCGACTTCAACCCTAATTGGTCAACCATTAAGGGTCAATTGAATGACCAATTGGTCAAGCATAATCTAAGTTAACCCAATCCATAAGTGGTCAACATGGCTCTGACCTTTTGAGGGCTTCAACATGAGTTGACATTATTGGTTGTATCTTTGAATCTTGTTGATGGTCCAAGCGGTTGAGACCATGTGAGCTCGCGGTCTCAAGGTCATGAGGAGGCTCGCGGTCTCAAGGTCGTGAGAGGGCTCACGGTCTCATGACCGCGAGGGGCCTCGCGGTCCTGAGGTCAAAGTGGGCAAACGGTCAACATCTCTTCGCGGTCTCAACTTCAATTCGATCTTCACGGTCTTGAACCACTTGAAGGGCTTCGCGGTCTTGAGCCACTTGAAGGGCTCGCGGTCTTGAAGCCTAAGGAGGCTCGCGGTCTTGAAGATAGAAGAGGGCTCGCGGTCTTGAAAAGTCAAAGTGGGCAAACGGTCAACACTTTCAAACGATCTCAATTCGATTGAAGGTTGATAATTGAAATCAATCAATGTGATTCAAGGTTGACTTCATTCAATCAATTGATGATATAAATGGTCCAATGTTGCCCTAATTCAACCCTAATGTCAACCTAGGATATTAAGGGGTCAATGGACTAAGGTTTTGACCATAATGATGATCAACGTGGTGAATTACCAAAATACCCCTAAAGGGTAAATTGAGTAATACCTTGATCAGATCGAACCCTAATCATATGATGATAATGTTTTAACCATGTTAGCCTATGATGACTTAATTCGACCTGATCTAGGGTGATGTTGACATCACCTAACCTTATGATGAGAGAGAAAGTACTTCTAGAGAGAGAAAGTACTTCTAGAGAGAGAAAGTACCCTTTTTAAGTGGAAACTCAATTAAAGCATCTCCAATGCACAGGAATGAGCATAATTAGGGTATGATCCACCTGTGTGAGATCATAGAAACCCTAATTATGATAAGTGATGAACCTTTAACTAATCCAAGAGCATCAATGAAGATGTTACTCATACATGATGATGTTATGAGTTTAATTCACCTTGATGTGAATAGTAAACCCTAATTCAAGGGTGATGACATGTAATGTGAATAGTAAACCCTAATTCAAGGGTAAGGACATGTAATGTGAATAGTAAACCCTAATTCAAGGGAAATGACATGCTTTTGAGTGTTAAACTCTATTTGATGTGAATTAGAGATTTAAATCTTATGACAAGAGTAGGAAGTACATTCCTTATTGTTGTATTACCTTTATCAGATGTATTAAACATGCAAGTTCTGATATGAAGGTAATCATATCCAGGTATGGATGTTGATGTTATATTCATTAAAGGCATGTTGTTAGCCTTATGAATAAGTAAAGTAATCTGATGCCTTGCCAGTGGCATCCTATGCTGATAATGGGCTATGAGAGCCATGAATACCATCAAGGTCATGCCTTAGAGATGACTTGTGATGAGGATAATGAGAAATGATGATTGATATGAGTTAGGCCTATTACATTTAATATTCTTCTTTTATAGCTGCTATGCTACTATTATTGTTTGAAGAACAATGTATGCTGTTAAAGAATACTGAATGTACCTAACTAATCAAGCATAATGTAGAGCCCTGATCATAGATCCATCATTGTCAGAGATTAAGTGATGGTGAAACAGGTTTTCCTCAGGGAACTCCTGGAGCACATACTTTTGAGTATGTGGGGTACATGGATGTGTAGAACCTTACATCCTAGTGTAGGAAAGTGATGTAGATGTGTAATCCATCCATCCTTCACTATATTTCCATATCGTATCAGTGGTAGGTAAACATGAAACCTCCTGATGACGAAGAAAGCACAGATATCCGTATCAGTGGTAGGTAAACATGAAACCTCCTGATGATGAAGAGAGTACAGAATGCCACTGTGACTCTAGAATAGCGAAGGACCAGTTTACCCTGGTGAGCTATAGTAGTAGAGACACGAGATGTCCTATAAGTGATCCTCTTACTGACTGAGGAAGGTGACGGTCATGAGAATCCGGCTCTCTTAATGACCTATGTATGATACTGATGCGGCTTCTCAGCGATCAGTTGGAGTATGAGTGGTAAGCCTCATCTCCACAAGGCATAATGTTGTTTGTAAAACATAATCAACCATGTAGTATAACTTGTTAGAGATGACTCCAAGTTAGTTGATTGATGTTACCTTACAATAATGTTTATATTCTCCACATCTCCTAAATTATAGAGATCTTGTTATACCTGCAACTGTTATAGAATACTTTGAAGGCTTTACTGCTTAAAATATTCTTTGATGTTATAATAAAGCTTCTGGCGAAGAGTTATAACTCTCGCTGGGACAATTATGTATAATTGTCTCACCCCGTAGGCTTCAACTTTTTAGGTGGACGTCGGAGACGAAGGAACCAGCCTATTGGTGATCAGTCTCAGCAGCAGCATCAGGGGCAGCAGTAATCTCAGGTGGAGATTGTCCTGCCATATGGTGTAGTTAGAGTCAGTCCTATGTGTCCTCTGTACTCTCAGGTCTTGAAGTCCTTTGTATAGTGATCTTGAGATTTTGTATCTTGATGTATATAATTACTCAAGAAGTAATTATCCTGAGATGTAAACAGTTTATCTCCCTTTATGAAAGAAGCTTTTATGGATTCAAGCTCTTGTCACGAAAAGTTTTAATTTCCCGTGATTTTTGCCTTCCGCTGATTACCGATTCGCTTCCGCTAACTTTTAATCGTGTTTATGTCATGGTTTAAAGATCAGAGCCCACAAATCGCATACCCAAAAATATGGGTAAATTAAAACTGATTTCAACATCAGCACCTACTCAGAAACATTTGCATAAAACCACAACATCTTTCTTTTATCCATACTAGGCCAAGAATTTGATACAAATGTTCTATTGCTTTAGCCACAACATATATACACAGGAGAAAAACATTCATATATGCCACACAAACAAGCATTAACATGCTAACAAAAGTTCAATTTGTTTGAAACGCCATATACAAACTTTTCCTGCCCGGACCTGAGAGTACAGAGATGACTCTAGGACACACTAGACATCTAATCAACTTTCTTAAAGATTCATAATTATAGCTCCTCTTTTCTGCCACATGTTTGTTTTTGTCACTTTTTATTACCTAAAAAAATGTGATGAACCACAAGGGTGAGACCCATGTCCCAGCAAGAGATATAACCTCCAACAACGTTTATTGATTACAACATTTTTAAGTAATTAAATAGTTAAGTGGTTTAATCAGATATAACAAATAAGCTCAACAACACTGTTGATTAACAAAATACATAAAGGAGAAGATAATAACTATCATCATTAGCCAGACTATCGTCCTTTATCTTGTTGACAATATAAGCAATTCAGTAGCATATGCATATCTAGCATCATGAGCAATTCTAGTAACATAGAATCTCTATCATTATGAATAAGTCTAGCCACATAAGCATAGATAATAACATTAGCATGTCTAATAGGTTGAACATATCAACATCACAAAAAGAGCTAACAACATAAGCACAACTATATGGATAAGCATGATTAGCAGTATATGCATCTCTAGTTACAAAGACATGGCTAGCATGCTAAACATAACTAACAACATGAGATAGCTAGCATCATGATTATAATCAGTAGTAGCAGTATAGTTATCAACATAATCATGGTTATTGTATGTGCGCATCTACAATCTTAAGCATATCCACAACATAAGTATATCTACTATCTTTTAATTGCACTAAGCATCATCTTTATGTAAAGAGAACAAACAAGGGTTATCATCCAATGTGAAACATCATGTATAACCCTAAACAGATATGATATATGGTTGTATTACAGCTTTTATTATGCCCTGAGGAATTTAAGGATACCACTCAAAATCCAACGACCACTGCTAAGTCGAAATCAGTGCCATATAAGATCTAGGAAGAGTCGGACTCCTAAGATTTTCTCTGCCCCCGGTCAGTACAGGTCCGTCATAGCGACACATAAGGTCAAGCTACTAACAACCTAGTCTGTCCTTGGTACAGGTCATGGCACTAGTGAAAGGAGGTGGGTACGAATACCCTACCATCTGAGGTACAACCGCAATTGTCCTCCAATCTTATCACATATATAATCACCAAGACACAACCGCATCCATTCTCAATTACATCAGATTTATGAGGCATGACCATAGCCAACCTCCACAATCTACATTGTGGATGACAAGGATATATCCTCAACTTGCCACCCCCACATACTCAATAGTATGCACTCTGAGTTTCCCTTAGAAATACTCATTTCACCATCTGGCAAAATTTGACACTCATATGGATCTATGGCACATAGCACTACATGATTAGAGTTTCACTTGATTAGTTATGCCAATTGGGTGAATTAAGGCGGCATCAAACAAGTGTACATACAAACCCTAATTCACTTCTAGCAAGCATATAAATATTACAACTTTGAAAAGATATAAAACGTGTGAAACATAATTTCTCATCTCATCTTCACATGGTACTATTCACTTGCCATTCATGAGACCACATTAGTCATCATACTATCATAAGATATAAATCTTTTTCACAATATCACAGGGTATCAACCCTTATCAACATAAGAGGATTACACCTCATTCAGGGCTCAACCATGCCCAAAGGTCATTAAGACCATCATACTATCACATGATATAAAATCCTTTTCACAATATCACATGGTATCAACCCTTATCAACATAAGAGGATTACACCTCATTTAGGGCTCAACCATACCCAAAGGTCATTAAGACCATCACACTATCACATGATATAAAATCCTTTTCACAATATCACAAGGTATCAACCCTTATCAACATAAGTGGATTACACCTCATGCAGGGCTCAACCATGCCCAAAGGTCATTAAGACCATCATATTATTCCTTGCAAGATCATCATTATCTTTTCATGCCTTCTAATAAGGCTCAACAACATCACTTACATGTAATACACCAGATTAGCACAATATTGCATTAATGAGCTAGGAGATATTCATAAACAACCATAGCAGGGTTATATTAACATTAAGAACATTCCTTTATTACATCAACATGCAAGGAATCTAGATATGATTAACACTCATCATATGCATAATGCACATGTTTAGCATAAGAAAGTATTAGCCATGTCGCTACGATAACTACCAATTAACGCATTAATGTTATGATCATGTTAAGGAGGTTATTCCACCATCATTCTATCATATAAGAATGTTAAACATGAATACTCATCTTTATCTATTTGCATTAGAGTTAGGTTCAACATGATAAATTATATCAATATTACTAATCAGCACTTATACCCAAACCCTAACTCATGGCATCCTCATTGTATCATGGATGCATAAGGTGAAGCATCACCATCACATTCCATACTATTCTCAAGTATGAACCTGTTACACCCCGATCTCACAATTTCCACTAATCATGAGATTAGAGCATAAATTAAGATTTATATGTAATACAAAGAACACCCTTAACTTTTTTTTTTCTTTTCTGTTAAAACTCTTGTTTCCTCGCATTGAACCACATAAATCATCTTAACAAGGGAATCTAAACATTTCTTTTACTAATCAAACTTTAATAGTAAAGATACATGTATAAACATTCATGATGTCTCTCACACCTTATGCACATAAGACCTACTAATTAGCATACAATTTCAAAAGAGGAATAATATTACACATCGTAATTACAACTTTCTCTCTTATCTCTTACTGAGGACCTAGAGTGACAAGGACCGACTGACCCAACTAATCTCATACTTCACTCCTGTGGCAGATTTACTCTGACGCTCTGACCATCTTCAAGTCCACACGGTTAATCCTAAAATGTTTAAGTAGAGGGGTGAGCCTACTCGCTCAGTGAATGAGTACTTCAAAGAAACAGTCTAAGGCACTAATGTGATTATAGATATAACTTTGAGTAAACGATATGAAATTTAACAACAATAAATACTACACTGAGCAGTTCTAAAACAATATAATTGAAATAACAAAGAATGTAAATATTGCATCCAAAGAATAACTACTAGAAGACTATGCTCTAGTCTTCCTTAACTCTTTCATTTATAAGGAACTCTGTGAAACTATATGATCATATTTTAGCTTATGCTCTGATCTATGCAGTGTACTCTGCATAGAGACTCGCAGTGCACTACGGCCACACCGTACAAGACTTAGCGACACACCCGGGAAATGCTAAGTCTGACTGTTGTCCTAGTCTGCGTCAGGAACCTCAGGCTCACACAGCCTCACTACACTCTCAAAAGAGTGTAAACTGGACTCCTCCTACCTGAGTACACAGGCGGAGAGTCTGGGTTACCACCGTGACACACGCACGGATTATTGTTGAATAACCCCTATTTACTCCAGTGCCACCGTGACACACGCACGGATTATTGTTGAACACTGCCTCTCTGTCCTCGTGCCACCGTGACACACACACGGATTATTGTTGAACACGAGTCACCGACCATCTAGACACACGCTAGGTAGGTCGTTTCACCCCAAGGTGCAGACCTCTCGAGGGGTTCTACGGTGTTCAGGGCACCTAAGTCTAACATTAACATTATGGGTACATTTTAGACAGAAATCATAACTCATTTAACATTTCTCACAAGGCTCACACGACCTGCCATATCATATCATAAGAAACATCATAACTCATGTATTCAACATATATCATGTCTCAGTAACATCCCTTTCTAGGGCATGTCATATCTCATCACCTGCAATTTACGAGATATGTATTGAAAATAAGAAGCCCTACAGTATGTAGATATCAACTCAGAGAGAACAAACATATAAAGTTAAATGCACTAGAAACATACAATTCAACAGTTAAGCATCACCACATCTCATATCGAGACCTTTCATATCACCATAACATGATTCATTGAACACCCTATCCTTAGGGTTTCATTTGCCTTATTCATTCATCACATGCTAACACCCTACTCTTAGGGTTTCATTCGCCTCATTCACCTTTTCATTTGCCTCATTCACTTGTCACATGGCTCTCATAAGGGTTTCATAGGATATAAGCATTCACTAAATAAAGATTGTTTTCAACAAATCATATACAATCAATATAGATATGAAACCATGGAAATTTAACTAAATTTAGGTTTTCCATACCATTCACTGAGATATCATGTATCAAGAATAAAATTCAATTAAGATAACCCATGAGGTACATCCTAACCACTTATACGATTACTAGTCCTCTTTATTTAACTTTGATCTTTAAGTGTTCAATTAGGGTTTTCTCCAACACGGTCGTGGTGTCACCCCACGATCGTGGCACAGGTCATTCGAGCTTAAACTAGTGAAATCAAAGTCATATACTTAGTGACGAATCCCAAAGGTTTTAGATATTGAAATATGATAGCCTTAAGCTTGATTGAGAGCATTTAGACCTAGGTTTGGTTTAAGTCTAGATATCTCTTCAATTGGATTAAAACTCTAGTGAGATCTCAGTTAGGTTAAACCCTAATTACATCATACAATATGAATCCGAAAGGCATTCTTTCTAGAATGTGTTGTATACATTTCTAATATGATTCTATCATCAGAGAGTCGTTCAAACAGAGAAGGAGCCCATTTCATATCAAATTGCAACTACACAGAACAAATGGACATTCAGGGTTTAGAATCACATACTAAGCAATTAGGGATTTGGATGCTATAATCAAATTTCGTGCATTACACTGTTTGAAGGAAGAAACCACTCACCCTAAGGTGTGAAAACACCTCAAAACTGCAGCTCAACTCAGGGGATCTCGAACTCATATCAAATCCCTAGCAAATCTCCCAATTCTTCTTCCATTCAACTCGGAAACCTTGAAAATGAGGGATTATGAAGAAAGGGTGAGAAAAGAGGGAATTTCGACATCATCTTGGATCAAATCAGAGCATGGACGGAATCTTGACATGAGATAGAAGATTCACCATAAAAGTCTATGCAAAGAATCCAAACTTACTTGATTTCACCATTCCTCAGACCGCAAAACCCTAGGTCGGCAATTCCTCCTCTTTCTCCACTCAAGCCCTAACTCTCCCTCTCTCTCTAGATTTTCGTTTCTCTGGGGTGGATGACGAAGAATGAGAGCTGTGTGTGTGTGGTCGATCATATAAGTCAATTTGAGCTGCTTGGGTCAATTGCATATTGACCCAACACTCAACTTTAATTATATTTGCTGAATATTCAGTTTCACAATAGTTTCTGTAATTCGCCTACTGAATAGCTAACAGAAGCTCCAAAAATTCTGGAAATTTTATATATTATACCTAAGGAAGTTTAAAACCTCCAGTAAAAATTTGAGATCATTTCTAGTTACCAATAAATAATTAAAAATCAAACAGTGCACTGCTATATTGCAGTCTGCAGCAGATTCGGTCGAGTTGCAAACTCGACCGACAAACAGGTCTGAACATTCTTCATAAATTCTGATATTTTTCAGTAGTGTTCCTATTTGAGGTATCCAAATCATAGCCAAATTTGAGCTAAATCAGAGTTACACATAATATACTAAAAATCATTTATCGAGACACTATACTTATCAAATTTTGTATCCATGTATCATTAAAACCCTATTTTGGGCCGATTAGGGTCTATGCTTCTCAAACCCTAATTCTCAAGACAAAAGAACATTTAGACTTCTTATCATAGTTAAAACATCCTAATTGTGTTATCGTCATTAATTAGATTTCAAGAATGATTATTCCAATTAATCTTTGCAATTGTCTAGGTAAACCCTAGTTTACCAATTAAGCTCAGATGGGGTCGTAACAACTCTCCCCCCCTTAGAATGTTTCATCCTCGAAACATGAACCTACAAGAAAGATACATTCAAGGTTATTATAAGCTTCTAAAGCCTTCCATGTCATTATATTCTTGTATTTCATACCTGAATGTAGTTTTCAACATTAGATCTTTTAATTCTTTACTAAATCACAACATATTTCAAATAGTTGTCAATGATATCAAGCAAATTCTTTATGCCACAATCAAACATAGAATGCAAAGATAAACCACCACGCTTTCGCTGCGCAACTCTGATACTCTGATACAACTATCTCAACTTATGCGGCTCAGAAAGTTCTATTGTTCTGTATCACCTTTAAGTGACAAAAGCGAGTTCACCATGCTGTTTTAAACTTTAATAACGTGCTACTCAGATAGCAAAACAGTCTTGAGTTGAAAAAAAAACTAGGTTCAATAACAATTGTAAAGTATTACTCTTGGCATCCCCATTGGTTCATGGAAGCATTACTATCACATTCCATACTATCCTCAGTATGAACCCACACATAAGTCAAGGTGTAACCATCAGGTTATATCATACTAGGGTTTCAACAACAGTAACAAAGTAATCCACGATTGTATTAGTCATTCAAGCTTTGTTCATACCCAGTTACCATCACTTAGTTAGATTAAAGCTAGGTATAACAAGATATACCTCATTAGGGTTACTTATCAACACAATTTGATTAACATCCCTTCTATTAATATGAGTGAGTAGGTATAACTACCTTATTCAGGATATCCCTCCATGTCTTCCGTCATCATCCAAATTGTATCACCATATCACAAATACACAATACTAGGATGCATATCTGGTATGAATTACTACAACTATCATACACCTTTAATTAACATATAGCTTGCACAAATACACTGAAATCATACATAGAACCAACTTACATACCTTAGTATGCCTTCAACAAAGCATACTTCTAAAAACGAGTTCACATATTACACAAAACTAGTGTTTTCCTTTATCTCTCTCCTCATTCCTTACTACTTATGTTTTGCTACCTCTCCTTCTCATTTTGATCATATACAATAAACATCCCTAACATTAAAACATTCAAGGTAAGAATAGATTATTCATCATTCTTGCTATCACACAAGAATTTATTTCTTATCGCACTTCATCGTAATGTATGTCACTATTACATTCACTAGATGACCCTACCAAGGTAGTTATGCATCATATATGATTCATTTTCTTATCATTTCATTCCCACCTTGCTATTGTAAGGAATATATGAGAGAGAAGATGATTTTGAGACTTAGAATTCTTGTATTCAAACATTCCCTTAATACCTTAAATATTCTTCATTTTTAAATCAAAGGGATCATGCATGGATCAAACATAGTTTCTCTTTCAATCAAGTTTTCCCTCCTGAATATAGTCTACCCTTGTATGACTTATTCATTCGTTAAACTACACCTATGTTCTTCACTTAGGAACTAGTTTGTTGTTCTAGTCTTATGAATTATATGATCATATGATTCTCTTCACTTTTACTCTTTTGAAGACTCTTCACTTCTATGGACCTATTGAATGCTCAACTCTATTCTTCTACTTAGCCTTTGCTTTAGAGTTCATAAAAGCATTATACTCAATTATATGATCCATTCTTCATGATCGATTCTTGCTATCTAGAACCATACATACATTTCACATATCTTTTCTATATTTCATATGTATAGTTCATATAATATTAATCAATAAACTGATTATGAACTTCATATCATGTTCTATTATTCCCAATTAAGGGTTTCACATTTGAGACCCCAAAGTTGAACCTCAGATATCAGTTTCAACTAATTCTTAGTTGTTCTGATCTTGCCCATATGTTTCAACATCTTACTGTATGTACATTCTTACTCTGATGTGGGTCTAATTATTCAAATTCTATTCTTATTATACTATTGATAGGATTCATTAGATCCTAGTAACGCATCCTGCCAACCGGACCAGGCCAAACCTGAAGTCCTGAAGCCAAGAACTACAAAGGATTACTCAACTCCTATTCATCTCAGAAGTGTGGAAGAAAACTTATCCACTAACAAAAGCTCATTCAAAGGTCAATTCTAGTCTACTTGTTACAAAGAATGAAATCAATAAATGCTACAACTGCATAGTGTACAACAGATATTAAAGACCCATATTTCAAAGTATTGAATATTTCAATCCAAACATATAAGAGCATTTCTATACATTTCCAACAAAAACAACATTATGAAATGTAAGTTCTATCTCCTTTTACATTTATGCTCTTAATTCTTGTTTCTTTTCTCGTTTTCTAACCCTAACATTTCTAGGGTTCCTTTCTAGCCCATTCTTCCACTGTATACCTGGCCAGGGTATACGTGAGAGAATAGACAGAGTAGCTTGTACTGGTTGATCCAAGTACTCAGATATCGGGCCAGGATATCCAAATACTCAAATCCCCAAAGCTAACATCAAAACATCTCCTATCTGCCACACTTATGACGCTAACTTACTAACTTAATGGTAGGGGTGAGCAAATCTCGGTCCAGACCGCAAAACCGGACCGGACCGCTCAATTCGGTCCGGTTCGGTCCGGTCCATTTCAACTTCGGTCCGGTCCGCGGTCCAATAAATTCGATAAATTCGGTCTTCGGTCCGGTCCGGTCCGGTCTGGTCCAAAACCGGTCCGGTCCGGTCCGGACCGCAGACTAACTTTTATATAAAATCCATATATATTTGAAGGTGTATTCTATAATAACTACAAATAAAGTACATATATAAGTACTACTAGTATAAATGTTTGATACTAAAGTTATATAATTGTTAGAAGTGACTAAGATTATCAACTTTGTATAATTAAATAAGTTGTAAAACATCTAAAAAAGGCTGATTGCGGTCCAAACGGTCCGGTCCGGTCCGGTCCGCAGTCAAAACGGTCCGGTCCGACCACCAAACGGTCCGGTCAACGGTCCAAAAATTATTGATTTTCGGTCCTCGGTCCAGTCCGGTCCGGTTTTGGACCGATGCTCACCCCTACTTAATGGTCCTTGACAACTCACCCTAAGCTCTGATACCAAGCTGTTACACCCCGATCTCACAATTTCCACTAATCATGAGATTAGAGCATAAATTAGGATTTATATGTAATACAAAGAACACCCTTAACTTTTTTTTTTCTTTTCTGTTAAAACTCTTGTTTCCTCGCATTGAACCACATAAATCATCTTAACAAGGGAACCTGAACATTTCTTTTACTAATCAGACTTTAATAGTAAAGATACATGTATAAACATTCATGATGTCTCTCACACCTTATGCACATAAGACCTACTAATTAGCATACAATTTCAAAAGAGGAATAATATTACACATCGTAATTACAACTTTCTCTCTTATCTCTTACTGAGGACCTAGAGTGACAAGGACCGACTGACCCAACTAATCTCGTACTTGACTCCTGTGGCAGATTTACTCTGACGCTCTGACCATCTTCAAGTCCACGCGGTTAATCCTAAAATGTTTGAGTAGAGGGGTGAGCCTACTCGCTCAGTGAATGAGTACTTCAAAGAAACGGTCTAAGGCACTAATGTGATTATAGATATAACTTTGAGTAAACGATATGAAATTTAACAACAATAAATACTACACTGAGTAGTTCTAAAACAATATAATTGAAATAACAAAGAATGTAAATATTGCATCCAAAGAATAACTACTAGAAGACTATGCTCTAGTCTTCCTTAACTCTTTCATTTATAAGGAACTCTGTGAACCTATATGATCATATTTTAGCTTATGCCCTGATCTATGCAGTGTACTCTGCATAGAGACTCACAGTGCACTACGGCCACACCGTACAAGACTTAGCGACACACCTGGGAAATGCTAAGTCTGACTGCTGTCCTGGTCTGCGTCAGGAACCTCAGGCTCACACGGCCTCACTCCACTCTCAAAAGAGTGTAAACTGGACTCCTCCTACCTGAGTACACAGGCGGAGAGTCTGGGTTACCACCGTGACACACGCACGTATTATTGTTGAATAACCCCTATTTACTCCAGTGCCACCGTGACACACGCACGGATTATTGTTGAACACTGCCTCTCTGTCCTCGTGCCACCGTGACACACACACGGATTATTGTTGAACATGAGTCACCGACCATCTAGACACACGCTAGGTAGGTCGTTTCACCCCAAGGTGCAGACCTCTCGAGGGGTTCTACGATGTTCAGGGCACCTAAGTCTAACATTAACATTATGGGTACATTTTAGACAGAAATCATAACTCATTTAACATTTCTCACAAGGCTCACACGGCCTGCCATATCATATCATAAGAAACATCATAACTCATGTATTCAACATATATCATGTCTCAGTAACATCCCTTTCTAGGGCATGTCATATCTCATCACCTGCAATTTACGAGATATGTATTGAAAATAAGAAGCCCTGCAGTATGTAGATATCAACTCAGAGAGAACAAGCATATAAAGTTAAATGCACTAGAAACATACAATTCAACAGTTAAGCATCACCACATCTCATATCGAGACCTTTCATATCACCATAACATGATTCATTGAACACCCTATCCTTAGGGTTTCATTTGCCTTATTCATTCATCACATGCTAACACCCTACTCTTAGGGTTTCATTCGCCTCATTCACCTTTTTATTTGCCTCATTCACTTGTCACATGGCTCTCATAAGGGTTTCATAGGATATAAGCATTCACTAAATAAATATTGTTTTCAACAAATCATATACAATCAATATAGATATGAAACCATGGAAATTTAACTAAATTTAGGTTTTCCATACCATTCACTGAGATATCATGTATCAAGAATAAAATTCAATTAAGATAACCCATGAGGTACATCCTAACCACTTATAGGATTACTAGTCCTCTTTATTTAACTTTGATCTTTAAGTGTTCAATTAGGGTTTGCTCCAACACGGTCGTGGTGTCACCCCACGATCGTGGCACAGGTCATTCGAGCTTAAACTAGTGAAATCAAAGTCTTAGACTTAGTGACGAATCCCAAAGGTTTTAGATATTGAAATATGATAGCCTTAAGCTTGATTGAGAGCATTTAGACCTAGGTTTGGTTTAAGTCTAGATATCTCTTCAATTGGATTAAAACTCTAGTGAGATCTCAGTTAGGTTAAACCCTAATTACATCATACAATATGAATCCAAAAGGCATTCTTTCTAGAATGTGTTGTATACATTTCTAATATGATTCTATCATCAGAGAGTCATTCAAACAGAGAAGGAGCCCATTTCATATCAAATTGCAACTACACAGAACAAATGGACATTCAGGGTTTAGAATCACATACTAAGCAATTAGGGATTTGGATGCTATAATCAAATTTCATGCATTACACTGTTTGAAGGAAGAACCCACTCACCCTAAGGTGTGAAAACACCTCAAAACTGCAGCTCAACTCAGGGGATCTCGAACTCATATCAAATCCCTAGCAAATCTCCCAATTCTTCTTCCATTCAACTCGGAAACCTTGAAAATGAGGGATTATGAAGAAAGGGTGAGAAAAGAGGGAATTTTGACATCATCTTGGATCAAATCAGAGAATGGACGGAATCTTGACATGAGAGAGAAGATTCACCATAAAAGTCTATGCAAAGAATCCAAACTTACTTGATTTCACCATTCCTCGGACCGCAAAACCCTAGGTCGGCAATTCCTCCTCTTTCTCCACTCAAGCCCTAACTCTCCCTCTCTCTCTAGATTTTCGTTTCTCTGGGGTGGATGATGAAGAATGAGAGCTGTGTGTGTGTGGTCGATCATATAAGTCAATTTGAGCTGTTTGGGTCAATTGCATATTGACCCAACACTCAACTTTAATTATATTGGCTGAATATTTAGTTTCACAATAGTTTCTGTAATTCGCCTACTGAATAGCTAACAGAAGCTCCAAAAATTCTGGAAATTTTATATGTTATACCTAATGAAGTTTCAAACCTTCATTAAAAATTTGAGATCATTTCTAGTTACCAATAAATAATTAAAAATCAAACAGTGCACTGCTATATTGCAGTCTGCAGCAGATTCGGTCGAGTTGCAAACTCGACCGACAAACAGGTCTGAACATTCTTCATAAATTTTGATATTTTTCAGTAGTGTTTCTATTTGAGGTATCCAAATCATATCCAAATTTGAGCTAAATCAGAGTTACACATAATATACTAAAAATCATTTATCGAGACACTATACTTATCAAATTTTGTATCCATGTATCATTAAAACCCTATTTTGGGCCGATTAGGGTCTATGCTTCTCAAACCCTAATTCTCAAGACAAAAGAACATTTTGACTTCTTATCATAGTTAAAACATCCTAATTGTGTTATCGTCATTAATTAGATTTCAAGAATGATTATTCCAATTAATCTTTGCAATTGTCTAGGTAAACCCTAGTTTACCAATTAAGCTCAGATGGGGTCATAACAGAACCCACACATAAATCAAGGTGTAACCACCAGGTTATAGCATACTATGGTTTCAACAATAATAGAGCACTCTATGATTGTATTAGTCATTCAAGGACTATTTATACCCAATTACCATCATTTAGTTATATTAAAGCTAGGTATAACAAGATATACCTCATTAGGGTTACATATCAACACAATATGGTTATCATCCCTTCTATTCATATGAGTGAATAGGTAAGACTACCTTATTAAGGGTAACCCTCCATTTGTTCCATCATTATTCAACCTGTATCACCATACCACAATGTCACCCAGAACCATTAGATGTTTAAAAGGTAAGACCATTGGTTGTTTACATAAGTAAACACCTTGGATAAAATACCTATGAAGTCCTTGATTTGTTCTCTATAAAGAGTCACCATCTAACCCTAGACATCCCTTGATTAACAACACAAAAAGTTCCATTGAAAGTAGGATAAAACCCGCAATCGACTGTTCCTTTTGAACAAGCCATCCATTATCAACAAGTAAGCTCCTTAAGTTGATCATATAAAGAAAACCCTCTAAATCACATTATTAGGTCCAACATATTACATTAGCCATTATTCCACTTCATTGGAGGAATAAACATTAGATCTTGACCATTGGGTCAAGTTCATGTGTTAAAACCATCAATAACAGTATAGGTCTGACCATTGCATCAAGTGACCCAAGAAACCATTGGTCTAAAGCTTAATTGATGCTACAACTACAATGCTTAACTCACCATAGATAGTAGAGACCTGATCCACAATCATTAGTGACCATTAAGTCACCGTAGGTTGTTAGATCAACACTATATTCATTAATCAGCATCAAATATTAAGCTAATGTCATCATTGATTGATAACATCAGTAGAGTACTTAATGGTTGATCATTAAACTTCTAATTGATCCAAAACCTTACCTAAGGAGGTGAACATAGGTTGTCACCATCATTTGACACACTTGATCACGAACATAAGTTTTTATGAAGACAACACCATAGGGTTTTTGCAATGGTACCATCATCGGGTCATGGTTTATAGAAGAAATCAACTTTAAACCCTTAAATTGACCATTGTTTGATAGGTTCTTAGCACCATAGGTTGTCAAAATAACCTGATCCAAGTCATATAATACATTAAGAATAACGTACACATGATCACAGGTTCATATATAACTGAATTAGAACATTATAAAAATCGAAATCCTAGTCAAGCATAGCTTTTAGTGCATGAATAATCATTTTCAAGAATATGATCTAGAAAGCTTATGGTAAGCAACAAACGTGGAGAAAGTTATAAAACTTGCCTCTAATGAGAAGATAAAACCCCACACAGAATAAATCTCGAGCAGGTAGGGTAGAAAATCCAAGAATAAGCTATGAATTCATCCATCTAGCACCTTTCTTCATCAAATGAACAAACCCTAAGCATAAGGAGCAAGAAAGGTAGGGTTTTAGAGATTTAGAGCAATTTATACCATGGAACAACAAGGTTACGACCTTGAGAAAGCTAATAGGAAGGATAACAAAGAAATAGATGGAGGAAAGAAGGGAATTCTTACACTTTTAGGTCAAGATCACTAGAAGGAAGCCTTTTCAACCCTAAAATGAAGTCAAATTCAACCTTAGAGCCTTTCTCCAAGAAAATTCCCACTTTCTTCTTCCTTGGGCAGAAACATTCACAACTAAATGGAGGGAGAATGAGGTTGGGAGAAGGAGGTAGGCGGTGGAGAGAAAATGGCTCGTTTTGGTGCTTGGGGATAAGTATATGACACTTTAAGATAAAGAAAAGGAAAAAGTTGAAGTTCTAGTATATGTCCAAGTGTCCATGGCCTTAATTTATTAAGAATATACAAGCACACACACAAGAAGCTCCACCACCATGTGTATAGACCTGCTTAGATTTCCTTTGTCGAATTTTCTAGCCAATCAAATAATTCATTAGTTGATAGCTACTAAAGGTAGCTCATCCGTGAAGGGGAAAACCATAAATTACCCTTGGAGAAAACACCTTAAAAACAAGGTTTAAATAGGCACCCCATGGCTAAAAAAGCTCAAGAATGATGATATAATATACAAGGAACATAATTCAAGTGATAAATTGCAAATAAAACCTCTCAATTGGGTAAATTGCAGAAAAGTCCAAAATGTGCATAAATTGCATAACTTGCTCAAACAGTGTCCGAATTGGACCAAATTTTAAACTTAAGATTATCTAATGATTTAAAAGAATATCACAAGGTTATATTAGGGTTATAAGAATTCAGTTATGATAATTAAGCTTATTCAACTCATTGAATAAGTTTAGGGGCCTTACAACTATAAACCCCTAACATGGATTTTGCCCCCAAAATCCAAGGTAAACAAAGATGGGTACTTCCTTTGCACGTCATCCTATTACCTTCACATGGTTACTTGCATATCATGGTGATGTCACATCATTCATACATATCTCATCTTGGGTCAACACGAAAACCCTCACATAAGAAGACATTTGCAAATATGGAACATAGAAACTTGTTGTGCCAACTGTACAAATCTAATAGTAACTTTCAACTTTGGGACTCGATTGTTGTCTTGAACTATTCTATATGTTGTATCACACATCACCCAGAGGCCACACTCATTGGATCTTACCAAACATAAAACATCAGGGGTCTATTATCATATGCAACTTTACAAGGTTTCATCTCTATGCTCCTTTAATGGTTGTTGTAATCAACAACTCAATCAACCATGTAGGCACCCCCTAGTTTTCAAGAAATTATGAGGAACATGTTTTTAGAGGATTCTCCAATCATATCAATGGTGGACTGACCATTTATTTGGTTGAAGAATCATACACTTGTATATAACTGTTAACAAATATAACTTCCTGATTAACCTTGTTAGGGGTAGAGCAACAACATTGTCTTCATCTTATCAGGACTCACATAACATACTTAACAGAGGTATCATAACTCTTAGAGGATACCCTAGTCAACCCCCAACTCACTCTTGTTCAACTTGTCTCATAGCTATTTCTACTTCGGCAACAATAAGGTTTTTGAAGAAATATTGATCATATTTTTGACCATATTTGAAATAGTTTGACATGTCATCATTCAAAGCTTGGTATAACTTGTATGACATGTCTGGAACATTGTGTTCCTCCTATTCATAAATTCTATTTGTACATTGGTTAGTCTAAAGGACATAATTCTAAACTCATCATGGTCATGTGAATTATGTCATCCAATCTAAATCTTATGCATTGATATTTGATCATAGGTTTATCTTAAAGGAGCACAATATCACATATCTATTGACCAACAACCATCTATCCTTGATAGTGGTCTTACCCAGATATCATTGAACCATACATAACATTATAGAATCACTTTTGTTTTTCCTTCCAAACAACATTTAGAGGGTCATCATAAACTCTCTCTCTCTCTCTAAGGGGGAGAACACTTGGAATGTTCATTTAATAAACATTTCCAACCTTCACATACTTCCCATATAGTTGATACATCTTGGATACTAGGATTCATTACCTTGGTATCCACCTCATGTGCTATAAGGAACTCACATCCTTATCTCATCTACTTTTACCAACATAACAAATATCAAGACATATAAGAGGAGTCTTCCTAATTATTGGAAGGCTCAAAAGAAAAATCATCACAGACTTTATGATCATGGAACCATAGTACAAACAATCTTATTCTATAATAAGATATCCATCCTCATGTTTAGAATGAATCCACACATACCAAGTGGAAATGGTCCACTTGAAAGTTGTGCCCTGGAAAGGAAAGACACAAAGGGAAACATTCTTCCCACATCATAGCAGCATTGTTCAGGGTCACTAACAAAAGTAACCAATTCTATTTTCATTATGAATATTACAACTTCTTATGTATCATTTTACCTTTTTCATTTTTGATTCCTTACCATTAGCATAGGAATCATCATGATTAACATATCTCATTACTCCTTCCTTGATAACTATTTATCGCACTTGGGTATGTTCACTTATTTTATTATATTTTCAACCACTTATCAATAGGTAAATACTCATATTTCACATTTGCTTCATTAAATAGGGATCATCTCCCTTAATTTCTTTCACATGCCATGCTGATTTTTCACTAACACTTTCTTATACACATAGGTTGGTCTGAGATTAACTCAGGTTCCACCTTATTTCTCTACCATTGTTACCATTCATCTTCTCATTTTGTACTTGCTATAGGAGTTCTTTCCATCTTATGTGGATTTCATACCTTGATTCACTTTATAAGCATAGACTTATCTGTCTTTTATTTTATTATATTTTTTAATCACATCTTCAAGAACTCATCTTTTTCTAATTTGTATTCAGATTTAGATTTCATGGTGTTGTATCTTTCTCTTATAGTTACCAAACATTCAAGTTTTGATAGATAATGGTGCAATTCTCATCTTCTTTAAGGTAGGATTGAGATATTCACACCATGATTTCTTATTCACTATGCTCTCTAGATTGTCTCAAAATGACTATTTGATCAGAGTAATCAGAAAGATAACAATCTAAGAGTTTCCTACTTACCTTTCTTCAATAATTGAATTCCTGGCCAGGGCATGCAAGTATTGAGATTAGGAAGTATGCACCATGCTTTTATGTCACGTTCCTAACTTAGACATCATCCTAGTCTTAAGTCCTAATGTCCCTACAGACTTAGTAAACCTAAAGCTCTGATACCAACCTATGAGAACCCATTACACTAAACGAGATTACTCAAAACATAAAACAAAATCAATCACTAATTAATCACATGCCCAAAAATATGGGTAAATTAAAACCAATTTCAACGTCAACACCTACTCAGAAACATTTGCATAAGACCACAACATCTTTCTTTTATCCATACTAGGCCAAGAATTTGATACAAATGTTCTATTGCCTTAGCCACAACATATATACACAGGAGAACAATATTCATATATGACACACAAACAAGCATTAACATGCTAACAAAAGTTCAATTTGTTTGAAACACCATATACAAACTTTTCCTGCTCGGACCTGAGAGTATAGGGACGACTCTAGGACACACTAGACATCTAATCAACTTTCTTAAAGATTCATTACTATAGCTCCTCTTTGTTGCCACATGTTTATTTTTGTCACTTCTGATTACCTGGAAAAAATGTGGCAAACCACAAGGGTGAGACCCATGTCCCATCAAGAGATATAACCTCCAACAACGTTTATTGATTACAACATTTTAAAGTAATTTTTAAGTAGTTTAATCAGATATAACAAATAAGCTCAACAATACCGATGATTAACAAAATACATAAAGGAGTAAATAATAACTATCATCATTAGCCAGACTATCGTCCTTTATCTTGTTGACAATATAAGCAATTCAGTAGCATATGCATATCTAGCATCATGATCAATTCTAGTAACATAGAATCTCTATCATTATGAATAAGTCTAGCCACATAAGCATAGATAACAACATTAGCATGTCTAATAGGTTGACCATATCAACATCATAAAAAGAGCTAACAACATAAGCACAACTATTTGGATAAGCATGATTAGCAGTATATGCATCTCTAGTTATAAAGGCATGGCTAGCATGCTAAACATAACTAACAACATGAGATAGCTAGCATCATGGTTATAATTAGAAGTAGCGGTATAGTTATCAACATAATCATGGCTACTGTATGTACGCATCTACAATCTTAAGCATATCCACAACATAAGTATATCTACTATCTCTTAATTGCACTAAGCATCATCTTTATGTAAAGAGAACAAACAAGGGTTATCATCCAATGTGAAGCATCATTTATAATCCTAAATAGATATGATATACGGCTGTATTACATCTTTTATTATGCCCTGAGGAATTTGAGGATACCACTCAAAATCCAACTGACCACTGCTAAGTCAAAATCAGTGCCATACAAGATCTAGGAAGAGCCAGACTCCTAAGATCTTCTCTGCCCCCCGTTTGTATAGGTCTGCCATAACGACACATAAGGTCAAGCTACTAACAACCTAGTCCATCCTTGGTATAGATCACAGAACTAGTGAAAGGAGGTGGGTACGCATACCCTACCATTCAAGGTACAACCGCAATTGTCCTCCAATCTTGTCACATATATAATCACTGAGACACGACCGCAACCGTTCTCAATCACATCATATGTATGAGGCATGACCATAGCCAACCTCCACAATCTACATTGTGGATGACAAGGATATATCCTCAACTTGCCACCCCCACATACTCAATAGTATGCGCTCCGAGTTTCCCTTAGGAATACTCATTTCACCATCAGGAAAATTCTGACACTCAGATGGATCTATGGCACAAGGCGCTACATGATTAGAGTTTTACTTGATTAGTTATGACAATTGGGTGAATTAAGGATGCATCAAACAAGTGGACATACAAACCCCAATTCACTTCTAGCAAGCATATAAATATTACAACTTTGAAAAGATATAAAATGTGTGAAACATAATTTCTCATCTCATCATCACATGGTACTATTCACTTGCCATTCATGAGACCACACTAGTCATCATACTCTCACAAGATATAAATCATTTTCATAATATCACAGGGTATCAACCCTTATCAACATAAGAGGATTACACCTCATTCAGGGCTCAACCATGCCCAAAGGTCATTAAGACCATCATACTATCACATGATATAAAATCCTTTTCACAATATCACAGGGTATCAACCCTTATCAACATAAGAGGATTACACCTCATTCAGGGCTCAACCATACCCAAAGGTCATTAAGACCATCATACTATCACATGATATAAAATCCTTTTCACAATATCATAGGATATCAACCCTTATCAACATAAGAGGATTACACCTCATTCAGGGCTCAACCATGCCCAAACTTCATTAAGAACATCATATTATTCCCTGTAAGATCATCATTATCTTTGCATGCCTTATAACAAGGCTCAACAACATCACTTACATATAATACACCAAATCAGCACAATATTGCATTAATGAGCTAGGAGATATTCATAAACAATCATAGCAGGGTTATATTAACATTAAGAACATTCCTTTATTACATCAACATGCAAAGAATCTAGATATGATTAACACTCATCATATTCATAATGCACATGTTTAGCATAAGAAAGTATCAGCCATGTGGCTACAATAACTACCAATTAACACATTAATGTTATGATCATGTTAAGGAGGTTATTACACCATTATTCCATCATATAAGAATGTTAAACATGAATACTCATCTTTATCTATTTGAATTAGAGTTAGGTTCAACATGATAAATTATATCAATGATACTAATCAACACTTATACCCAAACCCTAACTCACGACATCCCCATTGTATCATGGATGCATAAGGTGAAGCATCACCATCACATTCCCCACTATTCTCAAGTATGAACCCACAAATAAATCAAGGTGTAACCATTAGGTTATAGCATACTATGGTTTCAACAATAATAGAGTACTCCATGATTGTATTAGTCATTCAAGGACTATT
This sequence comes from Alisma plantago-aquatica, assembly GCA_963693085.1. Lineage (NCBI taxonomy): Eukaryota > Viridiplantae > Streptophyta > Magnoliopsida > Alismatales > Alismataceae > Alisma > Alisma plantago-aquatica. The sequence goes on from OY856409.1 coordinate 402,600,665, forward strand.
CATACCTAATTACCATCATCTAGTTATATTAAAGCTAGGTATAACAAGCTATACCTCATTAGGGTTACATATCAACACAATATGGTTATCATCCCTTATATTAATATAAATGAATAGATAAGACTACCTTATTAATGGTAACCCTCTATTTGTTCCATCATCATTCAACCCGTATCACCATACCACAATGTCACCCAGAACCATTGGATGTTTAAAAGGTAAGACCATTGGTTGTTTACATAAGTAAACACCTTGGATAAAATACCTATGAAGTCCTTGATTTTTTCTCTATAAAGAGTCATCATCTAACCCTAGACATCCCTTTATTAACAACACAAAAAGTTCCATTGAAAGTAGGGTAAAACCCATAACCGACTATTCATTTAAAACAAGCCATCCATTGTCAACAAGTAAGCTCCTTAAGTTGATCATATAAAGGAAACCCTATAAATCACATTATTAGGTCCAACATATTACATTAGCCATTATTCCACTTTATTGGAGGAATAAACATTAGATCTTGACCATTGGGTCATGTTCATGTGTTAAAACTATCGATAACAGTATAGGTCTGACCATTGCATCAAGTGACCCAAGAAACCATTGATCTAAGGCTTAATTGATGCTACAACTACAATGCTTAACTCACCATAGATTGTAGAGACGTGATCCATCAGCATTAGTGACCATTAAGTCACCAAAGGTTGTTAGATCAACACTATATTCATTATTCAGTATCAAATATTAAGCTAATGTCATCATTGATTGATAACATCAGTAGGGTACTTAATGGTTGATCATTAAACTTCTAATTGATCCAAAGCCTGACCTAAGGAGGTGACCATAGGTTGTCACCATCATTTAAAACCCTTGATCACGAACATCATTTGTTATGAAGACAACACCATAGGGTTTTTGCAATGGTACCATCATGGGGTCATGGTTTATAGAAGAAATCAGCTTTAAACCCTAAAATGGACCATTGTTTGATAGGTGCTTAGCACCATAGGTTGTCAAAATAACCTGTTCCAAGTTATATAATACCCTAGGAATAATGTACACATGATCACATGTTCATATATAACTGAAATCAGAACAAGAAGCATTATAAAAATCAAAATCCTAGTCAAGCATTGCTTTTTAGTGCATGAATCATCATTTTCAAGCAAGAACATGATCTAGAAAGCTTATGGTAAGCAATAAACATGGAGCAAGTTATAAAACTTGCCTATAATAAGAATATAAAACCCCACACAGAATAAATATCGAGTAGGTAGGATAGAAAATTCAAGAGTAAGCTATGAATTCATCCATCTAGCACATTTCTTCATCAAATGAGCAAACCCTAAGCATAAGGAGCAAGAAAGGTAGGGTTTTAGAGCTTTAGAGAAATTTCTACCATGGAACAACAAGTTTTCGACCTGGAGAAATCTTAGAGGAAGGATAAAAAAGAAATAGATGGAGGAAAGAAGAGAATTCTTACACTTTTAGGTCAAGATCACTAGAAGGAAGTTTTTCAACCCTAAAATGAAGTCAATTTCAACCTTAGAGCCTTTCTCCAAGAAGATCCCCACTTTCTTCTTCCTTGGGCAAAAAAAAATCACAGATGAACAGAGGGAGAATGAGGTTGGGAGAAGGAGAGAGGTGGTGGAGAGAAAATGGCTCATTTTTGTGCTTGGGCATAAGTATATGACACTTTAAGATAAAGAAAAGGAAAAAGTTGAAGTTCTAGTATCTATCCAACTGTCCATGGACTTTATTTATTAAGAATATACAATCACACACAAGAGGATCCCCCACCATGTGTATAGAACTTCTTATCTTTCATTTGTCGAATTTCCTAGCCAATCAAATAATTCATTAGTTGATAGCTACTAAAGGTAGCTCATCCGTGAAAGGGAAAGCCCTAAATTATCCTTGGATAAAACACCTTCAAACCAAGGTTTAAATAGGCACCCCATGGATCAAAAAGATCAAGAATGATGATAGAATATCCAAGTAACATAATGCAAGTGATAAATTGCAAATAAAACCTCTCAATTGCGTAAATTGCAGAAAAGTCCAAAATGTGCATAAAATTGCATAACTTGCTCAAACAATGTCCAAATTGGACCAAATTTGAAACTTAAGCTTGTTTTACGATTTCAAAGAATATCACATGGTTATATTAGGATTATAAGAATTCAATTATGATAATTAATCTCATTCAACTCATTAAGTTTAGGGACCTTACAAACTAAATGAGGAATTATCATATAATGTCTTATGTGAATGTTTCAACTCATTATCTGAACTTACTTATTTTTGAATCTGAACTTATCATATAATGAACTGAATATTGATAACTGAACATGTACTAAATTCTAAATCTGAATCTAGTCTGAATATCTTAAAAAGTTTACCTTACTTAACTGATGTGTTAAAATAATTCAATTAGAAACTGAAATCTTAGTGAACTAAATTCTTGATCTGAATATCTTCTATTAAATTCTGAATTAAATCTAAATATGAACATTGAATCTAAATCTAAGTATGTATCTTGATTACTAAATTAACTGAGATTGGATTTGAGACTCGTACTAGGTATATGGATCTATGACTACTCACAATGAGTAATCTAAATATTAAATCTGAAATCTAGATTCTTTTTGTCTGAATAAGTCTTAATCTAAAGGTCTTATTTAATAGATCACTTGATTCAATTCTAATATTAGATCTATGGCATCCGTGTCTAAAGGCTTGAGAAGTGAACTAAACCGAATAATAAATACTAAGTATCTGAAAGTAGTTTAAATATCAACAATCTATAATCCGATATCCTCACAACATAACTTCATCTGAACAATGTGAGACTAATAACAGAATTATTGGATATGAAATTAACATTGGTAACTAAATTTCTGAAGGTAACTTAATCTCTAAGTTACTTGTAAGGAAGTTGTAGGTTGAAGCATAATAATAATGAAATTCAAAGGACATGGCCCACTTACCTTTGATGATGATGATTTCCTTAATGCATTCTCAATTCCATTTTCTATAACTTAATCACATGGACATCAACAAATGTCTATAAGTCTATATATATTTTCCTTCTTCATTTCAAATTCTCAAACACCAACCTTATATACCAACTTAGGGTTCTCATTTAACTGAAACTATCTCTGATTAAAACACATCTAATGTCTAAACATTAAATCAAACTCAATTCACACATTATATAGCATACATATACTGATATATCCATATAAACCAAAAACATCATATGTCCTGATATATATAAGTATATGCATCATATACCGATAGTAAATGTAACATCCCTGACCTGGGTTATAAACTAACCCTAGATGTTTTGCCTAAATATGTAATTAAAATACTTGTGATTACTCCCTGGCATGTAATTAAGTTCCCCAGGAACATACAATTTAAATTTTGTCCTTTCTAAACAAAGTTGTAGTATTATTTTGTAATGCATGGACCTATGTGCAAATTACCCAGTTAAGGGGTTTAACTTGCAAATTTCAAAATTTAAGATGTTCTTCTGGTAATGAGACATCATATGAGTGAATATGATGAAATATAATGGATTTCCTAAGCCTGGGCATTAAGATGCAACTTGTGGGACAATCCTTGTGCTTAAAACCCTAATTTTGGAGTAAAATGCAATTTACCCAAAATGTGGGGTGCAACTTGTAAAATACACCTTCTAGAATATCTTTTATGACTCTTGACATTAATTAGAGTAGGATTGATGAAAGGGACACTTCAATGAATAATCAGATGAGAAGAATAATCTTTGTGGTAAAATTCACCTAATATGAGTAAGGAGACCTTTCATATATGAACCCTAGTTGAAAGTTGGTTTTCCTTGCCCTTAGATCTTGAGTTTTGATGAATCTTTGCATAAGTTTTGATATCTTGGGCGTGCCTTAGAAACAAGGAGGGACTTAGATGAGAATTCCATGTTCTAGAGGTCCTTAAGGTGGAAAATAGCCTAAAGTATATAAGCCTTCACCCTTGCAAACTAAGTGAACGTATCACTTATCCTCTTCATTTCTCGTCTTTCTCAAATGGCCAAGGCAGATCTCTGGACTTCAGGGAGACGACCAAGTAGTGCTAAGGTGAGTAGGAACCATCTTCAAGCTCGAATTCATGGAGGAATTCTTCTTAAAAGGTTGGTTCTATGGTTAACTCATTTAGATTCTTTGTTCTAGCCGACCATCCCCATCTTTTCCTTGGAGAATCGCCTCTAGCCGACTTGTGGAGCTCAAGACACCATTAGAGGCTTGAAGCTTGGAAGCTTGGAGCTCTAGGAACAAGTTTGAGGCGGGTTTTATAACTCTAAACTCCTTGCTTTATTATGCTTATCTTTGTTCTTGCTTTTAGTGCTTAGTTCTTCTTCTACCTCCCTTCTTCCTTGCACTTTTGCAAGTAAAACGGTGGAGTAACCGACCTGAACAGAGGTTGAAGATGATGGGCATAAATTCCTAGGCAACTTTATCAACCGACCTTGGACCCTTTTGGTCCAAACGGTCTTGCAAGACCACATGAGATCAAACGGTCTAAACTTCAAACAAACACACATATATTGCTTTTACTGACTTAGTTACAAAATCGAATGGAAATATAATTAGAATCATTTTCCATGCTAAATAGGCACATAAAATATATATTGTCTCACAAATAATCATAAATTATCTTACATAATGGCCACTTAGGCCCAAAAATCATATACTGGTATAGATACACCTAAAATTCCATCAAAGCTTTAAAAATGTAAGAATAATGTATATTAAGGTTCAGGTAAAAAAATCACATCATTTATTGCAATTAAATGGGTGAAATACACATAACACCCTTATTAGGGTTTACATCAAAAGTCTTGATAAAACTTCTAATCAGAATGATCTAACTTTATAATCATGTATATCATAATATAATTATCATAATATATTCATAGATTTCTAATGTTATTTGCTATTTTTAATACACAAAAATTAAAATCATATATATTTGACTACACAAAATATAATAAATAACATACATCAAAATCATCTTCTCCAAATATTCTTAGGACATAGTACTCTAGAAGATCTTTCCATTGATACCTTGTTTGCTATAATTGGATATATTTCTTAAGAGCTATGATTTTTACAAAATATTAACTTTACATACATCCTGGACCATTCATATCTGACATGATGGTCTTAATTTAACCATTGATATGCAGCCAATAGCTCTAGGCTTGGCAGAAGGTGGATCCTCGCCTGGATCCAGTGGATACATCACCCACAAACCCGCTCTCCCTTCTTCTTCCTCACACACACAACCTTGTTCTACAGATTTTGCCTGCGCCGCTTGGGAGGACCTCCAACACCACACTTCTCGACTTTGAAGCCACCCCACGATGCCAAGCAGTCCAGTCAGGCTTGTTCGCCTAGGGAGGCTCCGTCTCTAGGAACACCATGCCCAGATGTGAACATCCATGTCATGTGTTCTAGCTACCACCGCCTAACCTTTTCCCCGATTTCCTCCTCTCCCTCTCATGCTTCCTCATAAAAACCCTAAAATCAACTTTGGACCACCCCTACGCTCTCCCCTATCGAATCTCGGATGAGACCCCCATATCCACGGGACTCTGCTCGCACCCTATCAAACAGGGGTTGTGACACTCCCAGTGGACGCATACTGGGTCGCCTTTTTTATTTTTCTATTCTTTTCTATTTTTGATACAAGTCCACTTTATGCAATTAATTATATAGGCCACATAAAGACTCCCTTTAAATATCAAATTTTGGTATAACTTAAACATTATCATTTTCCTTCCGTGGGCAAAAAACTATACCAAAAAAATTATATAAGTACTTCAAACCTACCTTGTAAGTAAATATTGAATAATTGCTTATTTAATTATCTTGGCCACTAGATAGCTCATAATTATCTAAATTTTTCCCATAACCTTATATTCTAGTTATCTATCTACTAAAAATATTATTAGTACTTACTATGGGTGCTAAGTATTATATCCCCAATCTTGTACTTCAAGGACCCATTTGTGAATCTGAATTAGCCTAATTAGGCTTGAATAGCATTCTAGGGCGAATGACCCATTCTTGGTCTATCAAAGGGTCCATAGGCACAATCATATTCTCGAGTACAAAATTCAAATTATGAACTGACATAATTTCTCGATTGAATCTTCCTCATGATACATTTGATCAATATCACACTCTTTTCTTAATATGAAGATCAAAACTTACCCGACCAATGTAGCACAGGTGGTTCGGTCTGGCTTGTCCTCCCTGGGGGATCTGGGTTTGAATCCCCCTGTTGCACATTGTATTTACCAACCCTTGGTTCATCCGAGCTTTGGCACCTATTTGAGGGAGGGGGAGACTAATGTCTCTTTTAACTCAAAAAAATGATCAAAACTAGGTCTGGAGCTCAAATTATTAACTATATTCATCATATTCCCTTTATTATTCCACTTTGGTTGTCATATCATAACATCAAATTAAATATGAAAATTCCAAACTTAACAAGGTTATTATAAAAACTAATAAAACCCTCTCTACATTTTTTTCCATACATCCTAATATCATGAAAATTTGATGGAACCTATTAAACCAATCCGATATTGATTTCATCACTAACTTAATCATGCACTTTATAGGTTCTAAAAATTAGGGTGTGACAATACTACCCACCTTTTTGGGAATTGTGTCCTCGAAATTTAATCAAATTATAGGAGGCTACCCACCTTAGGGTTTCTCATACCTTACACACTGTAGCTCTTGATGACCTTCATAATGTCTCATAGTCACCTTCAAAGTATGACCTTCTTGTGGGTAACTAACTATCTCTAACAACCTTATCAACCAACATGTGCAAACAACATGAAAACTTGTAGGAAAATCTTAAGCATAAACAACTGCTCTTTCTTTACCCTTGATTCTTTCCTTTTTATGAATCTTTTTATAGAGACATGTACTCTAGTACTTGGGTCTCATGACCTACACTAAGATGTCTAAGTCATGTAACTTGCACGTAGGGCCTGATTCTTGTATCTTGAGTTGACCTACACTAAGGCCTAGATCTAACTCCATAATCTAATCTCATCTTATAAAATCTTATCTGATTTGAATCTTAATGCATTATGACCTCATGGTCATACCAAGATCTTAAATCTTAAATCTGAATACATGGATCTTAATAAAATTTTATCTTGAAAACTTAATCATGACTTGATGTATTCAAATCTTATAGTATTATCATGTACCTAACACTTAGATATTAATCATCTACAAAATACTGATAACATATCTCCTTTAGATATATAAGGCACTTTTAAGAACATAACTATGAAAGTATGACAATCTTACCTGCATATCTTAACTTAAAATCTTAGAGCATTGGATCATATAAATCATGAAGGTCTTATTTAAGAAACAGTTAAATACATTGAGCTTATTAAGTGAATATTCATGAGGATGGACCACTTACTTTGGTTTATGAAATCCCACTCTAAAGTCATTCAGATTCCCTCATCCTTTAATCATTCACTACATACTAAGTTAAAATAACCATTCCAAGGGGTACAAATACCTAAGTCCTTATTATCTTCTTGGATTATAAGATCCATTACCCATCTTGATATGGGCTACCAACCCTTAAAACTCCAGGGTCAAGGTTGTAGTTTATCCTCCCTCTTAAGGAATCAAGCTAGGGTTTTAGGACTACGAATGATGAATCATTAAATGTTCTTTCATGGTTCTGATTATTATTATTAAGATCTTCTACTTACAATTACCGAGTCATCTATGGTGAATTCTTCACAAAACCCTTCATCTTAGTGCTTATTACATCAATGTGCCCATTTTACCATAGTGTTCACTTAGCTTTGGGGACCAAAAACTTACATTAATTTCTTAATATTATTCTTAATGACTTTCTTCATCTACTCATGGTACTCTTATCCAAGTGACCCCAAGGTACTAATAATCACTACCCTCTCATGAAAGCATTCTTATCCATAGGAATATTGAATCAAACCTTAGTTGAGCACCTTTTATAGGCTCTATCTCATGCCAAAATAATTTAAAACCCAACAATATAGTGTCACCGAGCCATATTATCACATATCTTGTATCCCATAAGATTAGGTCATTTTCATGCGTAATCTTAATGCCTTTATTTTCCACTAGAAATTATCATACCTTAAATTTAAATTCGAATCACAAAATCAATTCTATTATCCTATAGTATTTTCTTTAACAACCATCATGATTAGATTTGTGACTGAAATACCTCCATGGGATGAAGGTCCTAAGGATATCAAGAGTGATATAATTCTCAACAAATATAGTAGGAAAAAATATACATCGTCTCCTTCCAATCATTATTCAACTTTAAAGCCAAGTCACTCATCTATTTCATCATATATCTACCTTTGTTATGCATTCTAGGGTTCTAATAGGTATACGATTAGGTTTATATGACGATCTACATCAAACTTTTTGTGTCAACCCTTTTTCTTATCACCTCCTGATGCATGTCGGCTTCTCATGCATCTGAAAGTGTCATGCCATATCATATTTACCTCATCTAACAGTACACATGTCCCATACCATATGCGCGAGAAAGAATGACATAAGCATAATAAGTTTAGATTAATACATATAACATCCCCTCTACAAAATCTCATAAGCTTGTGTCCCATACCACAAACATGTGGGAAAAAGAGAGGGCATAATATGAACAAATCTAAAGTTGACATAAAAAGTCTAAAGCATCTAGGCATTAACCCTAAGGCATATATCAACTTCTATTGTCTGACTAAGCCTCTAATCTAGATTCTACTATCCTTCATTCACTTATATTATAATCAAGGTTACTAACTATCTTCTAAATCTGTCTAGTCTCACTTAGTTTCTAATGGACAATCTAAACTAAGAATATGAGAATTTGCCTGATGGACATCTACATTATTGTTCTGATACCATATTGTAACACCCTGATTTTTCATATCCCATGAGCGGAAGTATTTTTTTTCAACTGGGGAGTGTTACTAACATGATAGGAATTACAATAATGACAGATAAGAACCAATACAAACTAGTGTGAAAATGCATTCTCATACATTCTTAGAAAAAAAGCTTTATTACAAACAAAACTTAATACCATGATACTACCTTATGCGAATCTCATGTCAAATCTGGGATCGTGTAGATGGTGCCCCACCAAGCAAACCTCCTAAAGTGGTAGTTGCATCCTCTTGACTTGACTATCTCCTGAAGTTTTGTATCTGTGGACATCTCGTCCCCAACCATGCACAAAAGAGAAACCTAGGTTAGAGTAAGTGGCATTGAATTTCTAATAAGATAAACATGAGTGTGATATAACTGAAAACCAAACTGATATCTGAAAGATGTAAACTTATACTAAATTGATGTATCTTTTATTTATATCTTTTATCTTCTTGTGGCCACCATTATACGATAAGTCCTCCTGAATTGGTGTATCTACGCCCTGAATTGGTACCAAAGTACCCTGAATTGGTATTGCATGCCTCTGAATGACACCGAGGTGTCTTTGAATTGGCGTAACTACGCCCTACTTGGTACCAAAGTACCTCTGAATTGGAGTAAACACTCCTCTAAATTGGCAACATATGTCTCTGAATCGTCCCGGGACTAACTGAATGAGGACTTATCATATAATGTCTTATGTGAAGGTTTTAACTCATTATCTTAAATTTGAACTTACTTATTTCTAAATATGAATTTATCATATACTGAACTGAATATTGATAACTGAACATGTACTGAATTCTGAATCTGAATCTAGTCTGAATATCTTAAAAAGTTTGCCTTACTTAATTGATGCATTAAAATCATTCTATTAGAAATTGAAATCTTAGTGAACTGAATTCTTGATCTAAATATCTTCTCTTAAATTCTGAATTAAATCTAAATATGAACTTTGAATCTAAATCTGAGTATGTATCTTGATTACTAAATTAACTGAGAATGGATTTGAGACTCGTACTAGGTATGTGGATCTATGACTACTCACAATGAGTAATCTAAATATAAATATGAAATCTAGATTCTTTTTGTCTAAATAAGTCTTAATCTAAAGCTCTTATTTAAAAGATCACTCGATTCAACTCTGATATTAGATATATGGCATCCGTGTCTAAAGGCTTGAGAAGTGAACTAAACCAAATAATAAAACTAAGTATCTAAAAGTAGTTTAAATATCAACAATCTATAATCTGATATCCTCACACATAACTTCATCTGAACAATGTGAGACTAATAAAAGCATTACTGCATATGATATTAACATTGGTAACTAAGTTTCTGAAGGTAACTTAATCTCTAAGTTACTTGTAAGGAAAGTGTAGGTTGAAGCATGATAATATTGAAATTGAAAGGACATGGCCCACTTACCTTTGATGATGATGATTTCCTTAATGCATTCTCAAATCCACTTTCCATAACTTAATCACTTGGACATCAACAAATGTCTAAAAGTCTATATATATTTCCCTTCTTCATTTTGAATTCTCAAACCCCAACCTTATATACCAACTTAGGGTTCTCATTTAACTGAAACTATCTCTGGTGAAAATGCATCTAATGTCTAAACATTAAATTAAACTCAATTCACACATTATATAGCATACATATACTGATATATCCATATAAACCAAAAATGTTATATGTCCTAATATATGTAAGTATATGCGTCATATATGAATAGTAAACTTAAAACAAATACACATATACTACTTTTGCTGACTTAGTTACAAAATTGAATAAAAATATAATTAGAAACATTTTCCATGCTAAATAGGCACATAAAATACATATTGTCTCATAAATAATCATAAAGTATCTGACATAATGGCCACTTAGGCCCAAAAATCATATACTGGTATAGATACACATAAAATTCCATCAAAGCTTTAAAACAGTAAGAATAATGTATAGTAAGGTCCAGGTAAAAAAAATCTCACATCATTTATTGTAATTCAACGGGTGAAATATACATAACACCCTTATTAGGGTTTACATCAGAAGTCTTGATAAAACTTCTAATCAGAATGAACATACTTTATAATCATGTATATCATATCATAATATACTTATTGTAATATATTCATAGATTTGTAATGTTGTTTGCTATTTTTAATGCACAAAACATTAAAATCATATAGATTTTACTACACAATATATAATAAATAATACACATCAAAATCATCTTCTCCAAATATTCTTAGGACATAGTACTCTAGAAGACCTTTCCATTGATACCTTGTTTGCTATAATTGGAAATATATCTTAGGAGCTATGATTTTTACAAAATATTATCCATACATCCTGGACCCGTTCATATCTGACCTGATGGTCTTGATTTAACCATTGACATGCGCCCAATAGCTCCAGGCCTAGAAAAAGGTGGATCCTTGCCTGGATCCAGTAGATACATCACCTGCAAACCCACTCTCCCTTCTTCTTCCTCACGGACGCAACCTTGTTCCACAGATTCTGTCATCACCGCTTGGGAGGACCTCCAACACCACATTTCTCAACTTTGAAGCCACCCACACTGCTAAGCAGTTCGGTCAGGCTTGTTCACCTTGGGAGGCTCTATCTCTGGGCACACCATGCCTAGATTTGAACATCCATGTCCTTTATTATAGCTACCACTGCCGCCTAACCTTTTTCCATGATTTTCTCCTCTCCCTCTCATGCTCCCTCACAAAAATCATAAAATCAACTTTGGACCACCCCTATGCTTGGATGTCTAGGGCTTTTATAGCCTCTCCCCTATCCAATCTCAAACGAGAGCCCATATCCATGGGACTCTACTTGCGCCCTGTCAAATAGGGGTCACGGCACTCCCAGTGCGCGCAAACTGGATCACTCTTTTTTCTTTTTCTTTTCGTTTCTTTTCTATTTTTGATAAAAGTCTAGTTTATGCAATTAATTATATAGGCCACATAAAAACTCCTTTTAAATCCCAAATTTTGGTATAAACTAAACATTATCATTTTCCTTCTGTGGGCAAAGAACTATACCAAAAACAATTATATAAGTACTCCAAACCTACCTTGTAAGTAAATATTGAATAATTGCTTATTTAATTACCTTGGCCACTAGATAACTCATAATTATCTAAATTTATCCCATAACCTTGTTGGATCTAAGGGCTCTAGAGGGGGGTGAATAGAGCTACAAAATTTCTCACCAAACAGATTAGACCTTCAAATTATATCAATTAGGAGCAATATCTTAATGGCAATTTGAAGTCCTAACTAACAATCACAACAAGGATGAGAGAAATTGATAGCAAGCACTTGACAAAGGGATGTAGAGTGGTTCCACACTTCAAACTAGAAGTGAGTCAGTCCACTACCTAGAGAGGTCAAACTCTAGGACTTTGCAAGTGCTTTTCTCTAATATATCACCACAGAGATTACACCAATAGACCACCAAAAGACTTACCCATCCAATCACAAGGAGATCTCCACCTTCATAAGGAACTTACCCACTTAGCTTGAATCTTTAGCCTTCACCTAGGTCTTACCCATTCAAGCTCAAGTCTTATGACTTGAAGAACTTTTCTTCTCCTCTTGGATCTTCCACCTTTGCCTTCTCCTTCACCTATAGAAGATCACCACCTCTTCATCAACCTTGAAGAGGACCGGCTACAACTCTTTCTTCACTCGATGAAGCTTGCTTCCTTCAGCTTTTCTTCATGGAAGAAGGGGATAGGGAAGTAGTGGAAGATTGAGAGCTTTCCAGGCACAAAGGTGGAGCTCTCTTACAATAATCCTAACTCACTCACAAATCACTAAATGAAGTGTAAACTAGAGAGAGAACGGGGCTCAAGGGGTGGTAGCACACTCAACTATAGCAAGGACTTTGTATGTAGTGAATGAGCAACCTTGGAATGAACTCCAAGTGTTCCTATTTATAGCTGGGGGTGCTCCCTTGAGTTGGGGAACACTTAGGGTCGAATTATATCCTTTTTGCACAAGGCAACTGATCTATTTTCGTCCAAATAAGTCACCAACAGTTAGAATCACTTTTTCTACATTTTCCATATAGTACATTCAATCCAGATTCAATAAAGGTAACTCGACCGATCGGCTAAAAGACAAACCCAATTTTCAAACTATTAATCGAGTTTGTCCTGGGAAACTCGACCGATAAGTTAAAATCACATTTGGTCAGTAACCTGATCGGTCGAGTTCTGTGAATGCATAACTCGACCGATGCACACATTAGATAATTGATCCAAGGGATCGATCGAGATTGTAACTCGACCGATCAGCAGTCTGTGATCAATTTTCTAAAGTCATTAAAAAGTGATTAAAACTTGGTACTAAGTGTCCCACATAATTTTCTCATCTTAGTTACAAGTCATATCATCACTACAAGTGATTACAAAATTCTTCTAAGGTCATTAGAATGGATTTCCTAATTAGCAAACTTGCATTGCTTTGACTTAAACTTTGACAAGCTAGGGCTTGTGTAAATTGATTCTTTTCATGTACCTAAAACCTGAAATCAATCTTGAATACACATATTAGATACATATGAATGGAATGGTTGAGTCATTATTAAAATATGGACAATGTATAACCTCTAGGTCAACATTCTCCCCCTTTTTGACAACGACAAACCATTCCTCAAACATATTGAAAAGAATATTGAAAGTATACATTTGCCTTGTGAATTAGGGGGATTCAAGATTTGAACAATGTGAATTGCTCCCCCTCAATCTATGCTTACTTTAACATGCATAGTTTCTCTTTCTACACAAAGCAATATAACATGCATGTACTATATGATCCTTTAGCAAGTCACATGATAAAGCTTACAAAGAATAAGATAAGAATCACTTAGGCAATAATAGCAATATGATTGAGTTTCAAGACATTGAAATTCTCTCTCCCTCTTTTGACATTATCAAAAAGGAAGGGGGTAGAGGAGCATACAAAAAGGTCTTCTCAAACACAACCAAGTAGATATTCAAACATGCAATCACATGACCTATATCAAATAGAGACGAGAGAAACACACAAGCTAGGTCATAATAAAAATATGGTGAAATATGGCACCAACTCATAAGATATAACTGATCAAAGAGTAAGAGTGCACAGAATATATATTACAACCCATGAAGCATGTTCTCATGAAAACAACTACAAGTGAGAGTCGATGAAAACTGAAGACAAAATAGTACATCTCAAATAATGTGCCCAGATGTTTCCAATACAAAATAGCCTAGAAAGATATATATGATCAACAAACTAGACTAAAAACTAAGAAACAACTAGACATCTAGACTATCTATGTCCACAACATCGTTGTCATCCTCGACATTAGGCTCGTAGTTGTCGTCTCCATATGAAGGTGCAACAATATCAATACCTTCATCACCGGAGTCATCACCAAAGCCATCACCATCATCAGATGCAACCTCACCATCACCATCGTCATCATCATCAACAGTCTCAGCATCAGCCTGGTCAGGCATCTCCTCGTCCACAGAAGGACCGAAACCATAATTGGGCTAATGAGCATTATGCTCATCCCAAGTCATACCAAGAGCATTAAGCTCATTGGCCTGAGGGAAGGAGGGAGTAGAATCACCCAGACTGGCAAGTAGGGTGGCCAGGGGGCTAGCAGGCAATGGCAGGAAGACGGGAGCAGGGCCACAAATATCAGGGGTGTGGGAGCAACAACGGAAGGCTCAGGGGCAGTGTAGGAGTGATGGTATGCATAAGATGCATAATAACTACCGGGGTAAGGCTGGTAGGTGGGATAAGGGTGTGCACAGGATAAGTTCATGTTTGACATGATTGAACGTAAATCCTGGTGCAGATGCTCCTAGACCTGGAGGTTGTATGCCTGTTGGTGCATCATGTAACCCATGAGGGCTTCATTGGATATACGATACGAGGCACAGTTAGGTCAGGGTGGTTGAGGAGGTGGAGCTCGGGTAGAGGTAGAGGTAGGTGCAGCTCAGGCAGAGGCAGAGGCAAAGGCATAGGGTGAAGCACCAGGTGTGGAGGAGGATAGGATAGGCACAAACTTCTGAATTGTGGTCTCACTGATACACACTCCCTTCCTGGAAAGTCTATAGTGGAAGTTAGAGAAGAGTGATTTCTTAGTGGCAAACTAGAATAGAACACAAATCATGGTAGGATAAGGTGGATGGGTGCCACTGGTGTTCTTGATAGAGTCAAAGTAAGTCATATGATGTAGGATATATCTAGACCACTTGACTCTGACATTCTCTAAGATGCAGTACATGGTCACCACAGTGTTCTCTGTAATATCAGTTTGATTTTTCTTTGGATGGATGTTGCAGTTTACCACTAGGGTTAATATACGCTTCTTGAGATCTAAGGAGGAGGAGGGTAGGGTGCTCTTCTTCTTATAGGGTACATTGGGTTTCTTCAGATAGTGATGGATATCAGGAAGAGTGATCTCATTCTGCCTGTAGAAACCCTTAGGGTCCAAAAGGTCAAAATACTCACCATAGTCCTTACGCCAGGTGTCACTCTCATCGGCTCCTGAAAAGAAAACATTCAGGATATCCTCATAGATTTGGAATCTCTTCCCAACGATCATGGAAGTAAGGATTACTTGAGTATTTGGAGGGGGTACAAGGGAGCCATAATTCCAACACAAATTTGTGTAGATTTCGTGAACTGCTTTTGTGCTAGACATCAAATTATGAAAGAAATCATGCTCTACAGCCAGGGTGGATAGGTGATGAATGGATAACAACCTCGCCACTTGATCTATGATCCCTTGACGCCTAGGGCTAGGCTCAATCAAAGCTTTAAAAGGAAAAGGATTCCTAGGAAGTAGGTCCTTATACCTATTTACAGCCTCTATTGAGACAAAAAGGGTCTCATCAAACAGAATCAAGTGAGATGATGAAGAAGAGGATGGTGCATTGCTATGGGCGGGTCTCTTTCTTCTATGAGAAGCCATGGAGGCACAAAGAAGGAGAAGAAGAGAGCAAACACAGAAAACAAACCACCAAAACCGTTCACACACCAAGGAAGAGCAAGGGGGAAGGTCTAGAATGGTCTATCTAGGTCAGATAAGGGCTAGGAGAGGGAAGGTAAGGTCTGGGGTTGAGAGCTTAGGGCTAGAAGAAGGGGAATCAATCATCTATTCTCTAGTTGAGAGGGAGAATAGTCGGCTGAATCCAACTTAAGTTGGAAACAACCCACCGATCGGTCGAGTTTTGTGAGTCTGGAACTCGACCGATTGGTCATTTTGAAACAAGCTCTCGGCTAGGGATCGGTCGAATTTGTCCTGGGGGAAACTCAACCGATGGTGAACCTGATCTAAAACCATCAAACTTAATTTCTAGCCATTTGAATGCTAATTAAATTTATTTTTCAAGTCCATTATGTATATTGAACATACATAGGCACATATCACTCATCATTGGGTACTATTTTGTGATAAAACAAGCGTTTACGAGAAATACCCAAAAACAAGAGAAAAACAAGGTAAAATGAACATGAAAAAGCAAGTTTAAGCATATAAACATTCAAAGATGATAAAGATAGATGCAAAACATATAGGATAGATGACTACTAACTAGAAGGCATATCAGATTCATCAAAGCAGTTATAAGCAATTTTGATCTAATAAAGTTAAATTGCTCTCTAGCTAGAGGTTTAGTAAAAATATCCTCCAACTGATTTTCCATGTCCACATGCGTGATATAAATATCCTTCTTGGCAATGTGATCATGAAGAAAGTGATGGCGAACCTCTATATGTTTAGCTCTACTATGCAATATAGGATTGTAAGACGAGTTAATTACACTAGTATTATCACAAAAGATAGGAGAAGCATCAAAATGAATGTTAAAGTCTTGGAGCATTTGCTTCATCCATAGGACCTAGGCACAACAACTCCCGGGTGCAATGTACTCAGCCTCGGTGGTTGATAATGCCACGGTGCTCTTTTTCTTAGAGAACCAAGACACCAAGCATGGTCCTAGGAGGAAACAAGTGCCCTTTGTGTACTTTCTATCAATCAAACAGCCTACATAATCGGCATCACTATAGACAGTAAGAGTAAAGTCTCTTGACTTAGGATACCATAATACAAAGTTTTAAGTTTTGGCTAGGTACCTTAGAATCCTCTTAACGACTATAAGATGAGATTTCTTAGGATTTGATTGAAATCTAGTACACAAGCCAACACTAAACATTATGTCAGGTCTAGAGGCAGTTAAGTAAAGTAAACTTCCAATCATACCTCTATAGAGATTCTCATCTACCTTCTCACCTTCTTCATCTTTATAAAGTTTGGTAGTGTTTGGCATGGGTGTGTCCATTGTCTTGGTATTCTCCATTCTAAAGTGCTTAAGTAGTTCATTAGTGTACTTGCCTTGGTTGATGAAGTTCCCATCTTTTGTTTGCTTGATTTGAAAGCCGAGGAAGAATGTGAGCTCACCCATCGTACTCATCTCAAATTTACTCTACATAAGATCACTAAATTCTTTGCAAAGATCAAGGTTAGTTCCACCAAAAATGATATCATCAACATATATCTGAATGATAAGAAAATTGTTAGAAGTGTTCTTTAGAAATAAGGTAGAATCCACTTTGCCCATGATATAACCATGATCTAACAAAAAGTTCTTTAATTTCTCATACCAAGACCTTGGTGCTTGTTTGAGTCCATAGAGAGCTTTTTGCAACAAATAAACATGGTCAGTTAGATTATAATGTTCAAAGCCTGAAGGTTGTGCACCATACACTTCCTCCTCAATTGTACCATTCAAAAATACATTTTTAACATCCATTTGATACAAAAGAAAGTTTTTACGACTAGAAAAAGCAAGCAACATACGAATGGACTCAAGTCTAGCTACATGTGCATATGTTTCATCAAAGTCAATACCTTCCTATTGATTTTAGCCTTGAGCCACTAACCTTGCTTTGTTTCTTACCACTTTGCCGCTTTCATCTAGTTTATTGTGGTAGACCCATTTGGTGCCAATGATATTTCTATCACTTGGTCTTGGCACAAGGGTCCAAACTTTGTTCTTCTCAATCTGTTCCCAGCTCCTCTTGCATAGCTAGGATCCATTCTTCATCCCCAAGAGCTTCCTTGACATATTTAGGCTCTAGTTGTGAGATGAAGGCGTTGTTGGCTTGTTCTTTGTTGAGTGCAGCTTGTGTCTTCACTCTCTCAAATGGATCACCTAAGATCAGCTCCTTAGGATGATTCTTTGCAAACTGGGGAGTTGGATCCTTCTTTTCATCATCTTGAGCAGCCACCTCTTTTCCCTTTTGGGTGATGTTGAGTTCTTTAATAATAGGAATTACTTCATATGCAACATCATCATTTGAAACAATGTCTTTGGGAATAGAGGGGTTGGTCTCAATAAACTGTACATTTATAGATTCTTCTACTTTAGCAAGATCAACATTATAAACTCTATATGCCTTGCTAGTAGTGCTATAGCCAAGAAAGAAATCCTTATACGATTTCGGATCAAACTTGTCAAGAGAATCCTTCATGTTCAAAACAAAATAAGGACATCCGAAAACATGAAAATACTTGATAGAAGGCTTCCTACCATGCCATAGTTCATAGGGGGTTTTCTTAAGCGATGGATGCGTGAAAACATAGTTTTGCACATAACAAGAGGTACTGACAGCTTCAGCCCAAAACTTCTTAGGAGTACCAAACTCAAGAAGCATGGTCCTAGCCATCTCCTGTAGAGACCTATTATTCCTCTTTACAACCCCATTTTGTTGAGGTGTACGAGGTGAAGAAAAGTTGTGTGCATAACCCCATTCTTGACAAAAACACTCAAAAAGCTTATTTTCAAATTCTCCGCCGTGGCCACTATGGATGGAAACAATATGGAAAGAAGCTTCATTCTCAACTTATTTACAAAAACTTGAGAAAACATCAAGTGTATCACTCTTTGAAATGAGAAATAAGGTCCAAGTATATCTAGAGAAATCATCGACAATAACAAGGCAATACTTTGAACCACGAAGCGATTGCATTCTCATTGGTCCAAATAGATCAATATGAAGAATCTCAAGAGCTCTCTTAGTGCTAAGGACTCCTTTGGATTTGAAAGAGGACTTGGTTTGCTTTCCTTGTGTACAAGGTTGGCATTCCTCATCCTTTTAAAAATCCAATTTAGGAAGTCCCTTGACTAAGTCCTTTTTGCTCAACTTTTTCAATTGATGCATATTTACATGACCAAGCCGGCGATGCCAAAGAGAAATATCATTCAAATTGGCTACGAGGAATCTACCAACCACAAGCTTAATAGAGTTAAGAACAATAACATAAAGATTACCACTTCTGGTTCCCTTATATATAACTTGGTAGGTGAGGGAATCTAGAATCAAACATTTAAAAGAAGTAAATAGAACAAGGTAACCATTATCACAAAGTTGACTAACAGTTATTAAATTGTGATGTAGGCCATCCACAAAAAGAACATTTTTAATGCATAAGGATTCACCTACATCACCCTCACCTTTGACTTTACCTTTCTTGTTGTCCCCAAAGGTGACAGATCCTCCTTTCTTATTTGTGAAATTGTTGAAATGGCTTACATCACATGTCATGTGTTTTGTGCAATAACTATCAACAATCCATCTATCTTTTCCCTACAAAAAAGGAGAATGTCAGTTCCCAACTCAAATTTTGGGATCCGGAGTTAGCTTGGGGACCCATTTCATCTTTGGGTTGGTCCCCTTAGGCTTGTAAGGACAATAAGTAGAATAATGGTCATCACATTTGCAGTAAGAACAAACCATAGGATTCTTAGTGCCCGAAGTTTCTCCTACAAAGAAAGAGATCTCCTTGCTCTTTTTCTTACCTTTAGCCTTACTCTTGCCCTTTGAGCCCCCCCTTCAAATCCCAAACCACTAGTACCCCTTTGTTGGGTAGAATGATCAAAGATTTCATTTAGGGAGTTCTTTCCTTTAAAGAATTTCTACAGAGATGCTCTTAATCTATGGTTATCATCATTCAAAGAAACAATAGTAGAAGATAAACTAGATATATCATCCCTAGCATGCATGAGGTCAGCCTCGAGACATAAACCTTTAGTAAGATATGAATCATTTTCAAGAGAGAGAGAGCAGCCGCATTATCACTAGGCAACAAAGGTCTAGAAGATAAATCATTTACTTGACTAAGAAACCTAGCATTTTCAAATTTTATCATTTGAATCTCTTTGAGATAAACATCTCTCTCCTCTACTAGCATCAATAAGCAACTTAAATTCAACATTTTCAGTTTTAAGCCATTCAAGTTCTTTTAGGAAATTTTGGTTCTCTTCCTTAAGTTTTTCAATGTTTTTAAGGTAGACACCATTCTCAACTTCAACCCCATTGTATTGGAGCTCAAGATCAAGATATTGCCCTTTCAAGTTATCAATGCTCTCAAGATTGTTTTTCTCATTCAATTCCAAAATTTCAAGCTTAGCATAAAGATCATCAATTATTTTTCCTAACCATTTTTATTTAGATTTACATTTACCAAAAGAAGAATGGGTAGTAACAAACATATCAATAATAGCTTCTTTAGGCAGTTCATGTAAGCTTACCTCACTTACCTCACCAATGTCTTCACTTGTAGAGGCCATGAGGGCAAGGTGGCACTCTCCATCTTCTTCAAAGATAGAGCTGCTTGAAGATGAAGCTTCCCAAGCTGCATTGGCTGCATTCTTGTGTCTCTTTTCCTTCTTGTCCTTCCTCTTGTGCTTGCTCTCCTTCTTGTAATCCTCATCTTTCCTTGATCTTCTCTTGTGGTGAGACTTTCTTGACTTTGGGCATTCACTTTTGTAGTGCTCCTTTTAGCCACACTTGTAGCATCTCGGAGTAGAGGAAGAGGAGGCTTGCTTTCCCTTGAAGTGCTTGCCCTTGATGTAGTTGGCTTCATGCTCACTAGGGCCTTCATCTTCACTAGAGGAGGGAGTTCGAAAAACAAGTTGTTGTTGAAGGATGACAACCTCCACTTGTGCTTTGAAAGCACTATCTTTGATCTTCTTGGCTTCCTTCTATTCTTGCTTAGCTTCTTCTTCTTACTTGTCAAGTCTTGGCTCATGGGCTTGAAGATTTCCAATGAGTTCTTCAGTTGGGATGTCACCAAGGCTCCTCACTTCTTCAATGGAGGTGACCTTTGACTCCCATCTCTTTGAAAGAGTTCTCAAGATCTTTGAGTTGATGATGCCTCTTTCCAAAGGAGTGCCCAAAGCAGCCAACCCATTGACGATGACATTCAACCTTGAGTACATCTCCGTAATACCTTCTTTCTTTCCCATCTTGAAGTTCTCTAGGAGGCTTCCCAACATGTAGATCTTTGCCTCCTTGACTTGCTTTGTGCCTTCATATGTGATGCACACCTTGTCTCAAATCTCATAGGCTATGTCCCATGATGAGATCTAGTTGAACTCCGTGGGAGTAAGGGTTGCATAGAGAATGTTAATGGCCTTTGCATTGAGTTGAGCTTATTTGATAGTAGCTTCACTCCATGTTGCAACAGCTCCAGTTGGCTCTTTGTAAGGTGTGACCATCACCTTCCACATATCAAAATTCATCCCTTGAATGTAGAACTGCATTCTTATCTTCCAATAGAGAAAGTTGGTGCCATCAAAGATTGGAGGATGCATGGAGAAGCCTCCCTCTAGGTTGAGTGAACCAAGTAGGTTTCTGCCCATCTTCACATCTCATGGGAGATTGTTGGAGAAGATCCTTTGCTCTGATACCACTTGTTGGATCTAAGGGCTCTAGAGGGGGGGTGAATAGAGCTACAAAATTTCTCACCAAACAGATTAGATCTTCAAATTATATCAATTAGGAGCAATATCTTAATGGCAATTTGAAGTCCTAACTAACAAGCACAACAAGGATGAGAGAGATGGATAGCAAGCACTTGACAAAGGGATGTAGAGTGGTTCCACACTTCAAACTAGAAGCGAGTCAATCCACTACCTAGAGAGGTCAACCTCTAGGACTTTGCAAGTACTTTTCTCTATTATATCACCACAGAGATTACAAAAACAGACCACCAAAGTGTTGGATCGATGGGCTCTAGAGGGGGTGAATAGAGCTACACACACTTCACAAAATCAATTAGACCGCCAATTTAATTGAAGTGCAAAAACTAATGCAAGCAGCAATTTGATATCCTATTCTAGCATACAAAGCAAGGATAAGAGATAATGAATATCATGCACTTTGACATGAGGTTTAGAGTGGTTCCACGTCCTAAACTTAGGAGCGATGTCAGTCCACTACCTAGAGTTGGTTAGACTCTAGGATTTGCAACTTGGTCCTCTTATATATCATGATAAGATTATAAGAAACAAAAACCACACAACCAAGGGCTTAATTACACAAGCTAAGATCTTCAACCTATCCAAGGACTTACCCACAAAGTGAGATTCTTCGGCCTTCTACAAAGGACTTACCCAATCTCACCTTTGTCTTCAGCCTTGTAGGGATTACCTATCTTACTTGAGCTTGCCTTGCACCTCTCCTTCACTTGGAGAGCTTGCCCATGTTTTCCCTTCACCAAGGGAGCTGGAGCAACGATCAATCTTCACTCTTGAAGATCAGCAACACATCTTCCCCTTCACTCGGAGAAGAAGAAGAACAACTCCTCTTTCACTCGGAGAAGAAGCTTCAATCAATCTTCTATTTGATTTGGAGGTGGGAAGAAAGAAGGGAGAGCTTTACATAGCACAAAGGATAGCTCTCATACACAGGAACCTATCTCACTCATGAAATTATCTTGAAGGTAGAGAGAGAAAGGGGCTCAAGGGCTTGGAACACTCTCAACTAAGCTAGAACCAAGTTTGCAATGGAAAGAGCAGCTTGGAATGAAGTCCAAGGGGTTCTATTTATAGTTGAGGGTGGCCCTTTATGTTGTGGGACACTTGGGTGCATAAGTGGTCATTTTTCCTTCAAGAAAACGGCTATATTTTTGCCCAAAACAATTCACCAATGGTCATATTACTTTTTCTGCAAATTCCGTACAGTGCATTCGGTCGAGTATTAATGGGTGTAACTCGACCGATCAGGTAGCAGGAAATCCGATGTTGAATTGATCGGTCGAGTTTGTCCCGAGGAAACTCGACCGATCATTCCAACTGGAATTGGCCTACTACCCAATCGGTCGAGTTCTGTGAGTGCACAACTCGACCGATTGCAATCTTCAGAAAACCGACTCAGAATGATCGGTCGAGTTTCAGGGTGGGAAACTCAACCGACCAAGTGCCTGAAATGGATTTTCTAATTTGCAATAAAAGTGATTAGCACTTGGTGAATTTTGTCCCAAACATTTTTCTCTTCTAAGTTACAAGCATATTCATCGTTACAAGTGATTACATTTATGTTCTAAGGTGATTTACATGGAAATCCTAAATTGCACACTTGTAGTCAATTTGGCTTGCACTTGGCCCATTCTAGGGCTTGTATTTGTGATCCTTTCCATGTACCTAATGTCTGCAAACAATCTTTAACGCACATGTTAGATACATGTGAATGGAATGGTTAAGTCATTATCAAAATATAGGTAATGTACAACCTCTAGGTCAACATTCTCCCCCTTTTTAACAATGACAAACCATTCCTCAAACATATTGAAAAGTATAAGAAAATTAAACCTTTGCCTTGTGAATTAGGGGGATTCATGATAAGAACAATTGGAATTTCTCCCCCTAAAACTATGCTTCCTCTCACCTGCATGTTAGGTTTTCTATACATGGCAAAACCAATATTCATGTAATATGTAATCCTTTACATGTCATATGATCAACAACAATTTAACAAGAAAAGGATCACCTAGGCAAGAGGGCAATAGTAAAACACAAACAACAATATGATTGAGTCTCAAATCATGAGATATATCTCCCCCTTTTGACATTATCAAAAAGGTAGGGGGTGTAGAAGAGCACAAATCTAGGTCTTCTCCAAGACTCAACCACACACATATGCAAAAGATAATAAACCACATACAACCACAGAGGAGAAACATACAATCCAAGTCAGAATCAAAATATAGCTCAACAAACACCAAGCATAAGATAACACAGATTTAATAGCCAAAGTGTAGCAATGATATTCCAACACAGACATAGGTTCTCATAAGCGACTACAACCATAAAAGCGAGAAAACAGTGAATAAGAAAATAGTACAGCTCAGACTAATTTGCCAGGATGTTGCTTATACAAAAGAGTGTAGAAAGATATATATAATAGACATGCTAGACTATAATATAAGACAACCTCCTAGACATATAAGCTATCTATGTCAACTGCTTCCTCGTCATCACCTAGGTTGTAGTCCTCATCGCCATCTGAAGGCGGGGCAGCTGTGCCAGCAGCAGAACCAGCACCATCATCGCCATCCTCGGCAGAAGAACCATCACCATCAGCATCATCAAAATCCTCGTCGACATCCTCAGCCTGGTCGGGCATCTCCTCATCAGCAGGACCAAAGGAGTGACCGGGCCAGCGGGCATTCTGCTCAGCCCACGACATGCCAAGAGCTAGAAGCTCTTGGGCCTGCGGAAAGGATGGAGCAGAGTCCCCCAAGGACGCGAGCAGAGTGGCCAGGGGGCCAGCAGGTAGCGGTAGATATGCAGGAGTAGAGCTACTAGAGGGATACTGAGGTGGAGCAGCAGCGGAAGGCTCGGCAGTAAACGGTGGTGGAGCAGGAAAGTAATGCTCATATGCATAGGAGGCATAAGCACTACCCGAATATGGCTGGTATGCTGGGTAGGGTGAAGAGCAGGATAGGTTCATGGTAGACATGATCGAACACAAATCCTGATGGAGGTGATCCTGGACCTGGCGATTGTACGCCTATTCATGAATCATGTATCCAAGAAGGGTTTCATTTGATGCTCTGAACGACGCACGGCTAGGGCGGGGATGTGGCTGTGGGGGTAGAGCCTGGGTGGAGGTAGGAGGGGCACCAGAAGTAGAGGCTGAGGTAGAGACACAAACACCAGGGGCAGGGGCAGGGGTAGGTACAGCCTTTAGAAGAGTGGTTTCACTAATGCACACTCCCTTTTGAGCAACCGGGTAATGGAAGTCGGAAAAGAGTGATTTGTCAGTGGCGAACTGGAAGAGACCACAGATCAAGGCTGGATAGGGAGGGTGGGTACCCTTGGTGTTCTTGCCTTTGTCAAAGAAGGTCATATGATGTAGAATGTAACGAGCCCACTTGACACCGATGTTGTTCAACAAACAATACATCAAAACCGCTGTGTTTTCTGCAATATCCATTTGATTTCGCTTCGGATGGATGTTGTAGTTAAGCACAAGGGCTAGGATGCGCTTCTGGAGGTCAAGGGAGGAGGAGGGAAGGGTGGACCGCTTCTTATAGGCCACGTCAGGCTTTTTAAAAAATCGATGAATATCCAGTAAAGTCAATTCATGATGTTTGTAAAAGCCTTCCGGGTCTAAAAGATCAAAATACTCGTCATAGCCCCGACGCCAAGTAGTGGTTTCTTCATCTCCGGAAAGATAGAGATTGAAAGTCTCCTTGGAGAGTTGAAACCGACGACCGGCAATCATCGATGTTAGGACTATTTTGGTATTTGGCGGGGGAACAATCGAATCATAGTTCCAGCGCAGATTAGCATAGAACTCGTGAACTGCTTTTGTACTAGTTAACTGATTATTGAAGCAGTCACTTTCGATCGCTAGGGCGGAAAGGTTGTGTTTGGCAAGAAGCTTCGTGATGGAGTTGATATGGTTTTGAAAACGGTTTGCACTAACTAGGGGGCGGAAAGGAAAAGGAGATCGAGGAAGGAGATCCTTATACCTATTGACCGCCTCTAGAGATACAAACGATGTGTTATCAAAAGGAATCAACTGATTAATCGATGAGGAGGCATGAGCATTGCTAGGGGCGACACGTTTTCTCCTATGGGAAGACATGGAAACAAAAACGAGAAGAGAAAACATGCACACAAGCAAGACAAACCTCAAAAACCGAAGAAGACACACCACAGACGCCCGGGAAGGTCAAAAGCAAGGTGCTGGGTCACCCTAGGGTTAGGAATGAGGGAGGTTAGGGCTTGGGTTGAGAGCACAGGGCTATGAGATGAGGAATCAGTCGACTATTTTCTAGTTGCAAGGGAAAATAGCCGGCTGATCCTAACTTTTAAGTTGGCCCAGCCCGTGGATTGGTCGAGTTCTAAGGATGACAAACTCGACCGAACAGTCCATTTAAGACATACTCTCGGCTCCTGATCGGTCGAGTTTTCTGGGTTGAAACTCGACCGAAGGTCAACCTGACCTAGCAGTCTAAAACTTAGATTCTAGCCACATACATGCCTATTAAATTTATTTTTCCATTCTATTATGCATAAATAACATACCTAGGCACATTTTGCTCATCATTGGGCACTATTTAGCGATAAAATGCGAAATTTGATAAAAGCCCAAAACCAAGCAAAAACTATGCATATTGATAGGCAAATTAAGCACAAGCAAGCATGTATAGGCAACATAAGGTGAAGAATGACATGAGCAAGCATATTGGATAGAGACCACTAGCTAGATCACATAGAAATATCATTTAAATCAATAATGAGCAGTTTAGATCGAATAAAATTAAATTGATCTCTAGCTAGAGGTTTTGTAAAAATGTCCGCCAACTGATTTTCTGTGTCCACATGTGTGATATAGATATCTTTCTTGGCAATGTGGTCACGAAGAAAATGATGGCGAACCTCTATATGCTTAGCTCTACTGTGCAATATAGGATTATAATAGAGGTTAATTGCACTAGTATTGTTACAATAGATAGGAGAAGCGTCAAAAAAAATGTTAAAGTCTTGGAGCATTTGCTTCATCCATAGGACATGTGCACAACAACTCCCGGCTGCGATGTATTCAGCTTCGGTAGTTGATAATGCCACTGTGCTTTTTTTCTTGGAGAACCAAGACACTAAGCATGGTCCTAGAAGGAAGCAAGTGCCGCTTGTGCACTTTCTATCAATCAAACACCCTGCATAATCCGCATCACTATATGCCGTAAGAGTAAAATCCCTTGATTTAGGATACCATAGACCAAAATTTTGAGTTTTGGCTAAGTACCTCAAAATTCTCTTAACAGCAGTGAGATGCGACTTCTTAGGGCAAGATTGAAAGCGAGCGCACAAGCCAACACTAAACATAATGTCAGGTCTAGAGGCAGTTAAATAAAGTAAACTTCCTATCATATCTCTATAGAGCTTCTCATCTACCTTTTCACCTTCTTCATCTTTATCAAGTTTGGCGGTGTTTGACATGGGTGTATCCATCGGCTTCATGTTCTCCATCCCAAAGCGCTTGAGTAGTTCAGTTGTGTATTTGCCTTGGTTGATGAAGTTTCCTTCCTTTGTTTGCTTGATTTGAAAGCCGAGGAATAAGGTCAACTCACCCATCATGCTCATTTCAAATTCACTCTGCATAAGAGAACTAAACTCCTTGCAGAGATCAAGATCAGTCCCGCCAAAAATGATATCATCAACATATATTTGTATGATAAGAAAATGGTTAGAAGTGTGTTTTAGAAACAAAGTAGAATCAACTTTGCCCATGACATACCCATTATCTAACAAAAAGTTCTTTAATTTCTCATACCAAGCTCTAGGTGCTTGTTTGAGTCCATAGAGAGCTTTTTGTAGCAAATAAACATGATTGGGTAATTTGTCATTTTCAAAGCCCGGAGGTTGAGCAACAAAAACTTCCTCCTCGATTGTACCGTTCAAAAACGCACTTTTAACATCCATTTGATAAAGCAAGAAATTTTTATAACTAGCAAAAGCAAGTAGCATACGGATAGATTCTAATCTAGCAACAGGAGCATAAGTTTCATCAAAATCAATACCTTCCTGTTGGTTATAACCTTGTGCTACTAACCTTGCTTTGTTCCTTACCACTTTTCCTTGCTCATCAAGCTTGTTGCGGTAGACCCATTTGGTGCCAATGATCTTTCTATCATTTGGTCTTGGCACTAGAGTCCACACACGGTTCTTCTCAAATTGCTCAAGCTCCTCTTGCATGGCAAGGATCCACTCATCATCACCAAGGGCCTCTTTGATGTTCTTTGGCTCTAGTTGGGAGATGAAGGCACTATCTGCTTGTTCTTTGTTGTGAGCAGCTCGTGTCCTCACTCTCTCAAATGGATTGCCAATTATCAACTCCTTGGGGTGATTCTTTGCAAAGCGGGGAGTGGGATCTTTCTTTTCTTCTTCTTTTTCTTCTTCTGCTACCTGCTTTCCTTTGTCTTTGATGTTGAGATCTTTTAAGATAGGAATTATTTCATCTGCAACATCATCATCACCAATATGCTTGCCAATAACAGGGTTAATTTCAATAAATTTGACATTTATAGATTCTTCAATTTTAGATAGTTCAATGTTAAACACTCTATATGCCCCGCTAGTAGTGCTATAGCCTAGGAAGAAAGCCTTGTATGATTTCAGATCAAACTTGTCGAGAGAATCCTTAGTGTTTAAAACAAAACAAGGACATCCGAAAACATGAAAGAAATCAATAGACGTCTTCCTACCACGCCATAGTTCATATGGGGTTTTCTTGAAAGTTGGATGTGTGAAAACTCGGTTTTGCACAAAACATGACGTGCTAACGGCTTCAGCCCAAAACTTCTTAGGAGTGTCATACTCAAGAAGCATGGTCCTAGCCATCTCTTGTAGCGATCTATTCTTCCTCTCAACAACTCCATTTTGTTGAGGTGTGCGAGGAGAAGAGAAATTGTGCGAATAACCCGATTTTTCACAAAAATGTTCAAAAAGATCATTTTCAAACTCTCCCCCATGATCACTACGGATGGAAACAATACGGTAAGAAGCTTCGTTTTCAACTCGTTTACAGAAGCTCGAGAAAACATCAAGTGTATCGCTTTTAGAAATGAGAAAGAAAGTCTAAGTATATCTAGAAAAATCATCAACAATAACAAGACAATACTTGGAGCCACGAAGCATTTGTGTTCTCATTGGTCCGAAAAGATCAATATGAAGAAGCTCAAGAACTCTCTTGGTACTCATGACTCCTTTGGATTTGAAGGAGGATTTGGTTTGTTTCCCTTGTGTACAAGGTTGGCATTCCTCATCCTTTTCAAAATCCAATTTAGGAAGTCCTCGAACCAAGTCCTTTTTGTTCAATTTCTTCATTTGATGCAAATTCACATGACCCAAACGACGATGCCAAAGCGAAAGATCATTTTTATCCACAACTAAGCATCTATTTAGTATGGGCTTAAGAGCATCGAGAACAATCACATAGAGATTACCATTTCTAGTTCCCTTATATATAACATTGTAGGACAGGGAATCTAGAAGCAAGCATTCTAAAGAAGTAAATAGCACAAGATAACCATTATCACATAATTGGCTAACACTAATTAAATTGTGATGTAGGCCATCAACAAGCAATACATTTTTAATGCATAATTCATTGCCTACATCACCCTCACCTATAACCTTACCCTTCTTGTTGTCCCCGAAGGTTACCGATCCTCCTTTCTTTTTCACAAATGTGTTGAAATGGCTGATTTCTCCAGTCATATGCTTAGAGCAACCACTATCAACAATTCATTTCTTTTTAACCTGCAAGAAAAGAGGATGTCGGAACCCAACTCAAACTTTGGGGCCCGGGGTTAGCTTGGGGACCCATTTCATCTTTGGGTTGGTCCCCTTGGGCTTGTAAGGACAATAGGTAGAATAATGGTCATCACATTTGCAATGAATACAAACCATGGGGTTTTTAGAGCCGGAAGACTCTCCATTGAAAATTGGAGGTTCCACACTCTTTTTCTTACCCTTCTTCTTCTTACCTTTTGGAGTAGTCCCATTATATCCTAAACCACTAGTACCAACTTGTTTGGTAGAGTGCTCTAGAACATCATTTAGGGATTTCTTACGCTAAAGAAACCTTTGTAAGGTAGATCTTAATTTAGCATTATCATCACTAAGATTTACAACAATAGTAGATAAACTAGCAAGATCTTCTCTAGTATGCAAAAGGTCGGCCTCAAGACAGAGGGCTTTAGTAAGAAGAGAGTCTTTTTCTAGAGTTAAACTAGCAACTTCATTTCTAGGCAAAATAGGTCTAGAAGATAAATCATTTGTTTGAGCAAGCAATTTACATTTAGCAAAAGATGATTGGCATTCATTAAGCATGTCAATAAGAGTTTCCTTAGATAGATCATGTAAACTAATATCGCTTACTTTGCTTACCTCATTTACCTCAATTACATCTTCACTTGTAGAGGCCATGAGGGCAAGATGACATTCTCCATCTTCGGAGCTTGAGGAGCTTGAAGAAGAAGACTCCCATGCCGCATGAGCTGCATCTTTGGATCTTCTTTCCTTCTTATCTTTCCTCTTGTACTTTGCTTCTCTTTTGTACTTGTTATCCTTCTTGTGGCTACTCTTATGATGGCTCTTCTTGGCCTTTGGGCAGTCACTCTTGTAGTGGCCTTTTTGACCACACTCGTAGCACCTTGGAGTCGAGGAGGAGGGCTTGCTCTTGAAGTGCTTTCCTTTTGAGTAGTTGGCTTCATGATCATTGACACCTTCATCTTCACTTGAGGAAGGGTAGGGAGACTTCATGGCAAGTTGTTGTTGTCGGACCATTTCTTCAATTTGAGCTTTGAAGGCGGTGTCCTTTATCTTCGTTGATTCCTTCTCTTCTCTTTTCTCCTCTTCCTCTTGCTTGTCAAGCCTAGGTTCATGGGCTTGAAGGTTACCAACCAATTCCTCGGTTGATAACTCGCTTAGCTTGTAGACTTCTTCAATAGAGGTGACCTTTGGCTCCCATCTCTTTGGAAGAGATCTCAAGATCTTGGCATTGATTGTACCTCTATCCATGACACTCCCAAGGGCTGCAAGGCTGTTCAAGATGACATTTAACCTTGTGTACATATCTGCTACCCTCTCATTCTTCCCCATCTTGAAGTTCTCAAGAAGACCACCAAGCATGTAGACCTTGGCCTCCTAGACTTGCTCGGTCCCTTCATAGGTGACACACAACTTGTGCCATATCTCATGCGCCGTGTCCCACGAAGAGATGCAGTTGAACTCCGATG
This sequence comes from Alisma plantago-aquatica, assembly GCA_963693085.1. Lineage (NCBI taxonomy): Eukaryota > Viridiplantae > Streptophyta > Magnoliopsida > Alismatales > Alismataceae > Alisma > Alisma plantago-aquatica. The sequence continues at coordinate 402,631,816 of OY856409.1, forward strand.
GTGTAAGAGCGGCGTAGATGATGCTCACGGCTTTAGCATTGAGTTGAGCACGCTTCATCTCCGCTTCCGTCCATGTGGTGATGTCGCCTTTTGGATCCTCATACTTGAGATGGACAATCTTCCACATTTCAAAACTCACCCCTTGGAGATAGAATTACATTCTCTTCTTCCAATATAAGAAGTTTGTGCCGTCGAAGACCGGGGGTCTCATGGAGAAGCTTCCTTCAAGGTTGAGTGACCCAAGAGCCGAATCACCCATCTTCTCCTACTTGTAGAAGTAGCTTGGAGAAGACCTACTCTGATACCACTTGTTGGATCGATGGGCTCTAGAGGGGGGGTGAATAGAGCTACACACACTTCACAAAATCAATTAGACCACCAATTTAATTGAAGTGCAAAAACTAATGCAAGCAGCAATTTGATATTCTATTCTAGCATACAAAGCAAGGATAAGAGATAATGAATATCATGCACTTTGACAGGTGGTTTAGAGTGGTTCCACGTCCTAAACTTAGGAGCGATGTCAGTCCACTACCTAGATTTGGTTAGACTCTAGGATTTGCAACTTGGTCCTCTTATATATCACGATAAGATTACAAGAAACAAAAACCACACAACCAAGGGCTTAATTACACAAGATAAGATCTTCAACCTATCCAAGGACTTACCTACAAAGCGAGATTCTTCGGCCTTCTACAAAGGACTTACCCAATCTCACCTTTGTCTTCAGCCTTGCAGGGATTACCTATCTTACTTGAGCTTGCCTTACACCTCTCCTTCACTTGGAGAGCTTGCCCACATTTTCCCTTCACCAAGGGAGCTGGAGCAACGATCAATCTTCACTCTTGAAGATCAGCAACACATCTTCCCCTTCACTCGGAGAAGAACAACAGCAACTCCTCTTTCACTAGGAGAAGAAGCTTCAATCAATTTTCTATTTGATTTGGAGGTGGGAAGAAAGAAGGGAGAGCTTTACATAGCACAAAGGATAGCTCTCATACACAACAACCTATCTCACTCACGAAATTATCTTGAAGGTATAGAGAGAAAGGGGCTCAAGGGCTTGGAACACTCTCAACTAAGCTAGAACCAAGTTTGCAATGGAAAGAGCAGCTTGGAATGAAGTCCAAGGGGTTCTATTTATAGTTGAAGGTGGCCCTTTATGTTGTGGGACACTTGGGTGCATAAGTGGTCGTTTTTCCTTCAAGAAAACGACTATATTTTTGCCCAAAACAATTCACCAACGGTCATATTACTTTTTCTACAAATTCCGTACAGTGCATTCGGTCGAGTATTAATGGGTGTAACTCGACCGATCAGGTAGCAGGCAATCCGATGTTGAATTGATCGGTCGAGTTTGTCCTGAGGAAACTCGACCGATCATTCCAACTGGAATTGGCCTACTACCCAATCGGTCGAGTTCTGTGAGTGCACAACTCGACTGATTGCAATCTTCAGAAAATCGACTCAGGATGATCGGTCGAGTTTCAGGGTGGGAAACTCGACCGACCAAGTGCCTGAAATGGATTTTCTAGTTTGCAATAAAAGTGATTAGCACTTGGTGAATTTTGTCCCAAACATTTTTCTCTTCTAAGTTACAAGCATATTCATCGTTACAAGTGATTACATTTATGTTCTAAGGTGATTTACATGGAAATCCTAAATTGCACACTTGTAGTCAATTTGGCTTGCACTTGGCCCATTCTAGGGCTTGTATATGTGATCCTTTTCATGTACCTAATGTCTGAAAACAATCTTTAACGCACATGTTCGATACATGTGAATGGAATGGTTAAGTCATTATCAAAATATAGGTAATGTACAACCTCTAGGTCAACATTCTCCCCCTTTTTGACAATGACAAACCATTCCTTAAACATATTGAAAAGTATAAGAAAATTAAACCTTTGCCTTGTGAATTAGGGGGATTCATGATAAGAACAATTGGAATTGCTCCCCCTCAAACTATGCTTCCTCTCACCTGCATGTTAGGTTTTCTATACATGGCAAAACCAATATTCATGTAATATGTAATCCTTTACATGTCATATGATCAACAACAATTTAACAAGAAAAGGATCACCTAGGCAAGAGCGCAATAGTAAAACACAAACAACAATATGATTGAGTCTCAAATCATGAGATATATCTCCCCCTTTTGACATTATCAAAAAGGTAGGGGGTGTAGAAGAGCACAAATCTAGGTCTTCTCCAAGACTCAACCACACACATATGCAAAAGATAATAAACCACATACAACCACAGAGGAGAAACATACAATCCAAGTCAGAATCAAAATATAGCTCAACAAACACCAAGCATAAGATAACACAGATTTAATAGCCAAAGTGTAGCAATGATATTCCAACGCAGACATAGGTTCTCATAAGCGACTACAACCATAAAAGCGAGAAAACAGTGAATAAGAAAACAGTACAACTCAGACTAATGTGCCAGGATGTTGCTTATACAAAAGAGTCTAGAAAGATATATATAATAGACATGCTAGACTATAATCTAAGACAACCTCCTAGACATCTAAGCTATCTATGTCAACTGCTTCCTCGTCATCACCTGGGTTGTAGTCCTCATCGCCATCCGAAGGCGGGGCAGCTGTGCCAGCAGCAGAACCAGCACCATCATCGCCATCCTCGGCAGAAGAACCATCACCATCAGCATCATCAGCATCCTCATCGACATCCTCATCGGCATCGTCAGCCTGGTCGGGCATCTCCTCATCAGTAGGACCAAAGGAGCGACTGGGCCAGCGGGCATTCTGCTCAGCCCACGACATGCCAAGAGCTAGAAGCTCCTGGGCCTGCAGAAAGGATGGAGCAGAGTCCCCCAAGGACGTGAGCAGAGTGGCCAGGGGGCCAGCAGGTAGCGGTAGATATGTAGGAGTAGAGGTACTAGAGGGATACTGAGGTGGAGCAGTAGCGGAAGGCTCAGCAGCAAACGGTGGTGGAGCAGGAAAGTAATGCTCATATGCATATGAGGCATAAGCACTACCAGGATATGGCTGGTATGCTGGGTAGGGTGAAGAGCAGGATATGTTCATGGTAGACATGATCGAACACAAATCCTGATGGAGGTGATCCTGGACCTGGCGATTGTATGCCTGTTCATGCATAATGTATCCAAGAAGGGTTTCATTTGATGCTCTGAACGACGCACGGCTAGGGCGGGGATGTGGCTGTGGGGGTGGAGCCTGGGTGGAGGTAGGAGGGGCACCAGAAGCAGAGGCTGAGGCTGAGGTAGAGCCAGAAACACCAGGGGCAGGGGCAGGGGCAGGGGCAGGGGTAGGTACAGCCTTCAGAAGAGTGGTTTCACTAATGCACACTCCCTTTCGAGCAACCGGGTAATGGAAGTCGGAAAAGAGTGATTTGTCAGTGGCGAATTGGAAGAGACCACTGTTCAAGGCTAGATAGGGAGGGTGGGTGCCCTTGGTGTTCTTGCCTTTATCAAAGCAGGTCATATGATGTAGAATGTAACGAGCCCACTTGACACCGATGTTGTTCAACAAACAATACATCAAAACCGCTGTGTTTTCCACAATATCCGTTTGATTTCGCTTCGGATGGATGTTGCAGTTAAGCACAAGGGCTAGGATGCACTTTTGGAGGTCAAGGGAGGAGGAGGGAAGGGTGGACGGCTTCTTATAGGCCACATCAGGCTTTTTCAAAAACCGATGAATATCCTTTAAAGTCAATTCATGATGTTTGTAAAAGCCTTCCGGGTCTAAAAGATCAAAATACTCATCATAGCCCCGACGCCAAGTAGTGGTTTCTTCGTCTCCGGCAAGATAGAGATTGAAAGTCTCCTCGGAGAGTTGAAACCGACGACCGACAATCATCGATGTTAGGACTATTTTGGTATTTGGCGGGGGAACAATCGAATCATAGTTCCAGCCCAGATTAGCATAGAACTCGTGAATTGCTTTTGTACTAGTTAACTGATTATTGAAGCAGTCACTTTCGATCGCTAGGGCGGAAAGGTTGTGTTTGGAAAGAAGCTTCGCGATGGAGTTGATATGGTTTTGAAAACGGTTTGCACTAACTAGGGGGCGGAAAGGAAAAGGAGATCGAGAAAGGAGATCCTTATACCTATTGACCGCCTCTAGAGATACAAACGATGTGTTATCAAAAGGAATCAACCGATTAACCAATGAGGAGGCAGGAGCATTGCTAGAGGCGGCACGTTTTCTCCTATGGGAAGACATGGAAACAAAAACGAGAAGAGAAAACGTGCACACAAGCAAGACAAACCTCAAAAACTGAAGAAGACACACCACAGACGCCCAGGAAGGTCAAAAGCAAGGTGCTAGGTCACCCTAGGGTTAGGAACGGGGGAGGTTAGGGCTTGGGTTGAGAGTACAGGGCTAGGAGATGAGGAATCAGTCGACTATTTTCTAGTTGCAAGGGAAACTAGCCGGCCGATCCTAACTTTTAAGTTGGCCCAGCCCGCGGATCGGTCGAGTTCTGAGGATGACAAACTCGACCGAACGGTCCATTTAAGACATACTCTCGGCTCCTGATCGGTTGAGTTTTCTTGGGTGAAACTCGACCGAAGGTCAACCTGACCAAGCAGTCTATAACTTAGATTCTAGCCATACACATGCCTATTAAATTTATTTTTCCATTCTATTATGCATAAATAACATACCTAGGCACATTTTGCTCATCATTGGGCACTATTTAGTGATAAAACGCGAAATTCGATAAAATCCCAAAACCAAGCAAAAACTATGCATATTGATAGGCAAGTTAAGCACAAGCAAGCATGTATAGGCAACATAAGGTGAAGAATGACATGAGCAAGCATATAGGATAGAGACCACTAGCTAGATCACATAGCAATATCATTTAAATAAATAATGAGCAGTTTACATCGAATAAAATTAAATTGATCTCTAGCTAGAGGTTTTGTAAAAATGTCCGCCAACTGATTTTCTGTGTCCACATGTGTGATATAGATATCTTTCTTGGCAATGTGGTCACGAAGAAAATGATGACAAACCTCTATATGCTTAGCTCTACTGTGCAATATAGGATTATAAGAGAGGTTAATTGCACTAGTATTGTCACAATAGATAGGAGAAGCGTCAAAAAAATGTTAAAGTCTTGGAGCATTTGCTTCATCCATAGGACCTGTGCACAACAACTCCCGACTGTGATGTATTCAGCTTCGGTAGTTGATAATGCCACTGTGCTTTGTTTCTTGGAGAACCAAGACACTAAGCATGGTCCTAGAAGGAAGCAAGTGCCGCTTGTGCACTTTCTATCAATCAAACACCCTGCATAATCCGCATCACTATATGCCGTAAGAGTAAAATCCCTTGATTTAGGACACCATAGACCAAAATTTTGAGTTTTGGCTAAGTACCTCAAAATTCTCTTAACTGCAGTGAGATGCGACTTCTTAGGGCAAGATTGAAAGCGATCACACAAGCCAACACTAAACATAATGTCACGTCTAGAGGCAGTTAAATAAAGTAAACTTCCTATCATACCTCTATAGAGCTTCTCATCTACCTTTTCACCTTCTTCATCTTTATCAAGTTTGGCGGTGTTTGACATGGGTGTATCCATCGGCTTCATGTTCTCCATCCCAAAGCGCTTGAGTAGTTCAGTTGTGTATTTGCCTTGGTTGATGAAGTTTCCTTCCTTTGTTTGCTTGATTTGAAAGCCGAGGAAGAAGGTCAACTCACCCATCATGCTCATTTCAAATTCACTCTGCATAAGAGAACTAAACTCCTTGAAGAGATCAAGATCAGTCCCGCCAAAAATGATATCATCAACATATATTTGTATGATAAGAAAATGGTTAGAAGTGTGTTTTAGAAACAAAGTAGAATCAACTTTTCCCATGACATACCCATTATCTAACAAAAAGTTCTTTAATTTCTCATACCAAGCTCTAGGTGCTTGTTTGAGTCCATAGAGAGCTTTTTGTAGCAAATAAACATGATTGGGTAATTTTTCATTTTCAAAGCCCAGAGGTTGAGCAACAAAAACTTCCTCCTCGATTGTACCATTCAAAAATGCACTTTTAACATCCATTTGATAAAGCAAGAAATTTTTATAACTAGCAAAAGCAAGTAGCATACAGATAGATTCTAATCTAGCAACAGGAGCATAAGTTTCATCAAAATCAATACCTTTCTGTTGGTTGTAACCTTGTGCTACTAACCTTGCTTTGTTCCTTACCACTTTTCCTTGCTCATCAAGCTTGTTGCGGTAGATCCATTTGGTGCCAATGATCTTTCTATCATTTGGTCTTGGCACTAGAGTCCACACACGGTTCTTCTCAAATTGCTCAAGCTCCTCTTGCATGGCAAGGATCCACTCATCATCACCAAGGGCCTCTTTGATGTTCTTTGGCTCTAGTTGGGAGATGAAGGCACTATCTGCTTTTTCTTTGTTGTGAGCAGCTCGTGTCCTCACTCTCTCAAATGGATTGCCAATTATCAACTCCTTGGGGTGATTCTTTGCAAAGCGGGGAGTGGGATCTTTCTTTTCTTCTTCTTTTTCTTTGTCTGCAACATGCTTGCCTTTGTCTTTGATGTTGAGATCTTTTAAGATAGGAATTATTTCATCTGCAACATCATCATCACCAATATGCTTGCCAATAACAGGGTTAGTTTCAATAAATTTGACATTTATAGATTCTTCAATTTTAGATAGTTCAATGTTAAACACTCTATATGCCCTGCTAGTAGTGCTATAGCCTAGGAAGAAAGCCTTGTATGATTTCGGATCAAACTTGGCGAGAGAATCCTTAGTGTTTAAAACAAAACAAGGACATCCGAAAACATGAAAGAAATCAATAGACGCTTCCTACCACGCCATAGTTCATAGGGGGTTTTCTTGAAAGTTGGATGTGTGAAAACTCGGTTTTGCACAAAACATGACGTGCTAACAGCTTCAGCCCAAAACTTCTTAGGAGTGTCATACTCAAGAAGCATGGTCCTAGCCATATCTTGTAGCGATCTATTCTTCCTCTCAACAACTCCATTTTGTTGAGGTGTGTGAGGAGAAGAGAAATTGTGCGAATAACTCAATTTTTCACAAAAATGTTCAAAAAGATCATTTTCAAACTCTCCCCCATGATCACTACGGATGGAAACAACATGGCAAGAAGCTTCATTTTCAACTCGTTTATAGAAGCTCAAGAAAACATCAAGTATATCTAGAAAAATCATCAACAATAACAAGACAATACTTGGAACCACAAAGCATTTGTGTTCTCATTGGTCCGAAAAGATCTATATGAAGAAGCTCAAGAACTCTCTTGGTACTCATGACTCCTTTGGATTTGAAGGAGGATTTGGTTTGTTTCCCTTGTGTACAAGGTTGTCATTCCTCATCCTTTTCAAAATCCAATTTAGGAAGTCCTCGAACCAAGTCCTTTTTGTTCAATTTCTTCATTTGATGCAAATTCACATGACCCAAACGACGATGCCAAAGCGAAAGATCATTTTTATCCACAACTAAGCATCTATTTAGTATGGGCTTAAGAGCATCAAGAACAATCACATAGAGATTACCATTTCTAGTTCCCTTATATATAACATTATAGGACAGGGAATCTAGAAGCAAGCATTCTAAAGAAGTAAATAGCACAAGATAACCATTATCACATAATTGGCTAACACTAATTAAATTGTGATGTAGGCCATCAACAAGCAATACATTTTTAATGCATAATTCATTGCCTACATCACCCTCACCTATAACCTTACCCTTCTTGTTGTCCCCGAAGGTTACCGATCCTCCTTTCTTTTTCACAAATTTGTTGAAATGGCTGATTTTTCCAGTCATATGCTTAGAGCAGCCACTATCAACAATTCATTTCTTTTTAACCTGCAAGAAAAGAGGATGTCGGAACCCAACTCAAACTTTGGGTTCCGGGGTTAGCTTGGGGACCCATTTCATCTTTGGGTTGGTCCCCTTGGGCTTGTAAGGACAATATATAGAATAATGGTCATCACATTTGCAATGAATACAAACCATGGGGTTTTTAGAGCCGAAAGACTCTCCATTGAAAATTGGAGGTTCCACACTCTTTTTGTTACCCTTCTTCTTCTTGCCTTTTGGAGTAGTCCCATTATATCCTAAACCACTAGTACCAACTTGTTTGGTAGAGTGCTCTAGAACATCATTTAGGGATTTCTTACCCAAAAGAAACCTTTGCAAGGTAGATCTTAATTTAGCATTATCATCACTAAGATTTACAACAGTAGTAGATAAACTAGCAAGATCTTCTCTAGTATGCAAAAGGTCGGCCTCAAGACAGAGGGCTTTAGTAAGAAGATAGTCTTTTTCTAGAGTTAAACTAGCAACTTCATTTCTAGGCAAAATAGGTCTAGAAGATAAATCATTTGTTTGAGCAAGCAATTTAGCATTTTCAGATTTAGGAACAACAATCTCTCTTTGATAGGAGTAGACTTCATCTCTCCTAGCATCATCAATAAGCTTGAGTTCTACATTTTCAGTTTTTAGAATATCAAGCTCATCTAGGCATTTTTGGTTTTCTATCTTAAGATTTTCAATAGTTTTAAGATATGTACCATTCTCAACCTCTACTCCATTATGATGAAGTTCAAGGTCAAGAAATTTCCCTTGCAAGGAATCTATGCTATCAAGATGTACTTTTTCATTTTTATCAAGAATGTCAATTTTTGCATAAAGGTCATCAACTATTTTGCTTAATCTTTTCCTTTTAGATTTACATTTAGCAAAAGATGATTGGCATTCATTAAGCATGTCAATAAGAGTTTCCTTAGATAGATCATGTAAACTAATATCGCTTACTTTGCTTACCTCATTTACCTCAATTACATCTTCACTTGTAGAGGCCATGAGGGCAAGATGACATTCTCCATCTTCGGAGCTTGAGGAGCTTGAAGAAGAAGACTCCCATGCCGCATGAGCTGCATCTTTGGATCTTCTTTCCTTCTTATCTTTCCTCTTGTACTTTGCTTCTCTTTTGTACTTGTCATCCTTCTTGTGATTACTCTTATGATGGCTCTTCTTGGCCTTTGGGCAGTCACTCTTGTAGTGGCCTTTTTGACCACACTCGTAGCACCTTGGAGTCGAGGAGGAGGGCTTGCTCTTGAAGTGCTTTCCTTTTGAGTAGTTGGCTTCATGATCATTGACACCTTCATCTTCACTTGAGGAAGGGCAGGGAGACTTCATGGCAAGTTGTTGTTGTCGGACCATTTCTTCAATTTGAGCTTTGAAGGAGGTGTCCTTTATCTTCTTTGATTCCTTCTCTTCTCTTTTCTCCTCTTCCTCTTGCTTGTCAAGCCTAGGTTCATGGGCTTGAAGGTTACCAACCAGTTCCTCGGTTGATAACTCGCTTAGCTTGTAGACTTCTTCAATAGAGGTGACCTTTGGCTCCCATCTCTTCGGAAGAGATCTCAAGATCTTGGCATTGATTTTACCTCTATCAATGACACTCCCAAGGGCTGCAAGGCTGTTCAAGATGACATTTAACCTTGTGTACATATCCGCTACCCTCTCATTCTTCCCCATCTTGAAGTTCTCAAGAAGACCACCAAGCATGTAGACCTTGGCCTCCTAGACTTGCTCGGTCCCTTCATAGGTGACACACAACTTGTTCCATATCTCATGCTCCGTGTCCCACGAAGAGATGCAGTTGAACTCCGATGGTGTAAGAGCGGCGTAGATGATGCTCACGGCTTTAGCATTGAGTTGAGCACGCTTCATCTCCGCTTCCGTCCATGTGGTGATGTCGCCTTTTGGATCCTCATACTTGAGATGGTCAATCTTCCCCATTTCGAAACTCACCCCTTGGAGATAGAATTGCATTCTCCTCTTCCAATATAAGAAGTTTGTGCCGTCGAAGACCGGGGGTCTCATGGAGAAGCTTCCTTCAAGGTTGAGTGACCCAAGAGCCGAATCGCCCATCTTCTCCTACTTGTAGAAGTAGCTTGGAGAAGACCTGCTCTGATACCACTTGTTGGATCGATGGGCTCTAGAGGGGGGATGAATAGAGCTACACACACTTCACAAAATCAATTAGACCACCAATTTAATTGAAGTGCAAAAACTAATGCAAGCAGCAATTTGATATCCTATTCTAGCATACAAAGCAAGGATAAGACATAATGAATATCATGCACTTTGACAGGTGGTTTAGAGTGGTTCCACGTACTAAACTTAGGAGCGATGTCAATCCACTACCTAGAGTTGGTTAGACTCTAGGATTTGCAACTTGGTCCTCTTATATATCACGATAAGATTACAAGAAACAAAAACCACACAACCAAGGGCTTAATTACACAAGCTAAGATCTTCAACCTATCCAAGGACTTACCTACAAAGCGAGATTCTTCAGCCTTCTACAAAGGACTTACCCAATCTCACCTTTGTCTTCAGCCTTGCAGGGATTACCTATCTTACTTGAGCTTGCCTTGCACCTCTCCTTCACTTGGAGAGCTTGCCCACATTTTCCCTTCACCAAGGGAGCTGGAGCAACGATCAATCTTCACTCTTGAAGATCAGCAACACATCTTCCCCTTCACTCGGAGAAGAACAGCAACAACTCCTCTTTCACTCGGAGAAGAAGCTTCAATCAATCTTCTATTTGATTTGGAGGTGGGAAGAAAGAAGGGAGAGCTTTACATAGCACAAAGGATAGCTCTCATACACAGGAACCTATCTCACTCACGAAATTATCTTGAAGGTAGAGAGAGAAAGGGGCTCAAGGGCTTGGAACACTCTCAACTAAGCTAGAACCAAGTTTGCAATGGAAAGAGCAGCTTGGAATGAAGTCCAAGGGGTTCTATTTATAGTTGAGGGTGGCCCTTTATGTTGTGGGACACTTGGGTGCATAAGTGGTCGTTTTTCCTTCAAGAAAACGACTATATTTTTGCCAAAAACAATTCACCAACGGTCATATTACTTTTTCTGCAAATTCCGTACAGTGCATTCGGTCGAGTATTAATGGGTGTAACTCGACCGATCAGGTAGCAGGCAATCCGATGTTGAATTGATCGGTCGAGTTTGTCCTGAGGAAACTCGACCGATCATTCCAACTGGAATTGGCCTACTACCCAATCGGTCGAGGTCTGTGAGTGCACAACTCGACCGATTGCAATCTTCAGAAAATCGACTCAGGATGATCGGTCGAGTTTCAGGGTGGGAAACTCGACCGACCAAGTGCCTGAAATGGATTTTCTAATTTGCAATAAAAGTGATTAGCACTTGGTGAATTTTGTCCCAAACATTTTTCTCTTCTAAGTTACAAGCATATTCATCGTTACAAGTGATTACATTTATGTTCTAAGGTGATTTACATGGAAATCCTAAATTGCACACTTGTAGTCAATTTGGCTTGCACTTGGCCCATTCTAGGGCTTGTATATGTGATCCTTTTCATGTACCTAATGTCTGCAAACAATCTTTAACACACATGTTAGATACATGTGAATGGAATGGTTAAGTCATTATCAAAATATAGGTAATGTACAACCTCTAGGTCGGCATTCTCCCCTTTTTGACAATGACAAACCATTCCTCAAACATATTGAAAAGTATAAGAAAATTAAACCTTTGCCTTGTGAATTAGGGGGATTCATGATAAGAACAATTGGAATTGCTCCCCCTCAAACTATGCTTCCTCTCACCTGCATGTTAGGTTTTCTATACATGGCAAAACCAATATTCATGTAATATCTAATCCTTTACATGTCATATGATCAACAACAATTTAACAAGAAAAGGATCACCTAGGCAAGAGAGCAATAGTAAAACCTAAACAACAATATGATTGAGTCTCAAATCATGAGATATATCTCCCCCTTTTGACATTATCAAAAAGGTAGGGGGTGTAGAAGAGCACAAATCTAGGTCTTCTCCAAGACTCAACCACACACATGCCAAGGATAATAAACCACATACAACCACAGAGGAGAAACATACAATCCAAGTCAGAATCAAAATATAGCTCAACAAACACCAAGCATAAGATAACACAGATTTAATAGCCAAAGTGTAGCAATGATATTCCAACGCAGACATAGGTTCTCATAAGCGACTACAACCATAAAAGTGAGAAAACAGTGAATAAGAAAACAGTACAGCTCAGACTAATGTGACAGGATGTTGCTTATACAAAAGAGTCTAGAAAGATATATATAATAGACATGCTAGACTATAATCTAAGACAACCTCCTAGACATCTAAGCTATCTATGTCAACTGCTTCCTCATCATCGCCTGGGTTGTAGTCCTCATCGCCATCTGAAGGCGGGGCAGCTGTGCCAGCAGCAGAACCAGCACCATCATCGCCATCCTCAGCAGAAGAACCATCACCATCAGCATCATTAGCATCCTCGTCGACATCCTCATCGGCATCGTCAGCCTGGTCGGGCATCTCCTCGTCAGTAGGACCAAAGGAGCGACCGGGCCAGCGGGCATTCTGCTCAGCCCACGACATGCCAAGAGCTAGAAGCTCCTGGGCCTGCGGAAAGGATGGAGCAGAGTCCCCCAAGGACGCGAGCAGAGTGGCCAGGGGGCCAGAAGGTAGCGGTAGATATGCAAGAGTAGAGCTACTAGAGGGATACTGAGGTGGAGCACCAGCGGAAGGCTCAACAGCAAACGGTGGTGGAGCAGGAAAGTAATTCTCATATGCATATGAGGCATAAGCACTACCAGGATATGGCTGGTATGCTGGGTAGGGTGAAGAGCAGGATAGGTTCATGGTAGACATGATCGAACACAAATCCTGATGGAGGTGATCCTGGACCTGGCGATTGTACGCCTGTTCATGCATCATGTATCCAAGAAGGGTTTCATTTGATGCTCTGAACGATGCACGGCTAGGGCGGGGATGTGGCTGTGGGGGTGGAGCCTGAGTGGAGGTAGGAGGGGCACTAGAAGCAGAGGCTGAGGCTGAGGTAGAGCCAGAAACACCAGGGGCAGGGGCAGGGGTAGGTACAACCTTTAGAAGAGTGGTTTCACTAATGCACACTCCCTTTCGAGCAACCAGGTAATGGAAGTCGGAAAAGAGTGATTTGTCAGTGGCGAACTGGAAGAGACCACAGTTCAAGGCTGGATAGGGAGGGTGGGTGCCCTTGGTGTTCTTGCCTTTGTCAAAGCGGGTCATATGATGTAGAATGTAACGAGCCCACTTGACACCGATGTTGTTCAACAAACAATACATTAAAACCGCTGTGTTTCCGCAATATCCGTTTGATTTCGCTTCAGATGGATGTTGCAGTTAAGCACAAGGGCTAGGATGCGCTTCTCGAGGTCAAGGGAGGAGGAGGGAAGGGTGGACCGCTTCTTATAGGCCACGTCAGACTTTTTCAAAAATCGATGAATATATGGTAAAGTCAATTCATGATGTTTGTAAAAGCCTTCCGGGTCTAAAAGATCAAAATACTCGTCATAGCCCCGACGCCAAGTAGTGGTTTCTTCATCTCTGGCAAGATAGAGATTGAAAGACTCCTCGGAGAGTTGAAACCGACGACCGGAGATCATCAATGTTAGGACTATTTCGGTATTTGGCGGGGGAACAATCAAATCATAGTTCCAGCGCAGATTAGCATAGAACTCGTGAACTGCTTTTGTACTAGTTAACTGATTATTGAAGCAGTCACTTTCGATCGCTAGGGCGGAAAGGTTGTGTTTGGCAAGAAGCTTCGCGATGGAGTTGATATGGTTTTGAAAATGGTTTGCACTAACTAGGGGGCGGAAAGGAAAAGGAGATCGAGAAAGGAGATCCTTATACCTATTGACCACCTCTAGAGATACAAACGATGTGTTATCAAAAGGAATCAACCGATTAACTGATGAGGAGGCAGGAGAATTGCTAGGGGCGGCACGTTTTCTCCTATGGGAAGACATGGAAATAAAAATGAGAAGAGAAAACGTGCACACAAGTAAGACAAACCTCAAAAACTGAAGAAGACACACCATAGACGCCCGGGAAGGTCAAAAGCAAGGTGCTAGGTCGCCCTAGGGTTAGGAACGGGGGAGGTTAGGGCTTGGGTTGAGAGTACAGGGCTAGGAGATGAGGAATCAGTCGACTATTTTCTAGTTGCAAGGGAAAATAGCCGGCCGATCCTAACTTTTAAGTTGGCCCAGCCCGCGGATCGGTCGAGTTCTGAGGATGACAAACTCGACCGAACGGTCCATTTAAGACATACTCTCGGCTCCTGATCGGTCGAGTTTTCTGGGGTGAAACTCGACCGAAGGTCAACCTGACCAAGCAGTCTAAAACTTAGATTCTAGCCACATACATGCCTATTAAATTTATTTTTCCATTCTATTATGCATAAATAACATACCTAGGCACATTTTGCTCATCATTGGGCACTATTTAGCGATAAAACGCGAAATTCGATAAAAGCCCAAAACCAAGCAAAAACTATGCATATTGATAGACAAATTAAGCACAAGCAAGCATGTATAGGCAACATAAGGTGAAGAATGACATGAGAAAGCATATAGGATAGAGACCACTAGCTAGATCACATAGCAATATCATTTAAATCAATAATGAGTAGTTTAGATCGAATAAAATTAAATTGATCTCTAGCTAGAGGTTTTATAAAAATGTCCGCCAACTGATATTCTGTGTCCACATGTGTGATATAGATATCTTTCTTGGCAATGTGGTCATGAAGAAAATGATGGCGAACCTCTATATGCTTAGCTCTACTGTGCAATATAGGATTATAAGAGAGGTTAATTGCACTAGTATTGTCACAATAGATAGGAGAAGCGTCAAAAAAAATGTTAAAGTCTTGGAGCATTTGCTTCATCCATAGGACCTGTGCACAACAACTCCCGACTGCGATGTATTCAGCTTCGGTAGTTGATAATGCCACTGTGCTTTGTTTCTTGGAGAACCAAGACACTAAGCATGGTCCTAGAAGGAAGCAAGTGCCGCTTGTGCACTTTCTATCAATCAAACACCCTGCATAATCCGCATCACTATATGCCGTAAGAGTAAAATCCCTTGATTTAGGACACCATAGACCAAAATTTTGAGTTTTGGCTAAGTACCTCAAAATTCTCTTAACAACAGTGAGATGCGACTTCTTAGGGCAAGATTGAAAGCGATCACACAAGCCAACACTAAACATAATGTCAGGTCTAGAGACAGTTAAATAAAGTAAACTTCCTATCATACCTCTATAGATCTTCTCATCTACCTTTTCACCTTCTTCATCTTTATCAAGTTTGGCGGTGTTTGACATGGGTGTATCAATCGGCTTCATGTTCTCCATCCCAAAGCACTTGAGTAGTTCAGTTGTGTATTTGCCTTGGTTGATGAAGTTTCCTTCCTTTGTTTGCTTGATTTGAAAGCCGAGGAAGAAGGTCAACTCACCCATCATGCTCATTTCAAATTCACTCTGCATAAGAGAACTAAACTCCTTGCAGAGATCAAGATCAGTCCCGCCAAAAATGATATCATCAACATATATTTGTATGATAAGAAAATGGTTAGAAGTGTGTTTTAGAAACAAAGTAGAATCAACTTTTCCCATGACATACCCATTATCTAACAAAAAGTTCTTTAATTTCTCATACCAAGCTCGAGGTGCTTGTTTGAGTCCATAGAGAGATTTTTGTAGCAAATAAACATGATTGGGTAATTTGTCATTTTCAAAGCCTGGAGGTTGAGCAAAAAAAACTTCCTCCTCGATTGTACCGTTCAAAAACGCACTTTTAACATCCATTTGATAAATCAAGAAATTTTTATAACTAGCAAAAGCAAGTAGCATACAGATAGATTCTAATCTAGCAACATGAGCATAAGTTTCATCAAAATCAATACCTTCCTGTTGGTTGTAACCTTGTGCTACTAACCTTGCTTTGTTCCTTACCACTTTTCCTTGCTCATCAAGCTTGTTGCGGTAGACCCATTTGGTGCCAATGATCTTTCTATCATTTGGTCTTGGCACTAGAGTCCACACACGGTTCTTCTCAAATTGCTCAAGCTCCTCTTGCATGGAAAGGATCCACTCATCATCACCAAGGGCCTCTTTGATGTTCTTTGGCTCTAGTTGGGAGATGAAGGCACTATCTGCTTGTTCTTTGTTGTGAGCAGCTCGTGTCCTCACTCTCTCAATTGGATTTCCAATTATCAACTTCTTAGGGTGATTCTTTGCAAAGCGGGGAGTGGGATCTTTCTTTTCTTCTTCTTTTTCTTCTTCTGCAACATGCTTGCCTTTGTCTTTGATGTTGAGATCTTTTAAGATAGGAATTATTTCATGTGCAACATCATCATCACCAATATGCTTGGCAATAACAGGGTTAGTTTCAATAAATTTGACATTTATAGATTCTTCAATTTTAGATAGTTAAATGTTAAACACTCTATATGCCCTGCTAGTAGTGCTATAGCCTAGGAAGAAAGCCTTGTATGATTTCGGATCAAACTTGTCGAGAGAATCCTTAGTGTTTAAAACAAAACAAGGACATCCGAAAACATGAAAGAAATCAATAGACGGCTTCCTACCACGCCATAGTTCATAGGGGGTTTTCTTGAAAGTTGGATGTGTGAAAACTCAGTTTTGCACAAAACAAGACGTGCTAACGGCTTCAGCCCAAAACTTCTTAGGAGTGTCATACTCAAGAAGCATGGTCCTAGCCATCTCTTGTAGCGATCTATTCTTCCTCTCAACAACTCCATTTTGTTGAGGTGTGCGAGGAGAAGAGAAATTGTGCGAATAACCCGATTTTTCACAAAAACGTTCAAAAATATCATTTTCAAACTCTCCCCCATGATCACTACGGATGGAAACAACATGGCAAGAAGCTTCATTTTCAACTCATTTACAGAAGCTCGAGAAAACATCAAGTTTATCGCTTTTAGAAACGAGAAAGAAAGTCCAAGTATATCTAGAAAAATCATCAACAATAACAAGACAATACTTGGAGCCACGAAGCGTTTGTGTTCTCATTGGTCCGAAAAGATCAATATAAAGAAGCTCAAGAACTCTCTTGGTACTCATGACTCCTTTGGATTTGAAGGAGGATTTGGTTTGTTTCCCTTGTGTACAAGGTTGGCATTCCTCATCCTTTTCAAAATCCAATTTAGGAAGTCCTCGAACCAAGTCCTTTTTGTTCAATTTCTTCATTTGATGCAAATTCACATGACCCAAACGACGATGCCAAAGCGAAAGATCATTTTTATCCACAACTAAGCATCTATTTAGTATGGGCTTAAGAGCATCGAGAACAATCACATAGAGATTACCATTTCTAGTTCCCCTATATATAACATTGTAGGACAGGGAATCTAGAAGCAAGCATTCTAAAGAAGTAAATAGCACAAGATAACCATTATCACATAATTGGCTAACACTAATTAAATTGTGATGTAGGCCATCCACAAGTAATACATTTTTAATGCATAATTCATTGCCTACATCACCCTCACCTATAACCTTACCCTTCTTGTTGTCCCCGAAGGTTACCGATCCTCCTTTCTTTTTCACAAATTTGTTGAAATGGCTGATTTCTCCAGTCATATGCTTAGAGCAGCCACTATCAACAATCCATTTCTTTTTAACCTGCAAGAAAAGAGGATGTCGGAACCCAACTCAAACTTTGGGGCCCGGGGTTAGCTTGGGGACCCATTTCATCTTTGGGTTGGTCCCCTTGGGCTTGTAAGGACAATAGGTAGAATAATGGTCATCACATTTGCAATGAATACAAACCATGGGGTTTTTAGAGCCGGAAGACTCTCCATTGAAAATTGGAGGTTCCACACTCTTTTTCTTACCCTTCTTCTTCTTACCTTTTGGAGTAGTCCCATTATATCCTAAACCACTAGTACCAACTTGTTTGGTAGAGTGCTCTAGAACATCATTTAGGGATTTCTTACCCTAAAGAAACCTTTGCAAGGTAGATCTTAATTTAGCATTATCATCACTAAGATTTACAACAGTAGTAGATAAACTAGCAAGATCTTCTCTAGTATGCAAAAGGTCGGCCTCAAGACAGAGGGCTTTAGTAAGAAGAGAGTCTTTTTCTAGAGTTAAACTAGCAACTTCATTTCTAGGCAAAATAGGTCTAGAAGATAAATCATTTGTTTGAGCAAGCAATTTAGCATTTTCAGATTTAAGAACAACAATCTCTCTTTGATAGGAGTAGACTTCATCTCTCCTAGCATCATCAATAAGCTTGAGTTCTACATTTTCAGTTTTTAGAATATCAAGCTCATCTAGGCATTTTTGGTTTTCTATCTTAAGATTTTCAATAGTTTTAAGATATGTACCATTCTCAACCTCTACTCCATTATATTGAAGTTCAAGGTCAAGAAATTTCCCTTGCAAGGAATCTATGCTATCAAGATGTACTTTTTCATTTTTATCAAGAATGTCAATTTTTGCATAAAGGTCATCAACTATTTTGCCTAATATTTTCCTTTTAGATTTACATTTAGCAAAAGATGATTGGCATTCATTAAGCATGTCAATAAGAGTTTCCTTAGATAGATCATGTAAACTAATATCGCTTACTTTGCTTAACTCATTTACCTCAATTACATCTTCACTTGTAGAGGCCATGAGGGCAAGATGACATTCTCCATCTTCGGAGCTTGAGGAGCTTGAAGAAGAAGACTCCCATGCCGCATGAGTTGCATCTTTGGATCTTCTTTCCTTCTTATCTTTCCTCTTGTACTTTGCTTCTCTTTTGTACTTGTCATCCTTCTTGTGGCTACTCTTATGATGGCTCTTCTTGTCTTTGGGCAGTCACTCTTGTAGTGGCCTTTTTGACCACACTCGTAGCACCTTGGAGTCGAGGAGGAGGGCTTGCTCTTGAAGTGCTTTCCTTTTGAGTAGTTGGCTTCATGATCATTGACACCTTCATCTTCACTGAGGAAGGGCAGGGAGACTTCATGGCAAGTTGTTGTTGTCGGACCATTTCTTCAATTTGAGCTTTGAAGGCGGTGTCCTTTATCTTCTTTGATTCCTTCTCTTCTCTTTTCTCCTCTTCCTCTTGCTTGTCAAGCCTAGGTTCATGGGCTTGAAGGTTACCAACCAAAATAGAGCTACACACACTTCACAAAATCAATTAGACCACCAATTTAATTGAAGTGCAAAAACTAATGCAGGCAGCAATTTGATATCCTATTCTAGCATACAAAGCAAGGATAAGAGAATGAATATCATGCACTTTGACAGGTGGTTTAGAGTGGTTCCACGTCCTAAACTTAGGAGCGATGTCAGTCCACTACCTAGAGTTGGTTAGACTCTAGGATTTGCAACTTGGTCCTCTTATATATCACGATAAGATTACAAGAAACAAAAACCACACAACCAAGGGCTTAATTACACAAGCTAAGATCTTCAACCTATCCAAGGACTTACCCACAAAGCGAGATTCTTCAGCCTTCTACAAAGGACTTACCCAATCTCACCTTTGTCTTCAGCCTTGCAAGGATTACCTATCTTACTTGAGCTTGCCTTGCACCTCTCCTTCACTTGGAGAGCTTGCCCACGTTTTCCCTTCACCAAGGGAGCTGGAGCAACGATCAATCTTCACTCTTGAAGATCAGCAACACATCTTCCCCTTCACTCGGAGAAGAACAACAGCAACTCCTCTTTCACTCGGAGAAGAAGCTTCAATCAATCTTCTATTTGATTTGGAGGTGGGAAGAAAGAAGGGAGAGCTTTACATAGCACAAAGGATAGTTCTCATACACAGGAACCTATCTCACTCACGAAATTATCTTGAAGGTAGAGAGAGAAAGGGGCTCAAGGGCTTGGAACACTCTCAACTAAGCTAGAACCAAGTTTGCAATGGAAAGATCAGCTTGGAATGAAGTACAAGGGGTTCTATTTATAGTTGAGGGTGGCCCTTTATGTTGTGGGACACTTAAGTGCATAAGTGGTCATTTTTCCTTCAAGAAAACGACTATATTTTTGCCCAAAACAATTCACCAACGGTCATATTACGTTTTCTGCAAATTCCGTACAGTGCATTCGGTCGAGTATTAATGGGTGTAACTCGACCGATCAGGTAGCAGGCAATCCGATGTTGAATTGATCGGTCGAGTTTGTCCTGAGGAAACTTGACCGATCATTCCAACTGGAATTGGCCTACTACCTAATCGGTCGAGTTCTGTGAGTGCACAACTCGACCGATTGCAATCTTCAGAAAATCGACTCAGGATGATCGGTCGAGTTTCAGGGTGGGAAACTCGACCGACCAAGTGCCTGAAATGGATTTTCTAATTTACAATAAAAGTGATTAGCACTTGGTGAATTTTGTCCCAAACATTTTTCTCTTCTAAGTTACAAGCATATTCTTCATTACAAGTGATTACATTTATGTTCTAAGGTGATTTACATGGAAATCCTAAATTGCAGACTTGTAGTCAATTTGGCTTGCACTTGGCCCATTCTAGGGCTTGTACATGTGATCCTTTTCATGTACCTAATGTATACAAACAATCTTTAACACACATGTTAGATACATGTGAATGGAATGGTTAAGTCATTATCAAAATATAGGTAATGTACAACCTCTAGGTCAACACAAAGGACTTACCCATCCAATCACAAGGATATCTCCACCTTCACAAGGAACTTAACCACTTAGCTTGAATCTACAACCTTCAGCTAGGTCTTACCCATGAAGAGATGTTTTCATATATTTTCAACCAATGGTCAACACCTGGTTCTGTACTAAATCACCAGTGCATCCGGATGAATGATAAATAATCAATGATTGTCTATATAGAAAAAGAAATATATTTGACACCATTGATAATAAAGTACGAGTAAAATAATTCCATGGAATGAAAACAAAAAAATGTGTCGAATGAGATTATATTTTTCATTTTGGAATGTATTAGTATTTTGAAATATTATTAGTTTGAGTGTGCTATAGATACCAAGCACAAATGAGAAGATTATGATGGGGACTGTAAAACCCGTACACTGCAAATCTTGCTCAAGAAAGTGGCAGTGTCACAAGGTCGGGTTGAGAATGGACTACAATGCCAAGCTCGTCAAATTAATCAGGTCCATCTTATGGAGCGCTCGCATGAGGAATGGAATGTCAGTCATGGAGACTACATGCCAACCTGTTTAGACCCTACAAGTTTTCCCCTCCATCCTGACTCAGACATACTTGGGACGAGCAAAGGATAAAGTGTGGGTGGGGCCGGTGGGTGGTAAGATTCAAATTCACCCATTTATCTTCTTTTAAAAGCATCATTTTCTACTTCTTCTTTCTTATTTTTCTCTTTAAAATTGTTCTATTTTTGTGGCCCTTTACCTAGTTGACCAATTTGATGTATGCAAAAATTGGAAATAAATAAATGAAGTACTCCCTTTTTGTTGAGCTAACCCGTGCAAAAAGATAATTTTATGGAACAAATATGTCTTGAATAGATCTTACCCCCAATGATACTAATTGAGCATCCTTTCCCCTTAGAAATGACGATAGGCAGAAAGAATAAAAAAGATCAAGCCACATGTGCCCCTGATATGTCTTGCAACAAAATATATAAACACTTCTTTACCCTACATTAACTGAATTAACTGATACTATATGATGATCTAATTCCAATGTAACAATAAAATGAAGAAGCACAAGTTAGCCTCTTATTTTCACCTTTATCAGATCGTTTCATATCTCTTCACCAACCACAAAAAAAGAAAAAAAACATATTCACTATATGCTAAACCTTAAGTTTGGGGTGGAATCCCTTTCAAAAGTACATCTCTTTCTCATTTTTCTTTTACATGCATAGCATGAATAAAAGAGGCTAATGAGACCAAAGAATACAAGTGGTCAATGTAACTACTACCAAATAAAAGTCTTGAGTCGAGAGGAGAGACAAATAAAATAACTAAATATTAAATAAGGTCTCGATTTAATAGAGGAGAGACTAGGAAAATGGGTTTGTGTCATGCCTTGTTCTCCCCCTTTCATTTAATTTCCATACCCAGGTGGATTATCAAAATTCTCCCCAAAAAAACCAATCATCCTTGACTTGTTCTCCCTTCTACCTTGCATAGACAGATCAAGAGTATTAAAGAGATTAAATCAGTTCTTCACAGGTTTTGGAGTCCAACAAATGGAGGAAAAAGCCCCAATCAGGGGATATCCAAGTCTGGATATGTGACCTCAAAGGACTAGAATCGCTTGATCATGTTTGGTGGAAGGAGACCATAAAGTATGCTCAGTTGGGAGAGGAAGCATGGATCCTAGTATCAATTGTTTGTTCTTATTTTTATTTAACTTTTGGGATGAGTGAAGGTTTAATTTTGGGTTAGTTTAATGAGTATATTTAGACCCATCTTTGCAAATTTGTTTATTCATATTTTATGGATTGTTGTGTTTCTTTTCCCTAGTTTAGTCTTAGATTTACTCAATTTCAATTATCTCCTCTTTTTTGGAATTTAATGCACTTTACATACTTTTCATAAAAATCAACCAAAAATATACTTCAATGCCTATAAGGATAATCAAGCCCTCTTGGTGCCACACCTCAAGTGAAGGAAGCCCCCAGAAGTTGTCTAGTATCCACCTTCTAATCATCCAGTCAAGTGATTGGCTCCTTGAGTCACTTGACTCGAGCCGCTCTCTACCCAAAGTCTTCTAGATTCTTTAGTTATGATGTGTGCTCTTCACATCTAGCCTACTCCAGTTCAACTCACACTGGTCCGTTGGAGAACCGAATGAGAGCATCAGATTGAGTAACCCATGTGAGTCACTTGTTGGACCTAGTATGGGTCATGCAAATAGCTGCCTTCGATCATAAGTATTCAACATTAGGGTTTTGGAAGTGAGGATAACATCTATAAAAGGGAACCTTATCGTCCTACAAAGGGTCTCTGATGGGTGATTAGAAGTGACATCTATGCAGTGCAAACCCTAGCTAGGAGTGAGAAGGCAGTAACTGTAGTGAAGAGACTAGTCTTCTTGCCCCATGCATCATGTCCCCTACCATTGTTCTTTCTATCTTTATGCTATCGTCACTCACCATGATTGAGTGGATGTTTGTTCTAGAGAACGGGGGCTTAGCTCTAACAACGAGTATTTTATTCTAGTATGTATATAAACTCAACAATACTATGGCTAAATAAAGTATCTTTATGCTCATTTCCTTGCCTTGCAAATTGACAACTTGCTTTGCATGTTTGCTACAATTGTGGATGTGTAGGTTGTTGTAATATTTATTAGAACTTTATAATGATCTTATTATCCCCCTAAAGTGTCAATAAGGGATAGTGAGGTGATAGGGTTACGATCTACTAATGTGCTGAGAATGGTCGACAGTAGTGAGGGAGTCTAGTCAGAATGAACTAGGAACTTGGGTGTCGAGTCTGGCCAGTTCCAAGGGATTTTAATCCATGCGATGATCTATATCCTATATGGACGAAGTATCTAAGTCTCTATTTAGTAAAATTCTATTAAGGAGTCAGATCTTACAAGGATAATTATGTAGGCTTTGGTAAGTGAAATCCCATGCCTTGGTACTCGTCACTATCATTTATTTACCTCTTTAATCATTTTTTCTACTGGAAATACTTTAGTTTAATCAATCAATCAACTTCTTGGTGATAAATATTACTCTTAATACTTCTAAATATATATAAATGATTAAAAAGTCTGACCTTTGGGTTCAATCCTAAGTATACTGTAATAAGGCTTTAATTCATGTAGAGTGGGGAATTAGTGCACAACTTTCAATTAAAGCTAAGGGTTATCCCCTTAGGGTTTTAATTTGTGTGACATTTGGATCCCCATCACTATACACTCTATAATTTTAATCACTTGTTCATCACTACTAGAGTGAATATAAAATTTATAAGATAGATACTATTATATTGTTTATTTTGTGAATCCCTCAATTCTATATTTGCACACCTCTTGGTACCACTAGAAGTATTATTTTTTCTCTTATCTAAGATAAGAAGAAGGGTAGGTTGTTCTTGGCAAAGGAAGGAACCCCTTGGCAAAGCAATGGTTGCTTGGCAAATAGGAGTTAGAGGGAAGGTGGATTGAAGCAAGTGAAAGCGTCATTTGGTGGTGAAATCTTATCCTTAATGATGGTGAAGGTAATTTCATAAGATCCTTGATAAGACTGGATAAGTCCCTTTAAGGTTGTTGGCTCCTTTACCAACAAAATAAAAGCTAGTTACCATCAAATTGAAAAGGGAGGTCTCTTGGTGTGATTCTTATAATGGAATATCAGGAGTGACACAAGGTTTCTAAATCCGAAATATTGACCTCTGTAGTAAGTGGAGATATATCCTTGAGAGATAGAACCATTATATAAATATAGCCTTCACTTTTTCTTGTTTCAATCTCTCTCCCTTGCTTTTAATACTTCTATTACTCATTGACTAAGATATATTGAAGCTTTAATTAAGTTTGCTTATGTGTTTTTTCTCAATTCAACTCCGCACCCGTGCCTTGCCTCTTGATCTTGTAGGTCCAACAAGTGGTATTCGAGCAAGGTATTATCCTAGTAATACTTTCACAACTAAGAAACTATGGGAGACAATCTAGAGGGAGGATACTCCTTTTTCATGCCAATGTTTGATGGAAGCAACTAAACAATATCAGAAGAGAATAATTCAATTCTATATTCAAGGGATAAGCCTTGAGATATGAGACATCATGGCATTTATATACAAGAAACTAGAAAGCTATAAGAAAATATGTCGCTACACTGAAGAAAGAAACCTTGAATGCTAAATTCATAATCATCCTCTCGATCATCATTTCTCCCTCAGAATTCAACATGATATATTCTTAAAATGTCTCCTGTGTTACTTGGAGGAAGCTCTTTGACAAGTGAATGAGTCCAAGATAGAAATGATCACTCATCAACTTGAAGACTTACGCATGAGCAAGATGGATTCCATTCCTGAGATCTATTGAAGACAAACCTTACTATCAATGGATTTATATCTCTTGAACAAACTTTAAGTTAAAGGAAATTTTGTTCCAATATTTTCCTCCCTCTCCCTCAGTGGTGGGACAAGATAGTGACATCCGTAGAGGAGTCCACAAACCTATAAATCTCCTTATTGAATACCTCATAGGAAATCTCCAAACCAATTAGATAAGCGACAACACTAGATATGAAGATGTCTTCGAAGAATGCAACCAAAATATGAAGGATAAGATGATTGATTTTAATGATAAAGCTCCATATGAAATATGACATTCTAAAGTGCATAAGATGCCATGTGTTCCAAAGGAAAATCTTCATTTTCCTCCCAATACTATGATTATGGACATAGGGGTCACTACGAGGATGATTGTCCATAACAAAAAAGCACCCACCATCACAAAGGAAACAAGAGAAGGGGAGAGATCATAAAATTAGTGAAAACTATCACAAAATCACTAGGGAGTCCAACAACACTAGAACAAGTGAGTGTTCTAGTAAAAATGGAATATATAATAGAAGTTATGATTATGAATGCCATTTTTACATATGATTCAATCCAAAATTAAAATGAGGTAAATTGAATTTTTTTTGTTTAAGGAATCTCTCATTGAAAGTATTCATGTTTCTTGTTCTTCTATCAAATCTTCAATGCATAAAACTAATAATCTTGCTATAAATTGTTGATAACTTGTATTAAGAAAAGGATGAACTTGAACATGTCAAAAATTACTTGCAAGATTATATTGACAATCTTAAGAAGTTTATTGTAGATCTTGATTTGAAATTTAATACTATTGAGATATAAAATGCTTATCTTAGTCGACGACATGCTTTTGAAATTTTAATTGCTATCTTTTTTCATAAGATAAATTCCTTGAAATCTCAATCTTTGCACCTAGAGAAAATGAAGAAGTTGCTATTTTTTTATTCTCTTCACTTTTATTGTAATGATCTTAAATGTACTAGTAAGGATCATGAGCTTAGTTTTCAACTAATATAAGTTTAAATAATATATTTATCTTTTTGAGGTTACTTCTCTGGAAATTACAATTTTTTTCATTTCTTACTAGTGCCTATGCTCATTTTTCCAGACTAGATAAAGGTTTAGCTGCTCGTAACATTGAATAATGTTTTATATGACTAATTCACTTTTAAAATAGGTCACTATTTGCATGCTTGAGATGATGTTGCTCAATTGCCTATTACTATCACTCTAATATGCATGATGATCATATTTTACAATCCTATTTGCAAAGATTAGTATGTGGTAAAAAGAATATAAGTGAAATCCAAAATCATGCTACCAAACAAATTGATAGAGATGATATTGGATATGAGAGAACCCAAGGGATGAACAAATGGAAAGGACCTCTGATGACCAATGGAGAATCTTCTAGATCCTAGTCTATAGGAACTTGCAATTATTCTAAGAAAAATGATCATCATCATATATGATTCCTTTTAAGAAATTAGCCAAAAGAAACATGACTTGGGTGACTAAGGTAACCCCTTTTGGGCCCAAATATATGACTGAGGACCATTTTATCTTTCTTCTTGCTGGAAAGTTACAAAACGTTTGAGGAGATCTATTCCTTTAATCTTACTTTTCAATCCATAAAAAGGTGAGAGTTATAAGGATGGGGAACAATGTTAAAATTAAAGGCACCAGTATTCATGATCATATTCAAACTCTTCTTGAGATTTCCAATTTGTATGAACTTTACATATGGTTTTCAAGTCAATTTTTACCTATTGTGTTTCTCATCACAATCTTGCTCAAACAACATGTATTTCTAATTTTTCTATACATTTTAAATCTCATTTACATTTTTCTCTACAACCTTTACTATTGTTTTAAAAAATATTGTAGTTTTATATGGTAGTTGTCATCATCCAAGTTTGTCTTGAAAAAACTTAACCGATTGGCAACCTCGGGGTTTTTCCAAGTAGCTATTTTCAATCGAGATTTCAACCTAGAAACTTGACCGAGGGAACTATGCAATGAATATATAAGGACTATTGGATAAGAAACTCCCTTTCAACTAGATTTTCTCAACAAATGTCATATTCTTTTGGCATTTACTTTGGTACCTTTTGGTCATATTTCCATGCTTAGAATTGTAAATCTTTTTGTTTCCCAAACTCCATGTATGAAGCTCCATATTTATGTTTTGCATCTACTTTTATTGATTTGTGTTTGATGGTAATCTCTTTGTATTTCTTGGTTGTGATTAACCTACTTCCATTGTCTCTACTTCTCCACATTTTTCAAATCGTACATCTTTTTTATAGTAACAAACTTGAGTTTTTATTGATAGTCATCTTTGGTTTTTAATACATGATTTCTAGTGAATAGTATCCATCTCTGAGCTCTTATATTGCATAGTATTTTGTATGAATACCACTCTTTCTATTCTCTGCATGTACTAGTAGAATGTATTCATTTGTACATCTTTGCCTTGAAATAAATCCTACTAGTATCTTTTCAACAAAGTTGTACTAGTAGTTTTTCTACAACTAGTATTCAACTAGTGCTATACTAGTATCCTGCTTTATATATATTCAACCTTGTTCTTTGAATGGGATATCTATTAGTTTGAGTTACTTTCTTGTATTTTATTGATAATACTTTCTACAATGGCATCTTGGGTTTCTCATATATGTGCCTTGATTTGCTTTATATTCACTTCTTAGAGAAACCCTTTTTCATCTTTCCTTCTACCTAATCGGTTTTTGATAAGAAAAAGGGTGAAAACACATAGTTCTATAAATGAATGAACACAAAGCTACCTAGATTGTGTTGTTGTGAAAGTTAATCTAATAGAAGACATGGTAGAAATTGTGGGGGAACTCATGACTCAAATATTTGGATAATCTAAAGGATCACATAAACTCAATTCTTTAAAACCCCTCATTTATCCATAAATATGACTTTACTTGTAAGCTTTCAATACATTTATGGAATGGTATGTCATATTAAAAAATGTGGAGAATGTTGACTTGAGAGGCTACATAACCTATTATTTCTATCATGACTAAACCATTCTACTTGTTTATGTCCAATGATTCTATTTGAGTGATTTTAAATTATATAGGCACTCTCCAATAGCCCAAACTTGTGAATTCTAGTTTATATAAATCAAGCCACATATGAATATTATGTCTCTTTAGATATTTGTTGTAATTCCTTGTACGAATTGTAGGACTTGTAGTTAAACTCGTAATGGTTATTGTAATGATTGGAATGAATTTTATGAAATCAGGTTGCTTGTAATTTCCTTGAAAGAGCCAAAAAGACCATTTTATCGACATAGTTTTAATGGCACAAGACTCTACCTACAAGAATAAAACAATGACATGTTAGTGTCATCGCCAAGTTTCTTGTCTTTTGCTGAGAATTTTTAGTCGTTTTTAGGAAGTACAAATCTAACATTTGAAGGGGGCAAAAAAGTGGAAATATTGGTGTTGGAAACACACCAACTCTCCCCAAAATAGCTAAATGCATTCCTATCATCATAAATGTCTAGGAATCATCCTTAACTATACAAAGACCTATGTTGGAGTTACCAAAGTGCTCCATCAAGCCTAACAAGGCTCCTATACTATAATTGAGAAAGTTTGTCTCATAGAGCTATTGTCCGGTCTCATGAGTGAAATCACTTGCTTACATGTATTAGAGTGAATAGAACATTTGTAATATAGATAGCCCTACATTGTGTATCTTGTAAAATTTCTCACTTCTCTACCTCCCAACCTCTCTCCCACCAACTAGAGGTGTGATTTTCTCTTTTGGCTAAGAGAGGAAGAAGGATCGGCGACCCTTAGTAAAGGAAGACGCCCTTTGGTAAAGCAATGGTCTCTCAGAGAAGAGAAGTTAAAGGGAAGAAGGTCATACAAGGGAAGGAATTCTTTGGTGGTTAAATCTTCGTCTTATACAGGTGAAGGTAAGTCCAGATGATCTTTGGCAAGGATAGGTAAGTCCCTTGTAAGTTTGTTGGTTCCATTGCGCAAAAAAGGGACATTAATTACCCTTGAACTATTAGAGAGGTTTCTTGGTGTAGCTATTATACTGTAATATAAGGAGTGACTCAAGGTTTGTAAATCCTAGAGGTTGACATATCTAGGTAGTATAGGTCTATGTCCTTGAGAGACATAATGTGATAAACTATACTTTTCCTCTCCTCATGTGTGTGTAGTGCACTTAACCCTTATACTAATTTCTCACTCTAGACCTAAATTTCATGTTTTGAATTATTTTAATGCTTTTTGAGCGATCTTATGTCCACATGATGAGTAGTGACATTCAAATTGATATAAAACCAAGGTTTTACCCAAATACACACCATCATATCTCATCCCCTATTGATATTATCTATGGGTTCTTTTCTTGCCTTCAAAATATTTTATATCTTTAGAGGGCACTCTCACATTTCCAATGGACCAGTTTTGCTCAATTCTAAGCTATGATGAGAGAGATACACCCTTTTGAAATCACCTTGAATTAACTTGACATTTAAATCTTCGTGAATCTGTTTAAACCCTTGATGGGCCCTAGTGGGAATGAGGCCCAGTCAAGGGAGCACCTGACCTCCCTTTTTCACCGTGTCAGCAATCCATTGACCCACACCCCATCTAATCAGTTGCTGTCCATTTGGATCACATCTGATCCTCAGATCTTGAGTCACAATTTCCTTCCCTCACATCCAACGGTCGTGCTTTTATCTCGTATCTCCATGTTTAATATTTGTCATCTCTTTAGTTTTGTTATTTCCTTTTTTATGTATATTTCTTGTGTGAATCTATGTGCCATTCTAAGGACAGATGTCCTAGTTCACTCGCCTTTGGCTAGGTTGCCATTAGGAGTTTGGGGTTAGCGTAATTAACTGTTTCATGATAAATGGTATCAGAGATACACACATGCCTCTATATATGTGTAAGGTATAACACACCATCCTCTAAAGCTTAGAGAATCTTCTAGCATCTCACCTATTCTTTAAGGACTACCTAAGCCACCAAAGTATATGATGAATAGTTATTCTTCTCATCTCCTCATGTGATTCTTCTCTCATGACTACTAATCACATGATTTTTCGATTAAGGGAAGCCTAAGCATGGGAAAACTAAAATTGATTTGAACTCATAAAAGTTGATTAAGATGATAATGCCATGATTTGATCTTAATTTAAAAACCCTTTTTGATGTATGACATTACTCTTGAAAGTGATGTACTCATGTCTAAATTGTATGAAACTCAATGTTACCTGATTAAATACAAGTGCTCTCTACGTTTGAGGTAAATTCTTGATGTGGTGAAAAAAGGTGGAACTAATGATTCATACCTCATGGTTGATGAGGTCTTTATTGATTAAACATATGTTGTCACTATTTTGATTAAACCTTAAACAATAACTACCCAAATCCCTCCCTATTAATATGTATTATACTTGATATGACTATGTATTTGGGCCCTTGATCACGATGTGAAGACTTGCATGCAAGAGAATTTCCCCACTGACTTTTATGCCTCTTTGTAAGCTCAATTTTGAATAAACATGATGCATATGGATATCACTATTGCCCTACTATTCTCAAACTCTTGAACTCCCAATTTAACTAATAGATTTCCAAAATACACCCCTTTCCTTGATATATAGAAGAAAATGATTGATATTGTACCCTCAACTCACTATTAGGGATGGTATTTCAACCTAGGGTAGGTCAAACCATGAATGGTAAAATGACATATGGGGGAGGCAAAGCCTAGGCTTGTGGGGTCAGGTTGTGGCTAGAAGGCCTAACCTTTTCTTGTAGGCCAAGAAAGCACCCTAGGGTAGGACCTCCCCTAGTTCGATGAGTTAACCAATTGGTTTAAAAATTTATGTAACCTTGAATTTCACCTAAACTTTGAAGGATTAAGTATGCAAAGCAAGAAAGAACATATAATGAGTACAATTCCTTGAACCCAGTTATGTCATTTCTAAGGGACAAAAAGAAAAGTCACTAAGGAAGTAACTAATAGTATGTGATCCAGCCCATGAGGGAAGGTCATAAAGGGGAAACGTCCAGGAGGGAAGGCCACCATGAAGACCAAGCCCTAGAGGGAAGGCCACAAAGAGGCTAATCCTAAGAGGGATGGCCACCATGAAGACCAAGCCCAGGAAGGAAGGTCACAAAGAGACCAAACCCAGGAGGGAAGGTTATAAAGAGGTTAAGACCAAGAGGGAAGGTCACCATGAAGACCAAGCCTAGGAGGGAAGGTCACAAAGAGGCCAATCTAGGAGAGAAGGCCACCATGAAGACCAAGCACGGGACACAAAGAAGCCAAGCCAAGGAGGGAAGGCCACCATGAAGACCAAGCCCAAGAGGGAAGGTCCTAAAGAGGTCAAGCCCAAGAGGGAAGGTCACCATAAAGACCAAGTCTAGGAGAGAAGGTCACAAAGAGACCAAACCTAGGAGGGAAGGCCACCATGAAGACCAATCCCAAGAGGAAAGGTCACAAAGAGGCCAAGCCCAGGAGGGAAGGCAACCATGAAGGCCAAGGCCAGGAGGGAAGGTCATAAAGAGGTGAAGCCCAAAAGAGAAGGCTTCCATGAAGACCAAGCCCAGGAGGGAAGGTCACAAAGAGGCCAAGACCAGGAGGGAAGGCCACCACGAAGACCAAGACCAAGAGGCAAGGTTATTGTACATACCAAGCCTAAGAGAAAAGATCACCAAGAAAACCAAGTCCAGGAGGAAAGGTCGCCATGAGCCTCTAAGATATGGAGAAAATTCAGGTTAAAGAATTATATAGGAAATAATGTGCTCGAATATTGATAATGAAACCTTAAAAAAATGTGTATGAAATCCCAGTAAAACCTTAGGAAGGCTATAACAATTAGTCATTCCTAAGGTCTAAAATAGGAATCTAAACCCTAGCTTCAAAATGTTTAGACCATGAATTTGAAGTCCAAACTTGACTCTCAATATTAAATATCGAAATCTTGAGCCATAATTAATGATCTTCATGTTGATTGACTCCTATGATCACCCTATTTGTATCTACATATCACCCTCGATATATGTCTAGTGACTTTCATAGTCTCAAATTTGAAATGTTCAAAATGATAACAATGTTGATTCTGTCGATTCATGACTTAGAATTAGCTCTTATGAGGACTAGGGTGGGACCTTCCATTGATTTTGAATTGGAATTATGAGTAGAATATGATGTTTGGCTTGAATGGTTGAAATATGAAATCTTGATCATGGACGTATAGCCCCACCTAGAAGAATGAATAATCTAAAACCCTAAATATTGGGATCAAAAGTAAAGATGTACTCTCAATTCAAGAGCTCTATTTGTTTGATCCAAAATGTGTTCTTTCCAAAATTGTGATCTATAGATAATCTATCCAAATTTATGATTTATGTAAAGATCTCCCCAATTGGTGATCTATGTGACTTACCTTGACCATAATGCTCGATTTTGAAATACCTTGATGTTGAAGGTACACCAAGTTGATTATAATGTGGAATATAAAAATTCAATCTTGATTGATGATTTTATATAATTTTAAGGACGAAATTCTTTTTAATGTGGGAAGGATGTGATAACTTGGACTTTCCCTCTCCTCATGTTTGTGCGGTGCACTTAACCCTTGTATGAATTTCTTACTCTACACACCTAAATTTCATGTTTTGAAGTGTTTTAATGTTTTTTGAGCATCTTATGTCAACATGTAGAGTAGTGACATTCAAATTGATATAAACCAAGGTTTTACCTGAATATACACCATCATCTCTCATATCCTATTGATATTATCTATGGGTTCTTTTCTTGCCTTCAAAATATCAAAGATGTGTAGAGGGCACTCTCATGTTCCCAATGGACCAAGTTTCACTCAATTTTGAGATAGGATGAGAGAGATACGTCGTTTTCAAATCACCTTGAATTGGTTTGACATTAACTCTTCATGGATCATTTTTAAGCACTTTATGGGCCCTTTTGGGAATGAGGCCCAATAAAGGGAGCACCCCACCTACCTTGGTCGCCATGTCAGCAATCCACTGACACATGCCCCATCCAATCAGTTCTTGTCCATTTGGATGACATCTGGCCCTCGAATCTTGAGCCACCGTTTCCTACTGTGCTTTTATCTAGTTCTCTTCACTACAAAAAAATTGGCTTTTGTTGAAGAACATTTGTGAGGAACCAAAAATCGTGAATAATGATGTCCATTTGTGAGGGCTCATCCTTCAAATATGGGACCAAATCCCTCAACCGTGTTCTTGACATCGTTAGGCATTTTATGTGAACATTGGTCCCTCACAAATACATTTCTTACGAATCACCCCCTCAAAAACTCCATGCCAAATGTTCCCTCCATCTCATAATCCTTCCCTCCATTCTAAAACACTGAATCGTCTATCAAAATTAATGAATAAATCACCCAGTCCCGGCGGGCGCTCCTTTCCCCCTCATTTCCTCCGCACTCCTCCACTGAACCCTCCCCCTCCTGATTCTCTCATCGGTTCCTCCGCATTGGGTCATCCTTGACGCCAATCGCCCTACTCGGTTGCTGCCGTTCATCCTTCACATTGGGCTCATCCTTCATAACTCCTTGCCGTCGTTGACGGTTGCTGCCCTCTGCCATTGACGGTTGCTGCCCACCGCATTGGTCGTTGCTGCTACGCAGGCACCGTGCTTGATTGCCGCTGATCGCCCTGCTCGGCCATTGGTCATTTCTGCTACACAACTTGCTTCTTCGGCCACTGGAATCCTCTCTAGGTTCGTATCTTTTTCTGTTTTTCTCATTTGGGAGAGCACTAGCCCCCACTTCGACCCCTGATAGCCAAGATTGGTTCTTCCTCCAATGGGCTTCCAGTTCATACCTCATGTGTCCGCCTCATCTCCCCCCAATGTGATCTGCATAGGATTAGCTGGGTTTACTTAGTAAAAATACTAACCATCTAGTATTCATATGAGTTATCTCCCCCTCCCCTAAGGGTTAACGTTCTCACGTATAAGAAACATATCACAATGTTGAAAAACTTTGACTATCCTCAGTTGCATGGAGATGGTCATACAGCAGTAATAGAGAGTAGTCAGGGGCGTGTTCAATATTTGGAAGTGAGGAAATAGCTCCTTGGGAGTAGCTACCATAACTAAATGGAAGGGAATCAAAGTTGTGATGTACATAAATTCCTAGGCTATGCATCTATAGTATAGCATCCTCATAATGATTTTCTATCATACAACTTTGTGTTTTGTCAATAAGAAAAGAATAATTTACTGATGTGATTGAGTAGATATAGTATTTGATTGAATATTGTCTTTCTCGAATATGTACAATATCTATTAATTGTACAAACTCGAATTTATGTATAATACCTACCATGTAATCCAATTCATACTTGATCAAATATTACTCATATATAATTGTTGAGGCTCAAGCTCCGTTCAAAGCAATACACATGTGTGCATGTATGTTTAATTTTGCTACTCTATTCTATTCTATATGAACAAGTGTTCTCATGACACACATATATATGGGTCAGAGCCAAAGTAGTTGATAATGAATGTATTAATAATATTCCTAGTTTCTTTGAAGACAGTATGAAGGAAATAAGCAATACCTCCTTTAAATCTATTATATGTATCCTTTACTATATCTGGTGGTATAGAAATAAGGTGATTTTTGAGGAATGGTTAGTCAATGTGAGTGTGCTATAGTCTATTATCCATAATGAGATAAAAGTGCTTCTTTACTAAACGAGCCCTGTGTTCTTTTTTCTGGAATTTCTATGCTTGTGCTTATTTTCTAAAGATGAAGAAGGGTTCCATCTGATGTTACTGGTTTATTGATGTAGTGGTGATCAAGATGCTTGTAAACTGTTGTGCTGAAATGATCTTTCTTTTGAAGAGCAGTTCTAGAGGTGACCAAAGCATCATTCTGATTAAAAACCCTTACATTTAAACCCATTCCTATAAACACATTTCTTATTGGGTGAAAATTGTAGATTGCTTTGGTGGCTGCATTAAATTGCTTCTCAAGTGAGGCAAAGCTTGGGGAGTTACATTCTTCTCTTCTAACTCAACATTGTTGGCTTTTCTTTTCCCATAGTCAATTTTCTTAGGAAAGATCTTGTCAAACATGTATGATGGAATCACCAACATGGGATTATATTTTTATCTTCCTCCATGCCAACATGGTTTAGATAGTTG
This sequence comes from Alisma plantago-aquatica, assembly GCA_963693085.1. NCBI lineage: Eukaryota > Viridiplantae > Streptophyta > Magnoliopsida > Alismatales > Alismataceae > Alisma > Alisma plantago-aquatica. Next base: position 402,666,931 of record OY856409.1, read on the forward strand.
ACTCTCATGGAAATAATATTGTCATGGGGGGTCACTTGTACGAGTGCTGTTCTGTTTTCTCACTGCGTTGTTTTTGAATGTTTTGTTTTTGGTTGTAATAGCCTGGTGTTTTTGCATTTTGCAGAGGTACACTAAGTCATTGTCAACATCTCAGAGGTCTGCTCTGGTTGATAAGTCTAGGCAGAAGCCTCAAGAACGAATGGGTGTTCTTAGTAATGTGGGTTCCTCCTAAAACAACAATTGGATATATTATATGTCTTTTTTACTTTACCCCCTCCATATAAAATAATACCCTTTCTGTAACATGTGGTTGTGATGTATGACCTAAAAGCCAATAACTATGGTAATGATCCTCGGCTAAGTGCAGCTATGTACTTAGAGATTAATTAAAGGCCGACTGCTCAGGGCTCCCATGTGACACATCCATTCCTAATATAATAGTTGGCACTTTGGAGATCTTTGGCATGGATGGAGGATGCTCAGCTGTGGTGAACTTCTCTGCATCTTCCATCCATGCCAAAGATCTCCTAAGAGCCAACTATTATATTAGGAATGGATGTGTCCCATGGGAGCCCTGGGCAGTCGGCCTTTAATTAATCTCTAAGTACAGAGCTGCACTTAGCAGAGGATCATTACCATAGTTATTGGCTTTTAGGTCATACAACACAACCACATGTTACAGAAAGGGTATTATTTTAGATGGAGGGGGAAAACAAAAAAAGACAAATATATAAATGTTGTTTTAACAACAAAGGGATCAAGGAGGAACCCACATTACGAAGAACACCCATTTGTTCTTGAGGCTTCTGACTAGACTTCTCAACCAGAGCAGACCTTTTGTTGAATGCATGTCTGAAGCTTTCCATGGTCATGACAGACATTCTATTGATGCTAAGTGTGCACAAAGATGGTATGCTACTAACTTATAATGATACATATCATACAAGTGAACCAGAAGTTACATTCATTTTACGCCCATGCTTTAGTGCTTCTATGCCCATCATTTGATTTTTAAAGATACCAAACTTATTTACATATCATTTCAGTTTCCATTGGAGACTAGAACTTTGTAATTCTACTATGTCCGCCAATCAAAAATTCTGGTCCTCTTCCTTTTCACTTCCTACTTCTATCTGTGATGAAGTGGAAATAATTATTATAAATTTCTTGTGGGGATAGTGTGAAGGCAAGAATGATATCCATCTTCTTAAGTGGGATGATGTAACCATCTTCTTAAGGTAGTCTATGGATCAAATTGATCCATGAGAAATACCTTCTTAAGGATTCTATCTAAAATATTGATATCTATGGTCAACTTTCTTGGTATTTAATTCAGATGATCATACATCTGAATTTGAAATCCTATTACGAAAGATTGCTAGAAACAACATCTCAGTGATGAACAACCTAAAAAAAGAGGGTTTTTCTATACTTCTATATGTTTTCTGTGTAGACGTTCTAATGAATTTATCATACATTTATTCTTTAATTGCCATGTAGCTGATTTCATCGGGGTAAGGCTGTTGAGTGTAAACTCATTGATAGGATTCCCCTGTATATTTACAAAGTTAATCAAAAGTATATACATTTTTAAATGTGTTTATTGTACTCCCAGGTTGGAGGCTATTGCTACTCATCTCTGTATCCAAATTGCCATTTTTTGGAAGTGGGTATTTTCCTCTTTTGATATCTAGCAGCGATCAATGAAAGTAATCTTTTTAGATGGGATAAACACTTCTACAATGTTTCTTTTGGGAGGAAACTTCTTTTCTTCTGTAGTGGTTGGTATATATGAACTGTTTTCTTCTGCTAGTCTATTGTTCTGCTGGTTTGCAGTCTCCTACTATCATAATTTGAGTGTTGTGTTATTAACAAGATACCAAACAATGAAATTGTCCCTATTGTCCTAGTCTGCATGTCATATGTTCTATCTTGGTTGGTGTTAAGTCTTATGCAGCTGACTTATTTTAAGTATTTCAGTTCTTAATTTTATGAGATGTTATACATGATATCATATACTTATATGTTTAAGTATTTCAGCTGACTTATAGGGACAGTTAGGTATTTGTCTCATAATGCTTGTTATAAGTAATAACAATATGTTGATATCAGATCTAAGAAGAAATAGACTGTCAGTGCCTTTATGCATAGAGATATGCTACAATATTGAGATTCTATGGGATATGTTGGACATAACCCATAGCATCAGGACCACACACAACTTTGAATCTCCTTTGGTAGAGTCTAAATAGCCATGCGTCAAAATACTCCTTTGTAGTAGAGAGATTGCCTAGTTTGAGAAGAGAAGCTGTGTAGCTAGTCTGACAGTATAAGTAGCCCCTGTAATCGAGTATATGTTGAGACATGTGAGCAAAAGTTAATGGATGGATCTATGAACTATTATTGATTAGGTGGGTACCTATGTTATTGCAGTTCTTGAAGGATTTTTCTTGAAGGATGTTTCTTCTGCCTCTTTTTTTGCTTCTTGTATATTGATAGACTTCATGTATGTCTTCTCCCTTCCCTCCCCTTTTCTCTTTTTCCTTTTTCATGTTGTATATTCGACACCCTTTTGCTGCAATTGTTGCAAAAAAATCAGTCCTTTTATACTACTGTTTCTTTGATTTTTTTTCTATTTCCTCTTGTGTCTCCTATTCTAGCTTCTTTTCTTTTCTTTTTTTGCAATTTCTCCTTCATTTCATGTTCCTGCTATTGCATCTAAATTTTTGTTACTTCTATGTCCCCTCTTATTGCTTTTTCCTTGTTACTCATATCAGAAATTCAGATTCTTACTTGCATCTCCTGCTCGCACGTCTACTAGACTACTAGTATCACTTCTATTTGCAAGTTTTCTTCTACTTTTTCTTACTTATTCTTGCTCCTACATGACTACATCTCCTACATGACTACATCTCAAACAGCTGTTCCTCTACTTATTATATATTTTCCTTCATGTAGATGGATTTTCTAATAGATCGGAGTTGGATGTATATTGGGAACAGAGTGCGAAGTGATGTATTCAAGGCAGGGTTACGAAAATTCATTGAGTTTGCTCTTATCCATCAGAGACCAACTAGACAGGGGAAATTAATATGTCCTTGCAAGGTATGTTTGAAAAGATACCTTAAAATAGAGGAGGAGGTATTCTCACATGTATTACAAAAAGTATTTGTGCATAGCTATGATGTTTGGACGTTTCATGGGGAGGTGATTGGTAGGAGCAATCCTGTTGTGGCACCAAACATGCCTAGCACCGACAATATGCATCATATGTTGGAGGATTTTTTTGGTATGGGTGACACAACAAATGACCACTCTACTGAAGCTACAGAGGAACCTGCAAATTTAGATGCACAAAGATTTTACAAGCTACTAAAAGAGGCAGATCAACCACTCTATAGAGGTTGCACAAGTCATTCTAAGCTATCGTATTTGGTTGCCTTGCTATTTCTGAAGGAGGAATCTGGATGGTCCAACGATTCTTTCACAAAGTTGTTACAGTTGATTGTTTCAGGATTTCCAGAAGAAAATTGTCTATTCCCGGAGACGTACTATGAAGCAAATGTGATCGTGAAGTATTTACGACTTGATCATTCTACTATAGACGTATGTACAAATAATTGCATGCTTTTTCACAAAGATGCAGCTTCAAAAGAAAATTGTGATACTTCTGGTGCTTCAAGATGGAATGAAAAGCAATACAAAACAAAGGGAAAGAAGGTAGCTGCTAAGTTCATGTATCACTTCCCTTTGATACCTCGGTTAGAGAGGCTCTATATGTCTTCATCTATTTCTAAAGACATGATTTGGCCATCAGAAGTAAAAGGCAAGGATGGTCATATTCATCATCCTTCAGACACACCAGAATGGTTAGCAAATCTAGGTGTGTTAGCAAATCTGATAGAAAACTTGTTGGGATGAAAAGTCATGATTGTCATGTTCTTATGCATCAAATTCTACCTGTTGCCTTGAGACATTGCATAAGCTTAGATGTGTACAAGCCTATTGCTAATTTGTGCTCATTTTTCAACAAGCTTTGCTCTAACATTATTGATGTGGAGGAATTCAAAGAATTGGAACAAGAAATTGCTGTCACTCTTTTCCAGTTGGAGAGAATCTTCCCTCCTTCTTTCTTCACCATCATGATGCATTTGCCCATTCATTTATCTTATGAAGCCAGGCAAGACGGATCTGTCCGAACTAGGTGGATGTACCCAATAGAGAGATACTTGAAGAAATTGAAGAAGTATGTAAGAAACAAATCTAAACCGGCTGGTTGTATTGCTAGTTGCTATTTAGCTGAAGAAAGTTTGACATTTTGTGGTAGGTACTTGCATAATTTTGAGACAAAACTGATCCGCACTCCTCATAATGTTGATGGATCTCCAATTAGAGTTGGAGTGTCAAGAAATTTCGACATCCACACTGTAAGGACCCTGACCTGCGTTTAGGGTTTACCCTGTTTGTTTTGCTTGATCTTGGTGCTTTGGTGCTTGCTAATCACCTTAAGTGGTGATTAGGGTTTTGTTGAGCTTTGTTGAGAGTTCGAGGGGCTACTTGCAAATAACCCAAGTTTAGGGTTTTGTGGGCAAGTTTGCCATCTTGTGAGATGTTTTCCCTCTTTACTTCCTCTAGGGTTGAGAGGAAGGCTTGGGCTTGTTGTTTGAGTCCTTTGGGCCTGAGTTGAGCTTGTTTGGGCCTTGGAGTTCCTTGTTTGGGCTTGCTTGAGCCTTGTGTCGCCCAGGGCAGGTGGTGTGTCGCCCAGTTGCTTGGTGTGTCGCCCAGTAGCTCATGTTGTGTCGCCTAGATGGCTTGGCTTGGTTGATGGACACATGGTGCACATCTTGGACAAGTGCCTTATGGCTTGCATGAGAGGTGGCTTGAGTTGGTGGACATGTGTCCCTTGGGTGGGCGACACATATCATGGTTGTACCTTGGTTTCTCCTCTGTTCCCTCCTATATAGGTAGCTCTTCTCCTTGCCTTAGTCTCCTTTGGTCCTTTGGTCTCCCCTCCACCCTTGGTGCACGATATCCCTCTCCATCTTGCTTGTGTTGGCCGATACACTTCCTTGGAGCTGAAGTGGTGGCCGATACACCTCCCTGGAGCAGCTTGGTGGACGATAGCTTTGGACCCTAAAGTGCTTTGGAGCTTGGAGCTTAAGGCGGGTTGCATAGTTTCTAACCCTAACTCTCTTACCTCTAGCTTTAACCTTGTTACATGTTAGTAGACTAGCTTAGTTCCTTGCTTGTACATCTTGCTCATGTACCTTAGTGGCCGATATCCCTCTCTAGGGTTTAGGGTTCCTTGTATACCTTGCTTTTTAGGGTTTGTGCTCTTTGTGTTGGAGGTTGAAGATGACCTAGGGTTGGGCGATATCCCTTCCTTGTGGGTGTGTTGGGCGACACACTTGCCCTTAAGTTGAACGATATGAGTGTTCTTGGGTTGAGCAACACCTTTGTTCTCTGTGTTGGCCGATATGATGATTTAGGGTTTGAGTTCCTTGAGTTGGAGGTCGATAGGTTGACCTAGCTTGAGTGTTGGCCGACATGGTGACCTTGTTGGGTGACATGGTGCTCTCTTTGGTGGCCGACATGGCACCTTGGTGGACGACATGTTGAACTCATGAAGTTGGCCGATACCCTTGCCCATGAGTGGGCGATAGGGTGAGCTAGGGTTTGGTTGGCCGATATGAAGGGAGACATAGTGATGTTCTTTGTTGGCCGATATGTGAGTGCCCTTGGAGATGGGTGATACTCTCTCTCTCCCTCTCTCTCTCTTGTTGGGCTTTATGGCCTGATGATGTTGGCCGATAGGGATGTCCTTGTGTTGGATGATAGAGTGGGTGCTCTTGTGTCGAGTTATCTCCTTGTCCATGTGGTGGACGATAGGGTCATATAGTGCCATGAGTGTTAGGGTTGTGCGATAAGCCTTGGGCCTTGGTGGCCGATAACCCTAATGGCCAATAGCCATGGTGGACGATAGCCCTGTTGGGCGATACCCTACTCATGTGCTGGTGTGTTGGCCGATAGGGATGGTGGCCGATATGGTTGGTGGTGTGTTGGCCGATAGGGTTGGTGGCCGATATGGTTGATGGTGTGATGACCAATAAGGATAGTGTGGTAGTCGATACCCATGTTGGACGATAGGTTTTAGATGAGGGTTGTGAGGCTATAGTGAGGGTATGAGTTTCTTTGGTGATGGTCCCTCATGTGATGGAAGCGGATGCTTATTCATTATCTAATTAAGCAATGGTGGTGTCTGTGATACTATCAATATGTAATACGGTGCCTTATACATAATAAGGATGCTAATGATAGTAATGTATATGATGTTAGCCCTCATGTAATTAATGGATGATGTGACCCTTATGCTTAATTGTTAATGATAATGAGAATGATGATAACTACTCTAGTAGTTGTTTAATGATAATAATGATGGTAATAATGATGCTAGGTGACAGTTATGTTAAAGGTTGCCTCATGATAAAGATGACAATAGCTGATGGCAACAATAATGACATTGGTAATAATAGTGTTGGTTATGTAAACACAACATGATCTCTATATACTCTGACTGTTTGTACAATCTTGAGATAAAGGTAAGCATCAGGTATGGTTTGTTAATGATGTACTTAATACACTTGATTATTAGATAAGTGTATTAATGATAAGTAGATTATCTTGAATGGCATTTCATGATGTTGAATCTATGGTTATTGTGCATCCTAACCGTGCAGGTGATGGGTAGCCATGAAAGGGCTATGTGACATATGTGATGAGTAACATTACCTTGATAATTGCTCTATAAGATTATGTATGTGATGTGTTTGTCCCATGATGATGAGGTGAGCCTTGAGAGGCAGTGACAGTGCATGATGAAGGGTTGAGACCCTGTGGTATGTGATGATCCTTGAGATGGATCTGGATGGTTGGCAAGAGGCCAAGTGATAACATGTGATGTTGGATCCTTAAGATGGATCAGGTTGATATCAATAGATCATAATATTATGTTCTTTACTTTCTGTTATATCTGGCATGTTATACAACTTGGTTGAATCTTGCAATCCATCTAAAAGATACTAATTAATCACAGTGAAATACATCATGTAGTTTGCCCTGGCCATAGATCCATCATCATCAGGACTTGGTGATGGTGAAACAGGTTTTCCTACGGGTTAACCTGGAAGCGCATATTGTTGAATATGTGTAGGTTGCTCCTAGCCTGAAAATGAGGAGGTAAGAGTGTAACTTCGGTTGCAGACTCAGATATGTGTGTAGAGCATGGTGAACAGGCCCATGGCTCAGGATATGTGATGTATGGAGCATGAATGTGTTCATGGCTCAGATCACGGTAATCAGGCCCGTGGCTCAGTTTTACTAGCGTCGTGACCTGTACCAAGGCGGGATAGAGAATGGGTAGCCTATGGAGCTGACCCTGTGGCTTAGACCACTTCAGCATGTGACTACGGTCCTGCTTGTGTTGTACTCGTGTACTGACCACGAGGTGGGAGGTCGTGGAGTCCGGCTCTTCCATTGACCTCGTATGGCACCGACTTGGGTTTCGTAACCGAAGGTTGGATTTGAACGGTACGGTTCAAATCCTCAGGGCATAATAAAATGTAATACAACCGTTTAGTATTTACTAGTCACATCAAATACGAAACATTGGTTGAGGCCTTGTTTGTGTAATATTCCGTTATACTTTGCAGGTCATGTGGTAATCTACCTTATCTTGATAATCAGGTTATATGGCATTATACCTTGTTCTAATAATCCTGTTACATGTTGATATATCTCATCTTGATAGTCATGTTCCTTTGAAAGACATCTGGTTTTACGCTTTAGTACAGCTGGTATGCTTGCTGGTAAGAATGATCTTGCTATACATATATATAACTACTTCTGATATATCTGCTAATGTTATAATTGCTGTTATGGTTTATCTTGCTGAGGTTCTATAGTTGCGGTGGGGAGCTATGTTTCCCGCTGGGACAATTGTTCAATTGTCTCACCCCGCTGGTTTTCACCCTTTTTAGGTGGTCGAGGTAGACGCGGTCGTGGTTGTGGTGTTGCGGACGAGCAGCTTGAGGAGCAGTAGGAGGCAAGCGTTGGATATGCTGCTGTTTTGGATGTTTTGTAGTAGAGTCTAGAGTCATCCCTGTACTCTCAGGTCCTTGGCAGTGTTTTGACGTTGTTTCACGATGATCGTTCGATGATATCTGTATATCCTGCTGTTGGCCGGATGTGGGCCTTTATGTATATATGAACAGGTGGTGAACTCATGTGATGGATGAACAGCTGTTCCTGAGCTGTGGACACATGTCAGATCTTGTGTACATATTTATATGACATGTTTCTGTGCAGGATGAGGACTGGAAAGTAATAGTTTCACAGTTTATCAGTTTTCCACAATCAGTTTTAATTAACCCGTGTTTTTGATAATCTGTGGTTATGGTGTTTTCCGCACGTTTTCACGTAACACCTCGTTATCTGTGTGATAATGGGATGTGTTGCCACAAGCTTGGTATCAGAGCTCGAGGTTCGCTGAGTCTACAGGAATCTAGGACTAGGTTGAGTCTGTTCTTATGAGTTTTCCAGGTTATCTTACAAAAATCTTCTACCCTCAGCGGGAGAAAAGACAAGATGTCTGGAAACCATGAAGAACATGCTCCTGAGTATAGTGATGCTGCATCGGTTGATGGAGCAGATGGACGGGTACATGAAGATCGGGTGCCTGAGGTCCCCCAACCATACCCAGCCATACTTGAACACCCTGCCTACCAACAACTTATGGGGCAGTTAATGGCTACGATGAATCTCATGGTTGAGCGATTACCAGTGCCTCCTCCGCAAGCACAGGTTCCCCATGGAGAAGCATCGGGTATTGGGAAGACCTTTGAGCGGCTTCGCCGAGTCGGAGCTTCGGATTATGCTGGAACGGTTGATCCAACGGATGTAGATCTGTGGCTGACGAGTCTTGAAAAGGCTTTCCGGATCCTCGACATCCCCGAAGCAGACAAAGTAAAGCATGCTGTCTACCTTTTGAAGGGTAGTGTTGGTCACTGGTGGACCATCGAGGAAGAGAAGCGGCTTGGTGAGGTGATCTGTTGGGAAGTGTTTCGGTGCGAGTTCATCACCAGATACTTTCCGAAGACGTACCTGGATGAGAAGATCAGTCAGTTTGAGAAGTTGCGGCAAGGAACGATGAACATCACCGAATATGAAGCTAAGTTTATGGACCTGTTGAGGTTCTGTCCTCACATGGCGGCGACAGATGATGAACGGATCAGACATTTCGAGAAGGGTTTGAGTGTTGAGTTGACAACCCCTGTGTCTGCGCTGGAAAACTGAGAGCGGTTTGCTACGTTTGTGGAATTGATTCGACAGATCGAGAGGACAGTAAGGGAGAAAAGAGAGTCGGTGTCTCTTAAAAAACCTGCTCAGTTTCAAGGACGAAGGTTTGATGGCTTCAAGAAACCCAGGTTTCCAGCACCGTCAGTGATGAGAAGTGCTGGTTGTACCATCTCAGTGGTCTCTGAGCAAGGGAAAAGGTTATGTTTCTTCACCGTCTAAGGCGCACAGTTCAGCTTCGATGGCAGTGACAGGGCCATCTAGGCCACGAGTTGACAATAGAGCATGTCATCTCTGTGGACAAGTTGGGCATTGGAAGTTCAATTGCCCGAATAGAGATGTTGAAGTGACGCAGCAACCGAGGCAGAGTTTCCAGAAGTCTGAGAGACCACAGCCCAGTGGTAGCAGAGGACGAGGACGCGGTCAAGCATCTCAAGCTGGATCGTCTGCTCAAGGGAGCAGAGGTCGTGGACAGCAAGCTACGGCTCGATTCTATGCCATGAATCAGCCGGAGGCGATAGTCAACCCGCGAGTGGTGACAGGTCAGATGGAGTTATTTCATTCTGATATGTCTTCTTCTTGCTTTATATCTGTTCTGGTTGACCCGGGTGCTACACACTCTTTTATCGCCTATAGTATGCTTGAAAACTGTCATCTACCTATTAGTTGTAAGAAGGATAGCTTGTTGTTAGAAACCCCTCTTGATGGTTCCTCTTTGCTTCGAGAAGAGTGTCCATCTTGTGTTTTGTCTTTTTCGGGACACAACATTCAGGTGGATCTCATACCACTTGATATGCATGGTTTCGATGTTATCCTTGGGATGGATACCTTAGAGAAGTATAAGGTTGTCTTGGACTGTGGTTCCAAGCAGGCGGTGTTTGATGTTGCTGGAGAGAAGTGGGTCTTCCAGGGAGATAGGAAGATTCTTCCGACGTGTCTGGTGTCAGCTTTGGTGGCAGATAGGTTGTTGCAACAAGGATGTGAGGCGTTCTTAGCTCACGTTGTGGATACCGTTGTGGATACCAAGGCGAAAGGCCTTAACCTTGAAGAAGTGTCAGTGGTCCGAGAGTTTGCAGATGTGTTTCCCGAGGAGTTTCCTGGTGTTCCTCCACCCCGAGAGATCGATTTTGAGATCAATCTGGTTCCAGGAACACAGCCGATTGCACAGACACCTTATAGGATGGCTCCAGCAGAGATGGCTGAGTTGAAGAAGCAGTTACAAGAGTTGTTGGAGAAAGGTTTCATCAGACCGAGCACGTCACCTTGGGGTGCTCCCGTGTTGTTCGTTAAGAAGAAGGATGGTTCGATGTGGTTGTGTATAGACTACCGACAGTTGAACAAGGTCACGATCAAGAATAAGTACCCGTTGCCGAGGATAGATGACCTGTTCGATCAGTTGCGTGGTGCTATAGTGTTTTCAAAGATCGATCTACGGTCTGGATATCATCAGTTGAGGATAAATGCGGATGACATACCAAAGTCAGCCTTTAGGACGAGGTATGGTCATTTTGAGTTTGTGGTTATGCCGTTTGGATTAACCAATGCACCTACTGCTTTCATGGATCTGATGAACAGAGTGTTTCGTCCGTTCTTAGATCAGTTTGTTGTAGTTTTTATAGATGACATCTTGATCTATAGTCGGAACCGGCTAGAGCATGAGCAACATCTTCGTCAAGCGTTGACTCTCCTTCGTCAACATTAGTTGCATGCAAAGTTTAGTAAGTGTGAGTTCTGGTTGGATGAAGTGACTTTCTTAGGTCATGTGATATCTGCTGAAGGAGTCAAAGTAGATCCGAAGAAAGTGGAATCCGTTGCGGATTGGGAACAGCCAAAGACGTCGACGGAAGTTTGTAGTTTCCTTGGCCTAGCAGGATACTACCGGAGGTTTATCAAGGACTTCAGTTCGATAGCTCTACCGATGACGAGGTTGACCAGGAAGGATGTACCTTTTGTTTGGAATGATCGATGTCAGCAAGCTTTCCAAAGTTTGAAGGAAAAGCTAACCAGTGCCCCAGTGTTGATCTTGCCAGAATCTGGAAAAGGCTATGTTGTTTTCTGTGATGCGTCCAAGAAAGGTTTGGGTTGTGTGCTGATGCAGGAAGATCATGTGGTTTCTTTTGCTTCGCGACAGCTTAAGAAACACGAGGAGAACTATCCGACCCATGACTTGGAGCTGGCAGCAGTGGTTCATGCGTTAAAGATTTGGAGACACTATCTTTATGGGGAAGTGTGTCAGATCTTTACAGATCACAAGAATCTGAAGTACATCTTCTCACAACAAGAGTTGAATATGCGACAGCGTCGGTGGATGGAGTTGATCAATGATTATGATTGCACTATCGAGTATCATCCTGGTAAGGCGAATGTGGTAGCTGACGCGCTTAGCAGAAAGTCTTCTACTCCCAAGAAGGCACAGATGAGTTCTTTGGTATGCCATAGGTGGGACATGTTAGTCTCCTTACAGCAGATGAACGTACAGATGGAGGTTTCCTCGTTAGCTGGACTTTTAGCACAAATGCAAATCAAGCCCACGTTGAGACAGCAGATCAAGGATGCACAACAAACGGATGATACAGTACAGCTAATCAGATCAGAGTTTGGCAGTGAAAAGCGTGATGGGTTCCATGAGTCCGAGGATGGAGTGGTTTGCTATCATAATAGGATGGTGGTTCCAGATGCTAATAATCTGAGGAAGTTGGTGCTCGAGGAAGCACACACGTCGATGTATGCTATGCATCCAGGCGTCACCAAAATGTATCATAGTCTGAAGGACTTGTACTGGTGGCCCGGCTTGAAGAAAGATGTAGCTGAGTTTGTGGCTAGGTGTGTGGTGTGTCAGCAAGTCAAGGCTGAGCATCAAAAGCCGGCAGGTACGTTGCAACCTTTTCCTATACCACAGTGGAAATGGGATCATACAACCATGGATTTCATAGTTGGTCTACCCAGGACAACTAAGAATCATGATTCCATTTGGGTGATAGTGGACAGATTAACGAAGTCTGCCCATTTCATACCCGTAAAGACCACGTATACAGCTGAAAAGCTCACTCGAGTATATGTGGATGAGATAGTTCGTTTGCATGGTGTGCCAGCAACGATAGTTTCTGATAGAGGTCCTAAGTTTACAAGTCGTTTTTGGGAACAGTTGCACAAGGCGATGGGAACGCAGTTGAATTTCAGTACCGCTTTCCACCTGCAGACAGATGGACAGTCTGAGAGGACTATTCAGACTTTGGAGGATCTTCTTCGTGCTTGTGTTTTGCAGTTCCTAGGTAGTTGGGACGTACATCTCAGTTTGATAGAGTTTGCCTACAACAATAGCTATCAGCGGAGCATTGACATGGCTCCCTATGAGGCTTTGTATGGGAGGAAGTGCAGATCTCCTTTGTGTTGGTATGAATCAGGTGAATATCAGCTTTTGGGCCCTGAGTTAGTACAGCAAACGACAGAAAAGATCAAGGTGATACAACAACAGTTGAAAGCGGCACAAGACAGGCAGAAGTCTTATGCAGACAATCACCGACGACCCTTGGAGTTCCAGGTGGGAGACAAGGTGTATCTTAAAGTCTCTCCGTGGAAAGGTGTGCTGAGGTTTGGACGGAAAGGTAAGTTAGCTCCCAGATATATGGGGCCTTACTCAGTCATAGCACGTGTTGGCAACGTGGCTTATGAGTTAGAATTGCCTCCAGAGTTGCACAGGTTACATCCAGTGTTCCATGTCAGTATGCTGAAGAAAAGTCATCTGGATACAGGAACAGTAATACAACCAGTTGAAGTTGAGCTTGACAAAGATGTGACTTATGAAGAGGGTCCTATGATGATCCTTGACAGAAGAGTCAAGAAGCTGAAGAGAAAGGATCTGGTTCTTGTGAAGGTCCTTTGGCATCACCGTGGCATTGAGGAAGCCACGTGGGAGCTTGAGGAAGAGATGAGGAGGAAGTATCCCTCGCTTTTCTCTTCAGATTTCGGGGACGAAATCCTTTTGTAGAGGTTCATGGCTGTAAGGACCCTGACCTGCGTTTAGGGTTTACCCTGTTTGTTTTGCTTGATCTTGGTGATTTGGTGCTTGCTAATCACCTTAAGTGGTGATTAGGGTTTTGTTGAGCTTTGTTGAGAGTTCGAGGGGCTACTTGCAAATAACCCAAGTTTAGGGTTTTGTGGGCAAGTTTGCCATCTTGTGAGATGTTTTCCCTCTTTGCTTCCTCTAGGGTTGAGAGGAAGGCTTGGGCTTGTTGTTTGAGTCCTTTGGGCCTGAGTTGAGCTTGTTTGGGCCTTGGAGTTCCTTGTTTGGGCTTGCTTGAGCCTTGTGTCGCCCAGGGCAGGTGGTGTGTCGCCCAATTGCTTGGTGTGTCGCCCAGTAGCTCTTGTTGTGTCGCCCAGATGGCTTGGCTTGGTTGATGGACACATGGTGCACATCTTGGACAAGTGCCTTATGGCTTGCATGAGAGGTGGCTTGAGTTGGTGGACATGTGTCCCTTGGGTGGGCGACACATAGCATGGTTGTACCTTGGTTTCTCCTCCCTTCCCTCCTATATAGGTAGCTCTTCTCCTTGCCTTAGTCTCCTTTGGTCCTTTGGTCTCCCCTCCACCCTTGGTGCACGATATCCCTCTCCATCTTGCTTGTGTTGGCCGATACACTTCCTTGGAGCTGAAGTGGTGGCCGATACACCTCCCTGGAGCAGCTTGGTGGATGATAGCTTTGGACCCTGAAGTGCTTTGGAGCTTGGAGCTTAAGGCGGGTTGCATAGTTTCTAACCCTAACTCTCTTACCTCTAGCTTTAACCTTGTTACATGTTAGTAGACTAGCTTAGTTCCTTGCTTGTACATCTTGCTCATGTACCTTAGTGGCCGATATCCCTCTCTAGGGTTTAGGGTTCCTTGTATACCTTGCTTTTTAGGGTTTGTGCTCTTTGTGTTGGAGGTTGAAGATGACCTAGGGTTGGGCGATATCCCTTCCTTGTGGGTGTGTTGGGCGACACACTTGCCCTTAAGTTGAACGATATGAGTGTTCTTGGGTTGAGCAACACCTTTGTTCTCTGTGTTGGCCGATATGATGATTTAGGGTTTGAGTTCCTTGAGTTGGAGGTCGATATGTTGACCTAGCTTGAGTGTTGGCCGACATGGTGACCTTGTTGGGCGACATGGTGCTCTCTTTGGTGGCCGACATGGCACCTTGGTGGACGACATGTTGAACTCTTAAAGTTGGCCGGTACCCTTGCCCATGAGTGGGCGATAGGGTGAGCTAGGGTTTGGTTGGCCGATATGAAGGGAGACATAGTGATGTTCTTTGTTGGCCGATATGTGAGTGCCCTTGGAGATGGGCGATACTCTCTCTCTCCCTCTCTCTCTCTTGTTGGGCGATATGGCCTGATGATGTTGGCCGATAGGGATGTCCTTGTGTTGGATGATAGAGTGGGTGCTCTTGTGTCGAGTTATCTCCTTGTCCATGTGGTGGACGATAGGGTCATATAGTGCCATGAGTGTTAGGGTTGGGCGATAAGCCTTGGGCCTTGGTGGCCGATAACCCTAATGGCCAATAGCCATGGTGGACGATAGCCCTGTTGGGCGATACCCTACTCATGTGCTGGTGTGTTGGCCGATAGGGATGGTGGCCGATATGGTTGGTGGTGTGTTGGCCGATAGGGTTGGTGGCCGATATGGTTGATGGTGTGATGACCAATAAGGATAGTGTGGTAGTCGATACCCATGTTGGACGATAGGTTTTAGATGAGGGTTGTGAGGCTATAGTGAGGGTATGAGTTTCTTTGGTGACGGTCCCTCATGTGATGGAAGCGGATGCTTATTCATTATCTAATTAAGCAATGGTGGTGTCTGTGATACTATCAATATGTAATACGGTGCCTTATACATAATAAGGATGCTAATGATAGTAATGTATATGATGTTAGCCCTCATGTAATTAACGGATGATGTGACCCTTATGCTTAATTGTTAATGATAATGAGAATGATGATAACTACTCTAGTAGTTGTTTAATGATAATAATGATGGTAATAATGATGCTAGGTGACAGTTATGTTAAAGGTTGCCTCATGATAAAGATGACAATATCTGATGGTAACAATAATGACATTGGTAATAATAGTGTTGGTTATGTAAACACAACATGATCTCTATATACCCTGACTGTTTGTACAATCTTGAGATAAGGGTAAGCATCAGTATGGTTTGTTAATGATGTACTTAATACACTTGATTATTAGATAAGTGTATTAATGATAAGTAGATTATCTTGAATGATATTTCATGATGTTGAATCTATGGTTATTGTGCATGCTAACCGTGCAGGTGATGGGTAGCCATGAAAGGGCTATGTGACATATGTGATGAGTAACATTACCTTGATAATTGCTCTATAAGATTATGTATGTGATGTGTTTGTCCCATGATGATGAGGTGAGCCTTGAGAGGCAGTGACAGTGCATGATGAAGGGTTGAGACCCTGTGGTATGTGATGATCCTTGAGATGGATCTGGATGGTTGGCAAGAGGCCAAGTGATAACATGTGATGTTGGATCCTTAAGATGGATCAGGTTGATATCAATAGATCATAATATTATGTTCTTTACTTTCTGTTATATCTTGCATGTTATACAACTTGGTTGAATCTTGCAATCCATCTAAAAGATACTAATTAATCACAGTGAAATACATCATGTAGTTTGCCCTGGCCATAGATCCATCATCGTCAGGACTTGGTGATGGTGAAACAGGTTTTCCTACGGGTTAACCTGGAAGCGCATATTGTTGAATATGTGTAGGTTGCTCCTAGCCTGAAAATGAGGAGGTAAGAGTGTAACTTCGGTTGCAGACTCAGATATGTGTGTAGAGCATGGTGAACAGGCCCATGGCTCAGGATATGCGATGTATGGAGCATGAATGCGTTCATGGCTCATAGCACGGTAATCAGGCCCGTGGCTCAGTTTTACTAGCGCCGTGACCTGTACCAAGGCGGGCTAGAGAATGGGTAGCCTATGGAGCTGACCATGTGGCTTAGACCACTTCAGCATGTGACTACGGTCCTGCTTGTGTTGTACTCGTGTACTGACCACGAGGTGGGAGGTCGTGGAGTCCGGCTCTTCCATTGACCTCGTATGGCACCGGCTTGGGTTTCGTAACCGAAGGTTGGATTTGAACGGTACGGTTCAAATCCTCAGGGCATAATAAAATGTAATACAACCGTTTAGTATTTACTAGTCACATCAAATACGAAACATTGGTTGAGGCCTTGTTTGTGTAATATTCCGTTATACTTTGCAGGTCATGTGGTAATCTACCTTATCTTGATAATCAGGTTATATGGCATTATACCATGTTCTAATAATCCTGTTACATGTTGATATATCTCATCTTGATAGTCATGTTCCTTTGAAAGACATCTGGTTTTACGCTTTAGTACAACTGGTATGCTTGCCGGTAAGAATGATCTTGCTATACATATATATAACTACTTCTGATATATCTGCTCATGTTATAATTGCTGTTATGGTTTATCTTGCTGATGTTCTATAGTTGTGGTGGGGAGCTATGTTTCCCGCTGGGACAATTGTTCAATTGTCTCACCCCGCTGGTTTTCACCCTTTTTAGGTGGTCGAGGTAGACGTGGTCGTGGTTGTGGTGTTGCGGACGAGCAGCTTGAGGAGCAGTAGGAGGCAAGCGTTGGATATGCTGCTGTTTTGGATGTTTTGTAGTAGAGTCTAGAGTCATCCCTGTACTCTCAGGTCCTTGGCAGTGTTTTGACGTTGTTTCACGATGATCGTTCGATGATATCTGTATATCCTGCTGTTGGCCGGATGTGGGCCTTTATGTATATATGAACAGGTGGTGAACTCATGTGATGGATGAACAACTGTTCCTGAGCTGTGGACACATGTCAGATCTTGTGTACATATTTATATGACATGTTTCTGTGCAGGATGAGGACTGGAAAGTAATAGTTTCATAGTTTATCAGTTTTCCGCAATCAGTTTTAATTAACCCGTGTTTTTGATAATCTGTGGTTATGGTGCTTTTCGCACGTTTTCGCGTAACACCTCGTTATCTGTGTGATAATGGGATGTGTTGCCACACACACTTTGGAACAAGCCCATCGTTATGTCCTTTTCAATAAAGAGGAATTGGATGTTTACAGAAGGTAAGATGTAATTACGTCCTAAAATTCTTGCTGATATTTGTATATATGTTGTACATTAATTTAGACACTTCTTATAAAGCAGTGAACACATGTGTATTCTTCAAGATATGGAACCCAACATTGCCCCACGGACCCTAGAAACAAAACATGCAAAGGAGTTCTCTAAGTGGTTGAAAGAGCATGTAAGTCTCAAACATAAATATTGTTGTCACTCTTAATGTTCAAGTTAGTGTAGATTACATTAATGTTTTACTTTTTTATGAAGGTAATGCAAATGAGAGAGATTAGGCCGAACAGTATTAGCGATGATTTGAGATAGTTATCCCAAGGCCCTTGTGTTGAGGGAATGTCTTATGAAGGATTTTTTGTCAATGGATATCGTTTCCGTTCAAAGCCCATTGAAAGTACATGTACTACACAAAATAGTGGAGTGTATTTGTGTGCTGACACTTCAAGTTATTCAAGTGGTAGAGATCGAAATCCTATAAATGCTGAAGTCACGTACTATGGCTACTTAGAGGAGGTTATTGAGCTAACTTATGGTCCAGGAATCAAAGTTCCGTTATTAAGTTGTTCTTGGTATGATGAAAGCACTTCTAACGGGTTGCGAATTGATGAGTATGGGTTCACACAAATCAACACTTCAAGGATAAAAAAAAGGAGGAACTGTTTATCCTGGCTTCTCAAGCATTGCAATGCTTTTATGTGAAGGATCCTAATGATGATGATTGGTGCACAATGCTAAAGCATCCTCCTAAAGATTATTCTGAAGTACCTCTTATTGAGAATTGTTTGACTGGTTTACAATCTGATGGTGGTGTAACTAGTGATGTGTCTTGGACGAGGAGTGACACCGGGGGATCTTTTGTTGATAGAACTAAAAAAAAAGAATGATGGGGCTAATGTTTAGTTCATTAATCTGTCTGTTTTGTTTGCAAGTCTAGAATAATTTACTTGGGCAATATGTTGTATTGCATTTTTTTGGCAAACTGTTACTATATGGCATATTCTTTGCAATTTATTTAGTCTTGTTTCATATACCAGCAAGTAGGACATCATTATTCTTTTTTGGGATATGAAACCAAGGTACTCTACAAGTTATATATTTTTCAAATGTTGAATATTCATATGTTGGTGTCTCATATTCTCCGCAATTTATTTGTTTTTCAAATGTAGCTACTACTTTTGTTACTGACATTTCTGCACTAATAATCTAATTTTTTTTCCTTGTCAATTGAAGGATGGCAGGAAGAAGATTCACTATATCTAGTTGTAACAACACACCCAGTCAACCTATTGTTGTCCCTCCATCCACAATTGAAGAAAATTGTGAGGATGAACCTACTCTACTGTCCAACAATATTGAAAATGATGTAATAGTTGAAGAAAATGTTGAGGATGAACAGGAGAATAGGAAGTATGGACGTGGGCCTGCAAGTGAGCAAAGCCTACTTCCTAAGCAAGGGCAACCACGTCACAAGGTCCAATGGGATGATGAAGGAAATGCTATTGGGGAGAATGGTGCCAAATTGAATCGTTATTGTCATATGCTAGCAAGGAAACCACACATATGGCATCTAGACTTGAAGTGGAATGAACAACCAGAACAAGCTTTTGCAGATAGAAAATAATTTATTGAGGTAATCTTTTTCATAAAAAGACCAAAAAATTGTATGATTGTTATATCTAAAGTAATATTTTCTATGTTTTTGTAGAAATACTTTGATTTAGGCAGTCACCCTAATGCATGGAATCACATTGATGAACACATTAGCAAAGGGATATCAGTGTGGAGGGAATGTGTAAAGAAAGATTACTATGAAAAGTACAAGATTGAACCAGAATTGATGATGAAGAAAGTTGAGAAAAATGCTTCCATAGATATGGAACAGTTTAAAAATCTGTTAAAGAATGGGGAACCGAGAAGTCTAAGGTACAATGGTTTCATATAATTTTTTTTTTATCAATAAGCGCGTTTCTCTTTTATTACTCACAAAATTTACAAAGGGGAGCAAAGCTCAATACATCTATAAAGATAGATATCAAAAGTCAAAAAGAAGGATGCAATTTATCTAAGCAAACTTCTATAATCAGTATTTATGCAATGCCACACTCTGTTTGGTTTGCTCCTACTGTCTTCAAAAACACATATGTTTCTATGTATCCATATGTGATAAATGATAAGAGTAGCAAGAAGAGCTTCATTTATGTTCTTTAGCAGGTGTACTTCATTTCTGTTCCAGCAGCAGGTGTACTTCAACGCTGCTGCAGATTTTTTGATTATGCTCAATTCCTCTGATCTTAGGGAGCTTCCACACTCCACACTTCACATCAGTCCCCTTTCCAATGTGGAATTGGACATTAGAGAGATATCTATCTCTTATATTGAGGATGTTCTTCCACATCCAGCTATTGTCTTGCTTATATTGAGGATGGTTTCATATAACTTGCATGTATACCTATCTACTTTTTCTAATTATATGTTTCTTATGGTTTAGAAAATTTCCGAGATCAACAAGGCAAACAGAGCAAAAAAAGTGATGGATCATACCACAGGATCAAAGCCATGGAGTTGTTATCGGGCAGAAATGGTATTAATAATGGACACTTGTCTTTCTTAGTAGGAGTTGAACATATAACATGGACAATTATTATGTTATCTATCATGTGTAGGTCAGTGAAGATCAACCCGTTGTGCCTCTTAACAAATTTTTGGAAAAAGTTTACGACAAAAGCCCACAAGTGGTTAGAAAATGGATATTTGTTTTCCTATGATGTCTATAAAGCTACATATGCTTAGATATCTCAATTTAAGCTTTCCTTTTATGATGCTTTCTAATTACAACTTGAAATATCTGATATCGTGGAAAACCAAGTAGCAAACCAAGAAGAAATAGATCCTAGAAGTGTTGATAATCTAACACGTGCTGCTTATTTGCAAGTTTTAAATCCTTCCAAAAAGGCTAGGATCCGAGGTGTTGGAATTGGGCACAAAGAGATAGGACATAGGGGAAAAGCTGCCCGTATAAGATATGAAATGCTTCTTGAGGAAAGCAATGCAAAGGATGTATGTTGGAGAGAATCTAAACTTGAACTATTAGTTACAACTAGTCTATTAGATTGATGTTTGTAATTTGTTTTCTATTTCAAGATAAACTTAAGGAACATGAAGAAACAGTAAATGGATTGAAGAACTCCGTCTCCCAATTAATGACTTGGTATAATCAATCACAGGTAACTCAGATTCAGTTGTCTATGTCAATGTAATATATATATTTTTTTGACATTGTTGATGTATTTGTTATAGGATGGCGGTATTAATGTTGATTGTGCAGCTGAATACCCCAATCAGAATACTACAGGTGTCTTACACATGCAAAGTGGCACAAATAGGTCGGATGTGGGTTCTTTTCACATACAAGACAATACAAGTAATGGTGCAGATGTAGGCATGTTTCCCAGCCAAAATAATTCAAGTGGGGATGGCTTAGGAAGACTTTCTAGACCAAGCAATTCAAGGGAGACTGGAGTAGGCAGACTTTCCATACAAGCCAATTCAAGGGAGAATGGAGTAGGCAGGCTTTCCATACAAGGCAATGGACATCCACGTATCTTTGCGCCACAAGTAACTCATTATAGCTATATATTAGTTTCAATATTCATACACATAAGAATATTAACATGTACACTTTATTAAAGGCTGCAGTTGAAAGTTGGTCCCCTTCTTCTGGTAATAATCGAAAAAGTTATCCTCAAATGCAGAACACACCAACCACATCTTCATCGGTGTCTTTCACACCAAGAAATCAGCGTTTAAATCCTGTAAGTAATTCATTTCAGCTTATCTACATGAAGTGGGCGTTTAAGGCGTTTTAGGCCCAAATTATGCAATTTAAAGGCTAAACTAGCATGAATCGAGTCTAGATTTGGTCAAATTAGATCACCTTCAGTCATTGCATGGTTGATATAGGTCTGATTTAGAGTAAATCAGGTCAAATTTTGGCAAATTAGGTCTGGTCTGAGGAAAATCAGGTCTGATTTGGGGAAATGAGGATTGATTTGGGCCAAATTGGTATGTCCTCATAGCGCTGTTTGTTAAGTTTTTTCTACTTTTTCATATTTTTATTGTTCTTGCTTCTTTCTCTTTTCTTTTTTTATCCATTCTCCTGCATCTTATTCCTGCGTCCTGCTGCTATGTTTTTTCTGAGTTATTCATCCTATATTCCCTCCTACTACTATGCAAGCATGTGCATATTTTCTTTTTCAAATTTGTCCTATACATCCTGGTACGAAATCTACTACTACTATTTACATATCTAATTTTCTTTTTCTGATTTCTTCCTCCTAAATCTCCTCTCTTAGCCACTTTTGTTTGCATGTTTCCATTTATTTTCACTGACCTATTCCTTCCTCTATATTTTCTAATTCAGCACCTGCTACTGCTGTTTTTTATTTTGTTTTGTTGATTCTTCCTCTTTCAATCTCCTTTTACTGCCCTTGGTTTGTCTTATTCTGACTTCTTCCTACAGAACTTCTACCATTTGCATGCTCTTTTTATGCCATTTTCTCTCACCAATTCGTACTTGTCTTCCTCTTACTGTTGTTTCATTTTCTTCATGTTAATTCTGTTGTCCCTAATTCTCCTATAGTTATCAATTCAAATTAAAGATGGCAGTAATTGTGATGATGAATATTGTTATTGCCTACTATTTCTGCTCCAGATGCCCTTGTCCCCTGCTTGTCCAGTCAAGGAACTGCCTGGTTCTTGAACTATTCCAAATCTTATATGTTCTTGAACTATTCCAAATCTTTGTGTGCCCTGCTAGAAATAGTGATGGTCCCATATGGAAGCTACATACCAGGATAGCTAAATGCTACATTTTCTACAAAACTCCCTTTTAGTTCTAAGAGGCATAGATCTTCAGAAATATATCCTCAAATTTTTAGTACATCTGCTGCTTGGCTATAGATAAGGTGTGGAAGTGGCACTGCATTTGAGTCTATGAAAAAAGGGTGGGTGTAAGAGATGATGAGAGGCTGGTTGATGGTGTTCTCTAAAGGGTGGGGTGGGGTTAAATTTCTCAAGAAACTCTCTTAGGAAACCTAGTCAGTTTCTTCATATACTTCATGCTGCTAATATCTCTAATATATGTAAGCACACTGATGATACAAGTTCGTTAGGTCTCAACTCTTCTAGGTATGTTATGTTGTCCTCGTGGTTGTGCAATTCCTACTACATATTATTAATCTTTATATCTTATCCTCATAGCTCGTGGTTGTGAAATTCCTTTAACTTCTCAATTAACATCTCAATTGAGGATAAAGCTGCAGCCTCCCTTTGGTTTCCAAAAACCCTTAGGATTGATGGTGGTGGATGTTGGATGGTGGTGGTGGTGGATGTTGGATGGTGGTGGTGGTGTTGGCTGGTGGGTGGGAGTGCTGATGTGTAGGTGTTGGTGGTGGCTGATGGTGCGGGCTGTTGGTGGTGGCTGATGGTGTGGGCTGGTGGTGGCGTGCAGTAGCATGCTGCTAGGAGATGATGATGTTATGATGGAAGATTGGGTGGTCTGTAGATTTGTAGGTGGTTTCTAGGAGATGGGAGGAAGTAGTAGCATGTTGCTGATGTGGAGGTGGTTTCTTGGGGTGGTTGTTGGCTGATGTGGAAGCATCAGCTTGCTGCTATGCTAAAGATGGTTCAAGAGTAGAATGTGTAGGTGTTAAGAGGTTGTGGAGGGAGAGAGGGGGTGGTTGCTAGAGTGGAAGCAGCAACTTGCTGCAGTAATTGAGGTTCTAATGTTAAATTGTCTACTGGAGTCTGTTCTAATGTTTAAACTCTATGATCCAACTGCATGGAAGTTGGAATGAGATATAGGCTTGTGTATAGATAGAGTTTTATTCATGCTCATCAATAATGTGAAGTTTTTCTGCAAAACAATGTTCATGTGGTTAATCATGAGAGGATCGTCCTCTTTTTGTATGTGTAGATGCATCTCACTTATGAAATAAACTAAGTGCAGTCAACAGAGATATAGGCATGTACTATTTAACTAACCCACTGAGTTTTTTTAATTATGTATTAGTTACTGAGCTCAACCATAATTTTAGTTTACGGGTGCATGTTGCTGCTATGTTAGTTCACTTACATTTTTCTCTACTTCGCACTCGCTGTGATTCCTTTTTGTATTTATATTGATAGGGTAGAATTGCTTTTAATGATGCATTTCGACCGACAATGCGCCTTGGAGTAGACCAAAACCGAAATATAAGGGTAAGTTATTTGTTGTACTATTATTTATGTATTAACTTTAAATTCTATGAATATAATGATTTGTCATTTTTAGGAGAAGAATATTCAAGTACCTAACCGTATGAGGCCTGGCATTGATGAAGAGCACCACACCATTTGAAGGAATATGGAGACATTATAGATCTTAAGAGTTTCTAGCATGATATGTTCATTGTCATCAATCTCAAATTTTAAAACCATATGTACTCTTTATTTATATCAACGTTGAGCACGCAATGTATGGATAATATTTTGCTTCAATATCAAAAATTGGTTTGAGGTGATTTAACATTTTTATGTGTCATTTTGGTGTTGAATCTTCTTATGATGTCATGTGAATTAGTATAAAAATATTGCTTGAGGTTATGTATACAAAGTTTTCATTTAAAATTTGACATTCACTATAGTAACAATTAATTAACATTTAATAAATCATTCAATAATCAATAACCAAATCATTTACAGTAGTCCCTCATAAATATATTGATGAAGGTCCAGATTGACCATCAAAATTGCATTCATGACTACCACATAGCCCCTCAAAAATATATTCTCCAGGACCATCAAGTCCCTAAAAAATGTATTCATGAAGGCTAAATAGTCCCTCAAAAATGTATTCATGAAGGCTAAATAGTCCCTCAAAAATGTATTTATGAAGGCTAAATAGTCCCTCAAAAATGTATTTATGAAGGCTAAATACTCCCTCAAAAATGTATTTATGAAGGCTAAATAGTCCCTCACAATTGTATTCGTGAGGGCCACTGGTATTTGTCACGTGAGTTCTCTTCATGGACCATTTGTGAGGGCCAGACCCTCAACTGTCCCTATTTTTGAGGGCCTGTAGAGAGGGGTTTGTGACAGGACTCTCCCGTGAATAATGGCCCAGTTTTTTGTAGTGTCATGTTTAATATCTTGTCATCTCTTTAGTTTTGTTATTTCCTTTTTCACATATATTTCATGTGTGAAACTGTGTCATTCTAGGGATGGATGCCCAAGTTCACTTACCTTTGGCTAGGTAGTCATTAGGAGTGTGCACTTAGGGTAATAAATGATTCTGTGACAGGGAACCACTATAAATATCATCTTCACTTGTACTTATTTCAAACTCTCTCTCCCTTGCATTTTAATACTTGTACTACTTTTTGAGTGAGATACTTTTAGGTCTAATGAATTTGGTTCAAGTGATTTTAGTTAGATTACCCCCTAGCACATAGGTCTAACGGGGAGAACTTAGTAGGAGTTGACCTAGTTCAAGAGTTGGATCAGGATTATATGACGTATTTCTGGTGATAAATTTGGAATAATCAGGTTTCTCTATGCAGATTCATGTAATTCATTTTGTGGAGTCGATCTTATTTATATATTCAAGCATATGGGTGAAGTACTATTTGTAGCTTTGGAAAAATATGTAATAGCTTTGATTATCTATTTAGATTTCTACAATTTGTTTCATTATATTTATAATATCAAAATGTTGATACCATATCCCTTAAAAAATTTGATATGATGTTTGTCTGGTTTGGGATGCTTCCAATATTCTATGTGTAAAGAGTGAGACTCATGTCCCACTCACTGCAAAAAGTAGTCTGAGTTTAGAGTTTTCAAAATTCAAGTCAGTTCCTTGTGTACATGTGATATGGTGGTGTATTTATTGTAGAAGGTATAAATCTGATATAAATGTGATCTTATGAGTTAATTAAACAATCTCTTTGATATAGTTGGAAGAAAGGCTAGCTATCATGATATATCTATTTGAAAGAATTGGAATGGAATATGTAAGGTTTGCTAGTTCTTTCTTTTGAGACGAATGAATATCAAAGAAAGGAAGATGACCGTGATAGGAAAAGGATATCACGTTATTCATGTTGGAAAAATAGAGCAAATGAACCAAACCACCTTCTAGAGAAGAAGCTCTTAGGGAATCAATCAAGAATATATGGGATGGCACAAATACGATCGCTTGATTGTACTTAAAGGAGAAATAGTCCACCAAGGCATGACTCGCCAACCCAGCCAACAACATGTTATGTCATTGAACATAATTATGAGCTTATTGTATATAAACTCTAAGAAATAGAACAATCTGAACCGCGACAATCTTTCCGGATTCGCTCTTCCTTACAACTACTTATCTAGCGTCCCATGAGGCTCCATTACGTGCTTATTCAATAATATAATCATATTTTTTATAGTTTTCAAACAAAAAAATAATCTTTTTTATATCATAAGAAAAGTTGATGCGTGTAGCATAGCCTAGCACAAAAGGTAGATATATAAGTTCATACATTCCTTGTCGACCCTTGGAACCAAGTTGATGTCATTATCCTAACATAAGTTGTTTGACCATACTCTGATTTCCCAACTTTGTAATGGAAGTGAGAAAGTCTTTTGACACATATCCCTTATATTAGGTCGGTCCGGTATAAATGAGATTTAGTGCGGTGGAAACAATTGTGGGGAAAGAAGAGAGCAGGTTCAGGGAAGGGTCATAAAATTCATCATGCAAGGGGAAGGGGGTTATGTACGTATTAAGAAGGTAGCACCTTTGTACATGAGCCTAAACCATTTCCAATTCCTTGCAACTTTTATTCTATGGTTTCTCATGAGGACTGGATAACAAGAAAACTCGGCGTTGTAGGGGAGTGGGGTTGTTGACGCTACAAACGGTGCATTGTGAAGTTGGATGATGGTTGCTGGTGACACCCTCAAGTTTAGCTCTCTCTTCTTGCATTTGTGTGTCCCTATTAAGATGTGTACTTCCTTGGAATGCGAGGTGTTGCGAAAGGAAGAGTCAGCATTGACCTATATTAAACTTAAGTGTATGCCTCAGATCCACTATTACGCAAAATGCCCACTCTACACTATTATGCAATCATATTGGATCCCACTATGTTTCTATTATGCAATCATATTGGATCCCACTATGTTTCTATAAACCTATATATGCTCAATGGTAAGTTTGGCCGAAACTTAAATTAAGACCCAAGCGCGCTTGTGGGTTTTACCGGGTGTGGGGAGAGCCGCCAGGTTGCCGCCACCAGGCAACTTAAGCACACATGAAGCTGTAGCTTGGGTCCCAAATACCTGCTCTCTTTTATCTCTTCGGTTGATCGGTTAACGTCTCAGAATCCTAGTTCAAATGATTGTACCAAATCCTAATATATAAATTGTCATTGCCGCAAATTAAAATGAAGCAAGCAATAGCAGCGTGTACAGATGATGATGGTCCTATTTGCAAAAAACATGTGTTAACAATGAACTAATTAAGTTATCCCGTACCTCCCAAAAAACATACATCTTGGATGATGATGGTCTTATTTGCAAACAAATAATATAAGAAAAGGATCCGGCCCTTGTCTAATTGGATTTGGACTGGAGTATGAGTTGACTTGTGCTACAAATCCTAATAGGAGTCAAATCTAAAAAGGAAAAAAGATTGTTTCCTACGTGTAATATGGAGTTGGACTCAGAATTGGATAAAGATTCCTAGTTGCAACCACATGTCATGGAGGCTTATAAATAGAGGCTCTGGTGGAGGCCATTGAGATCATCCCACCAGTTGAGGTGTGTTCTTTCTAGTTGCTTGTTGGTGCCTTCTGTGGTAGAAGAATCGGATAACAAGAACAACTGGATGAGCTCTCTTGATTGAATAAGAGAGGGTCATCGCCTTTACTTTGAAGCAAAGTAGCGGCTGACAGTCGGTGACACATTGAGTGCATTGACAAAGTAGCTCTCTTGGTTGATTAGAGAGGGCTATCAACTTTGCCTTGAAGAAAAGTAGCGGTTGGCGGTTACAGACACAATGTTTCCATAGTGGCAACTGCCCGACCCAGTCAGCGGTCACAATGGCATCAAGCAATCCCCAACAACGACAGTGGTCTCTTGAGGAGATTAAGTAAAGAGGGAAGTTTTGTATACACTGGGTGTGATTCTCTTCTTTATCATCTTTGTTCTCATGTGGGAAAGACAACCTGATTTAGGGGTAAATAAATCCAGTGTGAGTTGTAATCTTAATTACATAGTGCTTGTTGATCAGTATTGCCCCATGGTTTTCTCTCCTTGTCTTGGGGAGAGTTTTTCACGTTAAATCTGATATTTCTTCTTTGAGTTTATACGCTTATCGGTAACGCTTCTACAATAATTTTTAATCACATCTGGGACCGTATCGGTACAACATCTCCATGAAAATGGTTCTTGATGATGAACTTCAGGCTCTACTTCTTCTTGGATCATTACCTGATAGTTGGGAAATGCTCGTAGTGACAGTCAACAATTCTGCATAGGAAGGCAAGTTGACACTTGATCAAGTGAAGAACAGTCTACTGAATGAATAGACTCAACGACGAGCCTCAAGCGACAATGGATCAGAGGTGCACTTTACAGAGAGCAAAGGCGTAGATAGAATGAGAGATAGTGGCAAATCCAAGAGCCGCGATGACTCTCAGAATCGCAAGAAGTTTCGTGGTAAATCCAAGTCAAAGAGTAGTAGAGGGTGCTTCTATTGCGGTAAGCTATGTCATTTCAAAATGGATTGTAAGGTTTGGGAAAAAAATTGGTCTAAAGCCAAATACAAGCAAGATGGCGACAAAAATTCTACAACACAATCTCAGATGAGAGGGACGATGATGACAATGTAGTCTTAACAGTCATAGAGCAACGTTTGCATGTTGAGGATGATGTTTCTGAGTGGGTGGTGGATACTGCAGCTTCTTATCATGCTTCACCGAGTAACAAATTCTTTACTTCATACAGGAGGGGAGATTTTGGGAGGATGAACATGGAAAATTCAGCCTCTCTAGAATTATCGGGATTGGAGACATTTTGTTCAAACAAGTGTCGGTTGTACGCTCACACTAAATGATGTTCGTCACATTCTAGATTTACGGTTGAGTTTGTTATCTGATTCACTCTTTGATAAAGAAGGTTGTCATCTAGATTTTGGTGGTGGAAAATACAAGATCACCAAGGGAGCTTTGGTTATTATACGAGACAAATTGTGTCGTACATTGTACAAGACCCAACTAAAAGTGCTCAAAGGTGGTCATATACATGTAATTGAGGATCACCAGACTTATTTATGACACAGATGACTAGGACACATGAGCGAGAAAAGCTTGAAGCTTTTATCAAAGAAGAGATTGATTCCTCGTGGTAAGGATACTGGTCTCAGTTCATGTGATGAATGTCAGACATGAAAGCATTGACTCATTTCTTTCAAGACAAGATCAAAGATGAAGTCACAACTTCTATAGTTGGTTCATTCAGATGACTGTGGTCCATTTGAAGTGGCTTCATTGGGTGGAAATAGGTATTTTGTCATATTTATTGATGATGCATCTAGAAAGGTGTGAGCCTACTTGCTGAAGTCCAAGGATCAAGTCTTTCAGTATTTTCAAAATTTTTATGCCATGGTAGAGTAGGAGACAGAGAAAAAGTTGAAGTGTCTCTGCACAGACAAGGGAGGAGAGTACACCTCCAGGGAGTTCTAAGATTACTGTGCGCAACATAGAATACGACATAAAAGGACAGAGTCCAACACACCACAACACAATAGTATAGTTGAGAGGATGAACCGTACCATAGTGGAAAAAGTTAGATGCATGTTAAAGATTGTAAAGTTGTCAAAGACATTTTAGGACGAGGCAGTGTGTACTGCTTGCTATCTTATTAATCGATCTCCATCAATTCCTTTGGGGTTTGATATACCTGAGAAGGTATGGACATGCAAGGATGCAACCTATGCTCAACTGTGAGTATTTGGGTGCAAGGCTTATGCACATGTTCCAAAAGAAAAGAGGTAAAAGCTAGATGATAAAGCGGTGCCATGTATCTTTCTTGACTGTAGATATCATCAGTTTGGCTATAGGTTATGAGATCCTATAAAAAGGACCATGAGAAGACACAGAGATGTGACTTTCGGTGAGAGTCAAACAATTACAGAGCCTAAGAGTGATGATGTAGAGGCTGCATGATCAGGTGATAGTTCTTCTGATGATGGGTTTGAAGATGCTTCAACTTCTTCACAGGTGCAGTCTTCAGATGATGAAGAAGAGCAGCAAGATCACCCTAAGCAACATAGTGAGAGAACATCGAGTGTTCCTATTCCAGACGTGCAATTGAGTGATTCAGATTCACAGTCATAGACTTCTGGGCAGGGGGAGCAAGATCATCACCAGACAGAGTCGTCAGAGCGAAGTTGAGGAGGTCTGACAGAGTTCGTCATCCTTCATCTAGATATCTGACATCTAAGTATAATTTCCTTATTGATCAGGAGGAGCCAAAGACTTATCATGAGGCACAAACTCATAGACATAAAGCACAGTGTCATCAGGTGATGCATGAGGAGATGTCTTCTCTATAGAAGAATGATACATATGAGCTTGTGGTGCCTCCTAAGGGCCGGAAAGTACTAAAGAACAAGTGGGTCTACATGATGAAGAGAGATGACAACAACAAGGATCAAGCCTCCAACCAAGAGCTATATGGACATGGGGAGCATCATCATAGGATTTCTGAGCCTTGGTCCAGAAGGCCAAAAATAAGGTTTTCATCTAGGATGACTCGACATACCAGACAGGGGGGGCCATTAAAATTCTAGGTGAGGGCATGGAGAGTGAAGCGGCAATGCAGGATACTTCTTCTCTGTTGTTTGGGAACAGAGTGAAGTCAGGATTGGACTTCAAGAAGATGGATGAAAACGACAAGATGTTGACATGTCTGATGAGAGTGGATCCATCACAGGTGGTGATGAGGTCCACAAGCTATTCCAGATGATTGCTAAAGACAATGTCCCCCTCATGGGACGGAGGGGGAGATTGTCGGGAATAGGAAAAAGATCTGGCCCATGTCTAATTGGATTTGGACTTGAGTAGGAGTTGTCTTGTGCTACCAATCATAATAGGATTCAAATTTAAAAGGGAGAGAAGATGGTTTCCTACGTGCAACATGGAGTTGGAATCCGAGTTTGACTCAGAGCTGGACAAAGATTTTTCTAGTTACAACTGCATGTCATGGAAGGTTATAAATAGATGTCATGGTGGAGGCCATTGAGATTATCCCACCGGTTGAGGTGTGATTCCTCTAGTTGTTTGTTGGTGCCTTCTATGGTAGAAGAGTTGCAGAACAAGAACAACTAGAAGAGCTCTCTTGGTTGAATAAGAGAGGGTCAGTGACTTTACTTTGAAATTAAGTAACGGCGGACAGTCGGTGACACATTGAGTGCATTGACAGAGCAGCTCTCTTGGTTGATAAGAGAGGGCCAATAACTTTACCTTGAAGCAAAGTAGCGGCTGATAGTTATAAACACAATGTTGCCATAGTGGCAACTGCCCGACCCAGTCAACGGTCATATTGGCAACAAGCAGTCCCAAATAATGACAGTAGTCTTTTGAGGAGATCAAGTAAAGAGGGAGATTTTGTACACATTGGGTGTGATTCTCTTCTTCCTCATCTTTGTTCTCGTATGGGGAAGACTATCTGAATTTATGGGTAATTAAATCCAGATAGTGTGAGTTGTAATCTTAATTACATAGTACTTGTTGACCAATATTGTCCCGTGGTTTTTCTCCCCTAATTTTTGGGTGAGTTTTCCACGTTAAATATGATATTTCTTCTTTGAGTTTATACATTTGTCGGTAACGCATCCGCAAACATCCGGAACCGTATCGGTACAACATCCCAACTATTTCATCGGGATCCAAATCATGTATTAATGCATACATATACAAAGACCGAGGGTCGTTTAAATATTTAATCTTGAATATCCGTTATTGCCGATGGCATAGTGCAATGCAGTTATGCACGATGGTGATGCTAGAGACAACAACAAAAGGATGTCGGTGCCTTATTCATCAAATAGGTCCATCTCCATCTTCAATATTTTCAAAGATCTTTTGTTTGGTGTGTGCAACAAATCGCTGACAACTGATTGTGTTAGTGCATACCCACAGTCTTTTTTTTCTAATGATGATTGAGATGGTGATAGCTCTAAATTTCGGGGAGTATCAGGTCTTGAGGGTGCCATGATGATGTTTAGTCTCTGATTATCTATACTACTATAAAAAGAGGGAGTTTTTTCATCTATTTATAAAATTGCCATTTTGAACTCCAGCAGCCAATCAGAAGTCATCATTTTGAGTTGTCGTTCTCTCCTTCACTCAATCTCTTCCCACATTTTTCTCATGTTTTCTATTTTAACTACTTTTTATTCATCAAAATACTTCTCTCCTATTAAACTACACATCCACAATTTCCTCCAACTAACCATTATCACCTCCCTCCAATCCTATCAACCGATATATATGAACCTCCGTAAGTATACTCTTTGGCGTGGTTAGTTGAGGACGTGGAGTGAGAGGTTTTGACTCATTCTCTATTTTTTTGGTTTTGACTACACGATAAGATCACGGTTACTTGGTGGAGAGAGTCGTGGAGAAATAATTGGGAGTGTGGAGAGAGTGTGGAGAAATAATTGGGGCGAATCCAATTGTTTTGAGAATAAGAAACGGAAGTTTGTTGGGAAGGAGATCGGACAAGCCGATAATGTGGGGAGAGAATTGGGGTATTGAGGATAATTTATTGCCATCGTTAGACAAAAATTGCAATATTATTATTTTCATGAGATTAAACCATCACTAAGAAAGAGTACCTAAAGAGAATGTCATCGTGATAACTCTGATTGGCTAGACATGAGGCAGTTATTGTAGAATGTTATTGATGTCATCGGTGTTTAGGAGTCATTAATCTTTGGTGGTTGCGTTGCCTTTTGGGATTAAGTACGAGTTTTAAACGGAGTGGGGTTGGAGAGATACCGATAGCATCAGATTTGGGAGAGAGAAATAGATTGAGTCAAAGAAGTGGGTGTGGGATGAGTTGTTGTTACGATGATCGTGGAGATGTGGGAGGAGTTAGCATGATCGTGGAGATGTGGGAAGATTAGCGTACTTTAAAGTTACAAAAAATAAAAAAATAAAAACAATCTGAAAAAAAGATAGAAGAGAGACCGTTTAGCAGAGTTTAATATTTTAAAAATGCTACAATCTGATTGGTCAGTTGCATATTTATAGTTAAATTCTCCATTTGGTCAGTTGCATATTTATAGTTAAATTCTCCATTTCTTTTATCTCTACAAGAGGAAATTATTATATGCACTAAGTCATAATGAATATAAGTACCAAGTTTGAGATCACTATTTTATAAATATATCATCTAATACTATCATACGTATATAAAAATACAACTATATCTTCTATTTCATTTAAATAATAAATATAAATTATATATATTTTCAAAGGGACACGTGCATGCATGTGCACGTGTGTGTTTGCTAGTATATCTTTTGTCGTGAGAAACAAACGAGGAGGTCCTACCAATCACACCCAAATCCAACCAACTGCCATTGTTCTCGTGACGGTATCAACCTTCAACCATCCATGCAAGTAAACTATTCTGGTTTGTGGCAAACTTGCTCGCATTTCCTAATTTTCACCATAGCTAACCATCCAACAAAAGTAAAATAACGAGAAAAGATTAAGGCTGCGTTTGTTTCTCTAGTAGAGCGGCGGCACGATAACTAAATTAGGAGTAGCAATTTAATTGCTATTTGTTATGCCGTCTATAGAAGAAAGCTAACTTGACGCAGAAATTAGCTAAACAGAAATTTTCAGAATAATATGCCGCGTCAAATTTTTGCGACACAGAATTGGTTAGTTTGTCATGGATATCAATTTCCAACGGAGCCCTCTTAACAGATTTTTTGATACATATAACAATAGGGCATAATAGTCTGTCTAAATAAAGAAAGATTATTTACTTGTGTACCAAACAATAGACAACTTGCCGCCAAATTTATTTGTCATTGTCCCAAATAACAGTTATCTCACACAAAGTTAACATACCATTAGTTAATTTATCTATGGCAACTAAACTTTTTATAACTGTATACCAAAAGCAGCCTAAGAAAACTCGATAAGTAACCAATGTTTAAGGCATCTACGAGCCCCACAAGTACCGGAACTACAAAATTGAAGTCAATCCAGATTCATCCGAATCAAATAAGTATTTTCCTTTATCAACAAACAAAAGGATAAAGAGATCAAACTATGTCATCTGTTTACCAAATCTAGAAAACTATGAGTAGGTCTTTCTTTCCGCCCTACAATCCAGCTCGCGGTATGGATGCTGCTGGACTGGGGCCGAGTGGTGAAGGAAAATGCTCCCAGTCGTCACAGCCCACACAGCCCACATAAGGTAAGAGTAGAAGTAGAACGTTGGTAGATCAAGTTGGAGGAGTGCCAAAAAAGATGGGCTTTCGTGTTCGTGGTGTGGAGGCAGCAAAGAAGTGTTAGGAAACTCTATATGTAACCCCATCACACCTCATGTTCACATATGATTTATTTTTCGTCAACCTAGGAGGGGACACGATGGAACGCACTATGAACATGATATGAGATTATGAACGAACCTCTGATCAAAGAATCAATAGGGACAAATCTGCCATCATCATAGGGTGGGCGACAGAGGATAGAAGAATGTCCCTAAGTGTGTCCCAAGGGTTGTGATTGTAGTTCGTAACCCATCCAATACCAAGGACTACCCCTCATACCAAGTAAAATTCAGATCAAACACTACCATAATTTAGTTGATAAGATCACTAGGAGGATCACATCTTGAGATGGGAAACTCGTTTCATTTGCAGATAGACTCCCTTTGTTAAATCTGCCATCTCGGTAGTTGCATTGCACAAATTAGCGGTGTGTATTGTCTCTTTGTCCACACTTAGAGAGCTGGAGACGAAGATAGCCGATTTCCTTTGGTTGTCCAAAAAAGGTGAAATGAGGAGGCATTGGGTGTGTTGGGAGAAGTTAACGAAGTCGTTTGAGGATGGTGGTCTAGGCATACTTAGACTTAGAGATGGACTCAAAGCTCTTCTAATGAATGAAGCCTGGAATGTATTGATAGACAAATTTGTGTGGGTAATTTTCTTTATAGGGAAATACAGGAGAAATGATTGGACCAGGGAGATCAATCACCCATGGTTTCTTAAATGAAATAGGTGGGCATCAATCTACTAGAAAAGGGTGTGGACTGTTGTCTTGGATGCATGACCAATGCTATATGGGAGGCAGGGAAGGGAGATCTTTCCTTTTGGACTGCACGTCGGTGTGAGAATCACATGATACAATGGATCAAAGAGGGAGTAGTACTTGATCCTAACCTCATGGTACACAACTTCTAGGAGACAAGATTAATTAACTAGAAAGGAGTAAAGACTAGAAAGGAGTCAAGACTCTAAAGTATACCAGTTTTGAAGGATCTAAGGTTTAATATATACCTATGTGGTGTCCTGTAGCAGACATAACTTTCACCATCGAATCTACCAATGAATCCTTATTTCTGGTTGATTGGGTACCCTAGACATCATTTCCTTGGCCAATCGGTGGGTCTGGAACAACATGTTGTCTCCAAAGATATCATCCTTCACCTAGAAACTATAGTAACATGCGGTACCGACCGATTCCAGGATTAAAGACTTTAAAATACATATGGAATCATGGTGTGAATGATAAGATCATAGAGATGAGGAATCTACTAAGCACCTCTTCTTGGATAGAGAGGTGGCCACATTCGTTTGGGATAAAGTAGAGGAGGCACTTGACTGAGAGTGTGTTCTAGCGGGAATCATTGACTACAATGCTAAAAAATTGGCTGAACACTAAGGGAACGAGTTGGTTAGGGGTAGCACGAGGTATCTTATCGCTGATGGATATCTGGATGATTTGGCAGGAGAGGTGTGTGAGTAGATACAAAGATACGAAGGAACCAGGATGAGCCATCAGAGGATTTGGGATAAGACATCAGCTCACTTTAGGATCCATCTATAAGATGTCAACAAAACAAGGTTTGGGAGGATGAGGTATTTGGAGGATAGATGGATAACATGATGCATCTTGGACATAATACGACTAAGACAACCCACTTTCTTAGATATATGATGGACTAGACCTCTAAGTGGGATTGTGAAACTCAATGTAGGAATGAATAGTTGTCGAAAATATAGACTAGAGACTAGGAAGAAAGCAATCGGAAGAATTTTGAGAAACCATGAAGGACATTCCATAGGAGGCTTTGTAAGACCTACCATAGATATTATCGACATGGTGGGTTTTCTAACAGCCTTATCGGCTTCATTGAGATAGTTAGATCGGAAGATGGAAAAGATGGACTGATAGTCGAGGTAGATGACAGAATAGTATATAGGGTACTGAAAGGAAGAGCCCCCCACACACACCTTGGTGGTACGAAAGGTGGTTTTTCATGATCATAAAAATTCCTTCATGATAGGGACAATATCTTTCAGTTAGTGTACAAAGAGACATACATGATATCCACTATGATGGCACAATATGGTGTGGTCCTCAATCAAGATATAGTTTTCTAGGCCTAGTTGGAATCCCTCTATTACTTAGAGGCATTCTTAGACTTGAGGCCAGGGGCTTGGCATACATCAAGAGAGGATATAATATAGGTTAGTCGATACTTTACGATCATACTCTAGTTGAGGCTGGTGGTTGTTCATTTCTACAGAGTTCCGACCTACAACATGTAGGTGGTTTTCATTTTGGGCTCCATTTTGTAGAGAGCGCATTTAGAATATTGTATCATCTAATTTTTGGTTTGCCTACTAGGGAACAGGATGAATGGAACTCCTCATTTTGATTTAAAAAAAAGAATCAAACAAACAAATAATATGCATCTGCTACCATGTGTAAAATACAACCCTTACAAGTCTTGACATTGTGACGGGCTTACTTGGGTTTAAAGAAAAAAAAATTATGAACTAACTAGTCTTAGACTCATTGTATTTGAATGACATTCAACAATTTTGGATTTAAAATGGAATATATAAAATTATGGGTTACTAGATGTCTATAACGTCCTCACATATAGTATAGTTCAAATTGTGGGATGCAAAAGGTTATACTCAAAAGAAATACCCCTCTTTTTAGAAAATATTAAAAATAATATTGAATAATACTATTGTGAAAAAACTTGTAGTAAATATACTACAAATTGAAATTAGATGTACTTACATATTCACCCATGTGATATGTTCTTGAGACCATGTATGTGTAACAATAAGGTAGTCGCCCACCTAGCTATAAATCTATAGAATACTCACACCATAATTACATGTTTGAAGTTAATCTATGTTCTGACACCTAAAGGAATGCTTGTACCATATCTCTGACATGTAATTGAATATATCTAGAAAGTATTTATCACTATTAAATACATGCAATTAGTAGAGATGCACATGCCGACATCAATACCAAAGTAAGAATCCATAAAACACAAATGAAGTATACTTGCAACTCCTTTAGCTGCTTCTCACATGAACTCCTTACTATTTGATAAGGCAAACTTTGCGGTGATGGCAACTAATTTTAGTGATAAACATCATTTTTTTAATATAGTTTTGTTTGCATTGCGATAGAGTTTAAGTTATTGTTTTATGTGTTAGTTGTGTTACCAAAATTGAAATGTTAATATGTAATTTTTTTCCTTTAGTTGATGATGACATACTCCAAGGAAGTCTGGGATATGTATTTTTGACTTTTTCTACATGTGAGAAGAAAAATGAGATTTGCACAACCTTCTTGGAGAATTTGGTGCCTCCTAACATCTTTTGTGAGAACAGTGAGTACATATTGACCATCTTCTCTAATGTACTAGAAATGAAAAATGTGCTCCCCATTTTCTATTTGAGAAGGACATCTGTAAGTAATAAACAAAGATCGTACAAAAGATCATTCAATATGTGGTAAAGTACATTAGATCTCTAATAGAAGTTTTATAACACTGCTAACATAGAACAAAACTCACCCTAAATTATTGGTAGGCAAAAAAATGTATCCACTTCAAGTGAGGGCTTGTAGGCATTTGCAATTTAGTTGTAATTTGAAAAGGACAAACAAACTGGATCCATCCTTAAAAAGATATTGGAAAAGAATATCGGGTTATAGAGACAAATCTAACACACTTCATTAGAACAAACCTACAACCTATCATATGCCTTCCATACTTTAGAGGAACTATTTGAGTTGGACCCACTCTTGTTTTATTATTACTACCATGGTTTCCATCAAGTGATATAGAATGTCATTCCAATCATCACTTAAAAGACCATGATGCAACATATGGCTTTTGAAACTTCTGACTGCCATTGTTTCAAATACTTCCACTGTAATTATATTTTCCCATGTCCTTCCATCATTAGTGAAATGACCAGAGATGGACTTGTTAACATCAATACCAAAGTGAGTATCCATAAAACAAATTTCTAAAGAATCAATATTTCTACATACTTACATCATGTGGTTAAATGTATACTCTCCAATGTGGATGAACAACAAAAACCAGTCTTGTCTTAGTGTTGTCAAATATTGTATAGAATTAAAAACCAAATATTAATAAGTATGCCAAGGGATACAATATAATTTCTTAGCTCACATTCAGGGGATATGGATTGATTGAAAAAAATATGTTCTTACTACTCCTCGAGTAGTTTCTTGCATAATACTATTTGATAAAGCAAACTTTGATGTAATGGCTACTAATTTCATAGATAAACATTAGTTTTATGTGGATACAAATTACAATGTGATAGAAGTCAAGTGATTTCTTTGTGAGCTAGTTGTGGCAACCTGCCACACTAAATGAGATTACTCAAAATCAAGATGATGATCTATCTTAATTAATCATATTACAAAAAAGTATATAATTAAAACCAAATAAACTTTTCATCCATGCTAGAGAACATTTACACAAAGGTCCAACATCTTGTGTATACATATAAGAATACCCGGTAGCTTTAAATCTATTTTTTGGCGTCATCCACAACTTGTAAACAAAAGATAATGTCCACATATTTACAACATGTACATAGAAAAAGATACACTTCCAAAAACTCGAGTCGATATAAATAATTTATAAAACTCCCCGCCCGAACCTAAGAGTATAGGGATGACTCGAGGACTCACTTTATAACCCACCAACCTTCTTCCTCTATAGATTTTCAAAATGTGCCTCCTAGTCACTCTGTGACTGGCGGCATTGCTAATCACCTAAAAAGATTTGGTAACCCATGAGGTGAGACCCATGTTCTAAAGAGAGATATAAATCCAAAAGAACATCTATTTCTTACCAGGATTATGTATCTTAAATAGTTAAACAAATAGTATTACATAGTGGGAAGACTAAATCACTACACAAGAGATCAAACATAACTAGAGTCATAAGTACATTTGATTTCTCTTACATCATTATAAATCATCCATAGATCAAAAGAAACATAGCAGGGATTATCATCCAACGTGATTCATCAAGTAATTCTAACAATTATTCTACACGACTGAGTTACATATTATATTAATCCCTAAGTAGTTTAAGACATACCACTCAAACTACTAGCTGACCACCATCAAGTTGAAATCTTCCCCGTATACAATCTAAGATGAATGGAATATTAAGATCTCTTCCCCTCAGTTAGTATGAGTAACAACTGTAGTGGATCATCGACCCAACTACTAAAACAACCTATTCCGACCTGGGAACTGATGCATGTTTACTACACGTATATAACACAATTGCATGTATCAAAACAATATAGGATAAAAGAGGCCCGGATATTGAACTTGGGGAAATGTGAATCCAGAGACTACTACTAACTATGACTCAATCAATTAGACCTAGGGAAAAGGTGATTCATTGATTATTTGACTAATTGCAAGAATTAAAACTAAATTACTGAGGTTGTGATCACAAACTATAATGGATTCTCTAGGAATATAGTTTCACCATGGTTTATACTGCAATTAACATTATTTATCAATATTTAGTTATTTTGACCTTGAACCAAGGGTCATGTAGCAAGAATTACCAACTCTTGTAGTTTAATTCACTATCTATTCTAATACAAACCTCACTTGCATAGAGATTTAATTATTAGTTAGGTTCTTTAATGAATCCTCTGGGCTAAACCCTTCATAGATGTAATCCCTCTCTCAAGACGAAGTCTAGGATATGTAAATCTACAACTTACCCAACCATTAATCCATCCCTTAAAGCAATTAATGGTCTATGAAATCAACTATGATGATCAAGCATAGATAATTCATGAACCAATCATAGAGTTATGTCTAGAAATTAGAAAAAACATAAATATTAACTCATAATGTCAAGTGCAACACATAACCGGGCTACTCTCAGGTCCTAAGGAAATAGGGGATTATCTCTAAAAGATTTCAATTTCCATACACATAGAGGGAAAAGGAGAATAAGCGGAAAAGATTAAAAAATTAATGGAAACCTCTGGAGAAGATGATCTGGGTGACTCCCTCTAAAGAACAGGATGATTTGCTATCATGTGGCTACAAATCCACCTACCAGAGGTTCCCAAATCTTCTGGAACATAGCTTTCTCGTCTCCTTACCCTTCTCCCAACTCTCCTCTATAGTGCAATGAACTAAAGCATGATTAAGTCTAGACAAAATCCTCCATAGTCATAAGGTTGGCTTAGGGTGTCGCTAAGTCATGGCTGTTGGATTAATCATAATTTTTAATCTCGTTTGATCGTAACAAGTTTGTACCACTGATAGGATGTTGGTGGCACAGAGTCCTCTTCTGGGTCGTGACTCCATGTGATTGTCAATACTACCAACTGAGGTGTCGATGGCACTAAGTTGCTCCTGACATATTCTGAGGATTTTTTCATGTACAAGTTGGTACCACCAGCTGGAGGTCAATGGCACTGAACCACTCTGGTTGTGTTACTATTGATCAAGTCGGTAGTACCGAATATACTATCCTGCCACTGAGAATTTTTGACTCATGACTGTCTTTTTCTTCCGTTGTCAGTACAGACAATGTTTCCTATAGCACCGAGTTGATCCAAGACTTGTCAATTCACCTGAAATTCAAAATAAAGAACATAAGTCCAATAATTTATGATAAATCAATATAAAATAGTAACAATATATAGTATTCAATGCCATCATGTTTCATAGGATAATGATGATAAACCATGCATATGTATCAAAAAAATGGGCAAATATGCCTAAAATACATAATCAAATAGCCTTTGGAAAACATATAATATTCAGCGCATCAAACTCCCCTAGTATTAAATGTTTCTCGTCCTCAAGCAACACTACTCTTGGATCTCATTGAGACAAGTCAGCAAAAAGTCAAATAATATGAACTTCCATTCTCAACTATCCCCTCCTGACGGTCCCAAACCGGCCCTTACCGACACTGAACAAATAACTACTCTCAAGTGACCAAAAGTTTTCATTAAAGATGTTCACCCCTAAATCAGTGAAACATTATCAATAGAGCAGTTAATATCATAGTCAATAGGGTATTCGTTTGGTGCATCATGTGATTCCCTATCTACCTTGCTCTTTTCTACCTACCAAACTAATTGGAAATAGTTCTTCTTATAAGAATGAATGACGAGATCAATCATATATGTGGCCTACTGTAAAGATCAATGGATGCAATGAAGTAGGTGCCTTATGAAGAATCACAAGCAACTTTCCAATCCTTTATGCTGAAAATGAACATATCAACCTATAAGACAAAGGAAGTAAGAAATGCATGTATCCTAATGCCTACTATTTTGGGTGGACTGATGCATGCACTGAAAGTCTCATCTGACTGGTGAGATTGGTTT
Source organism: Alisma plantago-aquatica (assembly GCA_963693085.1). NCBI lineage: Eukaryota > Viridiplantae > Streptophyta > Magnoliopsida > Alismatales > Alismataceae > Alisma > Alisma plantago-aquatica. Next base: position 402,708,457 of record OY856409.1, read on the forward strand.
AGGAGAATACATCATTCAACTTTTTCATCTCTTCTTGAAAAAAAATCAATAATGAGCTCAAGGCATACTTCTTTCCCCCTTTTTTTCATAATATTTTTTTCTTTCTCTTTTTTTCTTTACCCTATTGTTTTAGCACGGTTGAAGAGTATGCTCAGGATTCAACATAACAACTCATTAATTATTTTCCTTTTTAGGGGTATGGATGGGTATCCCTACACTTTATTTTCTAAGGAAGACAACATGGGTACGTGATGAAAGATGAATGATGCATAAAATATGCAATTTACATGCATTTTGTTATGCAACTAATTGATATATACACATTCTTTTTTCATTTTATAACTAATGTAATAAAAAGGCTAGCAATCATGTCACCTATTATGATATGCAATACACTCAAGAGGAAACAATTTGGGTTACTTGATCGTCTTAAGGTGGTGGATCAAATGTATGAAAAGCGGATGGAATCACAGGATTAAGAGATAATGGATTTCTTAAATTATGATATCTCCCTCTCATAATAACCTATGTACAGGGTAACCTTAGGATTTCTTTCTAAAAATCTCATTTAAGGTATCATTAATTGCTTGGTGAGTTTGGGCTCAAACCCCATCATCATACTCAATTCATGGATAGTTTAAATCTTTTCATTCATAGAAAATATCCACAAGATGACTAACCCATACATTTCCTCTAGGTGATGCTACAACTAAGCATTCAAAGATATGACGATTATAGATTTTTATTTAATTTTTAGATTTCATTGCAAAAGCATAAAAGAAAACACTCTATGATAGAGGTAGAAATCATGATATTTATGTTCCATGATTATACTAGATAGTTGTCCATCCTACAAATTTAAGATAACAATATAACTAATATAAAATTCAAGAGAAAAAGATAAAGTCATTCCATCTCCCCCCTAAGCCTGAACTTTACTATGTCCTCATAGTTAGAATCCAAACATAGAGGTGGAATGGAGGTAGCATGAATCGATAGTGGTGTTGGTATAGTACTAACTTTGACTCTACCTGCACACCAAACAAAGCATCAATGTACCTTTCTACATCAGTTAAGTCGCTAATAGAACAAGTATGGAATTTAAGCAACGAAAAGTCCGAAAAAAGGTAAATGACATATAAAAGTTGGGTTGCCTCTCATAAGCATCCTTGTTTAATGTCCTAGGCTCTACAAGTTGAATTTAAAAGCATGGGTTGTTACTAGATGGTTGTGTATACTCATATGGAAATCTAAACTCCACTCTATCATCTTATATTCCAAGTGTCATGTAGCCTCTACCCATAGCAATGATCACATCTGTCATAGCTTGGAACAACCTTCCTAATAGAATCTCTGATCCTCGCATATTGTGCATATCCATGACCATAAAGTCAGCAACGATATATGAATTTATAGAGTTTGACTAACACATCCTCTCATATCCCATACAGCCTCAGAATTGGTCCATCTGTCCACTAGATTGTTATAGCTATATTTTTTGGTTTCTTTCAACTCAACTTCTGAAAGGTAGCATGAGACATGAGATTTATGCTTGCCCCAGAGTCACATTATACTTGATGAAATTTTTGCTACCTATAGAACAAGGAATGTTGAAGCATCCTGGGTCCTTTCTTTGATCGAAAGCCTTCCCTGTATCATAGCACTCACCACTTCATCAACACTTAAGATATGTGTATCTTTTATCGGTCTCTTCTTGTTGATGATGTCGTTCCAGAATCTTCCATATGCATGGACCTATTCTATCTCCTCCACAATTGGGGTGCTTATGTGGAGCTTTTGGAAGATGTCTAAGAATTTCATGAACTTCTTTTCCTACTTTCTCAACTTCAGACTGTCTAGGAATGGCACATGTGGCTTCTTTATATGCTTGTGAGGAGAATGTATGGCACATTAAGGATCTCCTCCCCTAAGCTTGCTTCAACGCCAACTTCTGGGATAGAATTTTGCACATCTCTTGTGGATGGAATCATTGGTGGATGCCCCTTCTAAATTGTGGATGCCTCCTTATTGACTGTGACAGCTCCACTACTGAGTAGAACCTTCACATGTTCTTGTTGCACGAGCACCTTTTCTAGAATTGAGGGTGTGGACATAGAAATGTTGGAATGTTGAAGTTCCTTGTCTTGCACAACTGGTGAATATGTAATATACTTGTCACTTTTCTCTAACCCTATCTCTACTAAGGTGCATGTGTGATCACACCAGATTGGCATTCTGCATCCCCTTGGTCTTCCATATAGGCTGTAGGGAAATGGAACTTTTGATGCAGACACCCAATCAGGCTCTACAACATGCTACTTTGGAGACTCCTCAGTAATATGTTCTAGCTCCATGAAAACAAAGACAAAATTTACTTGGTGATGTTGATGACTTGTCTATGTGTTCACAAGAAATCCTGTTGAATGGGCTTCTTTATGGAAGCCACCTATGTTGTTAGCTGAGAAATTTGATTTTTAATGTTGTGAATCTGTGCCTCATGATTTTTCTACACCATTTTTGTATGTTTTGGTAAGGTCTCATTCTAAATCACTATCATACATAGAAAGTCTTCAATTTTATCTATCTTATTGGGGGCCCTATCCTGTTGATATGGCTGACACAGGTACTTACAATTTCCTATTCACCACCAGATGAGGTGTCAGATTTTTGCTCAATCTTCCTTGCATGTTTGTCCATCTGGGATTTGATTTCAATGATATCCCTTGATTCTATAGCACTTTTAATTGTTGTTGGTGCTTCTGGCTCCTCCCCCCATGACTAATTCTTGGCCGTGTTCTTTAGGATCTCACGACACCTGGTAGCTTTATTGTTTAGAAAGAAACATGCTCTTGTGCTATCCCCTTTATGTAGGCCATAGTAGAATATCTTTGCATGCCCGTATACATCAATCCCATTATGAGGGACCTTCTTGAGCATGTTTTGAAATCTCTCTCATGTCTCAGAATATGACTCTTCAGCATGCTACTTGAATTTGTGGATCTTTCCAACCGATTCATTAGTCTTCTAGGGTGGAAAGTATATCTTGAAGAAGACATCTATCATTTCATCCCATATCGATATGGATTCTTATGTAAGACTTAAAAACCAAGACTTTGTGTTATCTTCCAGAGAGTACGAGCATAACTTCATATATATAATAGTCATCGACACCCTATCAATCTTCAACATATCACAACTCCCCACAAAATTGTTAAAGTGAGCCATAGGATCCTCCAGGTTGTGACCATGAAATTCTTGAGATTTTATGAGTTCCACCATCCCTGGATCTATTTTGTAGCTCAAACATTTACTACTTACTTCACAAAGGGTCCCAACTGTGTTGTAGCCGATGAAGCCTTGATTTTCTCCCAGACAGTTTGCTCCTCAACTTCCACATTACTATAAGATCCATGAACTTGATTTTATATTGAAAATGCTTTCTTACCATTATTACATGCTTAAAACCTTAACCAAAATGTAATATGTGCTTTGATATCATGTGAAAAACCTAAGTTTCAAGTTTGGTCTAGTTTGTATATTGTTTGAGCAAGTTATGCAATTATATGCTTGTTTTGGACTTTTATACAATTTACCCATATATTGGGTTTTTCTTGTAATTTGTCACATGCTTTTTTCCTCGCATGTTTTCATATCCTTCTTCCGTTATTTTAGCCTTGAGGTGCCTAGATGAACCTTGGTTTGAGGGTGAATCTACCTAGGGTTGAGTTAGTGTTTGACCCTCATGGATGAGCTACCTTTAAGGCCTAAACTCGATGTTATCCCTTGGTTGATGGGATCCAATGGTGTTGAGATCTTATGGTGAGTCCTTGGTGGTCCCTATAGGTGTGAAGGTTGATTTTTTCCCCTTGGGAGATTCTTGGATTGATGGTTCAGCTAAAGTGGTACACAAACGATGGTTTTCACCCTTGTGACCTAAGATGCCAAAAATCGATGGCCACCATGTCTTGAAACTCTATGGACACCCTGAGAAGTCATGATCTAATGGACCTACAGACTTTCACAACTGATGGAGTTGCTGCTTTACATTGACATGATGCTTTAGGCCATGGACACATGGCAAGCATCTTAGGACACCTTAGCCTTCTCTTCTCTCTCACCCATGGCTTCTTATACCTACCTCCTTCCATGCAAATGAATCCTTTGGAACTCCCATTCTCTTCCTTCCTATTTAGATATTTGTCCCTTTTGCTTGGTGGATAAGGATCCCAAGGTAGAAGAAGGTGGCCGAACCGCCTTGCATGTGCACCTAGGGACCAGATCTACCTCTCTTGAAGTTTATGGAGCTTCCTTAGCTTGTTCTTGACCAATGCAAGTAAGCTCTTCCACTTTCCCTTCATTTTTCTTGCTTTCCTACCTCCTTTTTTCATCTTCTTGGTTGGATCCATGGTGTTTCATGGTGGAGCTTGTGTTAGAGAAGAACACCTCTTTCTTGCTTCCTTGACCTAGGGTTTGCTTCCTTTTGGAGAAGGAGCTAGATTGGCCGTAGTGGAGTGCTCAAGCCAGGGTTTGTTCTCTCTTCCTTAAGCTACCTGACGTGGAATATTATCACACTATAAATTCACTAGGAATATAATTCTTAATATTTACCAAAACCCAAGTGCAATAATGCCACTCACAAGCGGATGGATCTTATCGCAGTATATTTAAGGATCGAATACCAAGGGACAACTTTTTTAAGAACTATCTAATCAAAGTAACCTAGAAAGAATTAGTATTTATCACAAAATTTGAGATTGGTTTAGTTAATCTAAGGTTGCAAAACAACTAAAAGAGCTATATTAAGGTTCTAATTATCAATGGATGGAAACACTAGGGTGGAACTGGGTTTCACCGCCACTACTAAAATCTATGCAATCATTCAAATCCAAACCTATATGAAGATATAATTGGATTTATGCAAGTTTCCCCTTTCGGCATAAGAAACTTGCATGAGTAGATATCCCTGTAAGCTTGATGACTCATTACTTATGGATTTTCTATCCACTACTCTGGGGACTTCCCTCAAAAGTTCTTGTTAGGGTATCAACCAAAGCTAATCGATATTCATATCTCAAACGTTGAAGTTCTCACAGTAAAAGACTATAATAAATCACATAAAGTGGGTGATCAATTTACAAGACATGCAATAAATTATTGGCTTTTGACTATATGAATTCATACAAGAATTAGAACGTGAATGAAATTGTAAGAAATGGGTAATGGGGCTAGTCCCCATACCCCAGTGAAAAGACTACTCCCTTGACATTGAGATATTAATATCATAAGAAGAGGAAGAGGACACCATCATTGTCATGATGGTGATAATAGCAGCTCAACATGGTGTGCATGTTGGGTTTCAGGTAAGGGAGAAGGAAGCGGAAACAAAAAATTTCTCTCACCACAAAACCATAACCACAGATCGCATCAACGACTATGAAATAGGAAGGATGGTTTTAGCGAGTCATACATGGTCCTGAGGCTTGCTCAGTGACAATGCCTCACAATAAGAGTAGTTTTCACCCGCCTGTCTTCGACGACATCTGTGCAGATCTTGGTCCTGACCTAGACTGTAGTTGACAGTCATCCTCTTGAGTGGTAGAAACCTCCCGCCTCTATAGATAGTCCACACAGACCACCGGGAACTCTAGTCATCCTATCCTACAGGACACTAGAAGGAGTCATCCCCACTACCAGTTGTCATCCTGCAGTTGTCTTTCCCTTTCCGTGCCTCCCTAGTCGGGTAGCACTTGCTTGGGCTCTCTTGGTTACCACAACTAGAGAGGACAACTTTGCAGAGCAACTGATGTTCTGAGTTGTTCTATATGAGAATCCCCCAATACCCTTCTATATATAGGAGGGGTCAGGGTCAGGGTTCTCAGTCCCAGGCAATGCAGGATTAAAGTGGGAGTAGAAGGGTCTGGAATTTACATGAACTGATTGTACTGCGGCAGCCGAACCGGTCATTTCAAAAATGAACCGGTCTGTTGGGAGTGTGAGCTGTTCGGTTCACTTAGTGAAACGGTCGGTTCGTGTCCCAAAGTTTCCTCCAATTGACTTTCCTTATTTGTTTCTATTTATTAATAAGATCAATTATTGTCCCAATCAAATTGTACAAGTGAAAAGAAAATCGTTTCTCACAAATTGGGACAACCCAACACTTCTCATTTGGACACATGAACTGATCGGTTCACTAGAATGAATCGATCATCTCAGTGGCCATGAGATGATCGGTTCACCCAGTGAACTGGTCGGTTGGTGGTCCAGATTGTGCATAACACAGTCAATGCAGTTCTCAATCAATGCGACTCTCAAATCAGTTAGTTCAACACTTGAACTTGATGATTCTGAGTCAAGTCAATTGATTGAATGTTTGATTGAGTACCTAAACACCTTTAGTAATCAATCCAAACATCATTCATGGATAAACTCCTCTTCTAGGTAAATCTTTTGTGTGTGACCCTATAGGTCCCATTTCACGTTGGCAGTGAATGTCCATAACTAGCTTATGACATCACAAACAAAGAGTGGTGCCTAGTCGCACATCAATGCTACCCAAGTGAAAAGGAAAGTTAGAGAACAACTTTCAATCCTACATTCTATGATTGGTGTTCCAGTGAATGTATAATTCCTTTGTCTCCAATATCCTGAATGAACTCAAGGCATGGAGATGTCATCCTTTCAACGTTCATTCATGTTCCTTGATCCAAAGCAGACTGTCTGAGATATGTGTGCCATCAATATCAAATATTGACTCCCATGTGCATGCACATGCCTTTCTCAGTCTCACTTATCAATTGGCCATGGACATCATACTCCCTTAAGAGGGACAAATCCCATATCTATCACTCACAGTCAAAACCCCATGTGTCAAAGTCACCCAACCATCACCTTTATAACAATCCATATTTCAGGACCGCGTTTGATGATATCAAAGTGTACCCAATGACATGTGATGAGTGCAGTGATTTTAGGTCTAAGAATCACAATCACCACCATCACTGTGAGAGCTAACTGTGACTACCATGTCATGGTTCCATGTGTCACTCTCACGGTGGGTGTGTTTGATACACTATTCTCTAACATGTATTTATGTGCTTGATTTGATATCACATATCATGACTAATGAGACTCTGTCATCAACCAACACACACTCTAGTCTTGTTGTGTCAGTGTTGTCTATCAACCTTCCACAATGACATCTGACTAGGGACAAAACAAGAATGTACAAACTCTTAGCATCCATATGCTCACTCTTCATGTCCTCAACCTGAAGACATACGTCATTGGGTATTGTCATTCTCTAGACATTCACTATGTTCTATCATGATCTCATAACTGATTGAACCAGAATAAATTGGAAGCTTGCCTTTGATATTTATTAAATCAATCTTAATGTATCCCAATCCAATCATCCTATGATTGGCTCTCAGTGCATACATACCAACATACTCCCACTTGCACTGTGAGCCAATCACCTTTGAATCATATTCTTAGTGATATCCAAACATGTCCCACATGTTTCTGCTGGTCCATTGCTAACGTAGTGAGTTTGCAACACTTTACTTTAGTCAATATATTGCATGTTTCACATCTCTTCATTGTACGACATATCATATGAGATGGAGTTGCCATAATATGCAATCTGATATTCCTTGCCTAACACTTATCTCCATTGTTTGAATCAGTATTTTACTTGTCATCAATGGTTGGAATATCTATAAATTCATCTCTATGAACTTCTAGATCCATATAGTATCCTCTGATGTTCATATTACAAGGATACTCGACATTACCTTTTAGAATTTAAACAGATTTTAAATCAAAAAGTTTCCACTTATCAACTCATATTCACTTTTATATTTTATATTTTAAGATCATTTTCTGTCATTTCAGAAGGTTGCATCAGTGTAACTCTTTACACCCAAATCTTCCTTATATTACCATAGAACTAGTACTTCATAAGTACCAAACAAGTTCTTCATGGTATTCCTGTGGCCCTCACTGGAAGTAGACAGACATCCACTCGTCACACGAGTTAACAAGATGAGAACATCATATTGTCATGTCTAATACATATAAGATGATGAATGCATATTTTCTTATCATGTCTAATACAGACAAGATAATGCAAAAAATTACATACATGATAGATCCATATATATCTATGTGTTCCTATTCTTCATAAGAATTTGGGACACTTGGCATCTGAGATACTAACTCCTTGTAACATGGACAAGTTTTCTCCCACTAAATCTGTACATACTGGACCCTTCAATACATATTGCCAATGTATGCTCTCTCTTTACCAAGTCAAGAGGTTTTCAAGAACTATCTCTATAGATCTCTATTCCTATCACATAAGACATTTCTCTATCTTCCCTTAAAGATATTTCCACACCAATTTCCATTTTAGAACATTTCATTCCTCATCATCATGTGGAATGTGAATAGGCTCCCACTAAATCTTTGTAATCACAGATCCCTTATTTATTTTGACATATCAGTCAAACCCTTTGACTATATTATCAATGTAAAGATTTCTAGTTCTGAGTTTCTTGTATTTAATCAATCATATTGATTAATCCCTTGTAACTTATAGACTGCATTTGCATTATTGGATTCATAAAATCCTTCAGGTTGTATCACATACACAACCTTATCTTATTCCTTCCAAGAATGCGGTTTTAATATCCATATGCCAAATTTCATAGTCTTTTAAGTTTCAACAACAAGCATGATCCTTCTTTTAAATGGCATACATGTCAGTCTTAAATATTAAGAACTGATTGGACTTATGTGTTTTATCCCAACAAGTTCTACCATAAGGTCATACCTTAATTGGTTCACATGGAAGTCATTTTGGATCTTATGGCCTTAAACCATAACTCAAAATCTGGTTACTCAACATCATCTAGCTTATTGGCTCATCATATGACCAATTCATCACCTAGATATATGAGTTGTATCTATTACATAAGGAATTTGAGAACCCACAACATTTGTGATTCTTAATCTCCTTTATTTAGTGTTAAGCATGTTCTTTTAGAAGAATTCTACAAGGTTAGTTATTTGATGATCATGCTCTAACTCTTTAGAGTACGATCCCTTCTTTGATTTAGACATCACTATGCCTTAATCATGAGTTCTCTATGATACATTATCATAATTACTCACAAGGTCCTCAAACATTTGGTTTAAGTATCCCATTCATTGATCTCATAAAAGAATTAATACTTTTACCAAGTTTGTACTTCATTTATGATATTCTTGAACACTTCAAGATATTCATATTGGCATTTCACTAAACATCATCTAAAGCATTAGCATTTATTCCAATAGGCATGTATATACATTAATATGTATTATACCTAATAGAATAGTCATTCTTCCACTACATCTAGTAAAGAGTCTAGCCTATCCATCAACATGGAAGCTAGAAATGAATTTCACATGATAATGCTAATTAATTATTTGAGTCATCAATCACTTTTAGGTATCATTTTATCTTATACATACCAAGTACCACAAGATAAATAGGGCATTGCCAAAAAAGATCATATCTTTAAACTGACACATCAACTTTATTGATAAACATCCTTGTCATTACAAGATGCAGAAATAAAGTATTTCTATTTATTGGAAAAATGAAATAGCAGTTCATAACTCTATTACATGCCCTTTGTGCTGAAATAAACTGAAAAGTAATCCTATCTATGGCAGCAACACTTGCTCCAATTATGAGTGCTCCTTCTTGGTCCTTTCACAAAGGCCATCACTTCTTTTCAGATCTTGCATATCATATATGTCAGATCCATATCTTGGTATCATATACCTCAGAATAAAGAAGTGTTTCAAGTTTATTTCATGATACCTGAGGTGGAGACTTCCATCCCCTTCTTCTTCTTCTTCTTCTTTTATTCATCCAGATGGAGAGGGAAATTTCTTCTCCAATGTCCTGGCTCTTAACAATGGTGACATTTTCCTCCCTTGTTCACCCCTCCTTTGACTTTGAGAATTGAAGATGACTTGGGCTGCTGGCTAGCATCAAAACCCTTCTTTGCTTTGCCCTTCCCCTTGCCATTGCCTTTAGACTTACCCTTCTTTATGCTGATCAACATCACATATTCGGGGTTTGTCTTTCTTCATTTGTGCCTCGGCTATCCTCAAGATGCCCAACAACTCTGTTAGAGGCCTATCAAAGTTGTTCATGTTGTAGTTCATCACGAACTGACTATAGGATTCTGGCAACGATTATAGTATCACATAAGTAGCCAACTCTTGGCTCAGAGGGAATCTCAGTCTTGTCAGGTTCTCCACATACCCAATCATCTTGAGCGTGTGAGGACCAACTGGATCTCCTTCTATCATGACACACTTGAATAGTGCCCTTGAGACATCATATCTCTCTTGTCGTGCTTGATCTTGATACATGTTCTTGAGATGTTGAACCATCTCAATGACGTCCATGTTCTCATGTTGTCTCTGCAACTCATAGTTCACTGAGCACAACATCAAGTACTTCACATCAATGACATCTTCAGTATGCTTCTTGTAAGCATCCCTTTCTGCCTTTAGTGCGGTGGGAGTGGGTTCCTCTGGCATTGGTGTATCTAGGACATAGATATTTCGCTCTTGAGTGAGAACAATTATCATCATCCTAAACTAGTCATGGAAGTTGTTCCCATTTAGCTTGTCCTTCTCAAGGACAGATTGCAATGAAAAGTGATTTGATTTGATTTGATTTGTTGATAGCCATTTGTTCTACAAAAGGAAATATGCAATTTTAGTCCAAAACTCTTTTTGACTTAAGTGATTTGATTTGAACAATTTGACGATATAATTAGGCCTTTAATTAATTATCGCTCCCACTATTTTTTTCAAATTGATATCCCTCACTATCAATTCAGAAGATTGCAACATACAACCTTCTAGTGAGCAAGATCCTGATTTCCTCTCATCCATGGACCAACTAGGGATGTCACCCACAACTAGAATCTTTCAGGTAGGCAACCTTTACCAATTGCATCATATGTAACTCTTGATAGATGCCATGTGCAAATCCTTGCCATTTTCATCTCTATGCCTCAAGGTACTTGATCTGATCGAGGTCACCTTGTTAAGTCCCACCCAAACGCCAACATGATGAATATGCACCCTGCTAGGGCAGACCCACATATTCACCATCACACTTCCATGAGATAGATGGTGCGCCACGCTAGGGCATGCCCACACTTGGTCGATCAAGATTTCCATGTGTGTTGCTTTTGGAAGGCATCTTAAACTTAATATTTAGTTGAGGGGTTTTAATATGCTCATATATGCATATATGTATCCAATCACCACATATATAGTACGTATCATATACATGCTATATCCCACAATGAAAACATGCAATAATGATAAAGAGATGATTATGGCCATCCTATTGTAATTCATTGAGCCATAAGGAATTACAGTCATCTAGGTCTACATCACATGCAACCTATTGTTGATGAAGATCTTGTACTTAGGTCGTTTCGAGTTTGATCAGCTCGTCACATGACTGATCAACTTACCTCCTAGTCAGTTGGTTGGTTATCTCCAACCGATCGTTTGGCTCCTCCTGATGGTCGATTCGTCTGGTCATCTGCTCCTCGTCAGGTCTCTAGCTGCACCATTATCTGGTCATATTGGTCCACCAGCCGATCGGTTGACACCTCTAGCTGATCATCTCGCACCTCTAGCCGCTCGTCTGGACTCTCGCCAATCTTTGACATAACATGAAATAAAACTATCCTACTTTTACATAAACTTTGGGAAACCCCGAGTTACATTAGGGGGGAGTAAAGATAGAAGAGAATCTCAAGTTATATCAGGAAAAGAAGAAGAGGGCTCAGTGCGCAGACCGAGATGCAAACAACCACAACCAATCGAGCACAATAGGGGTTTATAGGCCATAACCACGCTACACATCCACCATCAAAACTGTTTAGAGTGATGCATATCGTTTGCATATATGTACAATATCATATATGTATATATTAGTTTGGGATCATCTGGCATTAATTAGATATTTAGATCAATCCTTTAAATATTCACATTGTATGCAATAAATAAAAGATGGTAAAACAAAAAGCCGATCATATCGATTAATCCTAAAACATAGTATGATGACATGGATCTAATACCACTATAGGGTTTTAGGTGAGGGAGAAGGCAATGGAAACAAAAAAATTCTCTCACCACAAAACCATAACCACAGATCGCATCAATGACTATGAAATAGGAAATATGGTTTTAGAGAGTATACCTGGTCTTGAGGCTTGCTCAGCCAGCGATAATGCCTCGCAAAAAGTGCGATCTTCACCCACCTATCTTCGACGGCGTCTATGCAGTGCAGCTCCTGGTCCTAACCTGGACTGTGGTTGACAGTCATCCTCCTAAGCGACAGAAACCTCCCACCTCTATAGATAGTCTGCACGAACCACCTAAAATTCTAGTCATCCTATCCTACAGAATACTAGAAGGATTCATCCCTTTCTGTCGGTGTACTAGTCATCGACAAACTCTCCCACCACCAGTTGTCATCTTGCAATTGTCTATCCCTTGTTGTGCCTCCCTAGTCAGGTAGCACTTGCTTGGGATCTCTCAGTTACCCCAACCAGAGAGGACAACTTTACAGAGCAATTGATATTTTGAGTTGTGCTATATGAGAAGCCCCCAGTACCCCTCTATATATAGGAGGGGTCAGGGTTAGGGTTCTCAGCCCCGGGCAATGCGGGATTAAAGTGGAAGTAAAAGGGTCTAGAATTTCCATGAACTGATTGCACTGTGGCAGCCAAACTAGTCATTTCATAAACGAACTGGTCGGTTGGGAGTGTGAGCCGGTCGGTTCGCGTCCCAGAATTGCCTCCAATTTACTTTTCTTGTTCATTTATAATTAATACTAAGATCAATTCTTGTCCCAATTAAATTGTACAAGTGAAACGGAAATCTTTTCTCACAAATTGAGACAATCCAACACTGCTTGTTTGGGCACATGAACTAATCAGTTCACCAGAGTGAACCCGTCATCTCACTGGCCATGAACCGATCGGTACACCCAATGAATCATTTGACTGGTGGTCCAGATTGTGCAGAACACATTCAATGTAGTTCTCAATCAATCCAACACTCAAATCAGTTAGTTCAACACTTGAGCTTGATGATTCTGAGTCAAGTCAATTGATTGAATGTTTGATTGAGTACCTAAACACCTTTAGTAATCAATCAAAACATAATTCATGGATAAACTCCTCTTCCAGGTAAATCCTTTGTGTGTGACCCTATAGGTCCCATTTCACGTTGGCAATGAATGTCCATAACTAGCATATGACATCACAAGCAAAGAGCGGTATCTAGTCACACATCAGTGCTACCCAAGTGAAAAGGAAAGTTGGAGAACAACTTTCAATCCTACATTTTGTAATTGGTGTTCCAGTGAATGTATAATTCCTTTGTCTCTGATATCCTGAATGAACTTGAGGCATGGAGTTGTCATCCTTTCAACGTTCATTCATGTTCCTTGATCCAAAGCAGACTGTATGAGATATGTGTTCCATCAATATCACATATTGACTCCCACGTGCATGCGCATGCCTTTCTCAGACTTGCTTATCAAGTGGCCATGGACATCATACTCCCTTAGGAGGGAGAAATGCCATATCTATCACTCGTAGTCAAAACCCCATGTGTCAAAGTCACCCAACCATCACCTTTATAACAATCCATATTTCAAGACCTCATTTGATGATGTCAAAGTGTACCCAACGACATGTGATGAGTGCAATGATTTTAGGTCTAAGAATCACAATCACCACCATCACTGTGAGAGCTGACTATGACTACCATGTCATGGTTCCATGTGTCACTCTCACGGTGGGTCTGTCCGATACACTGTTCTCTAACATGTATCTATGTGCTTGGTTTGATATCACATATCATGACTAATGAGACTTTGTCATCAACCAACACACACTCTAGTCTTGTTGTGTCATTCTTGTCTATCAACCTTCCACAATGACATCTGACTAGGGACATAACAAGAATGTACAAATTCTTAACATCCGTATGATCTCACTCTTCAGGTCCTCAACTTGAAGACATACATCATTAAGTACAGTCATTATCTCATAACTGATCGAACCAGAATAAATTGAAAACTTGCCTTTGATATATATTAAATCAATCTTAATGTTTCCCAATCCAATCATCCTATGATTGACCCTCAGGGAATACGTACCAACAGTGTGAAGATTGAATTCCTTCCTTCTTTCTCCTTCAGGTATCAACCCTGACTTGCAGTAGAAGAAGGTGGAGGAACAACAGATTGGGGAAGAGATCGATCGCCTTAGAGAGGAAGATTGATGGATTTGGAGTTGTGGAAGGGAATGATATGTTGATCCATGCTTGAGGTCAATAGGCATTATCCAGCTAGGTTGATAGAACTAGCTTGGTCGATAGGTCTTGTCCTTTCTCTGATCTCAGCGGCAGCATTTTGGCATTTCTGTCTCCAAAAAATCTGAGATGAATTGTACAATTGTGTTGGGGGCCTATTTATAGGGTTGAGGTTGTTGACGAGAGTGTCGACAACATTGTGTCGACAACTTGATTTTTTGTCGATTGTTGGCTGATGATGATGTCGAGCAGAGGGGTTGATAGGGTTGTCGACCTTGATCATCATTGAGTTGTATGTCGTTCTTCATCGATGTCGACCAAGGAGGTTGATACTATTGTCGACCATTAAGTGTGTCAAGCAGAGAGGTCAACAAGGTTGTTGACCCCCCAGGCAAACTTATTATGGAGTGATAGAATTCAAAACCTACAATGGGAGTCAAGAAAAGTATCAATTTTCTATAAATTAACATAAAAACCTAAGTAGATCAAAACAAAGATATTCTAATGAAAACTAAGCTATATTAATGCTAAACTAGACTAACAATGGAACTAAAACTAGGATGAATATCCATACATCACTACCTTTCTATATGGAGCTTCATCTTCATCCTAGAGGTAAGTTATATAACTCTCTCCATGTTTATTTCTTACTCTTAGCTTGCATGTGCTAGATCTTGCTCTAAAATAAAGTTCAAAGAGGGGACTGAACTGCATGTCAGTTTGCTTCGCATCAACTCACGACTCATGTCGCCCCTGGGCTCTCTTAGCCATCACACGATCAAAGTGACTTCATCTGCACACACTATGGTCTCTCTGACCTTCACAAGGTCCTTACACCGACATCATCCTAATGAAGCGGTGACCAACACAGCCTCCATTACAAAGCTTCTTACATCCCAATAGTATTTATGGTGGCTATCATCACAAAATCTCATAGGATAGGAACTATCCCCATGTATCGCCCTGAACGGGCACACACGCTCTCATCAGACCCTCTAGTCTGGATCATACTAAGCATCAATTAGGGGTGATAAGTTGTGCTAACTTCAAATTGATATTGAGTTCTTCATGTACCTTCTTCCACCACATGGAAGTGAACTTGAGGTCATGCTCCAAATATTGAACTCATATCATGGTGTAGTTAAACTATCTCTCTCTCATGCATACAATTCAACCGGATCTATCACATTGACAACACTCTCTCTTAGGCAAGGGGTTGGGTTAACTTGGTAAGGCAATTTTTCATGACCCATATTGCATCCAGACCTCTCTTGGTCTAGGGGAGACTCACCACAACATCCATGGTGATCCACTCCCATTCCCTCTCGGGGACTCCTCATTATCTGGAGCAACTCACCGAGTTATGAATGTTCGTCCTTCACCTCCTAGCATGCTTGGCAAGAAGACACATGCAACCTTATATACTTCTTCATCTCAGATATTCAAAGTACTACTACAAACTTTAACTATATTGGTAGTACTATGGTGTACTTAACATCATGAGCCTCTACTTGTCATGATTCCTCAAGGTTGTCTCCTCAGAAATTCTAAAACACTCTAGTAGCGGGTTTCACCACCTTCTGCTCCTGAGAGGTGTATCCAAGGTTCTTACAACCATCCTTGTACCTTATCAAGCTCTAGGTTAGCTAACTGAGCAACCACCTTGTCCAACAGGTCTGATGGCACTAGAGTGTTAGCCCTATATGCCTCACAAACTTAGGTTTCACCCAACAACCTCTTATAGCCTCTCTACTGGCTAGACGAGACAGCCGAGTCTCAAGTAAGAACATCCATTATCACATAAGCTTCCTCACTAGTGAAGACATAAACCTCGATATACTCCACTCAACATCCTCATCTTGGGGTTACGTCAACTGAGTCAAGAGAAATCCAAACTCATCATCTCAGTAATCAAACCCAAACTCATGACTCATAGATTCCAAACTACTTTTAGTAAGAATGTCCTCATATGATGACTACCTTAGCTCTCTTTGTGTTTATATCCATCCATTCAATGTACTTTCCAAAAGTTATGATACTTTCTCTATCCTCAAACATCATAGTAATGTTTCAACTCACATTATCTTTATCCTTAGTGTATGACATGCATTTTTCCCTATCTCTCACACCCATAACGAGAGGAAATAATCATTTGGATGTAGTCCAAATATAGAGTTCATCCCATTCCAAGAGTAGAGATGGTGCATCCCACATCGCCACTACACTTCTCAATCTAAGTTGAAACGTTCATCACATGTCTCCACACCATGAACATTTCCATTATGGGTCTACACCCATGGTAAGACTTTTCCCATCACTTTTTGGATATTAACATATCTCCTTTATGTACAATCCTTAGTCGTTACCTCAAGGTCTCTAGGGTGTCGACACTTTCGGGGTGATCTGACCCTTATGCATCTAGGGAGTGCCTCTCACTTTTACCCCTTAGGCCCCATGAACTCATGAAGGTGGCCAACCTCATAACCCTTGGGCCTGGGGCAAAGGTAGTTGTTACCTCCTGACCCTATGGTCTTGTGCATCTAGGGAATAGAAAACTCCTACTCCCATCGATCTTATCCCTACTTGACTTGAGTATCGACTTAAGATTCTATCATGGTACATCCCAAACTTGGATCCTTACTCGAATCTACATCATCTCTCTGGGCACTCATAGTCAAACTTATATCCTTTCATAGGGATCATGGTGACCTACCAATCTCGATCTGGCCCCATATAGATTACCTCTGTGACAACATATTTGCATACCCCTTAGAGATGGTCACACATGGGTCTATAGATTCATGTTCATATGATGTACTCTCCACTTAGCTCATCATTCTCTCATGAGAGACTTCTTTAGGTTACCTTGAACCTAAATCAAAGATGCACTTGACAGAAGGGTCCCTCCCCAGGATGGAGAGAAAACTGTCTCTTAATAGTAGCAAAGGTCACAAACATTTCTTTTTTTTTCTTCGTCCAAGGTTTACATCATCATGTGTATGCTTTATCCCAATCATTATACTCATACACGTAACTAACAAAAGACAACCCACTAAGCCATTCTGAGTTCCTTGGCATGTCATACTTGTTCCTTATTCCTCAAAGTTGGCCAATCTCATACATTTAATACCAACATGTGTGAGGGGTTCATCAAACATATATCTTAGTCCAAGGGGTTTACTTTTTCCTCTAGACATGAGGGGTTCCATGCTCTAGTTCATAGGAACTCAAGCATCTTCATGAGCATCAAGCGCACCAGGTACTGCTACTTCTCCTCTTGGGTCTAGGAACCCTAGCTTCACTTCTTATACATCAACTGTCTAACTACATGCCCAACATTTCAACCACGAACCAAACATGTGAAAGGTATAGCATGCACTTCCTACTATTCTTCCACGTGAACAACACCTTAGATTCCTACACAAGGACAACCAACTCGGTGTGCTACCTCATAACTTGTTACTATACTTCTTCAGGGTCTAAAGAACTCTTCTTTCTACCCCTATAGGGTAAGGTACGAACCTATAACATCTATACATCAGTTCAAGGAGCCTCTTTCTCTTTCTAGGGTTTGGTTCTTCTAAAGGCAACCAAGATACAACAAGCTTCCAAGGATCATGTATGAGGAACTCACATCTATATGCTTAGGTCATCCATTCTAGGTCATGTCATACCCAACTTCTCGTGATTCCTCATGTCTCGAAGTCAAAGATTCCAACCTTCTTTCTCGGGTCTTGCTCTCTCTAGAGATAACCCTACAACTGACCTTACCACTAGAGTTTCTCTCTCTAATAAGGTGAATCAAGCTTTTTAAGGATACATGTGTACACCTACATGGGTGAAATGTAAGATCCAAACCTATGTTCGATCAAGATTATCTAAAGCTCTACATGTTCATCTCTTAATCTATCAGGCATAACCCTTTTGACCTAAGCCTCAACCTACTGCCCGCACTACTGACATTCTCTCCTACATAGGTTCATGCTCTTCTATGCTCATATATGTCCTTAAGGGAATCTATATGGTCCCCACTATCCTCTTCAATGAAGGAGCAATCCTTCACCCTAATAGGCATGACCCTTCCAAGGCTGGGTCGCCAAAAGGCACTAGGTCCACCAACATCACATAGCTCATGCTTCTCACAAGTACTCAAAACCAATATGCATGTCAACCCACATACATACATGCATGGTTAACTACAATATCCAACTAATCGTATCACCTCTTTCTCTAACAACCACTTAGGGTTAGGGTTAGCATCATCCTCAGAGGATGCATCAGGTCTCTACCTCTTCCTGGAGGCCTCTGCCTCCAAGGCTGACTCTCTCCTCAACCTCCTAATAAGAAGGTCAAACATCATATCTCTCATGAGGGCACAACAACACATGCCATGAAACCTTAAGCATGTAACTAATCCTTAGTTTACACATAACTATTAAACTTATGTCCATGACATCTTGTTTACATACTTTTCATTAATTTGGTGGAGGATTCCTTAATCTTATCATACACACCCTGACCTCAAGAGGGTGGGAAAGATAGAGAAAAACCCTACAGTCTTCAGAAAATCCTCTAATAACTCCTTCGGTTCTATAGAGTTTGTAAAATTTATTAACTACTAAGGATTAAATGAGAAACCACGGCTCTGATACCAAATGTAACGACCTTGCCTCCTAGTAACCCCTAATCAAGGGAGACCAAAAGGTCAGAACCGCTATCCCAATCACTCAGGATCCATGGTTTAACATTTAATAAAAAATAACTATTAAATTCTACTAAACTATACTAGAGAGATGGAATAAAATAAGATTTTTGCATACCTTTTTGAAATAGGATCTAGGACGTCTGTCCATAGAAGAAATCTTACTATCTAATCCTCCTTTGGATTACTTAAAATGCATATTCACAGATTTTGCTTTACTATTTGTCCATTTTCAGAATTGTACATAAAATGCTGACATACAAAACATCGGTTTGTATTTTGCTATACTAGTATGTGGGGACAAACAAAATATCACAAATAGTTTCTAACAACCTAATTATAGCAAATAATTGATTAACAATCCAAATTATGCTTTCAATGTGACTTCTCAACCACTTTTGCCCTAAACCTTGGATTATCCTCTCTTAGGGTTTTGTCCTTGTAAGGGACCTAAGGCCACCTTCTCCATCCTGAGCTTGGTGCCTGGGGCACCTCTTGAGGTGACCAATGGTCTTCCCTCCGGGGCTTGACCATCTCAGACCTTCCCTCCGGGGCTTGGTCTTGCAACATACATCAGGGTGGCATGTAGGTTTGAGACAGTCACACTTATACTTAATTGTTATACACATAGTCACTTTATGAGATTGCAGTAATGAAACAACCAAGCAGTTTAGGTTTCTTAGCAATCAAGAATCTTCGTGAAAACATCATGAAACATAAATCAGTTATTCATAATTTAACAACATACCTGTTCAGCAGAATCAAGCTAGCAATAATCCAAGCAAGAAATAAATCCAGGACAACTAGCAATTCATGTATGCAAGGATCCTGAAATAACCATATAGTCTACTCACTATTCATATTATCAAGATCTATACAATCAAACTTGCTTCCTAGGGTTTTCTACTTTCTTTTAGGGTTTCACTTGCAATTAGGGTTTCATTATCAATTTTGCTACTACAATCCCTAAAATAGTAAAACTACTCATAAACCATAATTAACTTATCCTATTTCTCCTAACAGGCTTAGAATCAACAAATAACAACATTATTCCAAATAATTTGGATTATTCAAGATAATTTCCTTCTTTACCCTAAATTAGGGTTTCTACTTGTATTACCATATATTCATGGATTAAATCCCTAACACAAACCAATTATAATCTAATTTCATATATAAATCTCACTTTATCACCCAATAGGTTATTAATACTCGAATTAACCTATTAAGCATCTTAGATTTGATCTCTAATCATCATTAGGGTTTTTAACCTAAATTTAATGCACTTTATGATCAACTCAAGGTACTTTTGCAATTATAAACATAATCAGACTTTAAAAGTATTTTTCTTAGATTTATCTCATTCTCCTGATCAATTTTCATATTTTACTTGTCTTAATCGGAGTTACCAATCTTTTACTATGATTTTTGTAAACTATTTACCTCTCGACCAAGGGGACGCCGCCACATCAGCCTGGCGGCTTGCTTTATCCTTTTCCACGTTGGGTCCGGGTCTAGCAAATCAGACCTCGCCACCTAAGTCACGTGCGCCTATGTGAGCAAAGGTGTTTGGACCCACGACTATACCCTTTTTTCCCTGCTCTCCTTCACACGCGTCGAGGGTAGAATTATAAAAAGCCGCAGACTCCCCTTCAACCTCCCGTCGCCTGGTTCGCAAGCCTGCTTCTCGGCCGAGTCAATGCAAGGGTCGACTCCTGGCTTCCAAGCCTCTGAGCAGCATACAAAGGCACTGGTGGCTCCGCCTAAACCCACCGAACTCGGTGGGGAGACTAGCTCGATTGGCGATGGTCCAAAACTAATAGACGGCAAGGAGCTCTCTTTCCTCCGCAAAACCTGCTTTAGCGGCAAGTCTTCACGCTGAATTGGAAGAAGGGAGGAGGGTCGGGTGCTTCAGAAGCATCGTGCAATCATTTTGGAATTCTCATAGGGTGCTCAACCACCCTTATATACCGATCGGTCCCAACAAAATCTAATGGAAGTCCTGCGAATTAGGGAAACCCATGGTCCTTCATGAACCATGTCCATCTGGGGATTGTCCTACTCGGATTCGGTTTCTAAACACAATGGGAAAGTTCCTAGGGGTGCTCGATCCTTGATCAACAAGGAATCTAGCCCCAAAATCCTGATGTCCCTGTCTGCTTTCCACGTCTATCAGTTATGTGCCAAGAACAAAAAATATAACCTAATATTGAAAAATCATGACATTTAAAGCAACTCTTCTCATTTTAGGGATTCTTCAAAAGTCCATAACTCATAAACGGTATATCCAATCGATCCCAAATTTTAAGCAAAAGTCTATAAATACTTGATCCACTTATATTCTAAATTTTAATATGAAACTCAAAAGAAATAACTCCTTTATTTCATTTACAAGTCAAAGACTTAAAAAGCATGCATTATGTATAAAAACACATATTTTCTCTCTCCTTCTTTCTTATTTTCTCTATTTCGAATTTTGTAAACATTATAAGACAAGTGGAGTCGAAACCACTCTATAATGATTCCATCATCCATATTTCCACCTATTTCTTATATTTTCATCATTATCTCAACTTTCCTTCTTAATAATGCTTTATTTCATTTTATCTCTTTATTCTCCTATTATCTTCGCAACTTGGACTCCTTGAAACCCAAGAAATCCTATAGATATGAAATCCCTCCTTGAAGGATAATTCTTATCCTTCTAGATGCTTCCACATCTTTCTTTTCTCATTATTTTAGTTATTCTTTTACTAACTGAATTTCTTTTTCTTTTTATTTCCTTGTTCTTATAATTGGGCCCAACAGCCAATAAGGCCCACAAAATAGACATGAAAGGCTATTATAAAAGAAATAACCATTCATTCAAATCAAATCACACAATTATTTGTTCATATGTCTTTAATAGGAGAAATTGCATTTCCCGCTAGAAGAATCCAAAAATTGAGGTTGTAACATCCTTCCCCTCTTATAGGAATTTATCCCTCAAAATTCCACCAAACATACAAACAATCAGGATACGACTTCCTCATGTCCATCATGGCTCCCATGTGGCTTCACCCTCTCCATGGTGCTTCCAAACAACCTTCATCATCTTATATTCTTACATCTGAGTTCTCTCTCACCTTGGTATCTCATACCCTCATAGGTGACTCAGGACATTTTAGCCTCTCTCAAAGATTAATAGGTTCATGGCTCAGCACATGGCTCAGGTACATCACATAGTGCTCTAGATCGGACTCATGGAACACATCATACATCACATTATCCTGAGGGGTAAGGCTAAAGATAAGCATCTCCACCAATCTATCTCAAATGGATCTATGTATCGAGGACTCAGCTTTCTCAGTTATAGCTCAGAGGGATCATATTTTCATAACACATATTCTCCCACAATGAACTACATGTTAGTCTGCTTCGAATCAGCTCACGACTCATGTCACCCCTGGGTTCTCTTATCCATCGCACGATCAAAGCGACTTCATTTGCACACATCGCCATCTCTCTGACCTTCACAAGGTCCTTACACTGACATCATCCTAATGAAGTAGTGAATGAAATGGCCTCCCTTACAAAGCTTCTTACATCCCAATAAATTTTATGGTGGCTATCATCACAAACTCTCATAGGACAGGAACTGTCCCTATGTATCACCCTGAATGAGCACACACACTCTCATCAAACCCTCTAGTCTGGATCATACTAATCATCAATTAGGGGTGATAAACTGTGCTAACTTCAAACTGATATTGAGTTCTTCATGTACCTTCTTCCACCACATGGAAGTGAACTTGAGGTCATGCTCTAGATATTGAACTCAGATCATGGTGTAGTTGAACTATCTCTCTCTCATGCATACAGTTCAACCAGATCTGTCACATTGACAACACTCTCTCTTAGGCAAGGGGTTAGGTCAACTTGGTAAGGCAATTTATCATGACCCATATTGCATCCTGACCTCTCTTGGTCTAGGGGAGACTCACCACAACATCCATGGTGATCCACTCCCATTCTCTCTCGAGGACTCTTCATTATTTGTAGCAACTCACTGGGTTACAAATGTTTGTCCTTCACCTCCTCACTTGCTTGGCAAGAAGCCACATGCAACTTTATATACTTCTTCATCTCAGATATTCAAAGTACTACTGCAAAGTTTAACTATCTTGGTATTACTATGGTGTTCTTAACATCATGAGTGTCTAGTTGTCATGATTTCTCAAGGTTGGATCCTCAGAAATCCTAAAACACTCTAGTAGTGGGTTTCACCACCTTATGCTCCTGAGAGGTGTATCTGAGGTTCTTACAACCATCCTTCTACCTCATCAAGCTCTAGGCTAGCTAACTCAGCAACCACCTTGACCAATAGGTCTGATGGTACCCGAGTGTTAGCCCTATATGCCTCACAAACTTAGGTTTCACCCAACAACCTCTTATAGCCTCTCTACTGGCTAGATGAGACGGTTGAGTCTTGACTAAGAGCATCCATTATCACATAAGATTTCTCACTGGTGAAGACATAAACCTCTATATACTCCACTCAACATCCTCATCTTGGGGTTACGTCAACTGAGTGAAGAGAACTCCAAACTCATCATCTCAGTTATCAAACCCAAACTCATGACTCATAGATTCCAAACTACTTTTGGTAAGAACATCATCATATGATGACTACCTTAGCTCTCTTTGTGTTTATATTAATCCATTCAATGTACTTTCCAAAATGTATGATACTTTCTCTATCCTCAAACATCATAACAATGTTTCAACTCACATTATGTTTATCCTTAGTGTATGACATGCATTTTGCCCTTTCTCTCACACCCATAACGAGAGGAAAAAAGCATTTGGCTATAGTCCAAATACAGAGTTCATCCCATTCTTAGAGTAGATATGGTGCATCCCACATTGCCACTACACTTCTCAATCTAATTTGAAACGTTCATCACATGTCTCCACACCATGAACACTCCATTATGGGTCTACACCCATGGGAAGACTTTTCCCATCACTTTTTGGATCTTAACATATCTCCTTTATGTGCAATCCCTAGTCGTTACCTCAAGGTCTCTAGGGTGCTAGCACTTTTAGGGTGATTTGACCCTTATGCATCTAGGGAGTGCCTCTCACTTCTACCCCTTAGGCCCCATGAACTCATGAAGGTGTCCAACCTCATAACCCATGGGCCTCAGGAAAAGGTAGTTATTACCTCCTAACCCTATGGTCTTGTACAACTAGGGAACATACAACTCCTACTCCCATCGGTCTTATCCCTACCTGACTTGAGTATTGACTTAAGTATCTATCATGGTACATCTCAAACTTGAATCCTTACCCAAATCTACATCATCTCTCTGGGCACTCATACTCAAACTTACATCCTTTCATAGGGATCATGGAAACCTACCTATCTCGGTCTGACCCCATATGGGTTACCTCCATGGAAACATATCTGCATACCCCTTAGAGATGGTCACACATGGGTCTATAGATTCATGTTCATATTATGTACTCTCCACTTAGCTCATCAAGATCTTATGAGAGACTTATTTAGGTTACCTTGAACCTAAAAAAAAGCTGCACTTGACAGAAGGGTCCCTCCCCAGGATGGAGAGAAAACTATCTCTTGATAGAAGGAAAGGTCACAAACATTTCTTTTTTTTTTCTTCCAAGATTTACATCATCATGTGCATCCTTTAGCCCTATCATGCTACTCATACATGTAGCTAGCAAAAGACAACCCACTAATCCATTCTGAGTTCCTTGGCATGTCATACTTGTTCCTTATTTCTTGAAGTTGGCCAATCTCATACATCTATCACCAACATGTGTGAGGGGTTCCCCAAACATATATCATAATCCAAGGGGTTTCCTTTTTCCTCTATACATGAGGGGTGCCATGCACCAATTTGTAGGAACTCAAGCATCTTCATGAGCATCAGGTGCACCAGGTACTGCTACTTCCCCTCTTAGGTCTAGGAACCCTAGGTTCACTTCTTATGCATCACATATCTAACTGCATGCCCAACATTTTGACCACAAACCAAACATGTACAAGGTATAGCATGCACTTCCTACTATTCTTCCACATGAACAACACCTTAGATTCCTACACAAGGACAACTAACTTGGTGTGCTACCTCATAACTTGTTACTATACTTCGATAGGGTCTAAAGAACTCTCCTTTCTATCCCTATAGGGTAAGGTAGGCACTTATAACATCTGTACATCGGTTCAAGAATCCTTTTTCTCTTTCTAGGGTTTGCTTCTTCTAAAGGCAATCAAGATACAACAATCCTCCAAGGATCATGCATGAGGAACCCACGTTTATCTGCTTAGGTCATCCATTCTAGGTCATGTCATACCCATCTTCTCGTGATTCCTTTGTCTCGAAGTCATGTCATGCCTGGGGTCACCTCTCGAGGTGCCCAATGGTCTTCCCTCTGGGGCTTGACCAACTCAAACCTTCCCTCTGGGGCTTGGTCTTGCAACATACATCAGGGTGGCATGTAGGTTCGAGATAGTCACACTTATACTTAATTGTTATACACATAGTCACTTTATGAGATTGTAGTAATGAAATAACCAAGCAGATTAGGTTTCTTAGCAATCGAGAATCTTCATGAAAACACCGTGAAACATAAATCAGTTATTCATAATTTAACCACATATCTGTTCAGCCGAATTAAGCTCGCAATAATCCAAGCAAGAAAGAAATCCAGGCAAGCAAGTAGTTCACATAAGCAAGGATCCTGAAATAACCATATAATCTAGTCACTAGTCATATTATCAAGAACTATACAAGCAAACTTGCTTCCTAGGGTATTCTACTTTCTATTAGGGTTTCACTTTCAATTAGGGTTTCATTATCACTTTTGTTACTACAATCCCTAAAATAGTAAAACTACTCAAACTCTAATTAACTTGTCTTATTTCTCCTAACAGGCTTAGGATCAACCAATAACAACATTATTCCAAATAATTCGAATTATTCAAGATAATTTCCTTCTTTACCCTAAATTAGGGTTTCTACCTGTATTACCATATATTCATGGATTAAAACCCTAAAAAAACCAATTATAATCTAATTTCATATCTAAATCTCACTTTATCTCCCAATATGTTATTAATACTCAAATTAACCTATTAAGAATCTTAGATTTGATCTATAATCATCATTAGGGTTTTAATCTAAATTTAATGCACTTTATGATCAACTCAAGATACTTCTGCAATTAGAAATGTAATCAGGCTTTAAAAGTGTTTTTATTATATTCCTCACATTCTCCTGATCAATTTTCATATTTTACTTGTCTTAATCAGAGTTACCAATCTTTTACTACGATTTTTGTAAAATATTTACCTCTCAGCCAATGGGACGCCTCCACATCAGCCTGGCGGCTTGCTTTATCCTTTTCCATACTGGGTCAGGGTCCAGTGAATCAGACCTCGCCACCTAAGCTACATGCTCCTAAACGAGCAAAGGTCTTCGGACCCGTGACTATACTCTTTTTCCCGTGCTCTCCTTCACACGTATCAGGGGTAGAATTGTAAAAAGCCACAGACTCACCTTCAACCTCCCGTCGTCTAGTTCACAAACCTGCTTCTCAGTCAAGTCAACGCGAGGGTTTACTCTTAGCTTCCAGGCCTCCAAGCAGTGGGAAAAGGCACTGGCGGCTCTGCCTCCACCCACCGAGCTCGCTGGGGAGACTAGCTCGACTGGCAAGGAGCTCTCGCTCCTCCGCAAAACCTGCTTCAGCGGTAAGTCTTTGCATTGAATTGGAAGAAGGGAGGAGGGTCGGGTGCTTCAAAAACATCATGTGATCATTTTGGAATTCTCATAGGGTGCTCAACCCCCCTTATATACCGATCGGTTCCGATAGAATCTAATGGAAGTCCTAAGAATTAGGGAAACCCATGGTCCTTCCCAAACTAGGTCCATTTGCGGATTGTCCTACTCGGATTGGGTTTCTAAACGCAATGGGAAAGTTTCCAGGGGTGCTCGATGCTTGATCAACAAGGAATATGTCCCCAAAATCCCCAGGTCCCTGTCTGCTTTCTCGTTCTTCATTGGAGTGCAGCCGCCGTCAGATCCTTGATCCACAACTATCAGTTATGCACCAAGAACAAAGAATATAGCCTAATATTGAAAATTCGTGACATTTAAAGTGACTTTTCTCACTTTAAGGATTCTTCAAAAATCCAAAACTCATAAGCCGTATATCCAATTGATCCCAAATTTTAAGGGAAAGTCTATAAACACTTTATCTACTTATATTATTTGAAGCCAAAACTCAAAAGAAATAACTCCTGTCCTTCATTTGCAAGTCAAAGACTTAAAAAGCATGCATTATGTATAAAAACATGTATTTTCTCTCTACTTCTTTCCTATTTTCTCTATTTCAATTTTTGTAAACATTATAAGACAAGTGGAGTTGAAACCACTCTATAATGATTCCATCATCCATATTTCCACCTATTTCTTATATTTTCATCATTATCTCAACTTTCCTTCTTAATAATGCTTTATTTGATTTTATCTCTTTCTTCCCCTATTATCTTTGCAACTTGGACTCCTTGAAACCCAAGAAATCCTAAAGATACGAAATCCCTCCTTGAAGGATAATTCTTATCCTTCTATATGCTTCCACATCTTTCGTTTATCATTATTTTAGTTATTCTTTTACTAACTGAATTTCTTTTTCTTTTTATTTCCATTTTCTTATTATTGGGCCCAATAGACAATACGGCCCACAAAATAGACATGAAAGGCTATTGTAAAAGAAATCCATTCATTCAAATCAAATCACACAAGTATTTGTTCATATGTCTTTAATAGGAGAAATTGCATTTCCCAGTAGAAGAACCCGAACATTGTGGTTGTAACAGTGCTAGTTCTTGAGTAGTTATATTATTGGATGGACCATAAACCTTGTGCATGACCTTCCTTTGGTAGTGGAATCTCTAGATTTATCTTGCTTGTGGAAAATGATAGCTTTCTCTCTCTCAAACAATGGTTCTCTTCTAGGTTTTTGAGTTGTTTTCCTTCCTTGAAATGCAAACTGATGGTTTTGTTCTTGGTGTTGTTTTGGTTGCCTTTCTTGTTCCAACCAATGCTTTGACGTAGTTGCTATTTTGGACATTCATATTATCAAAAAATGATGGTCTTGGTACTCCATCAAGTGGTGAAACTCGGTGGTTTTCTTGCCCCTCACATCCAATGGTTTTACTTGATGTTTGAAGCTTGTTTCTTCACTTGTTTACAACACTCAATGGTCTCACTGGGTGTCAAACTCGAGGGCTTCACATGTTCATCAAGCAATGATTTTCCTGACTCAATGGTTCATCAACCAATCATTTCCCCGACTCAATGGTTCATCAACCAGTGGTTTCCCTGACTTGATGGCTCATTAACCAATGGTTTCCCAGACTCGATGGTTCATCAACCAATGGTTTCCCTGACTTGATGGTTCATCAACTAATGGTTTCCTAGACTTGATGGATCTTCAACCAATGGTTGGAATAGGTCGATGGTTCATCTATTGGTAAATTGGAAATTAATATACCCTTTGTTTTGATGATGAAAAACATTTCACACTTGTGGATCTAACATGTCATTTGAGTATTTTAGGGTTCAAAGGAATAAGAAAATCCTGCTAAGTGGGAAGATAAAGATCAATGCAAATTGAAGATCAAATGCATTTAATTGTATAAATGTTCATGATTATACTCAAATGTAAACACTTGTACAAAAATATAATGTACATGTACTTATACATCATATAAATCAAGTGTTAGATCTTCCCTACCCACTTATAACCCTTAGATAGGTTTTCCTCCAAAGTTAGAGTCACCAACACACAATGAAACACACACTTAGTAGGTGATTCAAATGTCTAAAATAGGGAACACATCAGTCAAAATGTTTTTTGACAGAGACACACTTGGTCGAAGTTTTTGTCGATTGAGAACCACCTCGGTCTAACTTGTGAGCACTGTTCAACAACTTACACAATTGTACTCTAAATTAGTCTTCAGTCGAAAATAATCTCAACTGAGTAAGCTTCGATCTAAAGCTTGTGACAGTTAGATTGAGTGGTTGGTAGTTGGGAGTTGGAAATAGATGTTGCAATACTTTTTCCTTAAACCCAGGTTCGGTCAAAGAAAATATCGACTGAGACACAGTTCATTCGACCAAATTGTCAACCGAGCAGGGTTTTGGATTGTTCTTTTTAAGCATGAATAAATTAGCAATTGCTAGCCAACAAATGTACACCTAACGGCTAGTTGAGCACTAAAAACACTCTAGACACTCTGTAGAACGTCCCTAAACACTTGAAAATCATTGCTATAAATAGGAGAGGCCTTAGGACACCTAAATCATCCAAGCTACAATTGAGCATTCACTATTGAGAGCATCTAAGCTAAGATTCACTTGTTGTATTCTTCCTTGTGCTCTAGAGGTGTCCTATAGCTCCAATCTCCTAGCCACCACACATAACCACATTCATCTTATGTGGATAGGAGATTCTAATGCTTGATATAGGATCAAAGCACTGTACTTCACTGTTGTATTTCCTTCTTCCAATCCACCTTCACAGGTACAAGCTACTTTTGCTCCTTGACTACTAAAAGATCATGGAGGCTGCTGGAGGGAGCACAGTTGAAGCTACTTCTTGGTAGAGAAGGCTGCTTCAAGAGGAGCTTGAGATTACTTCGAGGGAGGATGCTTCAAGGGTGATTGGAGCTACTTCCAAAAGAAGGCTATCTTAAGGTGGTGGAGCTACTTCTAGGAGGAGAAGGCTTCTCTAAGGGCTTAGAGTTACTTCAAAGTAGGCTGCTTCAAGGAGAGTTGAGGATACTTCTAGGTGAAGGCTACTTCAAGGAAGGTGATTGTATTTTATGTAACTTCCTTGTGAGGTAATAAAATTAATCATTTTCAAAATCCCAATTGGAAATAATTGGGTAGTGGACTGACAACCTTTGTATTCAAAGGTTTGAACCACTCTAAACATAAGTGTCTTCCTTGTTTCCTTCACCTTCTTTGGTTGAGTGTTTTAATTAATTATCTTTAAATTATCAAAAATCTCTATTCACCCCCCTAAATCTTTCATCATCAACCAATGGTTGGACTGGGTCGATGGTTCATCAACCAATGGTTGGACTGGTTGAATGGTACATCAACCAATGGTTGGACTAGGTTGATGGTTCAACAACCAATGGTTACCCTGATTTCAAAATTGATGGTCTTTCTATATTACAACTCGATGGTTTTATTATACATATGGTTCAACATTTTACTTCTATTTCATCCAATGGTTTTTCTTATCCAACATCTGATGGTTTTAGGTGAAATTCATTATTTGGTGGCTTGGTTTTGTTGATGAAGAATTGATTATCCATTGAGCCCTAAGTTTTGATGGTTTGGTTGGAAGCTACAATCAAAAGGTTACATCTTGAATTATGTATGAATTCATACATGAGCATATTATGGGAGTATATGGTAATGTTTTACCTTGTGCATCCATGGTCAGATAGGGATGCTATGTGTGAAGGATGTGCTTTGACTTAAGTAAGTGTATGAACCTATGGTTAGTTCAAGTTTTGATTTGTAATGTTAATAACACCTATCTTTTTAAAATTAAATTAATGCAATTAAGGAATGATAGTTAATCATACTTTGCTTCCTTGTATGATATGATGAAGTAATATTCTCTCTAATGATTGTTGTAACCACAAAATGTTAACTAGGGGTTATCATAGTCTTACGATTGATGCATTCCTTTATGCTACCATGTGAAAACCATAGCTCTTTAATGCAATATCATGTTGAACCTATGTATCACAAGTATGGTGATGGTATGTCAAACCTTCTTCAAGGTGTTGAAAGATAATGATGATTATGCAGGAAATGATGTGATGGTCTTAATGACCTTTGGGAATGTCTTGGGTTGGTACCTTGGGATAGTGTTATAAGGATTTATCTCTTGTGATGGTGTCATGACAAGTATAGTGTGATTAAGAATTTGTTATATATCAATGCTTGCTAGAAATGAATTAGGGTTTGCATGTCCACTTGTTTTATGAAGCCCTAGTTCACTCAATTGGTAATAACTAATCAAATGAAACCTTAATCTTGTAGTGTCATGAGCCGTAGAACCATGCAGTGTCTGAATTTGTTGGATGGGGAAAGAGTAATCCTAAGGAAAACTTGGAGTGCATACTATTGAATATGTGGGGTGTAGGGAGTGTACATTCTTGACAACTTAATCCCAAGGTTATGGAGGATGGTTGCAGTCTTGCCTTGATTTGAAAATTTATATATGTGATGTGGTTGAGGATAGTTATGGTTGTACCTCAAATAATAGGTTTTTGTGTACCCTAGTTTTGATCATCGTGACCTTTATACCAAGGACGCGCTAGTGTTAGAAGCTTGACTATATGTCACTGTAGGTAGTTTGATTTTTATGTCACTCCATTTCACTAGTATTGACCGAGGGTGTGAGATCTTAGGGTGTCAACTCTCCTAGATCTTATACGGAACTGAATAGCACCTTGTAGTGATAAGGTGGAGTCTGAGTGGTATACCTCAAACTCCCTAGGGGTTAATAAAAGACGTAATCAGGTCATGTAGTATATTTGTTAGGGTTATACACAATGCTTCACATTGGATGATAACCTTTTTTTCTCCTTTTATATATAGATGTTCTATATTGCAATATAGAAGGTAGCCATGCTTATGTTGGTAGATACTCATACTAATAAATATATACAAGTTGATAGATATGTTATAGCTAAACTTGATTATGATGTTAGCTATTCTTATGTTTCTAGACTTGATTATGATGTTAGCTATGCTTATGATGCTAGACTTTCTTATGATGTTAGATATGCTTATGCTGCAAGACATGCTTATGATGTTTTAGTTATCTCATGATGTTAGCTAATCAGGGGTAGGGCCTGCCAAACAAGGATTAATACTA
This sequence comes from Alisma plantago-aquatica, assembly GCA_963693085.1. NCBI lineage: Eukaryota > Viridiplantae > Streptophyta > Magnoliopsida > Alismatales > Alismataceae > Alisma > Alisma plantago-aquatica. The sequence continues at coordinate 402,740,555 of OY856409.1, forward strand.
ATCATCAACTTTTAAATACTTGATGAAAATCTACCATAACTTTTTCTTTCTCTAAAATATATTGTAATATCACTTACTGAACGATAAGTCTTAAATAAACATAACATTAAGATACAATAGATTATGACTATTACATAGAAGCAAGACTTTCATAGTTAATATACATCATGTACATTACATTTCAAACTTCTCTCTTTTTCTCACTCTCTCATTCCCAATATCTAGAGGAAGGATAAGAGACCATCTATATATTCTAAATACTCTTCTTTCAAGACCTCTGTGCTACTCTTAATTAAAGTTGGCTATTGACTCCTCAGGAAGAGCTAATCCTTTACTTTAAAAAAATTGTTCAGTAGGTTGGTGAGCTACTGGCTCAGTGAGTAGACAATCAACATGTAGCCACGATATTTATGCTATTTACAATTAATATAACTTACATGCAATCATGTAAGCATGGCAGTTTAAAAACTGTAATTCACTCAATATGGTAGTTGAACATATATTGAACTCAATAAAAGAATCACCTAACTATTTACATTATATAAATCCATTTATTATGCCTTTGGATCCACATGAGGTGCACCACAACATGTGGAAGTATCACAACAAGCTCTGACCTCACTGTACAAGACTTAGAAGCATGCTCGGGTTCCTAGGACTTCAATCTCAATACCAAGTTTGCAGCTGACATCAACATGTCATCCTCTCAGAGGATAATGGGAGCAGCCAGATATCTCAGACTCCACCTCTCAACCTAGGTACTCAGGTGGTGAGTCAAAGCCCTTAGTTTTAATATCCATCAGTGGACCTACCAACCACTGATCTCTACATCATCTAACACAGGTACCACCGACATCCTCAGTTGGTGTTGGGTACCACACAAATGTAAGGAGTTTTCCCTACTAGTCAAAACCCTTGCACCCTACTGGTACGCTCCGGCTTACCTCGATCTGGACTACCTCCAGTCGGGAAACCATTTCCTTCCCACTGTACATGCCTTATCCTGTGAGGATTCTACAGTATCCATGTCATCTAATGTCTGGTGATATTTAGTTGATTTAACAGGTTTCATCATCTTAGTTAATGATAACCCTATTTTTGACAATTAAACATATCAATTTAAACTAATAAATCATTTAAAAATTTTCATATATCTCACAGACCATAGTTCAACTCTTTTAAACATGAACTAGGGCAAACCGACTTTCCGATGCCTCAATTTACACATTCATGACTTGTCGAATCATAACAATTCATATAGCAAATTTCAACATGGTATTACATCACTATTAATATGATTATAAAAGTATTTCGACTACTGATACTCACTACACATGTTAATAAACCATCACAAATATCATAGAGTACAAATAAAATGCAGAAAAACCATTATTTGAGTTTGTATGCTTTAAATCAGGGTTAGAAGTAGATTATCTACTCGCAGACTTCACCCAAGATCATGGATCTTAGCCTTTTCACCAACTTATCTCTGATCTTAGCTCACACAAGTCAGAATCAAGCTTCAGACCTCAAGATCTCATTTAAAATAGCCTTTTAACATGTTTTTGGTCGTAAAGAAGGTCTGATGTATGTAGAATACAAATATTGGAGGTTAACCCAAACCTCAGATTTGCTAAATTAGGGATTCTAAGCAATGGGAAATGAAGAGAAGGAAGAACCAATGGTTGAAAACTACTTACCAATTCGAATCTATGGCAACACCTTGGATTTCCATCATTCTTCACGTTTTTCCCCAAAATTCACCTTCCATGTCACCCTCTTGTTGACAAAGAGTTTGAGATGATAAATGATCGAATTGTGGTTCCAACGCAATTCATTTCGTTGAAAATGGATAAGTATAGCCTGAGATATGATCATTTTACGATTGGTTGTCTGGGCAGCATCCATCGCGGTTGTTGTTAACATTGTGGTCACGGCATAGAATTGTGATCATGACAAAGCTCCGTAGTTGCTATAGTAGCATCGCGGTTGCTATAATAGCGTCACAGTCATGACATTATTGTCGAGGTCATGACAGTCTGTACATGTTTACTAAAAAGGGAGTAAGTCTCTCATTTTAACTTTGATTAGCTTCATTCTTTTTTTTTTGGATTCATACTTGAATTTTATACAATCCTACAATATTATTTTTATAATATTCTCAAACAAAAAATTATTTATTAATTATATACTCCAATGCCATTAACTCTCTTCTTACATACATGTATGGGTTAATGGTATATTAACTCCAAATCAGATCTTTATAGAATGCTTAAGTAATGATTATGATTTTTCCAAGCAAGTATTTAAGGTTATTAAAGTTAAGATAAAGCAAAAGATAAAATATTTCTAACAAAAGCATGACAAGCATTAAGATTATCTTAATTCTCTAGGATTACCAACAAAGCTAGGAAATGACTGTAACAATTATCTTCCTCTAATAAAAAAAAATTGCCTCAAAAATTTTAAAATAGGAAAGGATATTTGTTAAACATCTCCGACTCCACTTCACAAGTAGTTTGTTCTATAACATGATCCCTTCAAAGGATTTATAGGGGTATCACTCTCTTTTTAAGCTTTCGAATTCTACGATCTAGAATTTGAATTGGTCCTTTAATATAGGAGATATCCTCTCTCAATTGTATAGGATCTGGGTCTACAAACTTCTCTTTACCAGGATGACACTTCTTCAACATCAATACATAAAACACATTATGTAAATTGGCTAACTCCAATGGCCACTCTAATATATATGCAACTGGTCTAATTCTTTGAATGATTGGATAGGGACCCATGCATCTAGGAATTAGTTTTCCTTGCTTTCCAAACCTTAGTACACCTTTCCATGGTGAAACATTCAAATAAACCTCATTTTGACCTCAAATTGAAGTGGTCTACGCCTTTTGTCTGCATAGCTTTTCTATCTGTCCTGAGCTTCCTTCAACTGTTGTCTGATCACAGATAAATTTTCTATTGTTTCTTCAACCAACTATGGACCTAAAATCTGCCTTTCTCCAACTTCATACCAACAAATCAGAGATATACACTTTCTCCCATACAAATATTCATAAGGGGCCATGCCTAATCTAGAATGGTGACTTTTGATATAAGTGAACTCCATAAGACTGAGTTGATTATCCCAACTTCCACTGAACTACAAAACACATGCTCTCAGCATATCCTCTAGGGTCTGAATTGTCCTCTCTAACTCTCCATCTGTCTGAGGATGAAAGGTTGTGCTAAATTTCAAATTTGTTCTCAAAGAACATTGCAACTAATTCCACAACCTAGATGTCAATTTAGGATCTCTATCAGATATTATAGAAACAAGTATCATGTTCAATCTGACTACCTCATATATATAGAGTTTGGCTAACTTTGGTGTATCCCATGTTGTCTTAATTGGTAGAAAGTGAGAAGAATTTTTTGTCCTATCTACTATTACCAAAACCGAGTCAAAACCATGTGGTTTCCTAGGTAATCCAACCACAAAATCCATAGTGATATGCTCCCAGTTCCATTCAAGGAAAGAAAGTGATTACAGAGTACATGTTGGCTTTTGATGTTCAACCTTGACTTGTTGACATACATCACACTTAGCCCCATACTCAACCACATCCTTCTTCATACCTGACCACTAATACAATTCCTTTAGGTTTCAATACATCTTTGTCCTACCAGGATGCATTACATACATAGAAGAATGACCTTCCTTAAGAATCTACCTCTATAACTAGTGTCATCTGTAACACACAATCTGTCATGTAGATACAACAACCCATCATATGAAAATTTGAACTTTGTTCTCTTTTCTTTTGTCATATCATGCATTATCTATTACAACTCTCTATCACTATTATGAAGCTCCTTAATCTGATCACAAAATGTAGGTCTAAACTGCATCTGTGTAATCAGTCCACGTTGATCAGACACATTCAGATCCAAATTCATCTCTCTCACCATAACTAGCATGTCTCTTTTTACACATGCCATTGAAAACATTTCCACATATGTTGTTGACTTTCTACTCAGAGCATCTGCTACTGAATTGGCCTTTCCAAGATAATTATCAATGGTGACATCATAATCCTTTATAAGCTACAACCATCGATGTTGTATCAGGTTGTGATCCCTCTATGTGAAAATATACTTCAGACTCTTATGATCAGTAAAGACCTAACATGATTCACCATAGAGATTGTAAGGAGTGGGACCCGGGAGGGGATCCACTCGCTACTGAAAATATGAAGAATAAAACATACATTCCAAATGCACTCAAATGTATGCTGGAATAGGTGTAAAATTTTCAAATTTGAATAAATGGTATACAAAACAACCAAAGAGTAGCAGTGGAATTAAACAAATGACTATATTCAATTTTCACAAAATATTAAAAAAGTACATCATAATATCCCATAAGGGTTTACATGATGTTCAATCCATGTTCCTTGAACTAGAGCAGACTGTCTGAGATGCATCTGAGCTCACATATCATATTTTGATTCACATGAGTATGGCCATATATTTCTTATGATACAGCATAAGGATCTAAGTAGAGGGAAGTTTAAACTACTTAAAATATGTCTCCCAGCAACATCTCCAAGAGATAGGTCCATGTCGGAAGCTATGTTCTCCTTGGTCATGTTCAACACCTCGATCTAAACCTGGGTGATTGGGAAATCACCCAACAAGAAAGAGAAAAAAGGTATGTGTGAAATAATGAAAAAGAATAAAAGATAAGAATTAACATGAAAGTAAAGGCTAATATTTCATCATAATATGAAGAGAACAAGAGTTTGAGGCATAATCAAAATATATGCTTGCCATAAACAAAGTATAATAAAAGGGTTGCATGCATGATAATTATGGCTACCCTAACTGAGTAGGGTTGAGGCACCTACCATACCTCAACCTATAGGTGAGGGAATTAATACATTCCAAGTCACCTACACATATTTTTAATGGGAGAGAATAAGACATTCCCGAGGATGAATTATTACATAAGTAACACTACTATAGCTAAATAGTCCATAAAATCATAATGCTAGAAAAGAAATCATGCCAAGTAAAAGCATCATATCAATTAGAACATGGAAGTGGGGTACAAGACCCAAGAAAAAGAATATCATTACCAATTTTGAGGCAATTTAACAAAAGAATCATGAATAGAGGGAATAGGGTTCATTAAATCCTCATTTGGGAAAAATAGGGTTTGGTTTGCAAATATCCCAACTTAGAGTGTAAGAATGCACATACCTTTATTACTAATATCAATTACTAACTTTCACCCCTTTAATTGAGTCCAAGTTTCTCTTTGCCTATTCTCAATGTATTAACATGTATTAGAGTATATAATGCACATTAATATATAGAAACCCTAATTTTAGACCCTTTTTAGTGAAACTCAGATTTAGACTCTAAAAACCTCACCAATGAAATTATTAAGTTCTCTCAATCAAGAAAATATATTTTTATGTTAATTTTGGAGTTATGATGATTAAGATGGAATTTTTATGGATTTTATGCATTAAATTCATTTTCTAAAAATCACCCTCTGTCAAACCTTGGAATCAGACCCCGAAAGCATTTCTATTAGATAGAGATTATTTTTCTGATTCCAAAACATGTTTATTTGTCAAATTTGGATAAGTGAATTAAAAGACATGAATTTTTCAATTTGAACCAATCAGGAAATGACAAGTCAGAAATCTTTGAGAGAGAGGAAGTGTGAGAGAGAGGGAGAAAACACTACTTGATTCAAGATTAGGGTTGTATATGCATAGGTAACCAACCTAGACCTTCTAGAGAAGGTAAAATAGCAAGAAACCAAAGCCCTAGAAGAACATGGTAAATAGAGATGGAGATCATCGATTTTAAACATAGAAGCATGAGTTTTAAGCATGTAGTAAGAAATATATGAGAAGGGGGTTATAAAAATCACCTCTAGGAAGGTGGGTAGGTTCAATAAGAAAGGTTCCCGAGCTAGAGAGGCTGGTTTCCCCAACAAAGCTCCTATCTCGCGTAAGAAGTACCTTCTCCGCTTTAGAGGTGAAAAACCCTAGCAAAAGAACATTGAGATGAGGTGTTTAAGGGTTCTAGGTGGGGTTTCACCATGGAAGGACATGGTTTTGACCTGGAAGAAGGTGGGAGGAAGACTAACAACATGAAAACAGGGAAGGAAAGGAGGAAACTTACTAGTTTTGTTTGAAATCACCAAGAAGGAGCTTTGGAAACCCTAAATAGAGAAAATCCAGAACCTTAGGAGTTTTCTTAACTAAGGCAGGCACCCTATTTTACCTTGGGATAACAACTTCATGGGAAAACATAGTAGGAATGATTCTCTAAGCTAGAGGAAAGATAAGGAGAACAAGAGTTTTTGAATTGGGTGGTGGGAAGGGTTAGATATGGCTTTATAAAGAAGGGGGAAAACATGAGGTGTCTATGGGACATTCCATGTGTCCTTAGCCTAGGGATTCATGGAAATTCAATAGGATATATCATAGAGACTTCTTGAATATGAAATGTTAGTTCTAAAAGCCCTTGGAGACTTCTAGGCCATCCCCACCATCCCATAAAGTTAGAGTCACCAACACACATTGAAAACCACACTTTCAAAAGTCTAAAATAGGGACACCCTCGATCTAAAAAAATTTCGACCGAGACACACTCGGTCAAAGTTTTTGTCATTCGAGAACCACCTCGGTCGAACTTGCGAGCATTGTTCAACTTCTTACAGGACTGTGCTCTAAAATAATCTTCGGTCGAAAATAATCTCAACCGAGTAAGCTTTGGTCTAAAGCTTGTGACCATTAGACTAACTGGTTGGTAGTTTGGAGTTGGAAATAGACTTTCCAATACTTTTTCCTTAAACACAAGCTTGACCGTAGAAAATCTCAACCGAGACATAGTACAGTTGACCAAATTGCCGATCGAGCAAGGTTTTGGATTGTTCTTTTCAAGCACAGACAAATGAGCAATTTGTAGCCAACTAATGTACACCTAACGTCTAGTTAAGCATTAAGAACACTCTAGATACTCGCTAGAACGTCCATTGACACTTGCAGACCATTCTTACAAATAGGAGATGTGACGACCCCAATTTCTATATACTTTCCTTAGTGACATGCACAGATATGCGTGCACTCATATCTATAAATGTCAAGGGAAAATATAAGAAATTAGGATAACCAACTAAATCAGAGATAAGCCAAGATCATGTCCACATCATCAAAAGATGGCCACACAACACTTCATTAAATGATAAAAGATAAAGTCATACATACTAATAATTGAGAAGGAAGAAGAATAAGTCTATGAAAAAGAAAATACGATTATTACATAGGATCTATAACATCCTATTACATCATCTAGAAGAATAAACTGTCTAACTGAAATGAATAAGGTGAGAAGTGGAGATCTATCTAATATCCTCCAAGCTCATTATTTAGTGGCTTCTGGTACTTTGAAATGCTTCATCTGTTGTTTGTACCTAGACAAACATGAGAAACAAAAACATCAACAAAGTTGGTACATGGAATTAAAACCCATACTATGCTAGTATATAAAATACTCGAAATTGGAGAAAGAGAATGAAAATGTTATTTAAAGGCAGAAAATCAGGTAATCCCAAGTTATTAGACTCATTTAGAATGAATATGCATTACTATGGTGGACTTAGCACAAACATATATATTGGGCCATATCCCTACGTACCTTGTACCATTAGGGATCTCCCTACGTACCTTGTACCATTAGGGAGGTGCTAGTCAACATTAATACCTTCCCTCTCTAATAGGGAGATTAATGAGCACCACTAGTAACTACATTTCATGTTCTTTTTCATTTATATTCATAGTTGTTCAAAGCAGAGATTGTCAATATACATACATCTACATCCAGCAATGTATTTCAAATACAAGCAAGCAAGTACATATATTTAACATCCAGCAAATCTAGTCATATAATTATATCCACGTACCTTTGATTTTCAGATCTGGATTCCACAAGTCATAGATTATGAGAAAGATAGTAGATCACCCTGAAATATAACAAAACCTTAAAGTCGCCGTCGGTTCTCATCAATCCACATTAGGGATTATTATTAGGGTTTAGGTTATTTGGGATGTCACTTTAGGATACTTATGATTCAGAGTTGGGTCCTGAGGTTAGGGTCGTCAAGGTTATTCAAGAACATTTAAGTTATTAGGGTTTTACATAAATTGTATATAGTATTCATAATAAGGGGAGAAAAACTAGAAATTAGGGTTTTTCTCAACTATTTAATCTGATATCCTTCATAGATTAGGGTTTCGAATATCATGATGATCAGGGACCCCAATATAAGTTTAAGATGCCTATAAGTTAGATCTAATCATGGGGGTGACTTTTATTGATTCGATAATTTCTGATTAGATCTGATTTATAGGCATCTCAAACTTATATTGGGGTCCCTGATCATCATGATATTCGAAACTCTAATCTATGAAGGATATCAAATTAAATAGTTGAGAAAAACCCTAATTTCTAGTTTTTCTCACCTTATTATGAATACTATATACAATTTATGTAAAACCCTAATAACTTAAATGTCCTTGAATAACCTTGACGACCCTAACCTCAGGACCCAACTCTGAATCATAAGTATCCTAAAGTGATATCCCAAATAACCTAAACCCTAATAATAATCCCTAATGTGGATTGATGAGAACCCATGGTGACTTTAGGGTTTTGTTATATTTTAGGGTGATCTACTATCTTTTTTATAATCTACAACTTGTGGAATCCAGATCTAAAAATTAAAGGTATGTGGATATAATTATATGACTAGATTTGCTGGATGTTAAATATATGTACTTGTTTGCTTGTATTTGAAATACATTGCTAGATGTAGATGTATGTATATTGACAATCTCTGCTTTGAACAACTCTGAATATAAATGAACAAGAACATGAAATGTAGTTACTAGTGGTGCTCATTAATCTCCCTATTAGAGAGTGAAGGTATTAATGTTGACTAGCACCTCCCTAATGGTACAAGGTATGCATGGAGATCCCTAATGGTACAAGGTACGTAGGGATAGGGCCCAATATATATGTTTGTGCTAAGTCCACCATAGTAATGCATATTCATTCTAAATGAGGCTAATAACTTGGGGTTACCTAATTTTCCGCCTTTAAATAATGTTTTCATTCTCTTTCTCCAATTTTGAGTATTTTATATACCAGCATAGTATAACTTTTAATTCCACGTACCAACTTTGTTGATGTTTTTGTTTCTCATATTTTTCTAGGTACAAACAACAGATGAAGCATTTCAAAGTACCAGAAGCCACTAAATAATGAGCTTGGAGGATATTAGATAGATCTCCACTTCTCACCTTATTTATTTCAGTTAGATAGTTTATTCTTCTAGATGATGTAATAGGATGTTATAGATCCTATGTAATAATCGTATTTTCTTTTTCATAGACTTATTCTTCTTCCTTCTCAATTATTAGCATGTATGACTTTATCTTTTATCATTGAATGAAGTGTTGTGTGGCTATCTTTTGATGATGTGGACATGATCTTGGCTTATCTCTAATTTAGTTGGTTATCCTAATTTCTTATATTTTCCCTTTTGACATTTATAGATATGAGTGCACGCATATCTATGTATGTCACTAAGGAAAGTATATAGAAATTGGGGTCGTCACAGTTGGTATTAGAGCCAAGGTTCACACATAGGAGACGAGGTCTCCTCCATTGGATCAGGGCTTAATCCGCGGATCGCCCAATCTGACGGCTAGGAGGGGGGCCGAGATTCACAGGTAGCGTGACATCTAAAAAAAGCTCGATTTAATAGAAAACTTAGGTCTAGGCTATATAAAAGGTGATGTATTAGCTCAAAATTAAATTGGCCGTAACTCTTTATTGGTAATTCCAATTGCAACAAAAATCTTGGGGTAGCTTAATGATGTCATTAAGTAGCTAAGCTACAAATTTGGAGTCAAAATCCGATTGTATATTATGTCAATTGATTAAAGTCATAAATCTTGTATTATTGACTTTATGTGATATTAAGAATGGTCTTAAATTAAATTGATAATCAATTTAGTGAGGGAAAAGTTTGAGGGCATATTTGGAATAATTAAATTGTAGGAGAGAGAAAATAAATAATATATACAGAAAAACTCTCTCTTTCACAGGAGAGGCCTTAGGACACCTAAAGCATCCAAGCTATACTTGAGCATTCACTATTGAGAGCAACCAAGCTAAGATTCAATTGTTGTCTTCTTCCTTGTGCTCTAGAGGTAACCTATAGCTCCAATTTCCTAGCCACCACACATAGACATATTCATCTTAAGTGGATAGGAGATTCTAATTCTTGATATAGGATCAAAGCGCTATACTTCATTGTTGTATTTCCTTCTTCCAATCCCCCTTCACAGATACAAGCTACTTTTGATCCAGACTACAATATCGTGGAGGTTGCTTGAGGGAGCACATTTGAAGCTACTTCTTGGTAGACAAGACTTCTTCAAGAGGAGCTTGAGATTAATTCAAGGAATGCTTCTTCAAGAGTGGTTGGAGCTACTTCCAAAAGAAGGCTATCTCAAGGTGGTCGAGCTACTTCTACGAGGAGGAGGCTACTCTAAGAGCTTGGAGTCACTTCAAGAAGGATGCTTCAAGGAGAGTTGAGACTACATCTAGGTTAAGGCTACTTCAAGTAAGGTGATTGTATTTTATGTAACATCCTTGTGAGATTATAAAATTAATCACTTTCAAAATCCCAATTGGAAACAATTAGGTAGTGGACTGACAACCTTTGTATTCAAAGGTTGGAACCACTCTAAACACCAGTGTCTTCCTTGTTTCCTCCTCACTCTTTGGCTGTGTTTTAATTAATTATCTTTAAATTATCAAAAATCTCTATTCACCCCCTCTAGATCTTTCAATTCATATAAGAGTAGGTCTTCAAGGATCCCTAACAGGTCTTGAAGAATGGGGGACAACGTGCTTAGCAACCTCAACCTTGAAGGAACTCACATAACTCGGCCACCACCTTTTGATGGAAGAAACTACACCTACTGGAAAGAAGAATGCAATTCTACTTCCAAGGACTCAGCTTGGAGTTATGGAGGATGTTTTCGACTCCCTATGTGCTTCCCACAACCGAATATGCAACATGGGATCCAAACACAGTAAAACAAGTTCTATTAAATGCCAAAGCAGTAAGCATACTATATTGTTCTATTTTGGTACGTGAATTCAATAGAATATCCTCATTTATATGGATTATGATATATGGCATAAAATCTCCATAACACATGAAGGTACTGCCCAAGTTAAAAATACCAAGATTAATATGCTTAAATAAAATTTTGAACAATTTTGTGTGCAACCTAATGAATCTATTAGTGAAATGTATGCAATATTTTCTTCTATTGTTAACAACATCAGTGCATTAGGTAATTACATTAGTGAAGAAGACCAAGTGTCCAAAATTCTCAGATCTTTTCCACCAAAATACAAACAAAATGTGACGACGATTGAAGAAGCAAACGATCTCACCACAATGAGGATAGAGCATCTCACTAGCAACCTAGAGACTGATGAGGTAACCCTTCAAGAAGAAGAAAGATTGGAGGCTAAGCTTCAAAAAGGAAAGAGGAAGGACATTGCCTTAAAAGCTACTATAAATGTCCAATCAAAGGTCATCACTCAAGAAAGTGATGAAACAAGTGAAGGAGATGATGAAGAAGATGCACTCATTGTAAATGGTACAATAATATAGAAGGTATAAATCTAAACAAAATTCCAGTGCTTCTTCCTCTTCTTCCCTTAGGTGTTTTGAATGCGGCAAGAAAGGATATGTGAAGAATGAATGTCCTAAAATCAAGAAAGCGAAGAAGTCTTCCTTCAAGTAAAAGGACAAAGGAGATAAAGTTTGTAAAGCTTCTTGGGACGAATCAAGTGATGAAAGTGAAATTGGGGAGGAGGAAGTTGAATGTCTTATGGAGAAAGAAGATGAAAATGAGGACTCAAGTGAGGTAAGCCTTCTTGAATTATCTAATGAAAAACTAGTCACTAGTCTCCAAGAAATACATGACAAATGTATTGATTGTAAAAAGAAATTAAAGAAACTTACAAAAACTAATGATGATTTGTATGCTAAGATAGATACCCTCTCTTCTGAAAATGAAAGTCGCATATCTGAAAGAGATACTCTAAAATGTTCCATTAATGAGCATAATATCAAGTTGCTTGTTGTAGAAATAAAGTATAGCTTTCTTTGCCAAGAAAAGGTTGAATTTTTTGCTAAAATGAATGATCTTCAAACTCAACCTATTTTAGGCACTCATTTGGATTATGATGTTATTGTCAAAGAAAGAGACAGTTTGCTATCTAATCTAGATCAAGAAAATTTAAATATTAAAAGAAAATTAGATGAAATTGCTAAGTTGCAAAAAGATATTAGTAGCTTGAAAAATATAAACATTCTTGATAATATCCTAAAGGACTCTTCTGGTTAAATTGGGAGGAGAGGCCTAGGTTATGTACCCAAAGAAAAATCCTATCAAAAACCTAGAACTAGAAAGACACAAGTACCTAAGACCAAATTCATGTATGTACCTAAAAACCCTCCAGCTAATGACCAAAATTTTAAAAAGAGAAATGAAATTGATTTTATCTGTTGTCATTATTGTTTATATCTTGGACATTATTCATTTTCATGCCCTTACAAGAAAAATATAGATAAGGATCTTGCTTGGGTTCCAAAACCACAAACTTAGAAATATGGGGATACCTAGTCGAGATTTGACCTAAAACTAAATTTGAAAATCTGATTGTCTTATATCAACTAAACAAAGTCATAACTGGCATATTTTTTCATGATTTGATTAGAAATAAAAGATGTTTTGCTTGAAATTGATAAATTCACACAGAACCAGTTTCAATCGACAAAGTATTCGATCGAGAGTCTCTCCAATCATAGAAATTGTCGACCAAAGGGTGTTCTGTTTAAAATCAATATATGTTGGCAAATAATTCTGACTGACAAATATCTTGGTCGAAAAATCTTTCGGTCAAATAAATTTTAGATCGAGTATTATTCTGTAAATAGTTTGTTACTGAATCAATCAACTGGTGACAATATTCAACCCTGTTTCTCAAAAACCTTAAAAAACTCTTCCAAATTAGTTATTCTAAAATACAGAATGCTTTAATAAACATCCCTAACCAAAAGGACCATCACATGGGTACCAAAATCTATCTATTTTACAAGATTGGGTGGTTGATAGTGGTTTCTCCAAACATATGATTGGAAACAAAGAAGCTTTTCAAACTTTTGAAGAAAAGAAGAGTGGTACAATCACATTTGGAGACAACACCAAAGGTAAAATTATTGGAATAGGTAATACTGGTACAAATCTTCAAATTAAAGATGTCCTACTTGTTGATGGATTACATCTTTATTAGTGTTAGTCAATTATGTGATAGTGGCTATGATGTTCTTTTTAACAAATCTTGTTGCAAATAGAAAACACAAATAATGTTGTTTATGAAGGAAATAGAATAGGAAATCTATATATACTTAGACCTAATTCTATGCAAGCTATTGTTGGAAAACATCTTATTGCAAATGATGAATCTTTACAAATATGGCACACATGTTATCAAAAAGTTGATTAAATATGATCTTGTTTGTGGTTTATCTAAACTCTCTTTTGACAAACCTAAAAATTGTAAACCATGTACTTTAGGCAATTAAAGTAAAACTTCTTTCAAATCCAAAACCTTAGCACTACTAGATCATTAGAACTCATTCACATGGACTTGTTTGGTCCTATGAGGACTCAATCTATTGGTGGTAAAAGATATTTCTTTGTTATTGTTGTTGATTATAGTAGATACACTTGGGTTCATTTCCTCCCAACTAAAGATGATACGATTAGAATATTCATTCGATTTTGTTCTAAAATTGAAAATCAACTACAAAACAAAATATGTACCATTAGGAATGATCATGGTAGGGAATTTGAAAATCACATCTTTGAATAATTTTGTACAACTCAAGGGTACACTCATAATTTTTCAGCTCCACGCACCCCACAACAAAATGGGGTAGTAGAACGAAAAAATTGATCTTTACAAGAAATGGCTAGAACTATGTTACTTGAACACAATACACCTAAAACTTTTTGGGCTGAAGCAGTTAATACGACATGTTACATATTGAATCATGTAACAATTCACTCCCATCTTAATAAAACTCCTTATAAACTTAACTTCAACAAGAAACCAAGAGTTGATTATTTTCATACTTTTGGTACACCCTGTTACATCTTAAATACAAAGGATGATAAAGATAAATTTGACAATAAATCATATAAAGGATTATTCTTGGGATATTCAACTTCTAGAAAGGCATTTAGAATCTATAATAACATCTCTAGAATAGTTAAAGAATCAATTGATATCACATTTCATGAAATGATAACACAAAGTGCTGAAAATGAAATTGTAGACTTGAAAGATGTGACTCATGAAATTGATGACTTAACTATATCTACTAAAGATGATAAAAATATTGAAAATGAACAACAAAACTAGACACAACAACCCATTACTAGATTAATCAAATACCAACATCAAGACTTATTCATAGGAAACCCTTTCGATAAAGTAAAAACCCGATCATCATTTAGAGATGTTGCAAACATGGCATTCTAATCAATTATTAAACCTAAAAAGGTAAAGGAAGATTTAAAGGGTGAATATTAGATAATGGCCATGCAAGAAGAACTAAATCAATTTACAAAAAATAATGTATGGGACTTAGTTCCTAAACCGCAAGTAAAAAGTAGTATTGGAACTAAGTGGGTTTTTTGTAACAAACTTAATGAAGTCGGGGAAGTGGTTAGAAACAAATCTAGGTTGGTAGCTCAAGGATATAATCAACAAGAAGGAATAAATTTTGATGAAACATATGCTCCTGTGGCTAGACTTGAGGCTATTATAATGTTATTATCTCTAGAAGCTCACAAAAACATCAAACTATTTCAAATGGATGTAAAATGTTCCTTCCTAAATGGAATTATTGAAGAAGAGTATATGTTGCTCAACCACCTGGCTTTGAGATTCCTGAAAAAATTGACAATGTATATAAACTTAAGAAAGCTCTATATGCTCTAAAACAAGCCCCACACAATTGGTATGAAAGACTTAACAATTACCTATTTGATATGGCTTTTCGATTCGAAAATCAGATTCTACACTATTTTTCAAAACATACTAATCATATTTTCTTGTGGTTCAAACATATGTTGATGACATCATTTTTTGTGCTTCAAACGATTCCTTATGTAATCAATTTAGTGATATTATGAAAAAATATTTTAAAATGAGTCTCATGGGAGAATTAACATTTTTTCTTAGTTTTCAAATTAAACAAACGCCCGCCGGAATTTTTCTATGCCATGAGAAATACACCAAAGAACTCTTAAAATGATTTGGCATGGAAAATTTCAAACATGCTACCAATCACATGGCTACCTCTACCAAAATTGATAAGGATGAAGATGGTGAACCCATTCATGATTCCTTGTATAGGGCCATGATTGGTTGTTAGCTATATCTTACCGCTTCTAGACCAAATATCATGTTCTCCTTTGGGCTTTGCACTAGATTTCAATCAAAACCAATGCACTCTCATTTTCAAGCTATCAAAAGTATCTTAAGATATCTCGCTAGTACTATTGAGTATGGTTTGTGGTATCCTAAAGGACAATCACTAGACCTAAAATCTTACATTGTTGCCAATTATGTTGGTTGTCGACTTCATCACAAGAGCACAAGTGGTGGTAGTTTCTTACTAGGAAGAGCCTTAGTATCTTGTTTTAGTAAGAAATGAAATACAATTGCTCTATCCACCACTGAAGCCGAATATGTGGTTGCTGGTTCATGTTGTGGTCAAGTACTCTATATGCAATAAGTTTTGAATGACTATGGCTTTGCATTTTCTTCTACGCCGATTTTTTGTGATAATACTAGTGCTATAAACTTGGCCCACAATCCTATTTTACATAGTCATGCCAAGCATTTTAAAATCAGACATCATTTCTTAAGAGATCATATTTCTAATAATAATATGTCTATCCATCATGTTGATATTGAAGAGCAATTAGCGGATATCTTTACCAAACCTCTTCCTCTTGATCAATTTCAATATATTAGAAAGAGGTTACTTATTACTCCCCTAGAAGATGTATTCTTTGATATATGTGCTCAAAATTCTTAATTTTCTTAATTGAATTTCATGTTATTTTTATTGTACAAAATTCTAGTAATATTTCTTTGATTAGTCACAATAATTTATTATCATGCACAAGTACATAAACAAGCTCAAAACAATTCACCGAAACTACTCACAGACTCTTGTTCAGTCAAATATATTCTGGACCGAGATAATTCTCGGTCAAAAAAATTGTCGGCCGAGTTCCACTCAGTGGAACCCTCAGCTGCCAAGGCATTTTTAACCGGATTTCCTCTAAATTTTGCAAACTGAAAATTTTCACAAAAAGGCCCCTCGTTTGAAAATTTTTTTGACCGAATCCTCATTATAATGGTCATTTTTCAAACTCCAACGGTCGACCGAAGTAGCCATTATGAAGAGCATCATAAGAGAGTCATTGGGCTCTCAATCGATGAAATCGTCGACCGTGCAGGTCCCTAATTTGCTATAAAACGGACCCCAACCCGCCCATTCTACTCACACTTCAATTGCTCTCTTCTCCACCTCCTCTCTAGTGATCTTTAGAGATATTCTTCAAAAATACTCTTCCAATACCATCCCTAGTTCTTCTTCCACCTCCACTTATTCAAGATGGCCTCATCTTTAGTGTGTGGTGGGAAGAAGCAAGTAGCAGCGAGGAAGGGAAGAACAACCACTCTAGCCTTGAGCATCATCAAGGACATTCCCTTCAACAATGTTGTTGTTGGAGAATGCTACCTCGAGCTCACCTCAAAGAGCCCTCTTCATCGATGCCTGGTGGACATCAACGACTTCATCATGCTCCTTGACCTCCCCGAGCTCTTCAAGGTGCAAAAGTTGATGGAGTTTCTTGAACCATCCTTTCATTTATGGTCCACCCATGCTGTAAATGAGTTCTACGCTAATATTACTAGGGACTCCAATAACCCCTTCCCTTTCACTTCCATGGTTGATGGGTTAGGATTCTATTTTTCTGGAAAAAAAAATCCTTAAAATGCTAGATATAGACGAGGAGGAATATAATTATTTCATATACTTAACCACCAGAAACCCTTTATCCAAACTCTCCACCGATGATAACACCATTAGATTAGGAGACATAAAAAGGGTCATTTTCCTTCCTAATACTTCATGTCATGAGAATAGGGGAACTTACTATGCTACATCTCTCACCCCTAAAGCAAGGGTAGTAAAACGCATTATCTTCCACAACATCTACCCTAGAACAAACAAAACTGAAATCCCACAATTTAGGATGTATCTAATTTATGCTATACTAGAAAGCATTCCAGTCAATTTCATTCTCATTATCCTATCCAATAAGTTTGAATTCTCTAGAAATCCTCCTTATGCTGATTTTGTGTGTCAAATTATCCAATTTTGCCTTGAAAAAAACCTAGAGGGTCTAAACTACAAGTGTGATAGGCGTCCTCAAAACTCACCAAACAGACTATAGATGAAATGGGCCTTAAATTTGGGCACAATAGGGCTAGGACCGAAGGAGAGACATCCACTGAAGAAAATCCTCCACCTCCTACTCCTCCTAGATACTCCATAGAAAATCTAGCAAATGATGTGTGTTATCTCAAAGGTGCTACCTTTCATCTTAGGACACAATTAGATTACAATCATCATTCCATGACCTATCTTAATCAAAGAATGCAAGCCTGGTCTCACAGAGTTCCCGACACATATCCATATGCACTCTATTTGGGGAGTCTCTACCCTTTTAACCCTTCGATCCAATACACCTAAATCCCACAACCACCTTCACATGATCTTTCCCATACCTAATACTCACCCATGCAACTGTGAGAACCTGTTACACTAAACGATATTACTCAAAACATAAAACACAATCAATCACTAATTAATCACATACCCAAAAATATGGGTAAATTAAAATCGATTTCAACGTCAGCACTTACTCAGAAACTTTTGCATAGGAGCCCAACATATTTCTTTTATCCATTCTATGACAAGAATTTGATATGAATTGTTATATCACCTTAGCCACAACATATATACTCAGTATAACAATATTTTTATATGCCACACAAACAAGCATTAACATGCTAACAAAATTTGATTCGTTTGAAACACCATATACAAACTTTTCCTGCCTGGACCTGAGAGTACATGGATGACTCTAGGACACACTAGACATCTAATCAACTTTCTCATAGATTCATTACTATATCTCCTCTTTACTTCCACGATTCTGTTGCCATAACTGTCGATTATCTAAAAAGATGTGGCAAACCACAAGGGTGAGACCCATGTCCCAGCAAGAGATATAACCTCCAACATCATTTATTGATTACAACATTTTTAAGTAATTAAATAGTTAAGAAGTTTAATCAGATATAAAAAATAAGATCAGTTGTACTGATGATTAACAAAATACATAAAGGAGCAGATAATAACTATCATCATTAGCTAGACTATCATCCTTTATCTTGTTGACAATATAAGCAATTCAGTAGCATATGAATATCTAGCATCATGAGCAAGTCTACTAACATAGCATAGCTAACAACACGAGCATGTCTATTTTTTTTAACATATCAACATCATAAGAAGAGATAACAACATAAGAACAACTATCTGCATAAGTATGATTAGCAGTATATGCATCTCTAGTAACAAATGAATGGCTAGCATGCTAAACATAACTAACCACATGAGATATCTAGCATCATGATTATAATCAGTAGTAGCAGTATAGTTATCAACATAGGCATGGCTACTGTATGTACGCATCTACAATCTTAAGCATATCCACAACATAAATAAATCTATTATCTCTTAATTGCACTAAGCATCATATTTATGTAAAGATAACAAACACGGGTTATCATCCAATGTGAAACATCGTGTATAACCCTAAACAAATATGCTACACGGTTGTATTACATCTTTTATTATGCCCTGAGGAAATTAAGGATACCACTCAAAATCCAACTGACCACTTCTAAGTTGAAATCAGTGCCATACAAGATATAGGAAGAGACGGACTCCTAAGATCTTCTCCGCCCCCAGTCAGTATGGGTCAGCCACAATGACACATAAGGTCAAGCTGCTAACAGCCTAGTTTGTCCTTGGTACAAGTCATGACACTAGTGAAAGGAGGTGGGTACGCATACCCAACCATCCGAGGTACAATCGTAGTTGTCCTCCAATCTCATCACATATATAATCACCGAGACACGACCACAGTCATTCTCAAACTAAGGGCTAGGTATGACTGCAGTCATCCTCCCTAAATACTTGAATTCAGGATGACAAGCACCCCACATACTCATCAGTATGTGCTCCGAGCTTCCCCTAGGAATACTCATTTCACCATCTGGAGAGTTATGATACTCAGATAGATCTATGGCACTGGGCACTACATGATTAGAGTTTCACTTGATTAGTTATGCCAATTGGGTGAATTAAGGCTGTATCAAACAAGTGGACATACAAACCCTAATTCACTTCTAACAAGCATATAAATATCACAACTTCAAAAGATATAAAATGTGTGAAACATAATTTCTCATCTCATGATCACATGGTACTATTTACTTGCCATTCATGAGGCTACACTAGACATCATACTATCACAAGATATAAATCATTTTCACAATATCACAAGGTATCAACCCTTATTAACATAAGAGGATTACACCTCATTCAAGGCTTAACAATGCCCAAAGGTCATTAAGACCATCATACTATCCCTGCAAGATAATCATTATCTTTGCATGCCTTATAATAAGGCTCAACAACATTAATTACATATAATACACCAGATCAACACAATATTACATTAATGAGCTAGGAGATATTCATAAAAAATCATAGCAGGGTTATATTAACATTAAGAAAATTCCTTTATTACATCAACATGCATGGAATCTAGATATAATTAACTCTCATCATATTCATTATTCACATGTTTAGCATAAGAAAGTATCAACCAAGTGGCTATGATAACCACCAATTAACACATTAAGTTTATGATCATGTTAAGGAGGTTATTCCACCATCATTCCATCATATAAAAATGTTAAACATGAATACTCATATTTATCTATTTGCATTAGAGTTAGGTTCAAAATGATAAATTATATCAATGTTACTAATCAACAATTATACCCACACCCTAACGCATTGCATCCCCATTGGATCATGGATGCATAAGGTGAAGCATCACTATCACATTCCATACTATTCTCAAGTACGAACCCACACATAAATCAAGGTGTAACCATCGAGTTATAGCATACTAGGGCTTCAACAACAATAAGAGAGTACTCCATGATTGTATTAATCATTCAAGGACTATTCATACCCAATTACCATCATTTATTTATATTAAAGCTAGGTATAACAATCTATACCTCTTTAGGGTTACATATCAACATAATATGATTAACATCCCTTCTATTCATATAAGTGAATAGGTAAGACTGCCTTATTAAGGGTAACCCTCCATTTGTTCCATCATCAACCCATATCACCATACCACAATGTCACCCAAAACCATTGGATGTTTAAAAGGTAAGAACATTAGTTGTTTACATAAGTAAACACCTTGGATAAACCACCTATGAAGTCCTTGAGTTGTTCTCTGGAAAGAGTCACCATTTAACCCTATACATGTCTTGATTAACAACACAAAAAGTTCCATTGAGAGTAGGGTAAAACCCACAATCGACTGTTCATTTAAAACAAGCCATCCATTGTCAACAAGTAAGCTCCTTAAGTTGATATAATAAAGTAAACCATATAAATCACATTATTAGGACCATCATATTACATTAGATAGCATTCCACTTTCTTGGAGGAATAAACATTATATCTTGACCATTAGGTCAAGTTCATATGTTAAAACCATCAATGACAGTATAGGCCCGACCATTGCATCGAGTGACCTGAGAAACCATTGGTCTAAGGCTTAATTGATGCTACAACTACAATGCTCAACTCACCATTGGTTGTAGAGACCTGATCCACCATCATTAGTGATCATTAAATCACCATAGGTTGTTAGATCAACACTATATTCATTAATGGCTGATCATTAAACTTCTAATTGATCCACGACCTGCCCTAAGGGAGTGACCATAGGTTGTCACCATCATCTGATACATTTGATCTAGACCATTATTTATCATGAAGACAACTCCATAGGGTTGTTGCAATGGTACCATCATCGGGTCATGGGTTTATAGAAGAAATCAACTTAAACCCTAAAATTGACCATTAGTTGATAAGTGCTTAGCACCATAGGTTGTCAAACCAACCTAATACAAGTCATATTATATCTTAGGAATAACGTACACATAATCACAGGTTCATCTAGAACTGAAATCAAAATAGGGAACATTATAAAAATCAAAATCCAAGTCAAGCATAGCTTTTTAGTGCATGGATCATCATTTTCAAGCAAGAACATGATCTAGAAAGCTTATGGTAAGCAATAAACATGGAGCAAGTTATAAAACTTGGAACTAATGAGAAGATGAAACTCCAAACAGAAGAAAACTCAAGCAGTTAGGGTAGAAAATCCAAGCATAATCTATGAACTCATCCATCTAGCACCTTTCTTCATCAAATGAGCAAACCCGAAGCATAAGGAGCAAGAAAGGTAGGGTTTTAGAGATTTAGAGCAAACTCTACCATGGAACAGCAAGGTTCCGACCTCGAGTAAGGTCTAAGGAAGGATAAGAGAAAGAGAAACATAGAAGTAAAGAAGAAAATAACTTGCCTTGGTCGGAATCTTTAGAAGATGACCTTGGAAACCCTAACTAGGGCTAATTGGAGCTCTAGGAGACCTTCTTCTCCAAAAAGAGGTTGTCTTCTACCTTAGAGCACTTGGTTCCGCAGAAAAATATAGGGGAGTTGTTGCTCCAGGTTAAAGGAAATAGAAAGAAAGTATAGTTTCAAACTTGGGCAAGGAAGAGGTAAATATAGCCCGTGGATAAGGATGGGAGCAATCATGAGGTGTAAAAGTAGCTTCCCCATGTGTCTATGGCCTTAAACTATTAAGAATATACAACCACACACACAAGAAGCTCACCAACCGTCCCTCTATACCTTCTTAGCTTTCCTTTGTCGAATTTCCCAGCCAATCACATAATTCATTAGTTGATAGCTACTAAAGGTAGCTCATCCATGAAGGGGTAAACCCTAAAATACCCTTAGAGAAAACACCTTCAAACCAAGGTTTAAATAGGCACCCCATAAATAAAAAAGATCAATAATGATGATAGAATATACAAGGAACGTAATGCAAGTGATAAATTGCAAATAAAACCTCTCAATTGGGTAAATTGTAGAAAAGTCCAAAATGTGCATAAAATTGGACCAAATTTGAAACTTAAGCTTGTATTATGATTTCAAATCATATAACAAGGTTATATTAGGGTTATAAGCATTAAATTATGCAAATTAAGTTTATTCAACTCATTAAGCAAGTTTAGGGGCCTTGCAACTATAAACCCCTAATAGGGATTTCACCCCCGAAATCCAAGGTAAACAAAGATGGGTAATTCCTTTGCACCTCATGCTATTACCTTCACATGATTACTTTCATATCATGGTGATGTCACATCATTCATACATATATCCTCTTGATTCAGCACAAAAAACCCCACCTAATAAGACATTCTCAATATGGAATGTAGAAACTTGTTGTGTCATCTGTACAACTCTAGTAGTAATGTTCAACTTTAAATTCTAGCTACCATCATAAAATTATATCTATTGTATCAACACATTACTCAAAAGTCATACTTGCTAGCTTTTTACCAATCATGCCATGTGTCCCACACCATTCCTTGAAGCATAAAAAAAAGGCAATGTATCCATCCTTTTTTTTCTAGATACACTGATGCTGGAACACTTGTTAGTTCTTTTTCAACATCAAAAGAAATGCTGACACTGGAACCTATCATTCCATACAAGGAAACATCATTCCTAGTCAACCTTATTAGGAGTGAAACAACAACACTATCTTCACCTTACTAGGATTTACACAACCTACTTAGAAGACATATCATGATCCCATAAGGAAATTTAATCAACCCTATCTCACTCTTGTTCAACTTATCTCATAGCCATTGCTGCTTCAGAAACCCTAAGGTTTTTGAAGAAATATTGATCATATTTTTGACCATATCTGAAATACTTTGACATGTCATCATTCAAAGCTTGATATAACTTGTATGACATGATTGGAATACTATGTTCCTCCTATTCATAAATTCTATTTGTACATTGGTTAGTCTAAAGGACATAACTATAAACTCATCATGGTCATGTCAAATATGTCATCCAATCTAACTCTTATGCATTGATATTTGATCATAGGTTTATCTTAAAGGAACACAGTATCAAATATCTATTAACCAACAAACCATCTATCCTTGATAGTGGTCTTTCCCAACTATCACGGAACCATACACAACATTATAGAATCACTTTTGTTTTTTTCTCCAAACAACATTTAGAGGGTCATCATCAACTCTCTTTCTCTCTCTAAGGGATAGAAACACTTGGAATGTTCATTTAACAACATCTCCAACCTTCACATATTTCTCATATTATTGATACATCTTGGATACTAGGATTCATTACCTTGGTATCCACCTCGTGTGCTATAAGCAACTCACATCCTTATATCATCTACTTTTACCAACATAACAAATATAAAGACATATAATGGGAGTCTTCCTAATTATTGGAAGGCTCAAAAGAAAAATCATCACAAACTTTATGATTTTGGAACCATAGTCGAAACAACCTTATGCTATAATAAGCTATCTACCCTCATGTTTACAATGAATCCACACATACCAAGTGGCAATGATCCACTTGAAAGTTGTGCCTTATAAAGAAAAGACACAAAGGGAAACACACTTCCCACATCATAGCAACATTGTTCAAGGTCACTAGCAAAAAGGCAACCAATTCTATTTTCATTATGCAAGTTACAACTTCTTATGTATCATTTTACCTTTTTCATTTTAGGTTCCTTGCCATTAGCTAGGAATCATCATGATTAAAATATCTCATTACTCCTTCCTTGATGACTATTTATCACACTTGGTATGTTTTATTATTTATTATGTTTTTCAACCACTTATCGACAAGTAAATAATCATATTCCACATTTTCTTCATTGAATCAGGATCATCTCCCTTAATTTCTTTCACATGCCATGCTGATTTTTCATTAACACTTTCTTACACATATAGGTTGGTCTGAGATTAACTCAGGTTACACCTTATTTCTTTGTCATTGTTCCCATTCATCTTCTCATTTTGTACTTGTTATAGGAGTTCTCTCTATCTTATGTGGATTTCATACCTTGATTCACTTTATAAGCATAGACTTGTTTGTCTTCTACTTTATTATCTTATTGAATCACATCTTCAAGAACTCCTATTTTCCTTATTTGTGTTCTAATTTAGATTTCATGGTGTTGTATCTTTCTCTTATATTTACCAAACATTCAAGTTTTGATAGATAATGATGAAATTCTCATCTACTTTAAGGTAGGATTGAGATATCCACACCATGATTTCTTATTCGTTATGGTCTTTAGATTGTCTCAAAATGACTACTTGATCAGAGTAATTAGAAAGATAACAATCTAAGAGTTCCATACCTTTCTTCAATAATTGAATACCTAGCCAGGGTACCCAAATACTGAGATTAGGTAGTATGCGCCATATTTGTATGTCATATTCCTAACTTAGACATCATCCTAGTCCTAAGTCCTAGTGTCCCTATAGACTCAGTGAACCTAAAGCTCTCATACCAACTTGTGAGAACCTGTTATACTAAATGATATTACTCAAAACATAAAACACAATCAATCACTAATTAATCACATACCCAAAAATATGGGTAAATTAAAACAAATTTCAACGTCATCACCTTCTTAGAAACTTTTGTATAAGAGCCCAACATCTTTATTTTATCCATACTATGACAAGAATTTGATATGAATTGTTCTATCATCTTAGCCACAACATGTATACTCTTTATAACAATATTTGTATATGCCACACAAACAAGCATTAACATGCTAACAAAATTTTGATTTGTTTGAAACACCATATACAAATTTTTCCTACCCAAACCTGAGAGTACAAAGATGACTCTAGGACACACTAGACATCTAATCAACTTTTTCATAGATTCATTACTATAGCTCCTCTTTACTTCCACATTTTTTTTTCATCACTGTCAATTACCTAAAAAAATGTGGCAAACCACAAGGATGAGACCCATGTCCCAGCAAGAGATATAACCTCCAACATCATTTATTGATTACAACATTTTAAGTAATTAAATAGTTAAGCAGTTTAATCAGATATAAAAAATAAGATCGGTTGTACTGATGATTAACAAAATACATAAAGGAGCAGATAATAACTATCATCATTAGCCAGACTATCATCCTTTACCTTGTTGACAATATAAGAAATTCAATGGCATATGCATATCTAGCATCATGAGCATGTCTACTAACATAGCATAGCTAACAACATGAGCATGTCTATTTGGTTTAACATATCAACATCATAAGAAGATATAACAACATAAGCACAACTATCTGCATAAGCATGATTAGCAGTATATGCATCTCTAGTAACAAAGGCATGGCTAGCATACTAAACATAACTAACAACATGAGATATCTAGCATCATGATTTTAATAAGTAGTAATAGTATACTTATCAACATAGGAACAACTACAGTATGTACACATCTACAATCTTAAGCATATCCACAACATAAGTATATCTACTATCTCTTAATTACACTAAGCATCATATTTATGTAAAGATAACAAACAAGGGTTATCATCCAATGTGAAACGTCGTGTATAACCCTAAAAAAATATGCTACACGCTCATATTACATCTTTTATTACGCCCTAAGGAATTTGAGGATATCAATGAAAATCCAACTGACCACTGCTAAGTCAAAATTAGTGCCATACAAGATCGAGGATGAGACGTACTCTTATGATCTTCTCCGCCACCGGTTAGTACGGGTCTACCACAACGACACATAAGGTCAAGCTGCTAACAACCTAGTTTGTCCTCGGTACATGTCACAACACTAGTGAAAGAAGGTGGGTACACATGCCCTACCATCTGAGGTACAACTGTAGTTGTCCTCAAATCTCATCACATATATAATCATTGACACACGACCGTAATCGTTCTCAAACTAAGGGCTAGGTATGACCGTAGTCATTCTCCCTAAACACTTGAATTTAGGATGACAAGCACCCCACGTACTCATCAGTTTGCGCTTAGAGTTTCCCTTAGGAATACTCATTTCACCATTAGGCAAGTTATAACACTTAGATGGATCTATGGCATAGGGAACTACATGATTAGAGTTTCACTTGATTAGTTATGCCAATTGGGTGAATTAAGGTTGCATCAAATAAGTGGACATACAAACCCTAATTCACTTCTAACAAGCATATAAATATCACAACTTCAAAAGATATAAAATATGTGAAGCATAATTTCTCATCCCATCATCACATGGTACTATTTACTTGCCATTCATGAGGCTACACTAGTCATCAGACTATCACAAGATATAAATCATTTTCACAATATCACAGGGTATCAACCTTGCCCAAAGGTCATTAAGACCATCATACTATCCCTGCAAGATCATCATTATCTTTGCATGCCTTATAATAAGGCTCAACAACATTACTTACATATAACACACTAAATCAATACAATATTTCATTAATGAGCTAGGAGATATTCATAAACAATCATAGAAGGGTTATATTAACATTAAGAACATTCCTTTATTACATCAACATGCAAGGAATCTAGATATGATTAACTCTCATCATATTCATTATGCACATGTTTAGCATAAGAAAGTATCAACCATGTGGCTATGATAACCACCAATTAACACATTTAGTTTATGATTATGTTAAGGAGGTTATTCCACCAACATTCCATAATATAAAAATGTTAAACATGAATAGTCATATTTATCTATTTGCACTAGAGTTAGGTTCAACATGATAAATTATATCAATGTTACTAATCAACACTTATACCCAAACCCTAACTCATGACATCCCCATTGGATCATGGATGCATAAGGTGAAGCATCACTATCACATTCCATACTATTCTCAAGTATGAATTCACACACAAATCTAGGTGTAATCATTGGGTTATAGCATATTAGGGCTTCAACAACAATAAGAGAGTACTCCATGATTGTATTAATCATTCAAGGACTATGCATACCCAATTACCATCACTTAGTTATATTACAACAAGGTATAACAAGCTATACCTTTTTAGGGTTACATATCAACACAATATGATTATCATACCTTCTATTCCTATGAGTGAATAGGTAAGACTGCCTTATTATGGGTAACCCTCCATGTGTTCCATCATCAACCCATATCACCATACCACAATGTCACCCAGAACCATTGGATGCTTAAAAGGTAATATCATTGGTTGTTTACATAAGTAAACATCTTGGATAAACCACCTATGAAGTCCTTGAGTTGCACTCTGGAAAGAGTCACCATTTAACCCTAGACATCCCTTGATTAACAACACAAAAAGTTCCATTGAGAGTAGGGTAAAACCCACAATCGACTGTTCATTTAAAACAAGCCGTCCATTATCAACAAGTAAGCTCCTTAAGTTGATCATATAAAGGAAACCATCTAAATCACATTATTAGGACCAACATATTACATTAGACATCATTCCATTTTCTTGGAGGAATGAACATTAGACCTTAACCATTGGGTCAAGTTCATGTGTTAAAACCATCCATTACAGTATAGCTCTGACCATTGCATCAAGTGAGCCAAGAAACCATTGGTCTAAGGCTTAATTGATGTTACAACTACAATTCTTAACTCATTATAGGTTGTAGAGACCTGATCCACCATCATTAGTGATCATTAAATCACCATTGGTTGTTAGATCAACACTATATTCATTAATTAGCATCAAATATTGAGCTAATGTCATCATTGATTGATAACATCAATAGGGTACTTTATGGTTGATCATTAAACTTCTAATTGATCCAAAACCTGACCTAAGGGGGTGACCATAGGTTTTCACCACCATATGACACCTTTGGTCTTGACCATTAGTTATCATGAAGACAACACCATAGGGTTGTTGCAACGGTACCATCATCGGGTCATGGGTTTATAGAAGAAATCAACTTTAAACCCTAAAATTGACCATTGGTTGATAGGTGCTTAGCACCATAGGTTGTCAAACCAACCTGATCCAGGTCATATTATATCTTAGGAATAATTTACACATGATCATAGGTTCATATTGAACTGAAATCAGAACAGGGAACATTATAAAAATCGAAATCCAAGTCAAGCATAGCTTTTTAGTGCATGGTCCATCATTTTCAAGCAAGAACATGATCTAGAAAGCTTATGTTAAGCAATAAACGTGAAGCAAGTTAAAAAACTTGCCTCTAATGAGAAGATGAAACTCCACACAGAAGAAAACTCGAGAAGTTAGGGTATAAAATGCAAGCATAAGCTATGAACTCATCCATCTAGCACCTTTCTTCATCAAATGAGCAAACCCTAAGCATAATGAGCAAGAAAGGTAGGGTTTTAGAACCTTAGAGCAAATTGTACCATGGAACAGCAAGGTTCCAACATGGAGGAAGGTCTAAGTAAGGATAAGAGTGGGAGAAATGGAGATGGAAAGAAGAAGATAATTTTCCTTGGTCGTAATCCCTAGAAGATGACCTTGGAAACCCTAGGTAGGACTAAATGGAGCTCTAGGAGACCTTCTTCTCCAAAAAGAGGTTGTCTTCTACCTTAGAGCACTTGGTTTGGCAGAAAAACAGAGGAGATTCCTTTATCCAGGTTATAGGAAAGATAAATCAAGCATAGTTTCGAACTTGGGCAAGGAAGAGGTAAATATAGCCCATGGATAAGGATGGGAGCAAGCATGAGGTGTAAAAGTAGCTTCCCTATGTGTCTATGGCCTTAAATTATTAAGAATATACAAGCACACACACACAAGTAGCTCCCCCACCGTCCCTCTAGATCTTCTTAGGTTTCCTTTGTCGAATTTCCCATCCAATCACATCATTCATTAGTTGATAGCTACTAAAGGTAGCTCATCCATGAAGGGGTAAACCCTAAAATACCCTTGGAGAAAACACCTTCAAACCAAGATTTAAATAGGCACCTCATTGCTCAACAAGATCAAGAATAATGATATAATATACAAGGTAAGATAATTCAAGTGATAAATTGCAAAGCAAACCTCTCAATTGGGTAAATTGCAGAAAAGTCCAAAATATGCATAAAATTGCATAACCTTCTCAAACAGTGTCCAAATTGGACCAAATTTGAAACTTAAGCTTGTCTTATGATTTCAAATAATATCACAAGGTTATATTAGGTTTGTAAGAATTCAATTATGGTAATTAAGTTTAATCAACTCATTAATCAAGTTTAGGGGCCTTATAGCAACTCCAGGACATTATTTCCCACTTCAGGTTTGATAGGGAACCTACATGTCTAGAGGCAGATGCTCTTACTAAGACAGGTGCCCTTGATTGGAAAACACTTTTCAAGTACTATGGTGATGCTCCATTTCTTGGGAAAAATCCTGAGGTTGATGTAATCTTGCAATCCTTCAAGTGATGATGTCCTATGTAATGAGTAGTACAACTTATGTAATCATTTCTAGAGAAGTTTATGATGTTATTTTATGTTGCTATCAATGGAATTGAGATTGTTTGTGTTCAGTTGATCATATTAGTAAAATCTATCTTGTGGATTTCATTGGACATTTTCTATCACTTTGTTTTGCATGTTGTGTATCATATTGAGGGGAAGTATCTCATTCAGGGGGAGAAACATGTTTATATGGCTGTCTTTTTTAAATGACAAAGGGGGAGAAATAATATGAAACAAAATAAATGAGTTTCATGTTCATGTTCTCTTGGCTTAACATTAATTGATGCTATATTCCTTAAGATGTGGATACTATGTTCCATATCTATTTAGGTAGCACACATTTTATGAAAAAAAGAAAATACTCTTCATCTCAGGTAAATCTCAGGTATGAAACTCATCTCTTTTAAATCATTTTGATTATAGAAATGTTTGTCTTATTCAAAAAGGGGGATATTGTTGGTAAATTGGATATTAAAATAGTATTTGTTTTGATGATGACAAACAATTCACACTTGTGGATCTAACATGTTATTTGAGTATTTCAGGGATCAAAGGAATAAGGAAATCCTTCTAAGTGGGAAGATGAAGATCAATGCAAATTGAAGATCAAATGCACTTAATTGTATAAATGTTCATGATTGTACTCAAATGTAAACACTTGAACAAAAATATAATGTACAAGTACTTAGACATCATGTAAATCAAGTGTTTGATCTTCCCTACCCACTTATAACCCTTAGATAGGTTTTCCTCCAAAGTTAGAATCACTAACACACATTGAAAGACACACTTAGTAGGTGATTCAAAAGTCTAAAGCAGGGACCACATCAGTCGAAAAACTTTTTGATCGAGACACACTCAGTCAAAGTTTTTGTCAATCGAGAACCACCTCTGTCAAACTTTTGAGCACCGTTCAACAACTTACACAGTGGTGCTCTAAAATAGTCTTCGATCGAAAATAATCTCGACTAAGTAAGCTTTAGTCTAAAGCTTCTGACCGTTAGACTAAGTGGTTGGGAGTTGGGAGTTGGAAATAGAGGTACAATATGTTTGCCTTAAACCCAAGCTCGGTCAAAGAAAATCTCGATCGACACACAGTTTTGTCGACCAAATTGTCGATCGAGTAGGGTTCAAGATTATTCTTTTCAAGCCCGAACAAATTAGTAATTGCTAGCCAACTAATGTACATCTAACAGCTAGTTAAGCACAAAGAACACGCTAGGAACTCCCTACAACATCTATAGACACTTGCAAACCATTCCTATACATAGGAGAGGCCTTAGGACACCTAAATCATCCAAGCTACAATCAAACATTCACTATTGAGAGAAACCAAGCTAAGATTCACTTGTTGTCTTCTTCCTTATGCTCTATAGGTGTCCTATAGCTCCAATATCCTAGGCATGACACATAGCCACGTTCATCTTAAGTGGATAGAAGATTCTAACACTTGATATAGGATCAAAGCAATGTACTTCATTATTGTATTTTCTTCTTCCAGTCCCCCTTCACAGGTACAAGCTACTTTTGCTCCTTGACTACTCCAAGATCATGGAGGCTTCTTGAGGGAACATAGTTGAAGCTACTTCTTGGTAGAGAAGGCTACTTCAAGAGGAGCTTGAGATTACTTCAAGGAAGGCTGCTTCAAGGGTGGTTGGAGCTACTTCTAAAAGAAGGCTATCTCAAGGTGGTGGAGCTACTTCTAGGAGGAGAAGGCTGCTCTAAGGGCTTGGAGTTACTTCAAAGAAGGCTGCTTCAAGGAGACTTGAGGCTACTTCTAGGTGAAGGCTACTTCAAGGAAGGTGACTGTAGTTTATGTAACATCCTTGCAAGGTAATAAAATTAATCATTTTCAAAATCCCAATTGGAAACAATTAGGTAGTGGAATGACAACCTTTGTATTCAAAGGTTAGAACCACTCTAAACACAAGTGTCTTCCTTTTTTCCTCCTCATTATTTGGTTGAGTATTTTAGTTAATTATATTTAAATTGTCAAAAAGCTCTATTCACCCCCCCTCTAGATCTTTCATCATCAATCAATGGTTGGACTAGGTCGATGGTTCATCAACCAATGGTTGGACTGGTTGAATGGTTCATCAACCAATGGTTGGAATGGTTGAATGGTTCATCAACCAATGGTTGGACTAGGTTGATAGTTCATCAACCAATTATTTCCATGATTTAAAATTTCATGGTCTTTCTAGATTACAACTCGATGGTTTTATTAGACATTTGGTTCAAGGTTTTACTTCTATTTCATCTAATGGTTTATCTTGCCCATCATCTGATGGTTTTAGGTGATATTCATTATTTGGTGGCTTGGTTTTATTGATGAAGAATTGATGGTTTGTTGAGCCCTAAGTTTTGATGGTTTGGTTGGAAGCTACAATCCAAAGGTTACATCTTGAGTTATGTATGAATTCATACTTGAGGATATTAGGGGATTATATGGTAATGTTTTACCTAGTGCATCCATGGTCGGATAGGGATGCTATGTGTGAAGGATGTGCTTTGACTTAAGAAAGTGTATGGACCTATGGTTAGTTGAAGTTATGATTTGTAATGTTAATAACACCTATCTTTTTGAAATTAAATTAATGAAATTAAGGAATGATAGTTAATCATACTTTTCTTCCTTATATGATATGATGAAGGAATATTCTCTCAAATGATTGTTGTAACCACAAAATGTTAACTAGTGGTTATCATATCCTTATGATTGATGCCTTCCTTTATGCTACCATGTAAAACTCATAGCTCTTTAATGCAATATCATGTTAAACTTGTGTATCACAAGTATGGTGATGGTATGTTGAACCTTCTTCAAGGTGTTGAAAGATAATGATGATTATGTAGGAAATGATGTGATGGTCTTAATAACATTTGGGAATGTCTTGGGTTGGTACCTTGGGATAATGTGATAAGGATATATCTCTTGTGATGGTGTGATGACAAGTATAGTCTCATGAATGCTGATGAAATAGTACCATTTGATATTGTGATTAAGCATTATACCTCATACATTTTATATCTTTTGGAGTTGTTTTATATCAATGCTTTCTAGAAATGAATTAGGGTTTGTATGTCCACTTGTTTGATGAAGCCTTGCTTCACCCAATTGGCAATAACTAATCAAGTGAAACCTTAATCATGTAGTGTCTTGAGCCGTAGAACCATGCATTCTCTGAATTTTTTGGATGGGGAAAGAGTATTCCTATGGAAAACTTAGAGCACATATTGTTGAGTATGTGGGGTGTAGGGCGTGTACATTCTTGACATCCAGGGTTATGGAGGATGGTTGTGGTCTTGCCTCGATTTGAAAATTTATATGTGATGTGGTTGAGGATAGTTGCGGTTGTACCTCAGATAACATGGTTTTTGTATACCCTGGTTTCGATCATCGTGACCTTTATGCCAAGGATGAGATGGTGTTAAAAGCTTGACTATATGTCACTATAGGTAGCTTGATTATTATGTCACTGCATTTCACTCATTCTGACCAAGGGTGTGAGATCTTACGGTGTCGGCTCTCCTAGATCTTATATGAAGTTGAATAGTACCTTGTAGTGATCAGGTGGAGTCTGATTGGTATACCTCAAACTCCCTAGGGGTTAACAAAAGACGTAATCAAGCCATATAGTATTTTGTTAGGGTTATACACAGTGCTTCACATTGGATGATAACCCTTGTTTCTTTTTTTATATATAGATGCTCTATAATGCAATATAGAAGGTAGCCATGCGTATGTTGTTAGATACTCATAATGGTAAATATATGCAAGCTGATAGATATTCTATACTACTAGACTTTCTTATGATGTTATCTATGCTTATGTTTCTACACTTGCTTATGATGTTAGCTATGCTTATGTTGCAAGACTTGCTTATGATGTTAGATATGCTTATGCTGCTAGACATGCTTATGTTGTTAGTTATCTCATGATGTTAGCTATGCTTATTGATGCAACCCAAACCCACTAATCAGGGTTAGGGCCCGTCAAACAAGGATTAAAACTAATCATCAACTTTTAAATACTTGATGAAAATTTTCCATAACTTTTTCTTTCTCTAAAATATATTGTAATATCACTTAGTGAATGATAAGTCTCGATTAAACATAACATTAAGATACAACAGAACTTGACTATTACATAGAAGCAAGAGTTTCACACTTAATATACATCATGTATGTTACTACTCAAACTTCTCTCTTTTTCTCACTATCTCATTCCCAGGATCTAAAGGAAGGATAAGAGACCATCTATATATTCTAACTACTCTTATTTCAAGACCTCTGTGCTACTCTTGATTTAAGTTTGCTTTTGACTCCTTAAGAAGAGATAATCCTTTACCTAAAAAAATTGGTCTGTAGGTTGGTGAGATACTGGCTCAATGAGTAGAGAATCAACATGTAACCACAATATTTATGATGTTTACAATTAATAGAACTTACATGCAATCATGTAAGCATGGTCGTTTATAAATTGTAATTCACTCAATATGACAGTTGAACAGATATTTAACTCAATAAAAGAATAACCTATCTATTTATATTATTTTAAATCCATTTATTATGCCTTTGGACCCACATGAGGTGCACCACAACATGTGGAAGTATCACAACAAGCTCCGACCTCACTGTACAAGAATAGAAGCATGCTCGAGTTCCTAAGTCTTTAATCTCAATACCAAGTCTGCAGTTGACATCGACACGTCTGCCTCTTGGACGCTAATGGGAGCAACTGGATATCTTAGACTCCACCTCTCAACCTGGGTACTCAGGTGGTGAGTCAAAGCCCCCAGGCTTAATGTCCATCACAGGACCTACTGACTACTGATCACTACAATATGTAACACAGGTACCACCGGCATCCCCGGTTATGGTTTGGGTACCACACAACTGTAAGGAGTTTTCCCTACTAGTCAAAACCCCCATACTTTACTGGTATGCTCTAGATTACCTCGATCTGGACTTCCTCCAGTCGGGAAATCATTTCCTCCCCACAACGCAGGCCTTATCCTGTGAGGATTCTATAGTGTCCATGGCATTTAATGTCTAATGATATTTAGTTGATTTGACAGGTTTCATCATCATAGTTAATGATTATGCTATTTTTGACAATTAAGCATCTCACATTTAAATAAATGAATCATTTAAAAATTTCCATATATCTCACAAACCATAGTTCAACTCTTTTAAACATGAACTAGGGCAACTCAGCTTTTCGATGCCTCAATTTACATATTCCTAACTTGTTGAATTATAACAATTCATATAGAAAATTTCAACATGGTATTACATCACTATTAATATGATTATAAAAGTATTTCGACTAATGATAATCACTACACATGTTAATAAAAACCTTCACAAATATCATAGAGGAAGAATAAAACACAGGAAAACCATTATTTGAGTTTGTATGCTTTAAGTTAGGGTTAGAAGTAGATTATCAACTCATAGATTTCACCCATGATCACGAATCTTAGCCTTTTCACCAACTAATCTCTAATCATAGCTCACACAAGTCAGAATCAAGTTTCAAACCTTAAGATCTCATTTGAAACAACCTTTTAATGTGTTTCACGGTCCTAAAGAAGGTTTGTTGTAGGTAGAAGATGAAGATTGGAGGTTAAACCAAACCTCAGATTCACTAAATTAGGGATTTTGAGCAATGGTAAATGAAGAGAAGGAAGAATCAATAGTTAAAAACTACATACCAAGTTGAATCTGTGGAAACACCTTTGATTTCCGCCGTTCTTCACATTCTTCCCCAAACGTTTCCCCATAAATCACTTTCAGTGTCGCCCTCTCATTGGGTCTGATATGATAGAGGATCAAATTACAGTTCCAACAAACTTCGTTTCGTTGAAATCGGATAAGTATTTCCTGAGATATGATCAGTTTATGATTGGCTATCTGGGTGGCATCTCTCACAGTTGTTGTTGGCGTTGCGGTCGTGACATAGCATCGCGGTCGAGGCACTAGTGTAGAGGTCACGACAATCTATACATATTTACTAAAAATAGCATAACTCTCTCATTTTATCTCCTATATGCTTCATTCTTTTTTTTGTTGGATTTATAATTGAATTCTCTACAATCCTATAGTATTATTTTGATAATATTCTTAAATTAAAAATTATTTATTAATTATTTCCTCTAATGTCATTAACTCTCTTCTTTCATACATGTATGGGTTAATGCAATATTAACTCCAAATCAGATCTTTATAGAATGCTTAAGTCATGATTATGAGTTTTCCAAAGAAGTATTTAAGGTTATCAAAGTTAATATAAAGCACAAGATAAAATATTACTAATAAAAGCATGACAAGCATTAAGATTATCTTAAATCTCGAGGATTACCAGTAAAGCTAGGAAAGGGCTGTAACAATTCTCTCACTCTAATAAAATATTTGTCTCAAAATTTATAAAAGAGGAAAGAATGCTTGTTAAACATCTCCAACTCCACTTCTGAAGTAGTTTCTTCTATACCATGATTCCTCCAAAGAACTTTTACTAGGGGTATCGCTCTCTTTTTCATCTTTCAAATCCTGTAGTCTAGAATTTGAATTGGTCCTTCAATATAGGAGATATCCTCTCTCAACTGTATAGGAATTGGGTCTACAAACTTCTCTTTACCAAGATGACAGTTCTTCAACATTGATACATGAAACACATTATGATAATTGGCTTGCTCTAATGGAAACTCCAATTTATATGCAACTGGTCCAATTCTTTAAATGATTGGATAGGGACCCATGTATCTAGGAGTTAGTTTTCCTCACTTACCAAACCTTATCACACCTTTCCATGGTGAAACATTCAAATAAACCTAATCCCCAACCTCAAATTGAAGTGGTCTACGCCTTTTGTCTGCATAGTTTGTATATTTGTCTTGAGCTGCTTTCAACTGTTGTCTGATCATAGAATTCTTTTCTGTTGTTTCTTCCAACAACTCTGGACCTAAAATATGCCTTTCTCCAACTTCATACAAAAAAATTAGATATCTAAACTTTCTACTATACAAATCTTCATAAGGGGCCATGCCAAAGCTAGAATGGTGATTGTTGTTATAGGCGAACTCCATAAGACTGAGATGATTATCCCAACTACCACTAAACTAAAAAACACATGCTCTCAACATATCCTCTAGGGTCTAAATTGTTCTCTCTGACTGTCCATCTGTCTTAGGATGAAAGGTTGCGTTAAATTTCAACTTTGTTCCCAAAGAACATTGCAACTAATTCCAGAACCTAGATGCCAATTTAGAATCTCTATCAGATATTATAGAAACAAGTATCCTGTGCAATATGACCACCTCATCTATGTAGACTTTGGATAATTTTGGTGTATCCCATGTTGTCTTAATTGGTAGAAAGTGATAAGACTTTGTTGTCCTATCAACTATTACCCATATATAGTCGAAAACACATGGTGTCCTAGGTAATCCAACCACAAAATCTATAGTGATATGCTCCCAGTTCCATTCAGGGATAGGAAGTGATTGTAGAGTACCAGTCAGCTTTTGAAGTTCAGGCTTGACTTGCTGACATACATCACACTTAGCCACATACTTAGCCACATCCTTGTTCATACCAGACCACCAATATAGTTACTTCAAGTTTCTATACATCTTTGTGTTACCTAGATGCATTGCATACATAGAAAAATTAGCTACCTAAAAAATCTACCTCGTTAACTCAGTGTCATCTATAAGACACAATTTTTCATGTAGATACAACAACCCATCATATGAAAATTTGAACTTTGTTCTCTTTCCTTTTGTCATATCATGCATGATCTGTTGCAATTCTTTGTCACTGTGATGAAGCTCCTTAATCTGATCACAAAATGTAGGTATAACTTGCATCTTTGCAATCAGTCAACCTTGATCAGACACATTTAGATCCAAATTCATCTCTCATATTAACTAACATGTCTCTTTTTACACATGCCATTGAAAGCATTTCCACAGAAGATGTTTACTTTCTACTCAGAGCATCTTCTACTGCATTGACCTTTCCAAGATGGTAATCAATGGTGACATCATAATCCTTTATAAGCTCCAACAATCAATGTTGTCTCAGGTTGAGATCCCTCTATGTGAAAATATACTTCAGACTCTTATGATCAGTAAAGACTTGACACGATTCACTATAGAGATTGTAAGGAGTGGGATCTGAGAGGGGATCCACTCCCTACTAAAAATTTGAAGAATAAAACATCCATTCCGAACACACTCAAATGTATGATGGAATAGGTGTGAAATTTTCAAATTTCAATAAATGGTATACAAAACAACCAAAGTGTAGCAGCGGAATTAAACAAATGACTATATTCAATTTTCACAAAATATTACAAAAGAACATCATAATATCCCATAAGGGTTTACATGTATGATACAACATAAGGATCTAAGTAGAGGGAAGTCTAAACTACTTAAAATATGTCTCCAAGCAACATCTCCAAGAGCTAGGTCCATGTTGGAAGCTATGTTCTCCTTGGTCATGTTCAACACCTCGATCAAAACTTGGGTGGTTGGGAAATCACCCAGCAAGAGAGAGAAAAACAAGGTATGTGTCAAATAATGAAAAAGAACAAAAGATAAGGAATAAGATGAAAGTAGAGGCTAAGATTAAATCATAAGATGAAGAGAACAAGAGTATGAGGCATAATCAAAATAGATGTTTTCCATAAACAAAGTATAATAAAAGGGTTGCGTGCATGATAATTATGACCACCTTAACTAAGTAGGGTTGAGGAACATACCATACCACAACATATTAGTGAGGGGTGAATTAATACATTTTTAGTCACCTGCAAATATTTTTATGGGGAAGAATAACACATTCCCCAGGGTGAATTAATACATGCCCTATATATGGGTGGTTGTACATAAGTACCACTACTATAGATAAATAGTCCATAAAATCAACATGCTAGAAAAGAAATCATGCAAGTAAAAACATCATATCAATTAGAATATGAAAGTGGGGTACAAGACCCAAGAAAAAGAACATAATTACCAATTTTGAGGCAATTTAACAAAAGAATCATGAATAGAGGGAATAGGATTCATTAAAGCCTCATTAGAGAAATATAGGGTTTGGTTTGCAAATATCCCAACTTAGGGTGTAAGAATGCACATACCTTTCTTACTAATATCAATTACTAACTTCCACCACTTCAATTGAGTCCAAGTTCCTCTTTGTCTATTTTCAATGTATTAACATGTATTAGAGTACATAATGCACATTAATGTATAGAAACCCTAATTTTAGACCCTTTTCAGTGAAACTCAGATTTAGACTCTAAAAACCTCACCAATAAAATTATTAGGTTCTCCATATCAAAAAAAAAATATTTTTATGTTAATTTTGGAGTATGATGATTAAGATGGATTTTTTTATGGATTTTATGCATTAAATTCATTTTCCAAAAATCACCCTTCATCAAACCTTGAAATCAGACCTCAAAAGAATTTATATTAGATAGAGATTGATTTTCTGACTCTAGACATGTTTATTTGTCAAATTTGGATAAGTGGATTAAACGATATGAATTTTTCAATTTGAACCAATCAGGAAATGACAAGTCAGAAATCTTTGAGAGAGAGGAAGAGTGTGAGAGAGGGAGAAAACACTATTTGACCCAATATCAAGGTTGTAGATGCATAGGTAACCAACCTAGATCTTCTAGAGAAGGCAAAATAGCAATAAATGAAAACCCTAGAAGAACATGGTAAATAGAGATAGAGATCATCGATTTTAAACATAGAAGCATGAGTTTTAAGAATGTAGTAAGCAATATATGAGAAGGGGGTTATAAAACTCACCTCTAGGAAGGTGGACATGTTCAATAAGAAAGGTTCCTAATCTAG
This sequence comes from Alisma plantago-aquatica, assembly GCA_963693085.1. NCBI lineage: Eukaryota > Viridiplantae > Streptophyta > Magnoliopsida > Alismatales > Alismataceae > Alisma > Alisma plantago-aquatica. The sequence goes on from OY856409.1 coordinate 402,780,453, forward strand.
AGAGGCTAGTTTCTCCAACAAAGCTCCTATCACGAGCAAGAAGTACCTTCTCCAGTTTAGAGGTGAAAAACCCTAGCAAAAGAACATGGAGATGAGGTGTTTAAGGGTTCTAAGTGGGGTTTCACCATGGAAGGCCATGGTTCTGACCTAGAATAAGGTGGGAGGAAGACTAAAAGCATGAAAACAAGGAAGTAAAGGAGGAACCTTACTAGTTTTGTAAAAAATCACCAAGAAGGAGCTATAGAAACCCTAAATAGAACAAATTCATAACCTTAGGAGTTTTCTTCACCAAGGTAGGCGCCCTCTTTTACCTTGGGATAGCAACTTCATGGCCTAACATAGTAGGAATGATGCTCTAAGCTAGAGGAAAGATAAGGAGAACAAGATTTTTTGAATTGGGAGGTGGGAAGGGGTAGATATGGCTTTATAAAGAAGGGGGCAAGCATGAGGTGTTTATGGGACTTTCCATGTGTCCTTAGCCTAGGGCTTCATGGCCATGCAAGAGGAAAGCTCATAGAGTCTTCTTGATTATCAAATGTCAGTTCTAAAATCCCATGAAGACTTCTAGGCCATCCCCACCATCCTCCAATCAAACAAATAACCACATTGGTTGATAGCTTTTAAAGATAAGTTCATTTATAAAGAGTGCAATCCCTAAAATGCCCTTGGAGAGAAATACCTTCAAACCAAGGTGCAACTAGGTGTCCCATGGTTCAAAATCTCAAAAATGGTAAGGGAATATCTAAGCATTATAATACATGTGATAGTTTGCAAAGAAAACCTCCCAATTGGGTAAATTGCATAGAAGTCCATAATGTACCTAAAATTGCATAACTTGCACAAACAACATCCAAATTGAACTAAATTTGAAACTTAGGCTCATTTTATGATTTGAAAACACATTTAAAAGTTATATTAAGGTTTATAACACTTAATTATGGTAATTAAGCTTGTTCAATACATTAAGCGAGGTTTGGGGCCTTGCATTTCTAGCATGAATTTATTTACCATTGTTCCATTGAAGTGGTGATATTACATTTTAGATCCTTAAATAAGCTTTCACTAAGGTATTTGTGCATAAACCCATCCATTGGTATAATTATTGAACAAATGTTCACCAAATCACTATAAATTCCACTAATTAAACATCAAGGACATAAAGGACAAAAATGAAAGGGAAACTTGGGAAAAAGGACAATATGGAGATTACATATAAGATTCACTATGTTACAAAGATAATGATGTCATGTCTTCAGAGCATGCACTACTGCTGCCAACTCAAGTTCATGTGTGGGATAGTTCTCTTCATTCTTCTTGAGTTGTCTAGAAGCATAGGCCACCACATTCCCTTCTTTCATAAGAACACATCCCAAACCTCTCCTGGATGCATCACAAAAAACCACATAGCCCTTATCTACCTCTAGTAATATCAAGACCGGTGATGTGGTTAACTTCTTCTTTAAAATTTGGAAACATTTCTCACATTACTCAGACTAAACAAAAGGTATATCCTTCCTTGTTAAGCATGTAAGAGGCGCTGATATTGCACTAAAGTTCCTTATAAACCTCTTGTAATATCCTACTAACCCCAAGAAACTTATGATCTTAGTATGGGTCATAGGTTGCTCCCACTAAAGAACATATTCCACCTTCTTAGGGTCAGCACTAACTCCTTCTCCTGATATGACATGTCCAAGAAAAGATACTTTAGCCAACCAAAACTCGTATTTGCTTAACTTAGCATAAAGCTGATGTTGCCTTAACAATTATAGGGATGTCCTCAAATGTTTCTCATGTTGTTCTACATCATTAGAATATATAAGGATGTCATCCATAAATACTACTATGAACTGACCTAAATATGGTCTAAAAACCATGTTCATCATGTCCATAAAGGTTGTAGGGGCATTTGTCAATCCAAAAGACATAACTAAAAACTCATAGGGCCCATACCTCATTCTATATGATCACTTAGGTACATCATATACCTTTATACTTAGTTGATGATAACCAGACCTAAAATCTATCTTTGAAAATATTGTTGCCTCACATAGTTTATCAAATTAGGTCATCGATCCTAGGAAAAGTATATTTATTCTTAATGGTTATCTTATTCAATTGTCTGTAGTTTATACATAATTGCATGGTTCCATCCTTCTTTTTCACAAATAGTACTGGAGCTCCCCAAGGTGATGTACTAGGTTGAATAAATCCTTTATTCTGCAACTCCTGTAATTGGGTTTTTAATTCCTTTAACTCAACAGGTGCCATTCTATAGGAAAGTATTGCTATTGGATGGCTATCAGGTAAAGTCTGTGTCTCAAAGTCGATATCTCTTTCAGGTGGTAAACCTGGTAACTCATTAGTAAAGACATCTAAAAACTCAATATTGACTACTCTTTTCTCTGCCCTAGTATCCACCACATGTGCTAAAAAGGCCTCACACCCCTTTCTCATCATCTTATCAGCTACAACAACTGATACTAGACATGTGGGCAAGACTTTCCTATCCCCGGTAAAGACACATGAAAAAACACCTTATTGAAAGATAGCTTCTTACTTCCAACAATCTAACTAGACATGATATGTCTCAAGGTAGTCCATACCCAAAATGATTTGAAAAGAATTAATATTTGGGGGTATGAGATTAACTGCTAATGTATACCCACTAAAACTCAACAAACATATAGGAAATATTTTTGTCAAAACTGAAGATTCACCTAGTGGAGCTTTTAACAACTCATAAGATAAATCTTGGTTTAGAAGATTTAATCCACTAACTATCAATATTTGAATGAAAGAATGTGTTGCACCAGGATCTATCAATACTATAATAGAAATGTTGTTAAAGAGAAGCATCTCACTATTACAACTTTGGGTGAAACTACACCTTCAAATGGTATCATTGAGAAGAAGCGTCCAGTAGCTCTGCCTCTCCCATGTTTTCCTCGTTGTCTGCTACTAGTACTAGGTGCTTCCACTCTAGAACATGAAGCCACTAAAGAACTTGCGCCTCTAACTGGACCCTGCCTCTGTGGAGTTTGAAAATGTAATTATAAACCTTGTTCTAAAACATATGGAAGCTTTGGGCAGTCCCTTTTTATATGTCCCATCTGTCCACAATGAAAACATATTGGAGCATTAGTTCCCCAACACTGACCAAAATGTGCCAAGCCACAATTGTCACATTTAGCTGCATCATGCCTCTACGGTCCTGTCACTAACAATGAGGATCTTGAAGACCTAGTTGGAGGTGTCCACATAGACTGTGTATTCCATCTATCGGAATTGGATCTTGCTCCACTTGTTGAAAAACTAGATCTTTGTCTCCCAAAATAGCCAACTCGTCATCCTATCTTAGAAAAGAAACCACCACCTACTTTGTATCCACCACTGCTCTACCCCCCTCTATTGAAATCTCCAGATCTTTTCTTACTCTCAAACTGCTTATCAGCATTAACTGATTCTTCTACAAGTCTTGCTGTTTCCACAAATTCCCCAAAGTTTTCTCTATCTCTTCGACCAATGGATGACATGGTGTATCTAATCTCTGATCTTGGTCCTTGTTGAAATCTTCTGCACTTTTCTACATCATCGGGCACAAGTTGCGGACAGAAATTTGCCAACATTGTGAAATGTGTCTTGTATTCACACATTTTCAAACTTCCTTGTCTGATATTCTCCAACTATTTAATCTTATCACTTAGGAAAGTAGGAGGGGTATACTTAAGGTGAAGCTCATCCATAAAGTCCTCCCATGTCATCTCTTCATTCCTTCTTTTATCTTCCACTCCTCGCCACCAAAGCTCAGCATCTCCCTTGAGTAAATAAACTATATGATTGATTTGCTTATCTTCTGATAACTCCATTAGGTGAAAGACCTTTTCTAGTTGTCAAAGCCACACCTTCGCCACAGCTGGATCTATTGTTCCTAGAAAATTCATTTCCACCAAGCTTCTTCACCAGCTCATAGGATCTCATCAGATCCTTACTAAAAGATGAAGACTTCTTGTCCATCTTGTATTTTTCTATTTCCTCCAAAAAAATATGATACATCTTTTTGCCTCATTATCTTCTCCACCTTGAGCAATTGGTCAAGGGTCAGGACCATAATGTCTCTCGACTTATTCCTCACCATGTCCTCATCTTCTTCCATCTGCATATCCATACATGAACACGTCTATTAGAAAATTGCAGTTCAAAGAGGAAAACAACATAATCCTACTAGTCTCTTATCACCCATGTCCCAAACCTAAACTCATTTTAGGTTCAACTTATGGTCTGATACCAAAAAGGTTGATGCAAACTGAACCCACTAATCAAGGTTAGGGACCGCCAAACAAGGATTAATACTAACCACCAACTTTTAAATACTTGATGAAAATCCACCATAACATTTTCTTTCTCTAATATATATTGTAATATCACTTACTAAATAATAAGTCTCAATTAAACATAATAGTAAGATACAACAGAACTTGACTATTACATAGAAGAAAGAGTTTCACACTTAACATACATCATGTACATTACATTTCAAACTTCTCTCTTTTTCTCACTCTCTCATTCCCAGGATCCATAGGAAGGATTAGAGACCATCTATCTATTCTAACTACTCTTCTTTCAAGACCTCTGTGCAACTCTTGATTAGAGTTGGCTTCCGACTCCTCAGGAAGACCTAATCCTTTTCTTGAAAAATATTGTTCATTAGGTTGATGAGCTATTGTATCAGTGAGTAGAGAATCAACATGTACACATGATATTTATGATGTTTACAATTAATAGAACTTAAATACAATCATGTAAGCATGGTAGTTTGAAAATAGTAATTCACTCAATATGGAAGTTGAACAGATATTGAGCTCAATAAAAGGTAACCTAACTATTTACATTATTTTAAATCTATTTATTATGCCTCTGGACCCACATGAGGTGTACCACAACATGTGTAAGTATCACATCAAGCTATGACCTCACTGTACAAGACTTAGAAGCATGCTCGGGTTCCTAAGTCTTTAATGTAACATCCCTGACCTGGGTTATACTTAAACCCTAGGTGTTTTAATTAATAAAGATGATTATATGCTTAATCTTATCTTGTGAAAAGTAATTAGGACGCCTGAGCAACTTATGTTTCAATTTTGGTCATGTTCAAACAATGTTGAAGCAATGTTTGCTTATTCTGGACTAAAGTGAAAATTACCCAAGTTGAGGGGTTAAATTGTAAATGTTGCATGATAAGATGTTCCTCATGTGTTGAAGCATCATAAGAATGAATATGATGCATAGGTATTGCTTGTGGTAGCCTGAGTACCACGGAAGAGCTGATAAAGTATTGTTTATGCATAAAAACCTAGTTTTAGTGTAAAGTGCAATTTACCCAAAACCTAGGGTTCAATATGCAAATTACCACTTCAATAAGGTCCCTAATGTTTCTTGGCATCATTTAGAGTAAATAAAATGAGAGGGGCGCCTCATTTGAAATTAAGTTGGAGGAGAGAGAATCTTGATATTAAAATAATCAAGATTTAATCCTAATTGAAACCCTAATTCAATTTAGGGCAAAAATGAATGTATTAATTTAAGGGCTTTCAACCAAAATTTAAATGGTTGAGTTAAGATATGTGTGGTTGTCTTTTTTATTTGCAAGAGCCACGAAATATCTCAAGGAGGTGAAATTTCCACTCACCTTATTATAAGGAAAAGAAATATCCACTAAGTCATGGATATTAATATAAAAGGGGTTAAGGTGCTTAATTTGCTTTTCTTTAAAATGTGGATAATTGAAGGGAATAAGAGGCCAAGAGGATAGCCTCGTCCCTAAGGAAGGATAGGGGTCAAGTGGCAAGGGAATTGAGGGGATAATTCCTACTTTCTCTCTCCTAATTGAATTTTTAATAAAATTCACATAAAAGCTCAATTATCCTTAGAATGAAAGGGAATTTCGGATTTACTTCCACCCTTTGCTTGGAAAACGACCTAGGGAGATTGGGAGCAAGAAGAGAATGACCGCCAACCTTTTGGTAAGTCCTTGACCTTCGTTCTCCTTGATTCCATGGTGGAAATCGAAAATAAATCATTGATTTCTTCTTATTTCGATCTCCTATTCAACCCTAGCCAATCTTTTCAACCAAAAGCTTGAGGACGAGCTTAGGAGGAGTTGTAAAAGCTTCATCCACCATTTTTTCCATGATCTTGGAGCTTTGGATCCCAATTGGGGGCGGGTTTTACAACTTGAAACCCTAACTTTGTTATTGCATTCAATTCCCCATCAAATAATGACCATTTCTCTATTTACAATTATTGATTTGGTTGATTGATGCAATTTCCATGGAAATAACAGCAGGTTTCATGGGTCTAGATCTTGATGATGATGACATCATCATAAGAACACACCTCCCCAAATATCTAGACCAAACGGTCTCAATAAAATGTCCAAACGGTTTCACAAACCGTTTGGGAGCAAACGGTTTCAAACCATTTGGAATGAAATAGTTTCACTAAACCGCATAGAAGCAAACGGTTTAAGACCGTTTGGTGATGTTGACCAGGGTTGACCATTTTTGGATTTGTTCATAATGATCTAGGTTAATGACCCATCAATTATTATTTATTAACTCCAATTGGTTCATGAGTTGAAGGTCCGTCAATCACCTAAACCCTAATCGGGTTGAGTACTGATTTCATAAGTGATTGAGTTTGAAACTTGGTTTGATTGACCCAAACAGTTTCAAAACCGTTTGGGAATCACCCAAATGGTCTCAAGACCGTTTGGAGGTCTAGGGTTGAGTATGGCTAAGTATTTGAAGATTCAAACATATGGTATAAACCCTAATCGGCTAAGTGCTGATTTTGCAATTGAATGAGTTGATGCTTTGGGTTGATTGACCCAAACGGTTTCAAAACCGTTTGGGGTTCACCCAAACGGTCTCAAGACCGTTTGGGGGTCACCCAAGACCGTTTGGAGGTCTAGGGTTAAGTTTGGTCAAGTATTTGAAGGTCCAAAGATACCAAATTGAAATACAATTAAGTGTTGATTTGGTGACCAATCCTAGGATCCAAACCCTAATTGAATGACATGGTTAATGATGATATGATGGGCAAACGGTCTCAAGACCGTTTGGAGGTCATCCAAATGATCTGAAGACCATTTGGAGGTCTAGGGTTGACTATGGTTAGGTGTTTGAAGATCTAAAGGTACAAAGTTGAAGTGCAATAAAATGTTGATTTGGTGATCAATCTAATGATCCAAACTTTGATTGATTGACTTGGATTTTGATGTTGACATGGGAAAACGGTCTCAAGACCGTTTGGAGGTCATCCAAACGACCTCAAGACCGTTTGGGGTCAGGTCATGTCCAATTTGGATGATGGTCCAATAGTTTTAAAGTAACTAGTTTCACATTGGTTAATGTTGAAGGATCATCGATTCCAAACCCTAATCCAATTGATTCAAGCCCAAATTAATGATCAATTGAGGGTCAAATCAGTTGAAGGTTGACCTAATTAACTCAATTGAAGTTTGATGATGGGTCCAATTGAAGATTGGTTATATGAATTCAATGATTGAAGGAATTAACATTGAGAACCCTAAACCGATTGGTGTAGTTGAGACCATCTTTGGTCCATGAGATTTTGAGGAGGTTTGGGCCAAATGGTCTCAAGACCGTTTGAGTCCAAACGGTCTCAAGACCATTTGGGACCAAATGATCCCAAATCATTTGAGGCCCAATCGATCTTAAGAGTGCTTTAGCAAACGGTTTCAAGTACTTGCTTTAGCAAACAGTTTCAAGTGACCACCTTTACCAAACGGTTTCAAACCGTTTGAACTTTGAAAGACCAAGACCGTTTGGGGCTCAAGTAGTCAAAATTAATTTAGGACTCAATTGGTTAATCCACTTGGACACCTATTGTAATTGAAGATTCAATTGGTCAAATCCATTGGATACCTTATGCAATGGAGGTCCAATGTGATTGAATCTGTTGAGAATTAAGATGATGAATGATCCATTGATCCAATGATGATTAGTAATGATAATCAATGAAGGTACAAAGTTTGAAACCCTAATAGTACCTAAGTGATTAGTGCCAATTAAGGGATAAACCCTAATTTCTTATAAGAACAATGACTTGGTACATTATGTTAATCATAATTGTATGTACTTGATTGAAGGGTTGATGTAACCTAATCAAGTTGAGAGGATGATGGAAAGGAATTCATACATGAGTATTGATCATGTGATGAATAGGGTATGATACTTAATAAATAGATCATTAAACCCTAATCATGAAGGTTGTTGAGCCCTAACCCTAATTTAGAGCAATATCAAATGTAACCCAAACCCAGGGTAATGTTGTGACTCTAAACCAAGATAATATAATGTGAATCCCTAATTGATATTGATTCCATGTGAATCCCTAATTGAGGTTGATTCAATGTGAATCCCTAATTGAGGTTGATTCCATGAGAAACCCTAATTGAGGGTGATGCCATGAGAAATCCCTAGTTGGGATGAATAGTAAACATTAAGTATAGGCAATGTGATGTGAAAGCCTAATGAAGGGTGATGCTATATGCAATCCTAACTCTAATGAAGTATGATAGCATGTGAAATCCCAAAGCCCTAATAAAGGGTAAAGGTATGTGAAACTCTAATTGAAGTTATAATACATGAAGCCTTAATCTTTGACAACATGATGACAACCCATAACCCTAATAATAAAACAGTGGGGAAAACCTTATAAGGGTGAAATATCATAAATGGTTGATTATAGGCAAGCTTATTGTAAGCAATGCATTAACCTGAGATGAGTCCATATCATTAAAGATAATTGGACCATTCTTATGTGTAGCCTATGCACTTCATGGTAAGAGTGATAGGTTAGTGGATGGAAGGATTAAGATGGGAAATACCTTAATCCAAGATAAGCTGATAACTTAAGAAAGTTGGAAGTAATGAGGAAAGTGGTACATCAAGATATTAAAGACTTCACAGTTAGTATCTCAAAGTTGATATACTTTGATAACTATGAAATCCTAATGTGAGATGGGAAACCCTAACCCTAAATTGGGTAATGGGACATGAGAAATCATAATATGATATGAATAGTAAGCCCATACCCTATTGAGGGAATAGAGGTGTTACTATTGTATTACATGAAGTGATATGTTATCATTGCCTAGTGAGAGGTGACAAGATGTTTAATGGCCTTGTGAGCCATATGGTTAGATGTTTCCTAGTGAGAGGTTACAAGATGCTTTATGGGCCTTATGATCCATGAGAAATTATGGCATAGTGAGAGGTACCAAAATGATTATAAAAGTTTATTATAAGAAAGGAAAATGTTTTAATAAACTTAATAACAGGAACAACTGTATTCAATAAAGAATGTGTGAAGCTATGCAGGATAACCATAGGGTTCAGAGCCTAAAGTAGTATGTGATGATCAAGGATGAGTTAAAGGAATTGAATTCCATGAACTATGTATTCAGGATTGGATAGAGTCCAATGCCTGGCTGTGAAATCAGGATTGGTTAGAGTCCAATGCCTGGCTGTGTAATCAAGTTTGGTTAAAGTCCAATACCTGGCAGAGGTGTATTTCCTGAAATCAGGATTGGTTAAAGTTCAATGCCTGGATGTGAAATCAGGATTGGTTAAAGTCCAATGCCTGGCTATGAATTCAGGATTGGTTAAAGTCTAATGCCTAGCTGCGAAATCAAGATTGGTTAAAGTCCAATGCCTAGATGTGAAATCAAGATTGGTTAAATTCCAATGCCTGGCTGTGAAATCAGGATTGGTTAGAGTCCAATGCCTGGCTGTGAAATCAGGATTGGTTAAAGTCTAATGTCTGGCTGTGAAATCAGGATTGCTTAAAGTCCAATGCCTGGCTGTGAATTCAGGATTGGTAGTGTCCAATGTCTGGCATAACAAGATAACAAGATAATGAGTGTAACAAGAAAAGTTTGATATGATGGTATAATATGAAGGATAAATGATATACATGTCATTCCTATTCCATATTAAAAGAATAGATGATATATTGCTCTATCATAAATAGTTGCAATGCTTACAAAGTTGAGAATGCTTTAAACTGCTTAACCTCTGCTCAGTTTCATATCTTTATTTTGCAATACAATGTTTGGGTGGAGAGTTATATCTCCCGCTGGGGCAATTTACAATTGTCTCACCCCCATGGGATCCAATGTTTTTAGGTGAATGCGGAAAAAGAGGCAGGAAACCTTTAGCAGAGAAGGAACAATAGCATCACCGAGGACAATAGTAATATCTCAGGTGGAGATACTGCCTGTCTAGTTGTATAGATAGTAGTCCTATGTGTCGTCTCTATACTCTCAGGTCCTCGAGATTTATAGATAGTGCTTTCATTATCGACTCGAGGTTTTGGCTTGATGCCTCAAGGTTTTTGTGATGTCTGTATATAATGGTATAGGACAGCTAATGTTGTAATCCTCAAGAATAGATAGTACAAGCCATGTACCTTTAAATCAGGATGTATATAATGTTATACAATGGTTTTTGATGTAAGAGATTTATTATGTATGGATCTCTTTGCAAAAAGTTTTAATTTTCAATGATTTTCACTAATCCGCTGCAAATAATTCACTTCTGCTTAAGTTAGTCTTGTTTTTATGAGTTGGATGCCACAATTTAGTGGTATCAGAGCTCTAGGTTCACTGAGTCTATAGAGACATAGGACTAAGGTAGTAGAGTATGTTCTAGTGTCATCCAGTGTATCTGATAGTGTCTTCTGCTCATATAGGAGAAGAAGAACTTGAAGATGACTGGGTCACATGAGGAGTTTGCTGCAGAAAGCAACAATGCTACACTAATAAGAGGTGCAGGGAGGCAGGCAAGAGAGGGACAATTGCCTAAAAACCCCCTATCTAATCCAATTGTGATAAGAAATCCTTCCTTAGGAATCACTGTTGGGGAATTTAGGGCAACCATGATGTATTTAGTGGATCGAGCACTAGCAGTGCAACCTAGATTACTAGCCCCTAATGATGATGTTTTGGACATCAACAGGATATGTAATCCACATAAGCAGGTGGAAGCAATGGGAAATGATGAAGTTCTGGACTAAGAACAAGTCCGTGCTCAACATCAGCCTGTTGAATCAATAAATAGTGAAGGAAGGAATAGGTTTCAACCCAAAAGTAGAATTTTCTATAGGTGTAGAAAGCCTGGACATATTGTAAAGAATTGTCCAACAAAGAACAAGGAAGAGAGAATTGAGAAAAGGCCTATCCAAATCCAGGGACAGAGGCCTAGTAGTTCCAAAAAGGGAAAGACTTTGGTACCATTAGTACAACTAGAGCCTAGTGTACCAAGGCAATGGTCATCTAGAAAGGGTAAAGAACCCTCTAGACCATACCTGGCACCCAGAATTTGTTACCAATGCAGACAGGTAGGACATCTGGAAAGAGATTGTTCATCCAGAAATGTTATGGAGAATCAACCTCTAAGGCAGAATTAGCCTGAGGCAGTGAATAATCCACGAATCATGACATGTTAGATAAAATAATGTCATTCTAAAATGTCTTTTATGGTTTCCTGAGTTAATTGGGAAGGTAATTGATTGAAATTTATTTGATTAATCATGTGAGGACTTACATTTTGCATAATAAACATTATAGATGTTTCATGTTGTTCTTACCTCTATGAGAAGAAGATGAGGTATTGAAGAGATGTGTGGATAAAATCCAGTGATGTTAAATCTTATATTTGTGATAATTTGAAAAAGAAGGAATATAATAGCATAAAAAGTGCATACTACTTAATCTCAGTATTTATATACCATGGCCAGGTATAGAACTATTGATGATAAAGTGAGTATGGAAACTCTTAGATTGTAATCTTTTTATTGCCCTGATCAAGCAGTCATTCTGATACAATCTAATGAGTATCATGAAATAAGAAGCATGGAATGAATAAATGTGTCTTGTTCTAAGCATAAGAAAGAGAAATCTGAGATAACCACAGATGAGCATGTTTGTATGAGGAATTAAAAGCATAATCCTCATAAGATAAGAATGAGGAATTTGATTCCTTGTTTTCTTTTCTCTCAGGGACATGGCAATCAAGTGGGTCATAGGACACTTGCTGTGCATAATATAAAGATGTTTATGTGATGGATACTTAGAAAGGTATCAATTTATCTTGGACTTTGGCTCCAAGGTGAAGATATATGTAACAAGTAAAGTCCCAAGATGAAAGGAAGATAAAGATATGATGTGTTTTTAACACATGATATAGGTACCAAGGTAAGAAATCCTAGTGCCTAAAGATATATCAGATGATTTATGTTGACTACCTGGAATGGCCAACCATGAAATCAAATTAAACATGTAAAATAATATGAACATCACATGTTAGGGGTTTATGCTTCGCATAAACATAACAATTGAAGATATCTTTGAGATAAGTTCTTGGTCGATAAGTAACCCTTCTTTATGGAAAGAGAATGTATAACTAATGAGATAATTAGTGCAAGTAATAAGGAAAGCTTGTGCTATGTCATCAGGTAAGATGACACAATCAAAGTATGAGGAGATTTATAGTTTCAAATGAATGACATAATATAATTGTGATCTTGAAAAAAAAATATTGAACTAAGAAGCATGGGAGTATATGTCCCATGTATATCATTCCATGATAAACTTGTATGGAATAATTTTGTATTGATAAAAAGTCTATGGTGTCTCCATAATAATGAGGTGTTATGTGAGGACATGATGATATGATGCATGGATGATATATGTTTCCCTTTATCTGGGATTTCGGGGATGAAATCCTTATTAGGGGTTTATAATTTGTAACATCCCTGGCCTGGGTTATAATTTAACCCTAGGTGTTTTAATTAATAAAGATGATTATATGCTTAATCTTATCTTATGAAAAGTAATTAGGACTCCTGAGCAACTTATGTTTCAATTTTGGTCCTGTTTAAACAATATTAAAGCAATGTTTGCTTATTTTGGACTAAAGTGCAAATTACCGAAGTTGAGGGGTTAAATTGCAAATGGTGATCAATCTAATGATCCAAACTTTGATTGATTGACTTGGATTTTGATGTTGACATGGGAAAACGGTCTCAAGACCATTTGGAGGTCATCCAAATGACCTAAAGACCGTTTGGGGTCAGGTCATGTCTAATTTGGATGATGTTCCAATAGTTTTAAAGTAACTAGTTTCACATTGGTTAATGTTGAAGGATCATCGATTCCAAACCCTAATCCAATTGATTCAAACCCTAATTAATGACCAATTGAGGGTCAAATCATTTGAAGGTTGACCTAATTAACTCAATTGAAGTTTGATGATGGGTCCAATTTAAGATTGATTACATGAACTCAATGATTGAAGTAATCAACATTGAGAACCCAAAACCGATTGGTGTAGTTGAGACCATCTTTGGTCCATGCAGTTTTGAGGAGGTTTGGGCCAAATGGTCTCAAGACCGTTTGGGACCAAACGATCCCAAACCGTTTGAGGCCCAATCAATCTTAAGAGTGCTTTAGCAAACGGTTTCAAGTACTTGCTTTAGCAAACGGTTTCAAGTGACCACCTTTACCAAACGATTTCAAACAGTTTGAACTTTGAAAGACCAAGACAGTTTGGGGCTCAAGTAGTCAAAATTAATTAAGGACTGAATTGGTTAATCCACTTGGACACCTATTGTAATTGAATATTCAATTGGTCAAATCAATTGGATACCTTATGCAATTGAGGTCCAATGTGATTGAATCTCTTGAGAATTAAGATGATGAATGATCCATTGATCCAATGATGATTAGTAATGATAATCAATGAAGGTACAAAGGTTGAAACCCTAATAGTACCTAAGTGATTAGTGCCAATTAAGGGATAAACCCTAATTGCTTATAAGAATAATGACTTGGTACATTATGATAATCATAATTGTATGTACTTGATTGAAGGGTTGATGTAACCTAATCAAGTTGAGAGTATGATGGAAAGGAATTCATACATGATTATTGATCATGTGATGAATAGGGTAATCCAAGATAAGCTGATAACTTAAGAAAGTTGGAAGTAATGAGGAAAGTGGTACATCAAGATATGAAAGACTTCACAGTTATCATCTCAAAGTTGATATACTTTGATAACTATGAAATCCTAATGTGAGATGGGAAACCCTAACCCTAAATTGGGTAATGGGACATGAGAAATCATAATATGATATGAATAGTAAGCCCTAACCCTATTGAGGGAATAGAGGTGTTACTATTGTATTACATGAAGTGATATGTTATCATTGCCTAGTGAGAGGTGAAAAGATGTTTAATGGCCTTGTGAGTCATATGGTTAGATGTTGCCTAGTGAGAGGTGACAAGATGCTTTATGGGCCTTATGAGCCATGAGAGCAATTATGGCATAGTGAGAGGTACCAAAATGATTATAAAAGTTTATTATAAGAAAGGATAATGTTTTAATAAACTTAATAAGAGGAACAATTGTATTCAATAAAGATTGTGTAAAGCTATGCAGGCTAACCTCAGGGTTCAGAGCCTAAAGTTGTATGTGATGATCGATGATGAGTTAAAGGAATTGAATTCCATGAACTATGTATTCGGGATTGGATAGAGTCCAATGTCTGGCTGTGAAATTAGGATTGGTTAGAGTCTAATGCCTGGTTGTGTAATCAGGTTTGGTTAAAGTCCAATACCTGACAGAGGTGTAATGCCTAAAATTAGGATTGGTTAAAGTCCAATGCCTGGCTATGAAATCAAAATTGGTTAAAGTCCAATGTCTGGCTATGAAATCAGGATTGGTTAAAGTCCAATGCCTGGCTGTGAAATCAGGATTGGTTAAAGTCCAATGTCTGGCTATGAAATCAGGATTGGTTAAATTCCAATGTCTAGCTGTGAAATCAGGATTGGTTAGAGTCCAATGTCTGGCTGTGAAATCAGGATTGGTTAAAGTCCAATGCCTGGCTGTGAAATCAGGATTGGTTAAAGTCCAATGTCTGGTTGTGAATTCAGGATTGGTAGTGTCCAATGCCTGGCGGTGTAATCAAGTTTGGAAGAGTCCAATACCTGGAAGAGGCCAAATGCCTGTAGTGATAACACAAGATTTGTAATAACCCAATGCTTGTAATGATGATTTAGGATTGGTATTAATCCAATTCCTGTATTGATGATAAATGAATACATGGTAGATATATCTCTTTATCTGTTTAACAGGTTGTCTAAGGCCAACAGAATGAAACAAGAATGTTTCATGGGTGACATAACAAGATAATGAGTGTCACAAGAAAATTTTGATATGATGGTATAATATGAAGGATAAATTATATACATGTCATTCCTATTCCATATTAAAAGAATAGATTATTTATTGCTCTATCATAAATAGTTGCAATGCTTACAAAGTTGAGAATGCTTTAAACTACTTAACCTTTGCTCAGTTTCATATCTTTATTTTGCAATACAATGTTTTGGCGGAGAGTTATATCTCCCGCTGGGGCAATTTATAATTGTCTCACCCCCGTGGGATCCAATGTTTTTAGGTGAACGCGAATAAAGAGGCAGGAAACCTTTAGCAGAGAAGGAACAGCAGCAGCATCGAAGACAGCAGTAATATCTCAGGTGGAGATACTACCTGTCTAGTAGTATAGATAGTAGTCCTATGTGTCGTCTCTGTACTCTTAGGTCCTCGAGATTTATAGATAGTGCTTTCATTATCGACTCAAGATTTTGGCTTGATGCCTCGAGGTTTTTGTGTTGTCTGTATATAATGTTATCAGACAGCTAATGTTGTAATCCTCAAGAAGAGATAGTACAAGCCATGTACCTTTAAATCAGGATGTATATAATGTTATACAATGGTTTTTGATGTAATAGATTTCCTATGTATGGATCTCTTTGCAAAAAGTTTTAATTTTCAGTGATTTTCAATAATCCGCTGCAAATAATTCACTTCCGCATAAGTTAATCTTTTTTATGAGTTGGATGCCACATTTAATCTCAATACCATGTCTGCAGATGGTATCGGCACATATGCCTCTCGCCTGCTAATGGGAGCGTACGGATATCTCAGACTCCACCTCTCAACCTGGGTACTCAGGCAGAGAGTCAAAGCCCTCAGGCTTAATATGCATCAGTGGACCTACTGACCATTGATCACTACAACATGTAACATAGGTACCACCGACGTCCCCAGTTGGTGTTGGATACCACACAACTATAATGAGTTTACCATATAGGTCAACACCCCCAACCCTACTAGTACGCTCTGACTTACCTCGGTCTGGACTACCTCCAATTGGGAAATCATTTCCTTCCCACAGCACCGGCATTATCCTGTGAGGATTCTAAAGTGTCCATGGTATCTAATATCTAGTGATATTTAGTTGATTTAATGAGTTCCAAAATCATAGATAATGATTACCCTATTTTTAACAATAAAGCATCTTGCATTTAAACCAATAAATCATTTAAAAATTTCCATATATCTCACAAACCATAGTTCAACTCTTTTAAACATGAACTAGGGCAACCCAACTTTACGGTGCCTCAATCTACACATTCATCACATGTCGAATCATAACAAGTCATACAAAAACTTTCAACATGGTATTACATCACTATTAATATGATTATAAAAGTATTTCAACTACTAATATCACTATATATGTTAATAAAAACCATCAAAAATATCATATAGTAAGAATAAAATGTACGATAACCATTATTTGAGTTTGTATGGTTAAAATCAGGGTTAGAAGTAGATTATCTACTCACAGACATCGCCCAAGATCAATGATCTTAGCCTTTTCACCAACTAATCTTGGATCTTAGCTCACACGAGTCAGAATCAAGCTTTGGACCTCATGATCTCATTCAAAACAACCTTTTAACATGTTTCCTGGTCCTAAAGAAGGTCTGTGGGAAGAAGATGAAGATCGAAGCTTAACCCAAATCTCAAATTTACTGGATTAGGTATTCCAAGCAAGGGGAATCGAAGAGAAGGAAGAATCAACAGTTAAAAACTACTTACCAAGTTGAATCTATGGCAACCCCAAGGATTTCCACCACTCTTCACATCTTTCTCCAAAAAATGCCCTAGAAATCACCTTCCAGGTCGCGCTCTCATTGAGAAAAGAGTTTGAGATGATAGAAGATCGAATTTTGGTTCCAATGCACTTTGTTTTGTTGAAATGGATAAATTTAGCTAGAGATATGATCATTTTATGATTGGTTGCCCTAGACGACATCTGTTGTGGTCACTGTTATTGGTCATGACATAGCATCGCAGTATCTACAGTAGCATCACGGACGCTACAGTAGCATCGGGGTGACGACAGTCTGTACATGTTTACTAAAAATAGCATAACTCTCTCATTTTAACTCCAATTTAGTTCATTCTTTTTTTTGGATTTATAATTGAATTCTATACAATATAACAATATTATTTAGAGAATATTCTTAAATAAACAATTATTTATTAATTATTTCATCCAATGTCATTAATTTTATTCTTGCATACATGTATGGGTTAATGTTATATTAACTCCAACTCAGGTCTTTATAGTATGCTTAAGTCATGATTATGAATTGTCCAAACAATTATTTAAGGTTACCAAATTTAAGATAAAGCACAAGATAAAATATTACTAACTAAAGAATGATAAGCATTAAGAATATATTAAATCTCTATGATTACCAGCAAAGCTAGGAATGGATTGTAACACTTATACTGTTAGCCATGCCTATCTAGTTAAATATGCTTATCTTGTTAGACATGCTAATAACTATTAGCTATACTCATGATACTGGGTAGACTCATGATGATAGTTATGCCCATTATTTTAACTACACTTGGTCTCTGAGAATAATGTTAATCTTTCAATTATGCAAATAAGACTCTAAATAGAACTATTATCAAGAAGTATTTTTCCATTATATAACCTGCTCTATCTATTTAATTGCCTAACGTGTTGTAATCAATAAGCGTTGTTGAGAGTTATATCTCTCGCTGGGACATGGGTCTTACCTCGTGGGTCACCACATCTTTTTAGGTGATCGACAGTAGCGACAGCAGACCCCTGGCAGTGAGGAGGAGTTGTGGTGGTAGACCTTAAAGAAGGTTATCTAGATGTCTAGTGTGCCCTAGAGTTGTACTTATACACTTAGGTCTGGGCAAGAAAGTTTGTATATGATATTTTAATTGACTCAATATTTTGGTAGCATTTTGATGCTTGGATCATGTTCTTCTGTATGTATATGTTGTGGTTGAGGCCAATGAGAAGTTGTAAAAGATACTTGCCATAATATGAATATATATAAGATTTGGGCTTTTATGTAAATGTTCTTCGACATGATTGGAATGTTCAATTAGTTTTAATTATCCCCTTTTTCTTTAATGTGATCAATTAGTGATCGACCGCGTCTTGAGTTTTGATTAATCTCATTTAGCGTGATGGGTTCTCTTAAGTTGGTATCATAACTCTAGGTTTGTTGAATCTACAGGAACACTAGGACATAGGGGTAGGATTATGATTAAGTGAACATGACATGTAAACATGATGCATACTACCTAATTGCAGTACTTGGATGCCCTATTCAGGTATTCAGTTATTAAAGAATAGGTAAGTATGGAACTCTTAGATTGTTATCTTTTTATTACTCTGATCAAGTCATCAGTTTGAAATAATTTAAAGATAATATTAAATATGAAATCATGGTGAAAATATCTAAATATTACTCTAAAGAATGATGAAAATCACATCGTAACCTATCAAAAACTCGAATGTTGGGTAACAAAAGAGAAAGATACGACATCATGCAACCTAATTCTAAATGCAAATAAGCTAATGAGGAGTTCTTGAAGTTATAATTCTATAAGATAATGATGTAAAGAGAGATAAAAGTATGCTAATTGAATTTATTAAGGTATAAAATTCGCGTAAGAAGAAGAGAACTCCCAAGATAAATGTGATATGAGAAGATGAGTAAGAACAATGACAGATAGATAAAGTGGAACCTAAGTAAATCTCAGACCAACCTATGTGTGTAAGAAAGTGTTAAAGTAAAATTATCATGACATGTAAAAGGAATTGATGAAGAAATATGAAAAATAATGAGCAACCCCTTGATAAATGATTAAAAATGAAGATTCTATCAAAGGACACACACATAATAATGATGAATTGTCAATAAGAAAGAACAATGAAGTATGATAACCATGATTATTCCTATGTTTATGGAAAGGAATCCAAATGAAAAAGGTAAAACAATATATAAAATTTGTAACTTGAATGATAAAGATAAGAATTAATAACCCCTTGCTAGTGACCCATGGTCAGCGTTGTGTTGTGGGTGGTGTGTTTTCCTTTGCATTCTTTCTTTTTGGGGCACAACTTTCAAGTGGACCATATGCCACTTGGTACACACAGATTAACTATAATCCTGGGGGTAGATGCCTTAGTGTGGCACATGGATGTTTTGGACTATGGTTCTAAGGACATGATGTTTTGTGTGACGATCATGCTTCTTGATCCATCTAAGAGTTAGGAAGACTCTTCCTATATGTTTTGAGTTGGTTATGATGATTGAGAAGCTGGTGAGACTAGGATGTGAGCTCTTCTTAACACATTTAGTGGATACGAAGGTGACAAGTCCTAGTATATGGGGTGTACCAGTAATACATGAGTTTGAAGGTGTTTAACAAATGATCTTCCTAGTGGTTCTTTTCCTTCGGTCTGGGAGAGTTTGACGTTAAGATCCTTCAAGTGTTGTTTGGAAAGAAGTAGAGTTATTTTTTGATTTTGTATATGGGCTACCGATAGTTGGACAAGATCACAATAAAGAATGAGTAACCACTATCAAGTAGATGGGTTTTTTATCTGTCAATAGGTAATATAGTGTTCCTTTGTATATGCCTGAGGTTGGGATATTATTAGGTGAGAATCAGAGTGGATGGCATTAGTTGTATTGTCACTATGAGTTCATGGTTGGGCCTTTTAGACTAGCTAATGCATCAACAACATTTATGGATTTGATGAACAAAGTGCTCAGGTCATGTCCTTATGAGTTGTGGAAAAGTTTAACTGATAACCTCTCAATGTACTTCAAATTTGGTCAGCAACATGGAAAACATCTTTGCTAAGCCCTAATAGATTTGGAGCAATGATAATTGTGTGTCAAGTTCAGCAAGAGTGAGTTCAAGGTGAACTAAAGTGTATTCTCATGGTTATGATAAATCTGCTAAGTATGTTGTGTGAATTCGAGTACGGTGAAGACAGTGCTAGATTGGGAGCAACCCCAGACACTAATTGAAAGCTAAAGCTTCTTAAGCCTAGAAGGATGCTACAAGAAAGTCCATTCTAAATGTCAGCACCATTGCTTTACCACTATCAAGGTTGGTGTTCCTTTTTGTATGGAATGACAAGTGTTAGCATTGGTGTCAACATTCTTTCCAAATGATGAAGAAGAATTTATTAGTGTTTCCAAAACAAAGAAAAGTATTCATTGTCTCCTATAATACTTTGATGAACAGTTTGGGATATGTGCCAATATAGGACAAGCCAACATTGCTTCAGCAGGAGGATGTACAGTTGGAAGTATCTTAGTTGGCAAGATCAGGGACATAGGTACAAGTCAAATCAACACTACTACAATAGAACAAAGGTTTACACATAGGTGACACCATGATATACATGGTTAGATCAGAGTTCAACATTTGGAAGCATGATGGCTTCTATGAGTCAGATGATTGGATAGCATGTGATCCTACAACCAGACAATGATTCCAGATGTTGATGATTTGAGTGAGATGATATCTGAGGAACTCTTTTTTGACACGTATGTTGCATCATAAGCTGAGAAACATGTAATGGCATCCAAGTGGGAAACATGACATGGCATTACCAGTAAGCAAAGGAGAAACCTTAGAAGCCTGCAAGTACATAGTGAAAATTCAATGTAGCCTTAGATAGATGGACATTTGGAAAGGACTGTGTAGAGGATTGAAGAATATTATAAGAACATATGCCCTATATCTCTTGATAGATAAAGGATGTCCACCTGAGTTTAATCAAGTATGCTTAAAGACAACAGTCACCAGAGAAGAAGATACTTGATATCTTATGAAGCTACATGAGGAAAGAGATACAAGACGTAGTGATTCAACAATAGATGGAAACATCTCAAGACAGGAAGCTAGAGTTCCAAGTTAGGGTTATCACCAGAGTGGTACAGTTTACAAATTAGTTTCTATGTTCCATGTCTAGGAAGTTTCACCCTAGTAGAGGACAAGTGATACAGACAATGGAGGTGGAATTGGATCAGGATGTTTCTTATGTGGAGGTTTCCATGTTGACCAAGGTGACATATACATGATTTGAGGGAGAAGAACATGATTTCTATGATATTGTTGTGACATCACCATGAGATGGAAGTAAGCATGTGGATATTAAAGGAAGAGGTGCATACGAGGTACCTATCTTTGTTTGCCTTGGATTTTGGGGGCAAAATCCTTGTTAAGGGTTTATGGTTGTAAGACCCTTGACCTTGCTTTTTGGTTGAACATGCTTTCTTACCTTAATTACATGCTTAAACCATTAACCAAACCATAATATGTTCTTTGATTTCATCTGACAAGCCTATGTTTCAAGTTTTTTTCTTCAGTTTGGACACTGTTTGAGCAAGTTTCGCAATTATATGCTTGTTTTGGACTTCTCTACAATTTACCCATATCATAGTTTTTCTTGGAATTTGTCACATGCTTTTTTGTTCCTCAAATGTTTTGATATCATGATTGAGTTATTGTTGCCTTGGGATGCCTACATGCACCTCGGTTTAATGGTGATATTTACCTAGGGTTGAGTTAGGGTTTTTCCCTCTTGGATAACCTACCTTGAAGGCCAAAACTCAATGGGATCCTTTGGTTTATGGGATCCTATGGTGGGGCCTTGGTGGTCCCTAGAGGTGTGAAGGTTGATGGTTTTCCCTTTGGAGATTCTTGGATCGATGGTCACCCTGGGAAGTCATGATCCTATGGACCTACAGACTCTCACAACTGATGGAGTTGCTACTTTGCATGGACGTGATGCTTTAGTCCATGCACACATGACAATCATGGTAGGATACCTTAGCCTTCTCTTCTCTCTCACCTGTGGCATCTTATACCTTCTCCTTCCATGCAAACGAACCTTTTAGACCCCCCCCCCCTCTTTCCCTTCTTTGTTGTTTAGAGCTTCTTTCCCCTTGCTTGGTGGAGTAGGAGGATCCCAAGGTAGACGAATGTGGCTAAACTACCTTGCATGTGCACCAAGGGTCCATATCTGCCCTCTCTTGAAGCTTGTTGATCTTCCTTATCTTATTATTGACCTAAGCAAGTAAGCACTTCCAGTTTCCCTTCCTTTTTCTTGTTGTCCTACCTCCTTCTCTCTTCTTCTTGGTTGGACCCATGGTGTTCCATGGCAGATCTTGTGCTAGAGCTGAAAGAACACCTCTTTCTTTCTTCCTTGACCTAGGGTTTGCTTCCTTTTGGATAAGGATCTAGATTTTCCATAGTGGAGTGCTCAGGCTAAGGTTTTCTTCTCTCTTCCTCAAACTTCCTTGATGTTTGGAGCTTCATCTTCATCCTAGAGAAGACTTATATAACTTTCTCCATGTTTATTGATTACTCTTAGCTTGTATGTGCTAGATCTTTCTCTAAAATGAAGTTCTAAGTAGAAAGATGCTATTTTTTCCTAGGGTTTGATCTTAGGTGATAGTTCTTGAGTAGTTATCTTCTTGGAAGGACCCTAAACCTTGTGCACGGCCATCTTTTGGAAGTGGAATCTCTAGACCTAGCTTGCTTGTGGGGATCGATGGCTTTCTCTCACTCAAACAATGGTTCTCTTCTAGGGTTTTGAGTTGTTTTCTATAATGACCCCTCTTCCTGATAACCCCCAATTAAGGGAGACCAAGAAAAAAAAGGTGTTATCCCAATACAGGATTAGTGGTTTTGCAAATAATAATAAATAATTAATAAATTCTACTAAAGACTAAACTGAAAACTGGAATAAAACTTTTCTTTTAACATACCTTCAAAAATTAGGTAACTGGAACTTCTACCCATAGTAGAATTCTATCTACCTAAATCCTCCTTTATTATTTTAACTTTAATCTTCACAGGTGCCACTTTACAGTTTGTCTAATTTCAGATATTACCTAAAACGTCGACAAATAAAATGTCGGTCAGTATAAATGAATATACTGGTATGTCGAGATAAACAAAATATTGCACATAAATTCTAACAACCTAATCATATCAATTAGATGTTAACAATGCATAATTATGTTTTCAATGTGATTTTCCTACTTCTTTTACTCATACTATGGGATACCCTCTCTTAGGGTTTAGTCCTTGTAAGGGACATTGACGCTACCTTCTCCATCCTGAGCTTGGTACCTGGGGTCACCTCTATGGGTGCCCAGTGGTCTTCCCTTTGAGGCTTGACCACTTCAGACCTTCCCTCTGGGGCTTGGTCTTGCATCATACATCCAGAGATGGTATGTAGGTCTGAGACTGTCACATATGTATTTAAATTGTGATATCCATAGTTACTTTAAATATTGCAGTAATGAAGCATCCAAATAGTTTAATTTCATTACAATCAATAAATCATCGAGAAATGTCGGGAAACATAAGGCGTGTACTCATAATTTACCACCTACCTGATATGGGGATTTCACAAGAAATAAGAAATTTTAACCAATCAAGCAATCCAATCCAAACTAGCAATTCAACCACACAAAAGCATAGAATCCTGAAAAGCATATGTAACCTATTTACTACATACTTTTCAAAAATCTATTTAATTGACTTGAAATTGCTTCTTAAGGCTTCTGATCTGGATTAGGTTTTCATTAGGGTTTATCTACAACTTTTCACTATTATAACTACAAAACCCTAAAATAGCAAAAATAGGTGCAAAACCCTAATTATCATATTAACATCTTCCTATCACCTAATAGGCGTAGGATCATCCTATTATAACTTTCATATGATGAATTTCAAAAGATATCACGTTAGAAACCATTCACACCTAGATTAGGGTTTCTAAGTCCATTAGTGCATAATCATGTGTATAAAACCCTAAAACAAACATAATATCATCTTTTTCATATTTAACTCTTCCTTTTATCCCCAATAGGTTAATATTATTCAAAATAACCAAAAGAGTCAGTAAATCTGATTTCCATCTCAATTAGGGTTTTACCATAATTCAATGCATTAAAAGTGGTATATTTATGTACTTTTAGAACTACATGTGATATTAGGCTTCAATTCATTTTTATTGGATTCTACATGTTTTTTTGATCAACTTTCATATATAAATCATTTTCACTTGATATTCCCATAATTAGTTAAATTTTTTATAAGAAAACCCATTTTCCTCCAATTAGGAAAATCCATGTGTATTTTCAGGTTTATTAAATCGCGCTAGCGAGTTAGGCCGGAGCCAATCAGCTCACGCCACCTGGGCATTTGGGCCCCGTGCAGTCGCGCTCTCATGAAACAAAAGAGATGCATGAAAGTACTAAAAATCCCTTACCTCTTCAACGTGAAATTGAGGGAAGACACGTAATTTCACCAGTAGTCATCTTCAACCTAAGGCATTTTCTTCCCGCGAGCAGCCAGTCAACTTGCCAATTGACTTTGCTCATTACTGCACCTACGCACGAGTTAAGACTGTTGTCAGCTCCACCTTGTCCTCCCAAACTGATACAACCTCCCAATTTATTCCTCGTGACTCTCCTCCACCGGAACGGCTCTGCTCTACTACCAACGAGAGCTTCTCTAAGACCAGGGTGTGGGTCAGGATGGTTTCTCAAATTGAGGGCGACTGCGAGTTCGTCTACTCCTTTCAAACGTGTGGGATGGGTTTGCAAAGATGCTAATACCAAGGAATACCCCCCCCCTTATATAGGCAGGGTTTATGATGGAATCCCAATTGGGGAAAATGTGAACTCTGCTCAAGAGTCCCCCAAAGTTGGGGTTGTTCAATTCAGGAAAGGATCCCAAACTTGATGGTCAAGTTTCCAGCTCCTCTCGTGCATCAGAGATCGAGAAAGATCGAAAGGAAATCAAATAGGTTTCCCTCTCAGACTGGGATCTTGACGACGACCCAACACCGTCAGATCAATCTAGATCATGAGATCTAGGTTCTAGATTTCCTATGTTATCAATAAATTGAAATTCTATTCCCAATTTAATAGTGACATTTAATTTTTTCAAAAGATTATCCTTTCACTTTAGGAATCTTATAAAATCCATAACTCCTTATTATTTTATCCTTTTTCATCCAAAATTTAAGGGAAACTTTGTATTGACATTATCTACTCGTATACCAAGTTTGAGTCGCAAACAAAAAAGGAAAGAGGGCTTTTCTTCACATTCAAATTAACACTTATCTAGGCATAGTTTATTCATATTTTCTCTTTCTTCCTCTTTTACCTTCTTTATTTGGATTCCTTGTAACTCAAGAAACCTTAGGGATTTGAAATCCTCTCATGATGAACAAACCCTTAGCCTTCAAAGTGTTTCTACAACCTTTCTTAATATTATTTCAATTTCTTTTATTAAGAATTTCTTTTCATCTTTTATTCCCTTTTTGATATTGGGCTCATTAAGTAACAAGACCCATGAAGCCACACATATAGAAGACATTTAGCAAAGAAATCCATAAAAAGAAATCAAATCATATAATTTTCATATTCATATATCTTTAACGGAGAAATTACATTTCAACCCAAACTTATGAAAATTGAGGGTATAACATCCTCCCCTCCTTAAAAGAATTTTGCCCACAAAATTCAGCAATCAAACAAACAAGTCAGGATATGCTTTTTCCATGTCTGACTTCAGCTCCCATGTGGCCTCATCCTCTCCATGATGCTTCCAAAGAACCTTTACCATCTCTATATTCTTACATCTGAGTTCTTTCACCTTGGTATCTAGAATCCGCAAAGGTGACTCAAGATATGTCAGCTTCCCTTGAAGCTCAATTGGTTCAATGCTCAGCACATGGCTCGGATCGTGCACATATCACTTCAGGTTGGACACATGGAAAACATCATGCATCATACTATACTAAGGGGGTAACGCCAAATGGTATGCAGCCTCACCAATCCATTCTAACACCTCAAACGGACCCACATATTGGGGACTCAACTTTCCTCTGTTCTTAGCTATAGCTCAGAGCGATCGGATTTTCAAAAGCACATCCTCTCCCACAGTGAACTGCATGTCACTTCACTTCACATCAACATACAACTTTTTTCGATCCTGGGCTATCTTAAGCCTTTGCTTGATCAAGGTGACTTTATCTGCATACAATTGGAGCTCATCTGACCTCAACAAGGTCCTCTCACTGACATCATCCTAGTGAAGCGGTGACCGATACAGTCTCCCATATAAAGCTCCATACGGAGGCATCCCGATACTGGCTTGGTAGCTGTTGTTGTAGGCAAACTTAGATAAAGGTAAGTATTGCTCCCATGATCCTCCCCAATCGAGCACACAAGCTCTCAACAGATCCACTAATGTCTCAATTGTCCTCTCTGACTGTCCATTAGTATGGGGGTGATAAGCTATAATGAACTTCAACCTTGTACCGAGCTCTTCTTGTACCTACTTCCACAACTTGGAAGTGAACTTTGGGTCTCGATTGGAAATGATTGAACCTAGTACACCATGCAACTGTACTATCTCTTTGATATACAACTCAGCTAGGTGACACCTTGGCAGTGGTCCTTAGGGCAAGGAAGTGTGCTGACTTGGTAAGGCGATCTACCACAACCCATATCGCATCATGACCTCTCTTGATCTGGGGTAGACCCACCACGAAATCCATGGCGATATGTTCCCACTTCCACTCTGGAATCTCTATCAACTATAAAAGTATGCCAATTTGTTGGTGTTTAGCCTTCACCATCTGGCATGTAAGACAGTTGGCCACATATGCCGCAATGTCTCTCTTCATTTCTGGCCACCACAAATACCTCTGCAGATCGTTAAACATCTTTGTAGTGCCCGCGGGTACCGTATACTTAGAACCATGAGCCTCTTGCGAGATATGATCCTTCAACAATGAATCTTCAGGAACCCAAATATGACTCTTATAATGGATTCTTCCATACACTCCTACTGAGATATGGGTCTGAGGTTTCTCTAAAAAACCTTTCATCTGTCCAAGTTCTAAACTGATCAACTGAGCAGCCACTAAATCGCCCAACAAATCTGATTTGATCTGGATGTTGGCCAAATGAACTCGGTCCTCTAACGGTTGCAGAGTCCACTCCACAAGATCTTCTAGCTTCCTCCACTGGCTAGACAAGACAGCTGCGCACCTGAGTTGTTTCTGACTAAGCGCATTAGCTATGCCATTAGCCTTCCCAGGATGATAGGCGATGGTGAAGTCGTAATCCTTCACGTACTCCATCCATCATCTTTGTCGCAGATTCAGATCCCTCTACGTCAGGAGATACTTCAGACTCTTATGGTCGGTGAAGATCTCGAAGGTGGCTCTGTACAGATAGTGCCTCCAGATCTTCAAAGCATGAGTGATAGGATCCAGCTCTAGGTCATGCATCGGGTAGTTCATCTCATTGGGCTTAAGCTGTGAGGAAGCATATGCAACCACATGCCGATTTTGTTCCAACACATAGACAAGTCCCATTTTCGATGCGTCGGTGAAGATCCTAAAACCCTCATTACCGAAAGGTAAGGTCAACACTAGAGTGGTGGTCAACTTATCCTTTAGCTCCTAGAAAGGTTCACATACGTCAGACAACACAAACTTTTCATCCTTTCAGGTCAGCTTGGTGAGCGGCAAAGCAATCTTTAAGAAATCCTTGATGAAGCGTCGATAGTATCCATCCAACCCCAAGAAGCTACATATCTTGGAGGGGTTCTTTGGTGCAGGCCATTCTCGAACAAATGACACTTCAGCTGGATCCACGACGATCGTTCCTCCGGATATGATGTGTCCAAGAAACATGACACGGTTTATCCAAAACTAACATTTTGAGAATTTCCCATAGAACATCTTCTTTCTCAGGATATAAAGGACTCTGCCCAGATGGTCATAGTGTTGTTCTAGGTCATCAGAATACACCAAGATGTCATCTATGAACACTATGACAAAGGAGTCAAGGAAGGGTTGGAACACACTATTCATGAGGTTCATAAACACATTAGGTGCAGTGGACAACCCAAACGGCATAACCACAAACTTGTAGTGGACATATTGGGTTTAGAAGGCCATCTTAGGTATGTCCTCACTCTTTACTCTCACATGGTGGTAACCAGACCTCAAATCAATCTGGGAAAAGACTCAGGCAGATTTGAGTTGGTCAAAAAGGTTGTCTATCCTAGGTAAGGGATACTTGTTCCTAATGGTAGCCTGATTGATCATCTTGTAGTCGATACACATCCTGAGCGATCCATCCTTCTTCTTCACAAAAAGGACTGGCACACCCCATGGCGATGTACTAGGTCTAATGAAACTTATATCTAGTAATTCATGTAGTTGTTTCTTCTACTCGAGCAACTCAGCAGGGGCCATCCGGTAAGGTGCCTTAGATATAGGGTTTGTTCCAAGAGCTAGCTCTATCGAAAAGTCCAACTCTATCTTAGGAGGAATTCCAGGAAAATCCTCTTTAAAAATGTCTTCATACTCCCTAACTACCTCTATTTCCTCAAGAGATCACACCTTAGGCTCCGGCTCGGTGATTACATCTAGGAAAGCTTGATAGCCCTTGGATATCATCTGCTCGGCCTTTAGAGCCAACACATATAGGGTGGTGGTTGCATCTCTCCTTCCTCGAATGAAAAAGTGAGGGTAACCATTTTTCCTAATAAGGATCTTCTTTTCCCTACAATCAATATGTGCTCTATAGGTGTAAAGCTGATCCATACCAATGATTACATCAAAATCATTCATATCGAGGAGGATGAAGTCAGTAGGAAGCTTGTGACTCAGGTTTTGAACTGGAAAGATGGCATTTTTTAAAAGAGATGTATACATCTAACCACTCGGGATTGTGACATCCAAAACATAACCCAAATCCTTGATGTCCAAACAAAGTGTAGTTTCTAGATTTCTAGAAATGAAAAAATTAGTAGAACCGGTATCAAAAAGATCTTTTACATTTTGTCCCATGACTTCTAGCATGTCTACATAGTTTCATACTATATCAGACCACTATTTCATGATCAAACTAAACTGAAAGGAAAACTCTACGGGTTATTACACTCTATCAACCTACTAGCATTCACCTGAGCTTCTTCATTGTCGATGGCAAACACTATGACTTGTCTCCACTCTCCAACAAGTGAACCTTTAGTTGGTGCTCTTGTTCTTGCTGGGGGTGCTGCTGCCACTAGTTGCACTGCCACTAGACCCAGACCTCTCAGAGCAGGCAGAGGACAGTTGGTGATGAAGTGTCCCTCCTGCTGGCAACAGAAGCACACCCTCTTCTCGAAGAGGCACTTCCCACGATGTGTCCGTCCATAGGTACGACACTTATGAAAGTAACTCTCACCACATGGCTTTCCTTTGCCTCCATGCTTGCCCTTGGCATGGTTAAATCCTTGTAATTTCTAGTGATCATTCTTCTAGCCATGGGTACCTTTAGTGAAACCCAAATATCCTTTGGATGGGTTCTGATCAGGCATCATCGTCCTCTCCATGTCCAAGGCGGTGTCGTAGGATTTGGTGAAGGTTGATGGTTTACTCGCCTTCACATGAGGCTTGATGGAAGGGTGAAGACGCTCTACAAAATGGTCCACCAATCTTTCCTCGGTCATCATTTGCCAAATACACTCCAGGATGCAAAACTTGTAGCCAAAGTCTACAATAGATAGGCTACCTTGGATCATGTAGGTGAACTATCTTTCCTTCTCCTTCTTAGCTAAGGTGGGAATGAATCTGGATGTGAAGATAGTCCTTACATCGGTCCATGCCATCAGCTCCTCATTCATATCTCAACACAAGATGTGGTTCTCCCACCAGATCTTGGCTGCTCCTTCTAAGAGGTGAGTAGTAAATGGGACCTTCTTGTCCGACTGCACCTCCAACATGCGGAAACCGTTCTCAACCTCTAGCAGCCAAGCATCTGCTTTGTCAACCACTTCAGTCTTATCCTCTCCCTAGAATTTCTCAATGTTCAGCTAGATGAAGTCCAGAATGGTGATTCCAAGTCGGGTACGAACAGAAAGCGGCTCACCATTTTCATCTCTGGCTATATTCTTAAGGGCAAGGGCTCTGATGGCATCAGTAAGCTTCTTTTGTTGTTCCATCCAGAGGGCATCAGGGGTGTGGACTACTACTATAGGTCCTGGGCCACCAGTTGGGTTCTCATCGAGCTCGACTTCATCTTCAGACATGGGTTCCTTTTCCTAGTTCATCTCTAGTTTTTCGAAGGGAATCGGATAAGGGCCTGATCCTTCTTGTAAGGCTCCCTCAGGTCTCTTTCTCTTCTTTGATGACTCATCACCATGGCCCCTCTTTCTCTTCTCATAATATCCCCTCCTCTTGATGGGAGGCCTACTCCTAGCAGGGTTATTGGTGGTCTGGTAAGGGACAACTACGTTCTTCAAATGGGCCATGTTGTTTCACACAAGTTAAAAATCCTTTTAAACACAAATTTATAACTTGGGAGATATATAAACTTTAACTTACATATGTGTCCTCTTATTTACATGACTTTTATTGTTTGGAGGAGGATCCCTTAATCCTTAACACTTTGAATTCCCAAACACAGGAGGTGGTGGAGAGAGAGAAAACCCTAAGAACTTAATGTTTCTCCAGAAATAAGAGGTAAAGAAGGGACGAAAGTAGATGAGAAGACCTAGAGGTATCTTATTTCGAGTCAAATCCTTTGATTTTGGCCAGGCAGTCACACTGAATATGGGAGTCCTCATAGAACAACTAGCGGAGTGGAGGAAAATATTGCCAGCCCCCGGATCATGATCCTTTTCTAGACACCTCCATCATCGAAAAATCCCCTAATCACTCCCTTGGGTTCTAAAGAGTTTGTAAAATTTAATAATTATTAGATATAAAATATAAAACCACTTTCTGATACCAATTATAATGACCCCGCTTCCCAGTACCCCCCAATTAAGGGAGATCAAGAAGTCAGAGGAGTTATCCCAAGACATGATCAGTAGTTTTGCAAATAATAAAAAATAATTAATAAATTCTAATAAAGACTAAACTGAAAACTGGAATAAAAAATTTCTTTTAACATACCTTCAAAAATTAGGTAGCTGGAACTTCTACCCGTAGTAGAATTCTATCTACCTAAATCCACCTTTATTATTTGAACTTTAATCTTCACAAGTGCCACTTTACTGCATTTTCAATTTCAGATATTACCTAAAATTCCAAAAAACAAAATTTCAGTCAGTATAAATGAATATACTGGTATATGGGGACAAGCAAAATATTGCACATGGTGTCGACTTGGAGCTCCGTTTGGGTCCCTGAAGGCGGTGTCGACTTGGAGCTCTATTTAGGTCCCTGACCTTATTGGCGTGCTTTTTTTTCTTTCGGTGGAGCCGACAGTTACAATAGTTATTCTAATTGGTGGGTTAATTTCAAGATCGAAATTGCTAGGCGATTTCGATAACATATTGTTATGCATTCTATGGTAAAGCATTTAAAGTCGCCACCTCTTGTTGCGGTCCAAATTCACTGATCCAAGTACGTTGTTCCAGCGTCTTACATTAAATCTTGGCCGTGAAATACCTTATTATTTTTATTAAGGGTGGACTTTTGAAGTTAAATGTAAAGTTGAGATGAAATGCAACAGCAAGTACTCCAACAATTTTCAACAAAACAATATGGCACATGAGTTCTAACAACCTAATCATATCAATTAGTTGTTAACAATGCACAATTATGTTTTCAATCTGACTTCCCAACCGCTTTTACTCATACTCTGGGATACCCTCTCTTAGGTTTTAGTTATTTAAAGGGACATTAAGGCTACCTTCTCCATCCTAATCTTGGTACCTAGGGTCACCTCTCTAGATGCCCAGTGGTCTTCCCTCCGGGGCCTGACCACTTCAGACCTTCCCTCTAGGGCTTGGTCTAGCATCATACATCCAGAGATGGTATGTAGGTTCAAAACAGTCACATATGTATTTAAATTGTGATATCCATAGTCACTTTAAAGATTGTAGTAATGAAACATCCAAACAGTTTAATTTCATTACAATCGATAAATCATCAAGAAACGTCGTGAAACAAAAGGCGTGTACTCATAATTTACCACCTACCTGATCAGGATATTTCACTAGAAATAAGCCATTCCAACCAATCAAGCAATCCAATCCAAGCTAGCAATTTAACCAAACAAAAGCACAAAATCCTGAAAAGCATATGTAACCTATTTACTACATACTTTTCAAGACTCTATATAATTGACTTGAAATTTCTTCTTAAGGTTTTTGATCCGGATTAGGGTTTCATTAGGGTTTATCTACAACTTTTTACTATTACAGCTACAAAACCCTAAAACAAAAAACCTAGATGCAAAACCTTAATTATCATATTAACATCTTCCTATCACCTAATAGGCTTAGGATCATCCTATTATAACTTTCATATGATGAATTTTGAAATATATCACATTAGAAACCATTAGGGTTTCTAAGTCCATTAGTGCATAATCATATGTATAAAACCCTAAAACAAACATAATATCATCTTTTTCATGTTTAACTCTTCCTTTTATCCCCAATCGGTTAATATTATTCAAAATAACCAAAAGAGGCATTAAATCTGATTTCCATCTCAATTAGGGTTTTACCATAATTCAATGCATTTAAAGTGGTAACTTTATGTACTTTTAGAACTACATGTGATATTAGGCTTCAATTCAATTTTTATTGGATTCTACACATTTTTCGGATCAACTTTCATATATAAATTATTTTCATAAGATATTCCCATAATTAGTTATGTTTTTTACAAGAAAAACCTTTTCCTCCAACCAGGAAAAGCCATGTGTATTTTTGAGTTTATTAAACCCGCACTAGCGAGTCACACCGAAGCCAATCGGCTCACACCACTTGGGCATATGGGCCTCGTGTAGCCGCGTGCTCACGATTCAAAAGAGATTCACAAAAGTACTAAAAAGCCCTTACATCTTCAATGCGGACACGAGGGCAAACACGTAATTTCACCGGCAGTCATCATCAACCGTAAGCCTTTTCTTCGCATGAGCAGCCGGTCAACTCGTCAGTTGACTTCACTCGTTGCTGCACCTATGCGGGAGTTAAGACTATCGTCGGCTCTACCTTGTCCTCCCCAACTCAGACCACCTCCCAATGTCTTCCTCGCAACTCTCCTATACTAGAACGGCTCTACTCTACCGCCGACGAGAGTTGCTACAAGACCAGGGTCAAGGTCAGGACGATTTCTCAAATTGAGGGCAACTACGAGTTCATCTACTCCTTCTAAATGTGCGGGATGGGTTTGCAAAGATGTTGATACTACGGAACACCCCCCCCCCCTTATATAGGCAGGGTTGATGATGGAATCCCAATTGGGGAAAATGTGACCTCCTCTCAAGATTCCCCCAAAGTTGGGGTTGTTCGATTCGAGAAAGGCTCCCGAACTTGATGGTCAAGTTTCCAGCTCCTCTCGCGCATGATAGATCGAGAAAGATCAAAAGGAAATCAAATAGGTTTCCCTCTCGAACTGGGATCTTGACGATGACCCAACACCATCAGATCAAGCCAGATCGCGAGATCTAGGGTCCAGATTCCTGTGTTATCAATAAATCCAAATTCTATTCCAAATTAAATTGTGACATTTAATTTATTCAAAAGATTATCCTTTCACTTTAGGAATATTATAAAATCCATAACTCCTTAATTCTTTTATTGTTTTCATCCAAATTTTAAGGAAAACTTTGCATTGACATTATCTACTCGTATACCAAGTTTGAGTCCCAAACTCAAAAGGAAAGAGGGGTTTTCTTCACATTCAAGTTAACACTTATCTAGGCATAGTTTATTCATATTTTCTCTTTCTTCCTCTTTTATCTTCTTTATTTGGATTCCTTGTAACTCAAGAAACCTTAGGGATTCGAAATCCTCTCATGATGAACAAACCCTTAGCCTTCTAGGTGTTTCTACAACCTTTATTAATATTATTTTAATTTCCTTTATTAAGGATTTCTTTTCATCTTTTATTCCCTTTTTTATATTAGGCTCATTAAGCAACAAGGCCCACGAAGCAACACATATAGAAGACATTTAGCAAAGAAATCCATACAAAGAACTCAAATCATACAATTTTCATATTCATATATCTTTAATGGAGAAATTACATTTCAACCCAAACTTATGAAAATTGAAGGTATAACATTTTCCTTCCTTGAAATGCAAACTGATGGTTTTGTTCTTGATGTTGTTTTTATTGCCTTTCTTGTGCCAACTGATGGTTTGACTTAGTTTCTATTTTGGAAATGTATATGCTCAAGAAACGATGGTCTTGGTACTCTATAAAGTGGTAAAACTCAATGGTTTTCTTCCCCTCACATCCGATGGTTTTACTTGATGTTTGAAGCTTGTTTCTCCATCCATTTACAACACTCGATGGTCTCATTGGGTGCCAAACTCGATGGCTTCACTGGTTCATCAACTGTTTCCCTAACTAGATGGCTCATCAACCATTGGATTCCCTGACTCGATGGTTCATCAACCAATGGTTTACATAACTTAATGGTTCATCAACTAATGGTTTCCCTAACAGGATAGTTCATAACCCAATGGTTTCCATGACTCGATGGTTCATCAACAAATGGTTTCCCTGACTTGATGGCTCATCACCCAGTGGTTGGATTGGGTCGATGGTTCATCAACCAATGGTTGGACTAGTTCGATGGTTCATCAACCAATGGTTGGATTGGGTCAATGGCTCATCAACTAATGGTTGGACTAGGTCGATGGTTCATAAACCAATGGTTGGACTAGGTTGATGGTTCAACAACCAATGGTTACCCTAATTTCAAAATTGATGGTCTTTCTAGATTACAACTCGATGGTTTTATTAGACATATGGTTCGAGGTTTTACTTATATTTCATCTAATGGTTTTTCTTATCCAACATTCGATGGTTTTAGGTGAAATTCATGGTTTAGTGGCTAGGTTTTGTTGATGAAGAATTAATGGTTCATTGAGCCCTAAGTTTAGATTGTTTGGTTGGAAGATACAATCCAAAGGTTACATCTTGAGTTATGTATGAATTCATACTTGAGGATAGTGTGGGATTATATGGTACTGATTTACCTTGTGCATCCATGGTCGTATAGGGATGCTATGTGTGAAGGATGTGCTTTGACCTAAGCAATTGTATGAACCTATGGTTAGTTGAAGTGCTAATTTGTAATGTCACTTACACCTATCTTGTTGACTTTAAATTAATGCAATTAAGAAATGATAGTTAATCATACTTTGCTTCCTTTTTTTTGAGTCTTAGAGAGACCCCGCTCCCCCTCCTCCTCAAATAGGTGCCAGAGCCCGGATGACCCAAGGAGTTGGTAATTACAGTGCGCTCAGGGGGAATCGAACCCGGGTCCCCCAGAGAGGACAAGCCGGACCGAACCACCTGAGCCACACTGGCCGGGTTACTTTGCTTCCTTATATGATATGATGAAGGAATATTCTCTCTAATGGTTGTTGTAACCCTAAAATATTAACTAGTGGTTATTATAGCCTTATAATTGATGCCTTTCTTTATGCTACCATGTGAATATCATAACTCTATAATGAAATATCATGTTGAACCTTTGTATCACAAGTATGGTGATGGTATGTTGAATCTTCTTTAAGGTGTTGAAAGATAATGATGATTATGCATGAATGATGTAATGGTCCTAATGACATTTGAGAATGTATTGGGTCCTAGTTGATGTGTAATCCTCTTTATGTTGACAAGGGTTGGTACCCTAGGATAATGTAATAAGGATTTATATCACGTGATGTGTGATGACAAGTACAATCTCATGAATGGCAATGAAATAGTACCATGTGGTGTTGTGATTAAGAATTGTACCTCATACGCTTAATATCATATGGAGTTGTTATACATCAATTCTTGCTAGAAATTAATTAGGGTTTGTATATCCACTTGTTGGATGCAACCTTAATTCACACAATTGGCAATAACTAATCAAGTGAAACCTTAATCTTGTAGTGCCCTAAGTGGTAGAACCATTCCATGTTAGAACTTTCTAGATGGGGAAAGGAGTATTCCTAAGGGGAATTTAGAGTGCATATTGTTGAGTATGTGTGGAGTAGGGAGTGTACATTCTTGACATCCTGATCAGAAGGTTCTGGAGAATGGATCCAGACATGCCTTCATTTGAGAATTTATATATGTGATGTGGTTGAGTACAGTTGTGGTTGTACCTCGGATAATAGATCTTTTGTATACCCTGATTTTGAGCGGCGTGACCTTATACCAATGACGGGCTAGTGTTAAAAACTTGCTTATATGTCACTACAGGCATCTTGACTTTTATCTAACTACATTTCACTCATATTGACTGAGGGTGGGAGATCTTAGGACATCATCTCTCCTAGATCTTATACAGAACTGTATAGCACTTTGTAGTAGTCAGTTGGAGTCTGAGTGGTATACCTCAAACTCCCCAGGTCTTAAGAAAAGACATAATCCAGTCGTGTAGTATATCTATTAGGGTTATACACAGTGTTTCAAATTTGATAATTACCCTTGTTTTCTCCTTTTATATATAGATGTTGTATAATGCAATATAGAAGGTAGCCATGCTTATGTTGTTAAATACTCATACTGATAAATATATGTATGTTAATAGATATGATATACTTCTAGACTTGCTTATGATGTTAGCTATGCTTATTTTGCTAGGCTAGCTTATGATATTAGCTATGCTTATGCTTCTAGACTTGATTATGATGTTATCTATGCTTATGCTTCTAGACTTGCTTTTGAAGTTATCTATGCTTATGCTTCTAGACTTGCATATGATGTTAGTTATCTCATGTTGTTATCTATGCTTATATTGCTAGCCTTGACTATGTAGTTAAATATGCTTAGCCTGTTAGACATGCTAATAAATTTTAGCTATAGTAGTTATGATAGTTATTCTCATAGTGATAACTATACCTGATGTCTGAGAATAATGTTAGTCTTTCAATGCTACAAACAAGACTCTGAATAGAATTGTTCTCAAGAAGTTTTTCTGTTATATAATCTTCTTTATCTATTTAATTGTTGTAATCAATAAGTGTTGTTGAGAGTTATTCTCTCACCGGGACATGGGTTTCACCTCTTAGTTCTCCACATCTTTTTAGGTGATCTATAGGAGTGATAGAAGACTCATGATAATGAGGAGTAGTTGTGGTTATGTACCTTAGAGAAGGTTGTATAGATGTCTAATGTGTCCTAAAGTCATCCATGAGCACTCAGGTCCTGGTGGGAAAGTTTGTATACAACGTTTTAATCGAATCGAGATTTTGGTAGTACTTTGATGCTTGGATCGTGTTCTTCTATATGTATATGTTGTGGATGAGGCCACTGAGTAGTTGTAAAATATACTTGGCATAATATGAATATACACAAGATGTTGGGATTTTATGTAAATGTTCCTAGAAATGTTTGGAATGTTTAATCAGTTTTAATTATCCCCTTTTTCTATTATGTGATCAAATAATGATCGATCATGTTTTGAGTTTTGAGTAATCTTGTTTAGCATGATAGGTTCTCACAATTACCATCTCCCATTCATGCATGTTCTGGTTGTATAGCCTCTACTGGTGGAGTTTGGAGAAGTCCTCCCACAGAATTAGTGTACTCCCTTACTTGCAGACAGAGTTCCTCTATGCTAATGCTCAGTCGAGTTGACTTTCCCTAGTCGGTGGTCCTGGTTTGAACCATACACTATCTCTTACAAATAATTGATGAATGTGAGAACTGGATACTAGTGATTAAATGAAGATTTGAATTTTTAGCTCAAAATAATGAAAAGAAAAAGAAAATTGTGGCCTAGAGTGGCAAGTCACAACACTCATAATGTTGGGTTTCCATTTCCTCGGCAACAATGCCAAAAATTGATGTGTGTTTACCATACGTATATAATGCTAGTGCATGTATCAAAGTAATATAAGCCAAGAGAGGCCCGTATATCAAACTTGGGGAAACACGAAATATAGAGACTACTACTTACTATGACTCGATCACAAGACCTAGTGAAAAAGGCAATTAATTGATTAATTGACTAATTGCAAGAATTAAAACCAAATTACTGAGGTTGTGATCACAAATTGGAATGGATTCCCTCGGAATATAATTTCACCATGATTTATACTACAATTAACATTATTTATCAATATTTAGTTCTCCTAACCCTGACCAACCTGTAGCAAGAATTACCATCTCTCGCAACGTAATTCACTACCTAATATAATACAAAGCCCACTCTCATAGCAATTTAACTATTAGTTAGTTGCTTTAACAAATCCTCTCTAGGCTAAACCCTTAACAGCCATAAGCCCTCTCTCAAGGTGCGGTCTAGTCTATGTAAATCTACTACTTATCCAACCCTTAATCCCTCTCTTGAAGCAATTAACAGTCTAAGAAATTAACAATAGTGATCAAGAATAGATAATTCATGAAGAAATCATTGAGTTGTGTCCAGAAAATTAGGAAAAACCTATATATTAATTCACAATGTCAAGTACAACACATAACTGGGCAACTCCCAGGTCTTAAGGAATTAGGGGATTAGCCCCGAATGATTTCAGTTTCCATACACATATATGGAAAAGAAGAGGAAGAGGAAACCATTAAAGAATTAATGGAAACCCATGGAGAAGATGATCTAGATGACTCACTCTGACAAACATGATGATTTCTATCATGTGGCCGCA
Source organism: Alisma plantago-aquatica (assembly GCA_963693085.1). Taxonomy (NCBI): domain Eukaryota; kingdom Viridiplantae; phylum Streptophyta; class Magnoliopsida; order Alismatales; family Alismataceae; genus Alisma; species Alisma plantago-aquatica. The sequence continues at coordinate 402,819,425 of OY856409.1, forward strand.
AATCCATCCACCGGAGGTGTTTAAATCATCAGTAACATTGATTTCTCCTCTACTTGCTCTTCTCCCAACTCTTCCCTATCATGAATGAACTAAAGCATGATTATTAGGTCTGGTTGAAATCCCCCTAGTCATAAGGTTGACTTAGGGCATCGTTAAGTCATGGTCGTTGGATTTATCAAAATCTTAAATCTCATCTAGTCGTGACAAGTCAGTACCACTAATGGGATGTCGATGGAACCAAGCCCTCTTTTAGGTCGAGACTCCATGTGAGTTTCAGTGCTACTGAATGAGACTTTGATAGCACCTAGTTGCCCCCTGGCAGCTCCTAATAAATTTTCCATGTATAAGTCAGAACCACTGACTGGAAGTCGGTGGCACCAAACCACTTTGGTTGCATTATTGTTGATCAAGTCAGTAATACTAAATTTGTAGTCGGTACCACCGAGTTTTTTTTACTCATGTTTGTCTTTTTCTTCCATTTTTGGAACCACTGACAATGTTGTCAGTAGCATCGAGCTAATCTAGGACTTGTCAATTCACCTAAAATAAAAAAAAAAGAACATAAGTCCAATAATTTATGATAAATCAATATAAAATAGAAACAATAGATAATATTAAATGCAAGCATGTGTCACAGGATAATGATGATAAACCATGCATATGTAGTATAAAAATGATAAAATATGCCTAAAATACATAATCAGATAGCCTGTGAAAAATGGATAATATTCAATGCATCAGGTACACAAGCTACAACAGTAGAAATTAGGGTATACAACCCTCAAATCTGAGCTATGATTGTAGATTCTCTCAAAACATGTCAACTCTAAGATACAATCTCGACCGTTCTCTAAAAACTTGGGATCTGGATGGTAGAGATAGACTCTCTTTGCACTTGGATATACTCAACAGTATATGACTCTGAGCTCCATTTTGATTACTCCTTTTGCTCTCCAGCAAGTCCTGACACTGGAATAGTTCTACGAACTTAGGGTACTACTAGATTAGGGTTACACTTGTTTACTTAAGTCAATTAGTTACATTTTAACTCCATCCATCAAGTTACATATAATCACTAAAAGGATTCTTACAAAAGTCATAGGGATTTGCAGCCACATGATATAAAATGTATTTGAATAGCTCCATAACACTCATTCGTAGAGGATGCAATCGTCCTTCAAAATAAAAGAACTAACCACCAACTAGAATGTATCAAGCCATAAGCATCGCTATGATCAAAATAATATTACCTCATGTAATGCCATCATCAACAACCAATAATTTGATCATAAATAAGCTACGTTTTGTATTAGGGTATTGTACACCCATTTTAAGTCACCAACTAGAAGTTCAAACACTACTATACCGAATTTTAGGTCTTCAATACAAAAATGTTAGTTAATTTTTTAGTGGTAAAGATGTTTATAAAATCTAAACTATAGTCGACATGAATGGATCATCATTTAGTCATACAAAATAGCACTAATAAAGGTTATCATTTAGCATTTTAGGAGTTCTAAAGCAAGATCAACAACATGCATGTAGAAAGTAGGCAATAGATGCTTTTAAAGTTATACAACTCACTTGGTAGAGAGAAGAAACCCAAAATCCAAGGTGGAAACTCCAGAAATCAGCACTCACACGTCAAGCTTACTAGAGCTCCAAGAATGTCTCCTATGTATAGGAACATGGTGGAACTAAAGAAAGGAAGAAGAAAAGAGAGTTATCAACCCACAAGTGTAGGGTTCTAGCAAGAAAACACTAATAAAACTCAAGAAACATCAAGGAACTCAGACATGGGAAGAAAGAGTGTGAAGAATAGCAAGAAAATGAGCAATATAGCAAGAATATTACATAAAGGGAGAAAGAAACATGATCAATGGACCTAGATCATTCAAAGGAATCTCGATTCAAGTACATGCATCTGTTAAATGTGTAAGATCATCATCCTTATTGAATCTTCATCGACCGCCGCTCTCCTAAAATCTTGGTTAGACTTCTCAAGTTGCAACTGAAGCTCAGCCAAAAGAGTAAAAGGAAAGTGAGAGGGAGGGTATTTATAGGGATATAATCCAAAGAACTCATTGGGTAGAGATCATGTCAGCCTAGGTCTCATCGACCGGAATGTCCATTAGCCTAGGTCTCGTCGGGCATAATGTTCATCATTCGAGGTCTCGTTGGGCATTGAGACTTCATCAGCCAAAAAATTCGTCAATTACTAAAATCTCATCGATCATCCCATGCACATACACATATATCAACCTCATTGGCCACTGAGATTCCATCAATCAACCCATCATAAAATCTACCGCTCAACACCTCATAAAATTTATTGGACACCTCTAAGACATCAAGAACTGAAGGTTCATTGGTCAAAATCTCATGGATCAATGAGATCATATCAGTTGATGAACACACCAACTAGCTAGTAATAGACTCATAGGCCACTAGAAACCCATCCTCCATTGAGAAACAATAAGGGTCACTGACAAATCATAGGTTGATGAAAATATAACAGCATAATCTCACTTATCTTATGAAATCCCCATTTAAGTATGGGTCAAAAGCATCCAAAGGAGTAGTTTTATTACAAAATGTTTATGTACATCATGAACAACTCAAGAAAATGTCAAAATTGTGTTCACACCACTAGAGAAGGGTAATTTTACATGAAGATCCACAAGTTACATAAGTCTATATAACTTGAGTAAACAAGGACTATTTTGATTCATATTATAAATATAGATTTATCATTGAGTGTGACAACACTAATCAGGGTTAAATTTCAAGACTAAGTATCTAGATAAACCAACTAGGCCAAGAAAATCATGTTATAGGTTAAGCAAGATTAGTGTCCTTACAACCATAAACCCCTAACAAAGATTTTTCCCCCAAAACCTTAAGCAAACAAGGAAGGGTACATCATTTGCATCTCATCCTCTAACTCCCATGTGGCTTCCTCCACACCATGATGGAGCCACAACACCTTAACTAAGGCTATATCCTTCTTCCTAATCTTCTTCACATGCCTAAATAGGATCAACATGGAACCTCAACGTAGGTAACATCCTCCTCTAATTCCAACTCCACATGTGTAACATCTTCTATGTATTTGGATGACACTTCCTCAACATTAGAACATAGAACACATTATGTAACTTGTGCAACTCGGTTGGTAACTCCAACATGTATACCACCTTCCCAACTCATGCTACCCAACTCATGCTATGATAGGGTATTGTCCCATAAACCTAGGAGCTAACTTACCCTTCTTATCAAACCTCAGAATGCTCTTCCAACGGGATATTTTGAGATACACATGGTCTCCAATATGGAACTCCAATGGTCTATGGATGTTTTCTACATATGACTTATTCCTATCATGTGTTGCCTTCAATTGTTGTTGGATCACCTAGATCTTCTCTATACTCTATTGTACTAGCTTTGGGCCTGACAATTGGTACCCACCTACTTCATACCAATAACGAGGTTACCTACATCACATACCATACAAAGACTCATATGGTGCCATGTTTATATTCATATGGTAGTTTTTGTTGTCGGCAAACTCACCTAGACTTAGACAAACATCCCAACTCCCAGGAAACTGAAACACACATGCTCTCAACATATCATCTGATGTTTTTATGATTGCCCTTGATTGGCCATTTGTCTACAGGTGAAAGGTCATATTGAACCTCAACTACATCCCCAACACTGTATTTAGATGCTCCCAAAACCTACTGAAAAATTGAGGATCTTTGTCTGATGCTATCGTAACTAGTATACCATGCAAATGAATGATCTCATCAATGTAGATTTGTGGCAACTTCTCTTCAGTGTAGGTAGTCTTAATAGGAAAAAAGTAAGTAGACCTTGTCAACCAATCAACAATCACCTAAATGGAATAATGACCCTTGGTTGTCCTTGGAAGATCAACCACAAAGTCCATAGTTATATGATCACATTTACACTATGGAATTGGCAACGGCTGTAGTGTCCTTGCAACCTTCTAATGTTCTGCCTTGATTTGCTAATACACCAGACACTTGGCCACAAATTCCACCACATCATGTTTAAGACATAGACACCAAAATAATTCCTTAATATTATGATACATCTTTGTACTTCCAAGATGCATTGCATACATTAAGAAATGAGCTTCCTCAAGTACCATATCCCACAGAAAGTGAATGTCAGGTTCCACTATTTTATTGTGGAAGCATATTGTCCCATCATTTGTCTCATGAAATCCGTCATGCCTGACCCTACTAAACTTTTATGTAATATTCTATATCATGGTATCATCCTTATGTACATCTTTAATCTTTTGTATCAACGTCAGTTTCATTTGTGGTTGTACCAAAAAGCTTGCCAATAGAGATACTTTTGACGTACATTCATATGTCAAAATGACACTAGCATATGTCGCTTGTGATATGCCATGGAGTGCAACTGCACTTGATCAACAGATGAAGATGAGGATGACTTCCTGCTCAAAGCATAATTCACTACATTCATCTTTCTTAGATGTTAGTCTATCATAAACTCATAGTCCTTGATCAACTCCATCCATCTACTCTGTCTCAGGTTCATCTCCTGATTTGGAAAAATATAGTATATGTTCTTGTAATCTCTGAAAATATGACACTTCTCTTCGTACAGATAGGTCCCCAAATCTTCAAAGCAATAAAATCAATTTCTAACTCTAGGTCATGATTTTGGTAGTTCTCCCCATGCTTCTTAAGTTGTCGAGAAGCAAAAGAAATCACAATCTTGTCCTACATCAGCATGCATCCCAACCCATTCATTGAAACAACATAGAAAATGATGTAACATTTCCCAGGCTCTGACAACACCAACACTGGTTTACTTGTCAACTTCTCCTCCATCACCTACAAAGAGAATTGACACTTTTCATCCCACATAAAAGGAACACCCTTCATGGTTTTCCTGGTTAACGATAGAACCACCGCACCAAATTATTGATGAACCTCATGTAGTAACAAGCTAAACCGAGGAAACTTCAAATCTCAGTTGGTGTATTGGGTTGCACCCACCCTAGAACTTTATCCACCTTCTTAGGGTCTACACAAACATCATTTATAGAGACAACATGTCCAAGAAAGGACACCTTAGTCAGCCAAAACTCACACTTGTTGAACTTGGCATAAAACCTATGTAGCCTCAACAACTCCAATGCCTGGTGAAAATAATGCTCATGTTGTAAGCTTTGATGTCTCTACCTCATCTACTACGTAACATCTTGGTTCTTCAAAGGGAAAGACCATCTCATATGATCAACTTGTCCACACTTGTGACACGTCCTTGTATCATACAGTGGCCTAGACGGCCCTTTCATAGACACTGAACCTAAACTATTTTCCCCAGTTAGCAGAAAGATACATTCTCTCCCTTTTCTAGGAGACCACTGCGACTGCACTTGTGTCCTTGTTTCAAAAAAAGTTGACCGCGGCTGAGACTTTTGGTATTGTGATGAAGAAAACCTTGACTTCTTGAAACCTCCTGATGGTGATCCTTGGAACTAAGCAGACCTTATCTAGCGTTGTTTTCTCACTGCTTCACAGTGGTCCTCTCTATCCTCCTTAACGATTCTACAATGGTGGAAAACTTCTCTCAAATATTCAAAGAAGATGTCATCCTTGCCAGCTTGACATTCAAGTCCTTCTAAAATCTTTTAATCCTCTCTTTCACCATGGTCTCCATATGAGGACAAAACCTTAATAGATCCATGAACTTTGCCTCACATTCATTGATAGACAATGATTTGTAGTGTAACTATTCAAACTCTATCATCTTCTCTTCTAGATATGTCTCCAGAAAGTAACACCAAATAAACTCCCACCAAAACTCCTCCCAACGGACCACCTCACTTGATCTCTTCTCCTCCTCTATGGCCCATGAATGGCCAACACTACCCTTTAGAAGGTAGATCGCATGCTTCACCTTATCCTCCTCAGAGATATTTAAGATCATGAACTCCTGATCCAGCTCTACCAACCACATATCTGCATCTTTTGGGTCTGTCGTTCCTTCGTAGTCGGCATCTCCCACTTGCTTCATCTCTTGAAGGTTTTCCCTAGACCCTGAGATTTAGTATTGGGAACATGTACCCTTGGTTGAGGTACATGTGCCCTATGTATTAGATGTGTAATCCTCACCATTAGTTGTCCAAACATAGACTGAAAGTCTAGATTGGATATGGTTGAAGGGTCCAATGGGGGCGATATGGGTTGCTTTGGCCACGTCTCAAGTACTACTCCATCGTGTACCTACCTACTAAGGCCACCTCCTGGCACCCCAAAAATACTTTCAGCATTCTCTTCATGTTCTCTATACATATATTCATAACCATAAACCATGATCAGATATATTAGATAATGTAAAAATAGACACGACAACTTAAGTAATGTGTCCCTATAAACTCAACAAACATAAAGGTAGGATACCACCAAATGTAGCAACCAACCACGCTAAATGAGATTACTCAAAAACAAGATGGTCGATTTATCATTATTTAAGTACATTTACAAAAAAGCCATAAAATAAAACTAAATAAGTGACCAAACCAACTATCTTTACATATATTACATGGCCTCATCCACAACCTATATACAAAAGATATCATCCACATATTTACAACATGTACATAGAACAAGTTACACTACCAAAAACTTGATTTGATATACATCATCTATAAAACTTTCAGCCTGGGCCTAAGAGTACATGTATGACTATAGCACTCACAACCCACCAACCTTATGCTCTACAAATCTTTAAATTATGCCTCCTCGTCACTCTAATACTGGAGGCTCCGCTGATCACCTAAAAATATGTGGTGACCCACTAGGTGAGACCCATGTCCCTTTGAGAGATATAACTCCAAAAGAACATATATTTCTTACCATCGTTATGTATCTTAAATAGTTAAATAGATAGTATTACAAAGTTGGAAGACTAAATCACTTACAAAAGAGATCAAGCATAACTAGAGTCATAAGTACATTTCATTTCTCTTACATCATTATAAACCATCCACAAATCAAAAGAAACATAGTAGGGATTATCATCCAATGTGATTCATCAAGTAATTCTAACAATTATGCTACATGACTGAATCACATATTTTATTAAGCCCCAAGTAGTTTGAGACATACCACTAAAACTACTAGCCACCACCAGAAAGTTGAAATCATCCCCGTATGTGATCTAGGATGACTGGAATCTTAAGATCTCTTCTCTTCAGTCAATATGAGTAACAATTATAGTGGAACATCGACCCAACTACTAAAACAACCTAGTCCTCCCTGGGTACTGATGCATGTTTTTGGAAGATTAAATAACTTACACAAGAGATGGATAATAACTAGAGTCAGAAGTAGAGTTGTTTTCTCTTACCGCATTATAAACCAACCACATATCAAAAGAAACATAGCAGGGATTATAATCCAATGTGATTTTTCAAGTAATTCTAACAATTATGCTACATGGCTCAATTACATATTCCATTAAGGCATGGATAGTTTGAGTTGTACCACTCAAACTACTAGCTAATCACCATGAAGTTGAAATGAGCCATGCATAAGATCTATGATGATTGGAATCCTAAGATCTCTTCCCCTCATTCAGTACGGGTAACAACTGTAGTGGAACATCACCCAACTACTAAAACAACCTAGTCCACCCTGGGTACACAGGCCATGACACTAGAAACTAGGGAATACAACCCTCAAATCTAAGTTATGACCACATTCCCTCTCAACACATATCAACTTAGAGACATGGACTCAACCTCTCTCTAAAACCTTGGAATATGGATGGCAGAGATATACCCTCTCTGCATCCAAATCTACTCAACAGTATATGACTATGAGCTCCTTTCAGATTACTCATTTCACTATCAAGCAAATCATGATAGTGGAATAGTTCTATGAACTCAGGGCACTACTAGATTAGTGTTATACTTGAATATTTAAGTCAATTAGTTACATTTTGACTGCATCAATCAAGTTAAGTATAAACACTAAAAATATTCTTACAAAATTCATTGGGATTTACAACCTTAAAAGATATAATACATATTTAAATAGTTCTATAACACTCATTTATAGCGGATGCAATTTTCCTTGAAGTAAAAGAACTAACAACCATCTAGAGTATGTCCATCCATAAGCATAACTATGATCGAAATAATATTACTTCATGTGATGGCATCATCAATAGTCAATATTTTTATCATGAATAAGACACTTTCAACATTAGGGTTTTGTCCAACCATTTTAAGTCACCAAATAGAGGTTCAAACACTACTATTCCGAGTTTCAAGTTTTCCATATTGAAAGGTTAGTTAAATGTTCAACAGGAAAGATGTTCATAAAGTCTAAAACATAGTCGACATGCATGGATCATGATTTAGTCATATGAAACAACACTTATAAAGGTTATCATTTAGCATTTTAGGAGTTCTAAAGCAAGATCAACAACATGCATGTATAAAGTAGGCAAGAGATTCATTTAAAGTTATATAACTCATCTGGTAGAGAGAAGAAATCCAAAATTCAAGGTTGAAGCTCCAGACATCAGCACTCATGTGTCAAGCTTAACCCACTAGATCTCCAAGAATGTCTCTTTTTTCCACAAACAGGGTGGAACTAAAGCAAGGAAGAAGAAAAGAGAGTTCTCAACCCACAAGTGTAGGGTTCCAACAAGAAAACACCAAGAAAACTCAAGAAACACCAAGGAATTTGGTAGCAGGAAGAAAGATGGTGAACAACAACAAAAAGAAGTAAAAGAGCAAGAATCTTAGACGAAGGAAGCAAGAAAGACGATCAACGGTCCTAGATTAGTCCAAGGAATGTTGATTCAAGCACATGGATCCACAAAAAGCTTGAGATCATCATCCTTGATGAATCTCCATCGACCATCGCTCTCCAGAAAATCTTTGTTGGGCTTCTCAAGTTGCAAGTAAAGCTCAACCAAAAGAGTAAAAAATAAGTGAGAGGGAGGGCATTTATAGGGATAGAACCCAAAAAACTCATTATGCATGGATCCCATCAGCCTAGGTCTCATCAGGAAGAATGTCTGTCGACCTAGGTCTCGTCGAGCACTGAGACTTCATCGGTCAAAAAATCCTTTGACCACTAAAATCTCATTAGTTGTCCTCACATAAATACACATATATCTACCTCATTGGCCACTGCAATTCCATTTATCAACCCATCATAAAATATGTTAATCAACACATCATAAAATTTGTATGAAAATGCCAAGCCATCAGGCACTGAAGGTTCACTGGTCAAAAAGATCTTGATCACTGAGATCTCATTAGTTGTTGAACTCCCTGACTATCCACCAGTAGGCCAATCTACCACCGGAAACCCATCGACCATTGAGAATCCTATCTCATCATTTGATGAACTCCCCTCCTCCCCCAAACGAACCTTTCTGCCACAAAACGTCTCTCACTGTTGGAGACCACCTAAAACCATGAGTTCATGAAGTAGGAGCTTCTCGAGGTCAAAGCCTTGCTATATTGTGGTTGCATGTTGTTGTAGGACTTGGATCTAGCTCTTCTAGGATGGATTGAAGCTTTCTTATGTAGTTTCTTATTTCATACATGTGAGATCTTCTTCCCAAATCTCATTTTCTTCATTGTCTTCTTTCTTCTCTCTTTTTCCATGGGCGGAATCCATGGTGTATGTTGCTGGAAACTCATACATATGAATGAAGAACCCTCTTTTTTCTTTCTCTTTCTCTAGATATATCACATTCTTAAAGATAGGAGCTATCTTGTTATTTTGGAGTATAAAGTGTGGGTCTTTCCTTCTTTTCTTATAAGTTTCTTGTTGTTTGGACATTCTTCTTCACCTTAAGGTGAGTGATATAACATTTAATACAGTTCTTGCCTACTCATAACTTGTTTTATGTAAGCTTTGCTCTAGAAAACTCGTAATATGAGAAAAGATGGTTGTTTGTGCACTGTTTAACATGAGGATGGTGATTATACAAGTTCTTAAGCCTTCCTTAGACACTATAAACGTTTCTTCTTCTGTGAATGAACTTTGCTTTGAACATGTAAGGTCTAAAATCGGAAATATTGGTTTATGACTTCTAAAAATGTCACACAAGTGATTTTTGTTACCCAATGTACATAATTCCAACCCAAACTTTGAATCTTACTATTTAGTGGTGAAATGATGGTGGTTATAATGCTTTTAGTTACTATTTTGGTACTGAAATGACAATTAGATGAAAACATAGCACTAAAAATAGCTCATCCATGCTAGGATTCTAACATATAAAATGTCTAATTCTTGGAAGTACCATAACTTTTACATCCAGTGGACTTTATGATGAAATCTTGGGTGATATCTTTTAAATGAATCATTAAGCTCACCGTAAAATTTAATAGGATAATGATGTTCCCACATGAAGTTATTACTAGTTTTCCTAAATGACATTTTCATTCGTTATGCACCCTAGTTTGAGATCTCATACTTTTAACGGCTAGGAATGCATAAATATACCATGATGGAGTATCATGGAACATGTTTCATATGTTTATATCTTCTAAAGTTGCAATCTACAATTTATTTTTGTAAGCACATTATAGGAGCTCATATGTAAATTGGTTGATGTAATCAAAATACTTAAATGACATAATTAATCAAATGTAACCCTAACCAAGTAGCACCCTAAGACTGTAGAACTATCTCATTGTAGAACTTACTGGATAGAGAAACAAGTAATCCCAAGAGGAGCTCGGAATTGTATATTGTTAAGTGTATACAGGTGTTGGAGAGGGTATATCTCTACCATCCAGATCCCAAAGTGTTGGAGAGTGGTCAAGGTCATGTCTTGTAGTTGATGTGTGTCAAGAGCGACTGTGGTTGTAACTTGCACTTTGAGGGTTTATACCATGGTTTCTAGTACTATGGTCAGTGTACCCAGGATGGACTAGGCTATTTTAGTACTTGCACCAATGTTTCACTACATTTGTTACTCGTACTGACTGAGGGGAAGAGGTCTTTTGGATTCTGGACATCCTAGATATTATATAAGTTTGATTGTGACTTTGCAGTGGTCAACTAGTAGTTTGAGTGGTACTCCTCAAACTACCCATGGATTAATAAAATAAGTAATTCATCCATGTAGTATAACTATTAGGATTATCTGGCAAATCATGTTGGATGATTATTCTGACCTTTTTTCTTATTACTTTGAAGATGATTTATAATGTGGTAAAAGAAATCAAATGCACTTATGGTTCTATCTACACCTGATCTTTTGTATGACTTTATAGTCTTTAAACTTTGTAATATTATATGCCTTTACTATTTAAAGTATATAATCTTTCTATAAGAAATAGATGCTTTTAGAAGTTATATCTCTCAGTGGGACATGGGTCTGACCTCGTGGGTCCACACATCTTTTTAGGTGATTGTCAGCAACACCATCAGACCAGTGATAGAGAAGAGGAGTACTTTGGACATCTATAGAGGCATAATGTTAGTGGGTTGTTCAGTGAGTTCTAAAGTTGTCCATGTACCCCTTAGGTTCAGGCAGGGAGGCTTTTTAGATGATGTACACTGACTTGATATTTTGCTAGTGTACTTGTGCTATGTACATGTTTTAATTATGTGGACAGTATCTTTTGTATATAGGTTGTAGTCAAGACCAGTGATTTCATGTAAAGTTATATGGTAAGAAAATATATGTGAAGTTGACCTTTTTTGCAAATATTACTTTTGAAATGTTTGAAAAAAAAATCATTCAGATTTAATTTCATACCTTTTTGGTAATGTGGTTGATTAATGTTTGATCAGTGTATTAGTTTTGAGTAATATCATTTAGTGGGATAGGTTGACACATATTTTCCTTTAGATATCTCATTATTGAAATCTTTTAATCAAATCTTATGTTTCCTTTACTAATGCCTAATTAATTTACTCTGCATCTACTCAATGTTAGGCTGACATCCTCTATTTTGTGTGTTTTCTCTTATGGGTATTGTTCTCAACCCAACCAGAGGTTGTACAGCCTAAGTTAAAGGAAGTAGGAGGTGTTTCTCAAGATTAGCTATAGGATGTCTTCTAAGATATTCTTACCACAAATCGATCCTACTAGTTTATACTCATTTCTTGTCAGTTTCCCTTGTGGCACCAAAGTTGAAATTGGATAAGAATTTTGTTATAGTTAGATTTATTGTTCCTCTACTATCAAACTATGTTCCTTTTATCAATTTGTTTGAGAAAATATTGTCCACCCCTTTAATTTGAAGGTTATTATTATGTTGTGAATGAACGTGGTTTTATGCACTATTTTCTTAAATTAAGGAGTGGATTCCCTCCCAAGTCCCACTCCTTACAAGATGGTATCAGATTATTTTTGTACTCATTAATTTTATTATCTTGGAATTCATCCTTAGAACTTGTTCCCTTATAATTTATACCTATGTTTCAAGGGGACTAACATGGTTGACGACACCATTGTTTCCCCTTAGTCTGGCAATTTGGACGGGTTCAGTATACCGATAAATCCTCATTTTGTCATGTCATTGGATCCCCCTCTAAGAGACAACTTGAGCTCTAAGGTTACACCTATGTCTCTGGGTGTTGTCATCCCCACCTCTACTACTTTTTCTAGCATCTCTCCTAAGTATGAGTTAGCCTTTCTATGACAATTTCTCACCACATTAATGGCAGGAAAACTAAGCACCCCTTTTGTTTCTGACAAGATGAAGGAGAACTTGTTGACTGACTTTGTGAAGATACAACCACCCTACTTCAAGGATGAAGGATAATTGGAGATGGTTGATAAGGGAGATGACTGGGTGTTATTTGTAGAATGGACTTTTGAGCGCATGGCATGTACCCTCATTAGAAGTTCTATTTTGCCTATTATGTGTTGGATGGATAAGAATGTGTCTGGTGGAATGGGATAGCTCAAACCTTTGACACTTCCGCTTTGTCTTGGGAACAATTCTTGGCACTCTTTTATGAGAAGTACATTTGTAGTGGTTCTCTTAGGGAGAAAGAAGCAGAGTTCTACAACTTGAAGCATTGTTCCCTATTTGTTCCTATGTATGTACAAAAACTCAAGTTACTCAAGCACTATGCTACTAGTTTAAGTGAAGCTCATAGAGATACTATGTTATTGGAAGGACTCAATTACCATGTTGGTCATGTTCTTGTTCCATGGCTTCCTCTTACCTTCTAGTAGATGATTGATAAAGCTTTAGATGTTGAGTCTTATTTGGGATACTAAGCTTTGGCGAACAACAACAACAACAAGAGAAAACATTTGGGTCACAAAAAGAGGTACATGAGGTGCTCCAGATGTAATTCTAACCATCCCCCAAGTTGATGCAACTTAGGAGAGTTCAATGTCCATATAAATGATAATAGTTGATTAGCCGCCATTGTAGTTTAGCTTATCATATTATACCACAATGCCCACAACTTTTTAGAGGACTACCTCCTTCTCATCCACATGTGCCACAACAACAACCACCACAACATCCACCCAAACCTCTAAGGAAACATCCCAACAATCAAGGAAGGCTCCCTATTAAGATATGTGTGAGATGTGTTTTACCTCTGGATGTTGTGGGTATCGAAGATGTTCATGTCGCACATGAAGGTAACATGCACCTAGACTCTTTTCCTATGCAAGTACCTTTATTGTAAACCTTTTTATGACTGTTCACTTTAGAACATAGAAGGAAAGCAACATCTATAAGGATCACATGATGGTTACTATATAGTAGTACATGTCTTAAAGGTTTTCCCTGAGTCATGGTTATGGAGCATCATGGACACTGGCAGGTTTTGGACACCTCCATGAAGCTTACTATAGAAGAATAGTTAGTTGAGATGTTATAGTTAGTTAGTTGGCTTCATATTGATTTTGGTACCAATTTTTGCATTTACGTTGTTGATTTATTGTCAACAACATATTTTTATATTATGAATACAAAAGAGTAATTTTGAATTTTATCGATGTTTACCAAACCAAGCCACCATCATACAAAGTTTTGGATGAACAAACACCACTAAAACTACATCTCTGGTTTGTTAGGTCAACTTGATACCCTTGGCCTAGTATGGAACTGTAACTGGTTAGTTGTCTTAAATGTAGTTGTTGTACCTCACAATACAAAGTGTTAGGTTCTAGAAAAAAATCTTTAAGGGGTGGAGTCCCAAACCATTTAGTATTTAAGAGTATAAATCCAGCCAAGGATGTTACAACATTAACACATTATCTAACTCTTAAGATATATCTCAAATTAATGATAAACAGATATAGTCAAAGTACCTAAATAGACTTGGATAGGTGGACCATCATGGATAAATATACATGGCATTCTTGAGGAATGTTAAATCAATCTAGCCAATGAAATTATCCTCACAATATAGGTAACCTCAATATATGTAATAATGTCCTATGAACTCATAATTAGGCCGTTTGATTTTGGGGACCAAATCCTCTTTAAAAGATGGAGTGTTGTAACATACTCAAACTTGGTTACATATTCAAAATTTTCCCTTTTCCATGTGATCTCGCCGTGTGGAACTATTTTCCTGACTTAGATGGTACTAGGATGTTACGAATACAAAATCATAGGGTTTCGATCAATGAGAAGCGTATTTAAGAATTTAATACAAAAAATATAGATAAATTTCTAATTTGGGACTATGTAATTGCACCACATTGATGAGCTTTATGTTAAAATTATCTTTCTAGAATTTTCCTAGAGATAGATATGACAAGGTATAATTATAAATGAAATTTGAACATTATATAGTACATGAATCATTGTTATGGCAAAAGTTACTTTTCCTCAAATAATGAGTTTTGCATTTTAAAAATTTCCAAAAGGCAAAATTGGCTTTAAAATCAGTTATCTTGGGTTCTAATTGGTCTACTTGTCAATTTTTTTTATTTGAACACTAATTGCTAACACAAATTGATTTAGAAAGAAAAGAAATAAATATGTAGTCACATTTTATTCTTTTTCCTATTTTTCTATGGTCCTCATTGCATTAAATGGCATGCAGCCAATTCCCTTTTTGTTTTTATTTTTCATGTGGTTGGATAGTCACGATCTGCCTAGATTAGATCTGTGTGATCCCATGGCCAGGGGATCATCTTCTTCCTCGTGACATTCACCCATCTAAATAGGGTTGAATAAGATCTCTACGAGCCATCTCTCTCTTGCTAGTTAATAATTCTTTGCAATTTTTTGACAAATAAATTTCTTGCAAATTCTACATCCAATGATATTGGGCATAACTTGGGGGAGACACATCCTATAGTTTTACAACTCCCCCCCGACTCTTTCTGATGTTTTCTGTGCTCAAGGGTAATTGTGTCATCTTCTTGTTTTCCTTTCAAATTAACAATAATATTGATTTAATATAGTCACAGCTATAATACCTGGTCACGATCTAAGATCCAAAATGATAATGCAAGGATATAATAGTTATTTGAATATCAATTTTCATCAGTAAATTAGTAAATGATATAAATTTTGTAAAAACCATAAGTTTTTACTAGAACCTCCAAAAATTATAAAAAATATATGTTTTAGAATTGTGAGAGTTTTCTCTATCTTTTGATTAGGTCTTCATTGCCTAATTTCCAATATTTTAAAAATGTGATTTTAGGGTTTTGCTTTCTCTTATTCTCTTGTTAATAATTGAAGGAAAATTAAAATGAACAAAAATTAAGAACATGGATCAGACATATAATTAGTTGCAATGAACCCTCTTGCTAGATTGATGTCATTAACTAATCTAGGGTTTTTTTCTTTAAATATTTTGATTTTTAGGGGTTCATCCTATGCAAGATTATTGAACCATAATTTGTGTACAAAAACATTATATGTAAGTGTGAGGTGATCGTAGGCTTGAGAGGGTATAATATTGGTCTTTGATTTAAATACTCAAGTCAAGCTATGTGCATCTACTCCATTTAAATTGGGTATTAACATGATTAAATACCCCTTTCCTAAATGAGGCATAACTTGATTTGTGACTTCTCTTAATATACCATTATCATCTCTTGGAAAGTACTCTTCTTTGTGTATATCAAACTAAATCATACTCATGGTATGAAAATACAACATTCATGGTCTTTTGACCTAACCTTGCTATTTAATGGGTCCTTTGACCCCATTTGATGATTATTTGATGTTTTTACTAGTTATCTGAGTATGATTGTACTTTATCTTGCCTTTTCCATTTGTATGAGTGATTGACTAGTCATAACTATAAGTAGTGACACCATATTTCTTTGAGGCACTGAGGTTGCAATCCTCCTACCACTACACTAAGGTTATAGTCCTCCTTCAATATATTAATTTAGGTGTTGAGGTTTTAGTCCTCCTGCCAATGCACTGAGGTTTTAGTCCTCCTACACTATTATATATTGTCTGGCACTGAGGTTTTAGTCCTCTTGTCCTTAGTATGGAATACATTGGTTCCTACCCGTCTTTTTAGTATATGCTAGTCTATGTTTTACTAATTGTGCAACTGTTTATCTTTGTGTTTATGTTGATGTGAAAGTATACGGCAAGACTCGTTTTAACAATCATAACCATATTTGTAATTGTTTCATCATTTGGATATCTTAATCTTTTAAAAACTTTTTTCCTTTGGATATCCCATAATTCACATCTCTTTAAACAAATCTTCTATTTCCTTAATTAATTCCCAATTATTTTACTTGGCATCTATTCAGTGCTATGATGACATCCTCTCTTTTCTGCATTTTCTCTTTTGAGTTTTGTTCTCAACCCACCTAAAGGTTACACAGCCTGAGGTCCAGGAAGTAGGAGGCATTTTTCAAAATTAGCTTCATGATGTCTTATGAGATGGGTAAGTTGCTCACCAGAAACCGATCCTACTAGTTTACATTTCATGTCTCATTAGTTGCCCTTTGTGGCCCCAAAGTTGAATATGGACTAGAATTTTGTAATAGTTAGATTTACTCTTTTGCTACTACAAAATTATGTTCCTTTTACCAATTTGTTTGAGAAAATATTGTGCACCCCTTTTATTTGAAGGTTATTATTATGTAGTTATTAATGAATGGGATTTTATGCATTATTCTCTTAAATTGAATAAGGAGTATATCTCCTCCTTCCACTCTTTATAGCTTGAGTTGGGCCCAATAGTATGTTGCCTACTCAAATTTTTTCATAACTCCCATGGTTGTCCTCGAGTGATACAAGATGTCTTTCCAATCATCACTGAAAAGATCATTATGCAAAATATGCCTTTTGAAATTTCTAATTGCCATTGTTTCAAATACATCTGTTGTAAATATATTTTACCATGTCCTTCAATCATCATTGAAAAGATCATAGATGCACATGCTGACATCAATACCAAAGTCAAAGTCCATAAATAAATTTATGTAGCATCTATATTTCTTACATACTTACATTTGGGTTGTTAAATGTTTGCTCTCCATTGTGGATCAATGACAACAACCAGTGTTGTCTTAGTGGTGTCATATATTGTATGGAATAAAAAACTATATATTAACTAGTATGTCTAGGGACATAGTAAAATTACTTAGGTCACGTTTTAGGGAAATGGGTTGATTGAAAAAAGATGATGTATTCTTGCAACTCGTCAAGCTGCTTCTCGCATAACTCCTTACTATTTGATAAGGCAAACTTTGAGGCAATGGCTACTAATATCACATATAAATATTAGTTTTATGTGAATGCAACTTTTTAACATTCCGAGAGAACTTAAGTGATTGTTTTGTGTGTTAGTTGTGTTGCCAAAGCTGAAATAGTTTTTCTTTCTTTGGATGACATGCTCAAAGAAATTATGGGATATGTATTTAAAAATTGCTGAAAAGGTGAAAGATTTTTGGAAAAGAAAAACTCCAAACATTAGCTGTACACCCTAGATCACTTTCCTAACATTAATGGTCGAACGGTAAGTTGGGCCAAAACATATGACCTGTTTGGTTGAGAGTAATCGAATGACAAGTTGTAAAGCTATTGTGTATTTTTATTTATAAAACTCATTGTTTACAACCTAACTAAACCTATTAAACTAGACCTCAAAATTAAACAGCCAAGTCCCAAGTGTACTCGTGTGGACATAGGGTGTGGAGAGGGTGGCCAGGTCGCCGCCACCATTGCCCCGTCTTTGAGGCACGTTGAACAAATTTTTGGACGTTTGCAGGGACAAGTCGAGCGCCGGGAGCCACACATGCAGCTGCAATACCTGCTCCCGTTGTATCTCGTTGGTTGGTCTGTCAGCCTCGCTGAGCAATAGGACCGTCCTTCAAGGGACCCGGTTCATGTACGCAACAAGAGTCCCGAGTGCAAATAATTGTACCAATTAAGTCCTAATTAATTTTCATTGTAGCAAATTAAAACGAAAGCAAGCAACTAATGGGACCTATATAGGGAAAATGTTCAAATATCAAGTTAGGACTAGTTTGGTTGGGTGTAGTAGAGTGCAGTTGTGTGAGTTCACAATGTAAAAATGTACATTAAACACGCACTTTGTCATCCGGCTACACCCTACCAAACAGGCCCATTAAGTTATTGTGTACGCCCAACACTGTACGTCCGGGGTGGCGACGTATTATTTTATTTGCATGTGGTTTCTTCACAATCCAGTTCAGATATCAACGTGTGTATATACAAAGACCTGTCGATGGGTTGAATATATATTTAATCTGAGTATCCGCAATTGCAGACAGCCCCCTAATTCCATGTCTGACTTACCCGGTACATAACAAAAGTTCATGACAACGCATGCACACAGTCACAGATATATATCGGCCGGAAACCAATATTAACCGGAAACGTGCGGCAAAATTCCACCCAACAACTCTTTCATCTCCTTCGCTACACTCCAAAGGATTACACTTTAACGGCATTGTGCAATGCAGTTACGCCTAGTTTGGCCGCAGACTTCAAGAATGCCGGTGATTAGCGTAATAATTGGTAGGTGATCGCGTTATACGTGGCACTCGTAACAACCGTCCCGCCATTTCTGTAAGAGGGATGAAGGACTTTTCCAATCCCGCCAAAAGAGATGGTACTGGAAATGTCTGCAATTTGTTGATTTGCTGTCCTATTGCATGCTTCCTCCCCCTGCAAATTAACAAGAAAATTGATAAGTCCATGCAGCTCACCTCGTGCGGCCACTGGAAAATACGAACGTCTTCTAGCAGACTGTCGGGATTTAACAAGTATGCGGCCAAACTGGGCCTTTATTATGCACGATGGTGATGCTAGCAACAACAACAAAAAGGATGTCGGTGCCCTTATTCATCGAATAGGTCCATATCCATCTTCAATATTTTCAAGGATCTTCTGTTTGATGTGTGCAGCAAATCGCTAACAGTATAACCACAGTTTCTTTTTTCTGTAATAAGGATTGAGATAGTGACAGTTCTATATTTTGGGGAGTATTAGGTATGGCGGTGCCGTGATGATGTGAATCTTTGATTATGTATCTTTAACGGTGAGAAACAAACAAGGAGGTCCTACCAATCACACCCAAATCCAGCCAACTGCCATTGTTTCTTGGTCTGCACACTCGTGAGGTATCGTCCTTCGACCATATATGCAAGCAAGCTATTCCAGTTCTGGCTGCCTCCTTAGTTGGTGGTGACCCTGCTCGTATTTTGTAGTTTTCACTATAGATAACCAATCCAAGCAAACTATTCCAGTTCTGGCTGCCTCCTTAGTTGGTGGTGACCCTGCTCGTATTTTGTAGTTTTCACTATAGATAATCAATCCAAGCAAACTATTCCAGTTCTGGCTGCCTCCTTAGTTGGTGGTGACCCTGCTCGTATTTGTAGTTTTCACCATAGATAACCAATCCAACAAAAAGTAAGATACCTGGAAAAGGCGAGATTAAGACAACTTTGATATATGGCCTATGTTTTAGGCAACTACTAGTCCCACAGAAGTACCGAAACTACAAAATTGAACCCCACCCCAACGGGAGAAAGAATTATTCCATCCAGCCTTATTCTGAATAAAATAAGTATTTACCTTTATCAACAAACAAAAGAAATAACGAGATAAAACATCTAGTTTGGATCGTTTTCCAATGGTTGGAAGATTTTCTTATTCGTTGGATTATTTTCCCACTACAATCCAACTCGCCGTATAGATGCTGCTGGACTGGGGCCGAGTGGTGATGCAAACTTCTCTATAAGTCGTCGCCACAGCCCACAGGAAGCAGGAGTAGAACGTAGGTAGACCAAGTTGGAGGATTATTTTCGATGGGTATTCGTGCCCGTGGGGTGGGGGCTGCAAAGGAGAAGGGTTAGGAAGCGGTCACCGTACTATTGTTCTGAGGCCGGGGAACGAATCAGACAGACCAAGAAGCACCGCGTTTGATATTTTTTATAATTGTTCCATATAAATTAATAAGATAATTCCATATGCAACCGCTTAGAGGTGAAGGGTACATAGATATTATAAATACTAGTGAACATACACGTGCACACACACGTGACATATAAAATTTGTTGGAAATGTATGGGGAGAGGACTCATCCGTGAAAGGGTCCCTACAGTAAAAGATATTTGTGTTGGTTGTTTGAAATGAGAGAATTAAGGAACCGTTTCCGTGGGATGGAGAGAGAAATACAAAATTAAAGATAACAAAAGTTAATAGGAGAGTGAGAGAATAAATATTTGTAGGAGAAAAATTCCTTGAAAAATGAGAGAAGAGAGTGAATCAAGGAGAGCGCAGCATCAAACTCATTCTTTTTACAGTAGTATAGATAAATATGATGTTGGTAGTGATTGTAAGAGTTGTCACACTCATATCTCTGAATGAAAGTAGAACATAATGAAATCAACATGTTTGGTCTGATACAGGGTTGGGTTTCCTTTAGTACATGCCCCATGCAGAGTTGATATCAAAACAAAAATCATCTAGTTAAATTTTTTTCCTCAATGATTTGTTTTATAGTAGTGATATGGTGTCCATTACTGATGCTAACATCCTCTTGAGTGGTCTTGATTGTCAGAAGTCGCCCAATGTCTTCATAATCTACAAAGAAGATGATCGTCATACAATGAATGTGTCGGTCTAATCAATTGTTCATTGGATGTGCAACTATTCTCATGGAATCTCTTATTTCTCTCTATCTATTTAACCCAAATGGTCATGGAATAAATGAATTTACTATGATATGATCTACCAGGATGGCTAATATCAACCAAAAATATATACTCCATATTGATTCTGGGGCTAGTTTTAATGGTGGTGGCAATGTGAAGTGTGTCCATATGTACTTTACCATGTCACATGTCAAAAAAAGATTTTGTTTGATTTTTCTTATGCCTCTACATATAAGGTAGATGGATGGATCTTCAAATCTTATTTTTTTAATAATGTCCATCAATATGGTTTTGTTGTGCCATTGGAGTGAAACATGTATACTCTAGCAGGGCATAGGACATTCCATATATTCTTGTGTAGGAATATGTATCCCCTAAAGGTGGAGAAGGTTATTGCATGTTTGACAGTTTATCTATGTCCCATTTTCATGCCACAATAGTCCTAGTATCCGATTACAGTCGGGTCATCATATCCTCTATATCAGAAGTGGTGCGGTGATGATTTAAAAATTTTATAGACATATTCTGTTTACGTGATTCCATGAGTACTAGAGCTGTTTGTGTGGAAATATATCCAATGGTAGATGAAATATCATAGTAGTTAGTGAGATGGTTGATGGGGGGCATTCCTTTCCACCACGGGTCCAGTCAAAAACATATCTGGAGTCTGTGGTTCGGTGGGGTGTTGATGGTATTTTGGATGATGTATATGGTTTTGGCAATATGTTTCTATAAAGGTTGGGATATTATGTATGTGATGTAATCCCATGGGTTATGTTTGGTATAGCATGTGTCCATGACTGTGTCAGTGCATAGGTATTTTTCTTTCTGACATATGGATGTCGTAAGCTTATGCGGGAGACACAATGCATGGTATGTCAATGATGCCCTAACCTTTGAATTGTTTAGGGATGCATATGGAGTCCCAGTTGACTAGGTGTGTGCTTCTTTTGTTGTGATCCCTGAGGAAGTGCCTTTTGATTTTATCAATGTGTATGATAATAGCTTTGGGAGGTGGTATACAATTGAGATGGTATGTCATAATAGGAATAAGTGAGACATTAAAAAGAGTCTGTTGATTGGCAAGTATAAGATAAGGGTTATTTCATTAGGAGAGACATTTCTAATACATCATAATGATAGTGTAACATCCTAGGATTTGAAGCATCGGATAAAATGATCTTATAAGGAATGATTGGACTACCCATATCACTAAGGTACACCTCCTTTTCAGGAATCCCATCACTAAGAACTCCATAGTTAAGCGTGCTTGGTTTGGAGTAGTACTAGGATGGGTGACCAGTCGAGAAGTTGGTCCTGGCTTGCATGTCAGTGTGGACAAACTACGCAGTTAAGGCTAGTGGTGGTTTGTGGGGCCATTCATCATTCCTAAAACTCTACTAGAGCCTAGGGAAGTGGGCCCGAGTGTTACAAATGGTATCAGAGCCATAATACCTCCAGTAGGTGGGGCCCACATGGGCATGTGGCATGCCAATCTTGAGTCGTGCGGTCTAGGCATGTAGGAAAGGGTTGTTCATAGTTGACGTAGCCACCCTTACGCTGGTATTCCGTGATCGGGAGTTGGGTGTCTATGGGCCATTCTAGGTCTGCACTAAAATGGGGTGATATTATGAGGCCATATAGTTGAGCCTTGACGAGGACGTCAAGAGTCTAAGTGGGGGAGATTGTAACATCCCAGGATTTGAGGCCTCAGATAAAATGATCTTATAAGGAATGATTGAACAACCCATATCACTAAGGTGCACCTCCTTTTCAGGAAGCCCATCACTAAGAACTCCATAGTTAAGCGTGCTTGACTTGGAGTAGTATTAGGATGGGTGACCAGTCAGGAAGTTGATCATGGCTTGCGCGTCAGTGTGGACAAAGTGTGCACTTAAGTAAGGCTAGTGGTGGTTTGTGGGGCCAGTGGTCATTCCTAAAACTCTACTAGAGCCTAGGGCAGTAGGTCCGGGTGTTACAGATAGGATTCCATTAAGTGGTTGGAATGTTCCATGGTGATAGGGATAAACCTAGGTTTCAAATTGGGTAGTTTTAGTGTCACATTTCAAGATGATGTGGAATTTAGCCATATCGTTCGAAGTTCTGTGTGTACCAATCATAGTGGATTTCTAAAAGTTAATCTTGAGCCCTGGAAGATATGAGAAAATATCCAAGATACGGATGGTCTAGTTAACATGTTGGTCCTTAGGTTTGATGAAGATGATAGTGTCATCCGCATACTGAATGATGTTACTATGACATCCTTATGGTCTATCAATCATACCATTGATAGTGCCTACTTGAATGAAACACTCAAGAATGGAGGTGAGAATGATAAAGAGAAATGGTGACATGGGGTCTCCTTGTCTAAGTCCATTAGTGCTTTTGAAGTAGTCGAAGGTAGCACCATTGATTAAAATATAGAATGCACATGTACTGATATAGGAATGCATCCATTTGATCCATATGTCTGAAAAAATATATCCATGAAGGAACTTGAAAATAAAGGACCAATTTATGTTGTCGAATGTTTTATCAAAATCAAGTTAAGGGTGACGAGTGGGGTATTTTGTGTAGGACATATGTTGATAGTTTCTAGGGAAGTAATATATGCATCCAAAATACATTTATATGGTAGGAAAGCACATTGTGATTGTGGAATAATATGTCCTAGGTATGGTTTCATCCTCATACTAAAAAGTTTGACTATGATTTGTTATGAGGTGTTGATAAGGCAAATAGGCCTAAAATCACAAATGGATGTCGATTGGTCTTTCATTATAATTAGAGTAATGTGTGTTTGGTTGAGAATTTGATGTGTTGTACCTTATATGATTCCTTGTGGATGATGCATAAAACATTAGGAAAATCATCTTTAAGGTGTTTCCATGAGGATTTATAGAAGGACATGCTAAATTTGTCTAGTTTGGATGATTTACCAATGCGTAGGATAGTCATAGTATTTTTTTAGTTCTAAGTCCATAAAAGGGTCCATGAGGTTTTTTTTCTTCAGGGGGGGTGTTGTGACAGAAGGTGTACCATTCTAATCGTATATTGTATGGAGAAAGGTAGCCAATAGTAACAAGCAGTTTGAAAAAATGTCTTCATCTGATATTTTCATTTTTTTACCATGGGATTATGTATCCATAATGTCAAGGTTGTGGATAGTGGATATTATTTTTTTGTTATTAAAACATGCATGGAAAAAACATGCACTTTTATCACCTAACTTGGGTCATATACATTTGAATCTCTATTTCCAAAGTGTTTCCACCAAGTCTAAAATATGTCTGATATTAGTTAGTACGGTCCAGTATTCTCTATCGTCATGCATAGTGTGTGTGCGGGATATCATTTGTGCCTCTTTAGACTTGATAGATGCTTCTAGATTCTCAAAAGTCTTTTTTTCCATCCACAAAGGGTTTTCCTATGTAGCTTAAGTTTGTTGTAGATATTGTATCCATAGTTGTTGTGGATAACATCGTGAGACTAGTGTTCCTGGATAAGATTGTGAAACATAGGGTGTTTGGCCCACAAGTGTTCAAAATTGAAGGGTTTGTGTCCCCAATAGTCTAAGGTGGTTTGGATCATCACTGGGAAGTGATCAGAGAGTCTAGATGTGTTGATCAAAGCACATGCTAGTTGATATTGGTGGTTACATAGGTCAATGCAAATGAAGTGGTCCAGTCTAGCCTTATGTGCATCGCGGTGCCATGTCCATATAACATATGTGGTAGGTATATCACACAGGTGATGTTGACCTATGGATTGTAAAAATAATTCATCATGTATGTGACGTGTCTCGAATGCATACATATTATAATGCTCCCCAAACCAGCAGGTAAGATAACAGTCACCCGATATCATCCATGGGAGCGTGTGAAGATGCCTAGCTAGGTGTAATCCCCGGCAACGGTGCCAAAAACTTGACGTGTATTTTACTACGCGCTTAAACGCAAGTATACGCGTCGAGTAATATAGGCCTTGTGAGGCCCGAGTCGAACTCAGGGATACGTGAATTATTGGAGACTTCTACTAACTAATCGCAATCAGCTAGGCCGATTAACAAAGTAGGGTTTTGTTGTTCAAATTGAAAGAAAATAAAAATCAAACAAAGAAAACAATCGATTAAAGGTTAATTTAATAAATTAAAAGGGATATCTTTAGGATGGCGGTTTCACCGCGGGTCAACATTGTATTAGACTTCATATAATTCCTCACACTTCTTTCTCTATCCGGGTAGTGGCCTGAAATGAGAATTACCCACTGTCGTGGTGTAATCCACTACTTAGATTTAGGTTGATTCCATCGTCATAGTAATCATTCCCCTAAACTAAGCGCATTAAGATCAGTCCCTCAGTTCCCACCATTAATTTTACAACTCCTTTGTCAAGGGTTTTATTAATTAATGTAGAATTCGTCTCTTTTCAACCGTTAATCCTTCTGTCGAAGTGATTAAGGGCATTAATTTATTATTATGGTGATCAAGCATAACAATAGCAATAGAGAAAACGAATTTATACCACGGATATGAGAGAAAAATATGAATTATCAATCTAAAATCATCATACAATGTATCCCCGGGCTACTCCCGGTCCTAAAGATTGAGGGTTTTAGCCTCTCATGTTCATCTTACACGAATACATGGTAGAAATTGGGGAATTCATAAGAAAAACGTGAAATAGATGGGAAAAACCCCTGAACGGAGAAGAACCGGCGGATCCTTGGCGTAGAACACAAACTTTCCCCGCCTGTCGGTGGTGGAAATTGTCTTCGGCAGCGTCCGAATCAACCGGGATGAGCTTCTCAGCCTCCGTTCTCCTTTCTCTCCTCCTCGGCACTCGTGCAATCCAAAAATGAGATCCTCCTCCGTCTCGGCGGCCGTCATTAGGTATAAGTCTCTAATTAGGTCGTCAAATAACAACAGCCGTCCGATCGAGATCAAAACAGATCCAACGCATATCTGCCAGCGTCGATACCATCGACGCGGGTCGATGGTATCGACCCAGCGAATTAGCGGCAGCTTTCCTTTCTTTTATTCTGAGCGCCTGTGGTGATCTCGATACCATCGACTTGGGTGTCGATGGTATCGACTCCTTTAGCGTCGGTTGTTGTCGTTTAGCGACGCTGTAGCTCTCCTTGTGTCGATGGTATCGACACTGTATTGCTTTTCTCGGCTGACAACCTGTGGCTTGGTCGATGGTATCGACTTCCGTCGATGGTATCGACGGAAGCAGATACTTGTTCTTCCTGAAATTTCACAATAGGCCCAAGTAAATCCACACAATTTATAATAAGATGATAAATAATGCTCAAAATAGTAAAACAAAGGGGATTTGATATAAAATGATGGCAAAGACCAAATAAAGTGAATTATGCAATAATATCCATGAAAATGAGTAATTAAGGCACAAAACACATATGAAATAGGTCTCTAAATGCGACTCAAAATCATCGCATCAAACTCCCCTAAGCTTAAACATTGCTCGCCCTCGAGCAACTAATCCTTAGAATAGAATTGCAGATGTCAACTAACAATCAACACATCACCCCACATCCCACATGACTCCCACTGAACGTTCTCAAACCGGCCTTTCCTAATCACAGAACAGTAATTACCCTACAGGCGACAATAATCATCAATAAAAGAAATTATCCTTCAAACCGATGAACACTATCACATAAGGCAGTTAACATAATAAAGTTCGCCGATTCAGCCATGGTGCATCTTGTGATCGCCTAAACTACGTTGCTCGCCCTAACTACCATCTACATGGAAGTAGTCCTCCTTATAATCATGAGTGAGGAGAAAATCACGGTGACCTACCAATTCGAGCAACGGGTGGATGGAATGGGTGGTTCATGGGAGAATATGGAAGTATTACACAGTTTCAGTATGCATATAACAAAATGCCCTAAATGATGCAAATGCACATTAAGAATGCCCTAATGCCTAAAAGTGGGTGGAATGATGCATGCACTAACCTTCTACCTCAAAATGAGATAGAAATCTACTCAAGCCACATCATGTACTCAATTCCCCTGTTATACAAGTGATATCATTCCTTTCTCCCTCTTATTCCATTTCCTTCTAAATTCTCTTCTTTTTTTTTCTTTTTTTTTCAAAATTTTTTTTTTCTTTCAGATTTTTTTTTCTTTTCCTCTTAGCCCACATATCCATAATTGCTTAGAGATACATGTGTTAGGCTATTTTCTTCATGATTGTAAATCTTTGTACTAATGCGAGGGTATGGAACAATTTAGATCACTTTTCAGGTCAACTGAGATACATGGTGTACTTATGCATGAAAATCATGAAAGTATGAGTGCAACTACATGACATGCACCTAAAGGTAATGTGCATGAATGACTATACATTTTTTCTCGTTTTATGCAAAAGTATGAAAATAACAATGCAAATCCTATCTACATGCTATGCACACAAAAGAAATTGAAACTGCACTTTACTTCCAATTCTTGGGTGGATTATAGAAAATGGGGTGGAATGATCACAAGATTAAGTGACTGAACCTTAGAAGAAAATTATGTGTCCCTCCTTACTGACATGTGTAGTAGTTTAAAGGGTTCTTTCTCTTACATCTGATTAAGGTCTCATTACCATTTGATTAGGTTAGGCTCAAACAACCGTTACTATCCACTTTTCATGAGTCAATGGGGGTGTGAGTATGACATATTGCTTCAAAGTTGACATAATCAATCATTTTCATAGAACAAGTTCCCCAAGGACAACCAAGTAAAGCTATCCAAATGACACAGAAAAATTTTAAATTCCCTTAATTTCCCATGAAAACAGCAAGATGACAATTTTTAAGACATCCACGATTACACTAGATAGATGTGGATCCTAAATAAAAAAAAATTTAAAATTGCAAAAACAAATAACAAATCAGAAACTAAAAACAACTAAAGAAAAGATAAAAGATAGAGCTGTTCCAGCCACCCCCCTAAGCTTGAATCCGACTATGGCCTCATAGTCAAAAACCAACTTAAGGGTGGAACAGTGATACCCGATCAGTCCGATGGTGGTGGAGGTGGGTCGTGGGATCCGGATTTGCTCTGGATGACACTTGGCGCAAGTGGAGGAAGAAATCGTTGAAGATGTGACTTCATTTGACCAATAACCCTGTCTTGAATAACTGACACCGACACTGCTGTGTGCCCGTCGATACCATCGACGGAAGTCGATGGTATCGACTCACTGATTAGGGAAACTGCCTCGCGAGTCCGGCTGCCGCCTTTTTCACTTGTAAATGTCGATACCATCGATCTGTATGTCGATGGTATCGACTCTACTGAGTCGATTTCTTCTGAAAATCTCCAGAGATCTCGATGGTATCGACCGGCATGTCGATACCATCGACCTTTATTGTGCGCCCTGCCTGTAGGTATGTCGATACCATCGACGGGACCGTCGATAGTATCGACTCAGTGCGATTTCTGCTGGTGTCAACCTGAACCCATGTCGATACCATCGACCAGTGTGTCGATGGTATCGACCCTGCCTGTTCCTGCACATTCAACAAACGGATCAAGGTATCATTTTTAAACTAAAATTTAAACGAAATAAAAGCAATCTATGACTAAAATTAAACTATCCTAGTGTACCGATGGTTGGGTTGCCTCCCAACAAGCGCCCTTGTTTAACGTCTTAGGCTAGACGTATGACAGTCATCATCTTTTCACCTTGGGGACCGCACTTAGAGGATCATGCGATAATTCGAATTCAACACGATCTCCTCCAATGCCCAAAGATAGAGTACCTCTCCCTAAGGCAGTCACAACATCTGCCGTTGCTTGAAACGGTCTTCCAAGGAGAATTTCACAACTTTGGAGTGGTGGCATATCCATGACGACAAAGTCCACAGGGAATATGAATTTATCCACCTTGACGAGAACATCTTCACATACTCCATAGGGTCTCACGGTAGACCCATCTGCCAATTCAATTGTTGCAGCCAACTTCTTTATCTCTTTTAACCCCAACTTTTGAAATGTAGCCAAAGGCATGAGATTTATACTAGCGCCGGAATCACATTGCGCTTTAGAAACATGTTGACCACCTATTGAACACGGAATGTAAAAACCTCCTGGGTCCTTTCTCTTCTGTGGTGAACTCCCGTGAATCATAGAGCTCACTGTCTCATTCATCCAATAAATTTCATCGTCTTTTATCCGCCTCTTCTTATTGATGATTTCTTTAATGAACCTCCCATAGGCGGGTACTTTCTCAATCATCTCCACCAATGGAATATTGATGTGGAGTTTCCGGAATATCTCCAAGAATTTCTTAAAGTGACGATGCTCCTTCTTTGACTTAGAATTGACCGGATCTGAAACATCAGCTGCATCAACACGCCTATGAGGTGGCACATAAGAGCTTTTCAGGGGTACCTCCCCTAAGCTTGCTTCAATTATTCCCTCGGACGTGGGCTTTGGCGAGACATCATCAATAGTAGCAGCTTGTTGTGGTTCCTCTCTCGCCTCAGATGTCTCCACATGTGCACAAACAACCTGCACCTGCTCCTCTTGCCTAGATGGAGATACCATACTCACAACTCTCTCTGATTTTCTGAAGAAATGGTTTCCATCCGGCAATCTATAGTAAGTGCGTGGATACGGTATCGCCGGTGTTGCATTCACATTGAAAGTCATTTTTCTTTCTTCTATAGCTTCTCGCACCTGAGATTCCTCATTTCTTACCACCGACATGTACTTAACCTGATGATGTGCTTGGGCCACGTTCGCATTCTCCGATGGTTTCTGTTGATTGGCGTGCTTGATGGTCGCCACTTCATTTGAAATCTGTGCCACGGTGGTCTCTAATGCCTGCATCTGTGCTCCATGGCTTTGCAGCGTCTGCCCAAACTTGGTTAGAATATCACCTTGAGATTGCAATTGTTTTCCAAACATGGCCATCATCTCTTGGTTTTGTTGGACCATTTGAGTTAGTAATTCAGTGTTCTTGTCCTCGGTTCTTTGCTGTGGTTTGGCATCCAGATCCTGCAGAAAATTATTCGGATCCTTCCATGAAAACTTTTTATCCTTTCTCCATGCATAGTCATTGTTTCTATAGCCCTGTTGTTGCATGAACTTCACTTGGGCGTCCTCATCCTCAGATGCATCTTCCTTAGTTAGCAGCTTCTTGGCTAGAAGATCTAGCTTGTCGTTCAGCTCCCTAACTGTTCTGGATTCGCCAGCAGCCTTGACATGTTCCACGACACCTCTGTCACCCCATGACTGCTTCCTAGCCATGTTTTTCAGTATCTCCCAACATCTGGTATCGGTGTTATTTAAGAAAAATCCGAAACCAGCCGAGTCCAGGTTGCTTCTATCATGCTCGGAGAGAGAAAAGTAGAAGATCTTCACCTGTGTCTCCTTGTCCAGTCCATGATGTGGACATCTCCTTAACATGACATGGAATCGCTCCCAAGTCTCATAATAAGTTTCACCCGCCTGTTGGGTGAAATTGTGAATCTTCCTGATCATATCATTGGTCTTCTCAGGAGGGAAACACCTCTCGAAGAAAACCTCCACCATGTGATCCCATGATTCAACAAACTCGTCGTCGAGGTTATGAAGCCACTCACGCGCTGCTCCTGCCAGTGAACTTGGGAACAACTTGAGATACAACGCATCTTGTGGAAATCGGTCTATCTTCACCATATCACAGTTCTCCACGAACTGGCTGATGTGGGCAACCGGATCTTCATTTTTCAGCCCGTGAAATGCGTTGGATTGACCAAATTAATCAGTGTCGGGTCGATCTTGTATGTCGGTATGTTGATCGCCTGCTTCTTTATAGGCCCCTTTGAAGCTGATGAAGAAGACGCTTTGATCTTCTCCCATATCGTCTGTGGTTCGGCCATTTCTTCTGCTTGCTCTTGCTCAGATTCAGAATCTATGTCGGTTTGGTGCTCTTGCTCGTAGTAGTCCTCGTCCTCTGGTCCCGCAGATGGAACCTCAGGTGTGCGATTCACGTAGTCTCGACTGCGTGTGTGCACCATGCAAAGTACCTGAAATATGAAAATAGGGGTTCAGTACAATGCTTTGAACGAGTTGGCACAATTATAGAGAAATAAAGGAATTTTTAAAATTGTTTTAAAAAAAAATAAAAAAAAATGTGGCCTAGAGTGGCCGCTCTTAGCACTCAAAGTGCCAATAATTCGCCGTGTCCCCGGCAACGGCGCCAAAAACTTGACGTGTATTTTACTACGCGCTTAAACGCAAGTATACGCGTCGAGTAATATAGGCCTTGTGAGGCCCGAGTCGAACTCAGGGATACGTGAATTATTGGAGACTTCTACTAACTAATCGCAATCAGCTAGGCCGATTAACAAAGTAGGGTTTTGTTGTTCAAATTGAAAGAAAATAAAAATCAAACAAAGAAAACAATCGATTAAAGGTTAATTTAATCAATTAAAAGGGATATCTTTAGGATGGCGGTTTCACCGCGGGTCAACATTGTATTAGATTTCATATAATTCCTCACACTTCTTTCTCTATCCAGGTAGTGGCCTGAAATGAGAATTACCCACTGTCGTGGTGTAATCCACTACTTAGATTTAGGTTGATTCCATCGTCATAGTAATCATTCCCCTAAACTAAGCGCATTAAGATCGGTCCCTCAGTTCCCACCATTAATTTTACAACTCCTTTGTCAAGGGTTTTATTAATTAATGTAGAATTCGTCTCTTTTCAACCGTTAATCCTTCTGTCGAAGTGATTAAGGGCATTAATTTATTATTATGGTGATCAAGCATAACAATAGCAATAGAGAAAACGAATTTATACCACGGATATGAGAGAAAAATATGAATTATCAATCTAAAATCATCATACAATGTATCCCCGGGCTACTCCCGGTCCTAAAGATTGAGGGTTTTAGCCTCTCATGTTCATCTTACACGAATACATGGTAGAAATTGGGGAATTCATAAGAAAAACATGAAATAGATGGGAAAAACCCATGAACGAAGAAGAACCGGCGGATCCTTGGCGTAGAACACAAACTTTCCCCGCCTGTCAGTGGTGGAAATTGTCTTCGGCAGCGTCCGAATCAACCGGGATGAGCTTCTCAGCCTCCGTTCTCCTTTCTCTCCTCCTCGGCACTCGTGCAATCCAAAAATGAGATCCTCCTCCGTCTCGGCGGCCGTCATTAGGTATAAGTCTCTAATTAGGTCGTCAAATAACAACAGCCGTCCGATCGAGATCAAAACAGATCCAACGCATATCTGCCGGCGTCGATACCATCGACGCGGGTCGATGGTATCGACCCAGCGAATTAGCGGCAGCTTTCCTTTCTTTTATTCTGAGCGCCTGTGGTGATCTCGATACCATCGACTTGGGTGTCGATGGTATCGACTCCTTTAGCGTCGGTTGTTGTCGTTTAGCGACGCTGTAGCTCTCCTTGTGTCGATGGCATCGACTAGGGTCGATGGTATCGACACTGTATTGCTTTTCTCGGCTGACAACCTGTGGCTTGGTCGATGGTATCGACTTCCGTCGATGGTATCGACGGAAACAGATACTTGTTCTTCCTGAAATTTCACAACAGGCCCAAGTAAATCCACACAATTTATAATAAGATGATAAATAATGCTCAAAATAGTAAAACAAAGGGGATTTGATATAAAATGATGGCAAAGACCAAATAAAGTGAATTATGCAATAATATCCATGAAAATGAGTAATTAAGGCACAAAACACATATGAAATAGGTCTCTAAATGCGACTCAAAATCATCGCATCAATATTATAATGCTCCCCAAACCAGCAGGTAAGATAACCGTCACCCGATATCATCCATGGGAGCGTGTGAAGCTGCCTAGCTAGGTGTAATTCCTACATGAATGGAAACTTGTTGTGACTCACTTCACCATAAACACCCATGAAATGCTAGTGAAAGTTATCATCAACATTTTA
Source organism: Alisma plantago-aquatica (assembly GCA_963693085.1). Lineage (NCBI taxonomy): Eukaryota > Viridiplantae > Streptophyta > Magnoliopsida > Alismatales > Alismataceae > Alisma > Alisma plantago-aquatica. The sequence goes on from OY856409.1 coordinate 402,852,512, forward strand.
AATTTTTATGGTAATATTGTGTCGCCTAATATGGATATCAGAGATGTTCATAAATTGGTTGCTTCATCCAATGAGGATGCCACCTCTAAAACCTATCAGTGGTAGTTGGACCCAAGTGTTGATAAGATGACCTCATATGGATTTGAGTTGGTAATCGCTAAGTTCTATTTTTCTCTCTTGAATATTGACGAGGTCTATTTTATTATAATGTATATGTTGTATGATCTTACGTCTTCTGCTAACACTAGTAGTCCCACAAACATTCCATGATAAAATGTGGGCCAAAATGATATAAAATTGTACTTAATCATTGTAAAGAGTACCAAAAAATATAAAGTCAAAGATAATCAAGATCATAGATGCAAAAATTATATAGTTAATATCTATAACTTGTTTATAGTGGTGTGAGGAATACATATATTATCCCAACCCATATATTTTCTAAGTTGTGAAGGAATGATTCTTCATGTTCATGGTCACCAAATGTTATTCCTAGTTTGTTGGAGAAAGTTGTGAAATCCTCTATGGTGTTCCATGAAGCAAGTTTGTTAATATTATTCCAATCATTCTTAGAAGTGGACATCTTTGAGAAAATCGTATGATGATGTGGGTGAAATAAAATCTTTAGCAAGAGAAGACGTCTCAAAGAAGTTTCATTTCATTTGAGACTCTAGGTTGCATATCAAGGCCTGGAATGATTTCACCTCATGTTGTGTTATGTGAATAGTTGTAGAAATGATCTAGTTCTATGTTGCCTGGAGATCCTTTGTAATATTTGATTTAATCATGCCCATCGTGCCTGGGTCAAGGTATGGGGGATCCATTTGGGTTTTTCCATTGTCTGAAGGTTTATAGATCTAAGGTGGATGGTACATAGTAGACATGGCAGTAACTATGGTGTAATTGTTTGACTTTTGGTGAAACATGTTGTTTGGTGTGAGTAACAAGGTGGGGTTGGCTTCAAGTCCAGACTTCTTTTACCTATATTTTTGTAGTTGGATGTTATAGCTGAGTTTGTGGGTCTAGGTTTATAGAACCATGATGCAGGGTGCTTGGAGTGGTGTTTGAAGTAGGTGATCTTATTGTTGGGATGCTCTTCTTGAACTTGATAGTGTACATCAATGAACCAAAATGAAAGTTGAGGCATTTAGGTAGAATTGTTTCTTTGTGGATAAAGGAAATAAAGTATGCTTTGTTGAAGTCAGTACGTTGTAAGGTGTCATGACAAATAAACTACAGGGTAGCTCTGATAACATTGGCAATTTGTTTGTAAATGGCTTCATCCCATAGGTGTGCAGGTAAATATGAGATGGAGACCTATCTAGATCCACCAGAACCAGCTAGTGAAGCACCTATTTCAATCGTCCATAGGATAACTTGTGCTTGAGCATAACCTGCACCACATGGGAAAGTAATGGTCTAATAAATGAGCTACTCATAATTGGTTTCGATAGGAAGAGAGTAGAGAAGTTGGCATGGTGAAAGGATTTTGGGCTTCCAAATGGTGCATGCAGGAAGAAGGGAGGCTAACGGTTGAGTGACATAAATGCATTCAATGTCTTGTTTAGTTTTTTGGTTGATAATATTGAGAATGATGCTTCAAGATGTAAGGACCTTCAACATCCTCATACAAGATGTGGGAATTTCAAGGGGCATTCAATGGTGGAGGGGTATTCTAATTTCTAAGACATGGTTGTAGGGAGAGGTAGAGTCGATAGGGTATTGATGGTCGATGGTGTGGAGTTGTCATCGAATGATCATCCTATTTATGGTGAGGTCTAGATTTAATTGTGTGGTGTTGCAAAGGGTTTTGGAATGGTTTGGTAGAAGGAAAGTTGGATGAGATATTTAGGTATTTGTTGTCTTAAGTGCTATTAAAAGGAATGGGGTTTAAAGTCTTGGGATAGGTGGGTTTGAAATGGATTTATTCAGAAGGGTGAAGATCCTAAAGAGGGGAGAATGGATTGTAGTAGTGAGGGTATCCACTAGATATGCATGGTTTTCTATTGGCATAGATCCTCATGTATGGTGTGTCACAGGTCCACTTGTGTATTGGCTAGGAGGGGAGCTTATGTGCAGTGTGTTTGTGAGGTGGAGATATTTTAGAAGAGAATGGTTTATGGTCATGTGAAAGTTTCTTAGGTCTATTATTAGGGCATTTGTAAGATTAATAACCATGACCCTTGCATACAAAATGTGTAATTGGGTATGTACAATGTGAGTGTTTGTGACCATGCCAAAGGAATTGGTAACATAGTTGGTTATAGTAATGATTTCTGTGCTTATGTATCACAATCAGCCAACCATAAGCATCATATTTCTTAGGCTTAGTATCTAAGTGGTTCAAATATTGCTTAATGTTAAATGGTGGGAAGTTGAAATGATCAAAATGTGATTCATCAGTTATGTATGCTTGATGAGAGAGATCATATGACTTTGAATGAGTGAGAGGAATGTTATACTTTAATTTCATGGGTATATCTAGGAAGCTCGGAGGGTTCATAGAAGTCAGGGATGTTGTCGTGTCATCTAAAGATGTCTCCTCCTCAAAAGTGGGTTGTGCATCTGTATCCCTAGATGTGGTAGCAGTGTATTGTTCTTCATCATATTAATGTGTTCTACTTTGTTGTTGTTCTGATGATACATTCAATTAGCTTGATGTGTCAGCTTCTAGGTACTAAAGTGTGAAGTGATGTTATTAAAATATTTGAGCCACATGGTAATAGCTTGGTGTGCTCTAGGCTGGATGGAAATGTGCTATACTTGGTAGATCCAGAGCTATCATCACCTCATACCACCCCTTGATAGAGTGTAGTCCTCGATGATAGTCCTCATGAAATAGGACCCTGAAGTAGCTATATCCCACATGTAGGGTGATCCATCTAGGCTTGTAATCACACTCAAGATATCTCCAAGCTCTGGGAATATGGATTCTCCTGACTGATTGGTGATCAAGGGTTAAATTATGGCAAACACATTGTTATTGTCAAAGAGTAAAAGACATCTAGTTGTTGTATTAGATAGGAAAAACCCTGCTCCTATAAATAGGAGAACAGGGAAGCGTACAGGACATAAGACAACCCTAATGGGCCAAGTAACTTAGGCCCATATTACAAACTAATAAAACACTAATTAAATATCTCTCAACAGTTATCTTGTTAATAGTATGGGAGATGTTGGATGACAGAGAGTGAGTGAAGTACATGATTGTATGTGTTCCTTAGTGATGCTCATTATGTAGTTGTGGATAAGTAGTTGTATCCTATATTTTGCAATCCTAATCGTATGAAGACCACATGACCTCATGTTGCTATAGTTGGATGGTAAATTTTATATGCTAGGGTATAGTACATCTGCTCAGTGGAATGCATATGTGAATAGGTGGATGAATGTCATCATAAATAGACATCAAATATGTGGATTCAATGCCCGATGAGCTATGAAGGACAGATGGTGCAAAAATAGTCTCCTAGATATGAAACCAATGTATTACTCAGTGGAGAAGATCATGTTATGCATGTTTCATGATCTCAGATGGTGGCTAGTAATGTTGTGTGGCTAAGCTGTATCAGTGGAAACACACCAAGAGGCAAGATTATGCTCTGTACATGGAAGATAGGGTGGCGGTGGGAATAGAAGAAAGGTGTACTTGATATTTACCGGTATTTCCCGTGGTACTTTGGTTTAAGAAGAAGTCAGAGCACATCTACTGAGAGAATTATATGTGAATCCTTCCATCTTGGATTTCTCAAATTTTATATGCATTCACTCATGCTACCACATAAGCTATTTTTAAACGAGTTTTAGTCTCATTATGTTCATACGGAAGTGATAAAATACATATTGTAATTTGAACAAAATGAAATATGGGTGGTGTGGTTTTGTTGTGAGAAGGAACTCAAGGGCAGACACCATGGACATGTTGGAAAAAATGAACCGCCACTACATCTACATGGAAACATGAGGAAAATTATGACAACACACTTTGAAAAATAAGATGTATAAGGCAAATAGAAAATTTTGATGAAAAAAGGTAAGGCATAAAATTACAAGTAGGGAAGAGTTACAAACTTTCATGATATCCTTGTGGTATCATGAACTTCAGAAAGGTCATAAATTTTCCCTTCTTTTTAAAAAATTTGACAATGTATTCATCTCATAATTTGGGGCTTTTGACCTGTGACATCTGACCGGCCTAAATCGTGCATCCTAAATTTGGAGGCGGATTTGAGGTAGTCGAGCTTTTTTCATTTATAAACCCGAATCCTTCTAGGCCCCCACAACTTTGTTTACAGGGTCGAAGTAGATATACGGGGTCGAACACAGGGACAAGGGGGGTAGTGTTGAGAACCCAGAATCGACACACTACACTCCGGCAGGTAAAAGGAGATTATAAATTCCCCAGAAGGGAAGCGTAAAGATGTCACAAACAAAACAAGAAAAATATCTCCAAGTGAAGTTACTAGAAAGATTTAAGGTTTTAAGCATTTAGCAATTTTTAGGGGTTTTCATGCAACAGAAACCGAAAGATAACACTAGAGCTAGAGCAAGGTACGAAGGATAAAACTACAGCAAAACAAGCGGCACCAGTAACACCCTGCACCCCTCCTCTCAGAGCGGGCACCTCTAACCAAGCCTCGGCACCCCTCTTGAGGTTGCTGGGCTCAAAGTTATAATGGAATGTTACTGAAACAACTCCGTTCCAGGCACTCTCGTACTCCAGAATCGGACCAAACACTAGAGCCACAACACAACTCTCGAAGTTGTTGCGACGGGAAAACACGATTCGGTAGCTAAGCGAAACGCGATCCAAAACATGCAAGCTAGAGTTCGGATATCAAACATAGCAGTCATCCAACATATTGCACCAAGCATAGAGCAGCAAGTAATTAAGCGTTTCCATTTCTATAAACACTAAAGGTCTTCATTACAATGCAAACGTAAAGAAATTTAAATAACAGAATTAAAGATATGTGTCGCCTTCTTGATGTAGAAGGACGACAGGGTGCAGTAACCATCCCGCCCGATATCAGACAGGGGCCTAGCCCGATACAGCCGTGTCGGGTGGCACGCTCTCTCAAACAGAACACCGCGACGGGCGACTGCATCGCGCAAGGACCTAGCCGATACGCTCAAGTTGGGCGGTACACCCTCTCGGGCGACACGCCTGACGGGCGGAGCGTATCGGGTTCGTTATCATGTCGGGCATGGAGCTACGTATCCTATTGTCGGGCACTGGTTTCGGGCACTCATGTCGCGTATCTACATCGGCCGATATCGGCTCCCAGTGTCGCCCGATATAGTCCTAGGTGAACCAGTCCCCTCCCTCTCGGGATGAGGAAGAGCTCACCTAGTGTCGCCCGGTACGAACACTGGAGCATGATACGAATGCTCTCGCAGTCTCCTCTGAAGATCACTCGACTATCTGAAACCTGAAGTGACCAAGCTTGTCCGAACTGTCTAAAAACTGTCTTTTTGGCTCTCTGTAGCTACTATTTATAGGCAGCTGGTCGTGAGAAGATATGGTGCTCGAAGCGCCATGTGTCCTCCTTTCCGCCGTTCAATTGGCGGTCGGCTGACGCGGGTATCGCTCGGTACAAGGAGGTCGGCTGTCGGGGGTCGTGGCGAGAGGCGCCTGTCGGTGGGTGGTCGATATCGCTCGGCACATGGAGTAGTTGTGGCGTGCTCGGCTCCCTGTCGGGTAAGAGGTGTGTCGTCCATCGGTACCTTCTCGTGTGGCATCCTTGTGTCGCGCTTCGTCGTATCGCGCAGCCCTGCCAGGCAGCGTGCGAATCGGGCGTCAGGGGGGCCGAAATAGACTTGGACTTATTTGCGGGCCGGAACGGCCTTATTGGTGCTAAATGGGCCAAAATGGGAGGAAACTCTGCAAAATATAGAAATATTGGACTGAGAGCATTGCTTGGCTAATTATTGCAAAATATGCATATAAAAGAGAGGAAGATGTCAGAAAAGGGCAGTTTTGATAACAGAAAAACAGTCTAAAACATCACAAAAATTGGTGTTATCAACTCCCCCAAACTTAGCTTTTTTATTGTCCTCAATCAATATTTAAACTTTATTTGGCGATGCTTCTTCTTGCGTAGTATGCCTCTCAGGCCAAGATGTAAAACAAGTATCGTAATGCCTTTAGAGATAATGTTGCCTCATTACGAACAAAAGACTTCATCTTTCTTGCCTTATTGTTTAAGTAAGATTATTCTCTACAGCTTCGGTGAGACATTGTTGTATGATTCCGAAGTTAGCTTCCACACCAAACAACTTTATTTTCGGGGCGCAAAGTTGTGTATAGGGTAGGCTAAGGCTTTTTGGGTTTTCTTCTTGTTTCCCATCAGTCCATCCAGGTAAGGGTCCGTTAACGGGCAAGTGGTCCCTGCAGTCCAAGCCAGTTGGCTTTAGAGCAGTGATTTCACATCCTACGTACCACTGCCCCGGATCTACCATTCCTAAAGATGGGTACTTTTGGAAAACAAGTGTGTGTATATATATATATATATATATATATTTTTTTTCTTTTATTGGGCACAACTCTCATGCTTTTATTCACTCTCATAAGGTTTCTCTCTCTTTTAGGATTTTTGTCAGGTAAGGGAAATAAAGAGATACTTGCTGTTTGGGCAGCTTTTTCCTTCTCCATACTCTGTCTCTTAGCTGTTTGTGAGATTATTATATTTTTTGAAAATTTTGTCGTGGAAAAACGTAATCTTCTATTTATTTGAAGCAGCATTATCAGAAAGATATAACAAAACTTGCATCACATTAAACATGCAGAAAACAAACTTTGCAAGAAGTTGCATCAGGTTTTTACTACTATAAGTACTTTGTACATATGCATGGGAACAGGATAAGCAAAATTTTTCAGAATTTCAAAATTTTATATGAACATGTATATGTATCCAAGAGTTTTATATGAACAAGTATATGTATACATGATGAACAAAAGAATCAAAAGATTAAGTTAGAAAATTTGACAGAATTGTGTACCTCCCTCACTGGTACCATGGTACCCCCCCCCAAACTTACTCCACACTCTGTCCCAGAGTTGTGAAGTAGATTAGGCAAGGTAATGCTAATCCAGTGAGGGTTAGCTAACGAGCGCGCCTTCGTCAGATAGAAGCTCCCACACATATTCTCCTATTTTGCTGTGGTAATCAATGTGATGGAGCTGGTCAGGCATCTCTTTATTCGCTATCCATTCCAGGATGTGGATGCCGCAGTCGTTGGATAATGGGATCTGTTGTGGGCTGAGGTGGTAGAACTGAAGCTCATGCCATTTGTTTGCTTGTGTGTCCAGGAATGGTTGTATCATCTTTGTCACCCCGTCGTAGTATTTCCGAGTTAAGCATTCGACGGATGACAGCGGTTCTGATGTACACGGCACTGGATGGTTCTTGTTGCCGTCCGAGCTGTTGTAAAAGATTCCTGCTCGTTGCCGGGTGTACACCGTCAGGAGTGTCCAGTGGTGATAATGAAGAATTGGCAAAAATATTTGGCTAGAGACTCCGCTTTCCAACTCTTCCAGAAAAAGCTTCTGTGCTCCTGTTTCGTCGGCTAGGCAAACGTCGTTAAACAGCATAGGATGGGCTATATATGTGTGGTCGAACTTTGGTTGTAATATTTGGATGCAAGTGGTTAATACCGATACCGACAAACATCCTCCTTCTTTAACCACGTCCCTTAGCTCATTAATTGGGACTACGACATTGCTCGCCTTGTAAATGACATCCCTCGCGGTAGCATCTGCTAACTTTAGAAGGATTACATCTACCTGCTCCTGCGTGAGCGTAGCGCACGAGAAACAGTCAAAGTTTTTTATCATCCCTTTTGTGGATTTAGGCGACAGTTTCTTCCATCCCGTGCACTTTCTTAAGGACCATCAGCTCCTTGCTTGCCCCATGTTTGACGGTCGCCACTTCTTCTTCTTTTTTTGAGGGGTTGCTGGACTGAGAAGAGTCTTCATCTAGGTCACTGTCCAGCAGCTGCTCTGGTACCCCTGTGTCCCGGAAATAGCGCTTGTCCTTGATCAGCAACATGGCGTAGGTGCCCCTGCGTTGATAGAAACAATGGCCCCTAAGGGCCCTCAAGTTGCCAAATGTACTGAGCACCTCAATGGCACTTAAGACGACTAAGGTGCTGTTTCCGCTTCCCTCTTCAGTCTTGACGGGGAAGTTGCGAATAGAAAAGAAGTTCCAAATGCCCCCGTGGCATTTGGCTCATCGCTTGATAACTCTTTGAAGACGCACCGGTAGAAGCCTCATGTTTTTGTCTTCTGGGCGGCTGAAAGCGATCCCGGAGTGCGGCACCTCGTTGTGGCTGCAGTTCAGGAGCCGA